>ML681992.1:6715928-7247011 GCA_007922195.1 Podocnemis expansa
TGGGTTGTGGGCAGAAGAGGCCCAAACTCTTTTAAATTTCCAGGTCCTGTGTCAATTGCTCCCTTTGCACCACCATCAGGGGACATGGCTGTCCTTCCTCTGGTCCACTTTCTAAAGACATGGCGGATTAAACACAGCTGAGAGTCCTTAGTTTCATTAAGCAATCACTAGATCTGAAGTCACTAAACCAGTCTGAAGTGCTAAGCCTTAGGCCAGGTCTGTACTATATCAGTATAACTATGTTGCTCAGGAGCGTTCATCGTAGCTATACCAACCTTAATCCCCCATGTAGACAGTACAATCTCAATGGAAGAGCTTCTCCCATCAACATAGCTATCACCTCTCAGGGAAGTGGGTTAACTATGCCACTGGGAAAAATCTGTCCTATCAGTATAGAAGCATCTTCACTTAAGCACTAAATTGACATGACTGTATCAGTGCAACACCATCAATGCAGCATTTTAAATCCAGCCTTGTCCTTTGACTTGCTATGGGGCAACGCTTTAGTGAAACAGACTGCACAGCCTTCTCTAGCCGTGAGGTTCCTCAAGAATGGTGGAAATCACTGACGGCTGCGGTAAGTGGGTGGGACCTCAAGACGTGGCATCACAGAGGCTACAATAGAGGCAGGTGGCAGCAACAAAAGGGATGCTGTGACAGTCAATAGCAGCAGAGTGAATGACAGTGCAGTAACAGCAGTGGGAGCAATGCAGAGTGAACAGTGGCAGCTGTGAGCCAGTTGCAGTAAGGGTAGCAGCAACAGCAGCAGAGGCATTGCTTGTCCCATCCCCCTCCCCAGTTTTGTGAACTCAGACAAACACACCTTTGAACTCTAGATCTTTACTGACCAAGGACAGGAACTGAGAGTGGGGTGGCTTATTACTTGGGCATCTGTTTGTCAAACTTTCACACTACAACATGTTAAACTAAGGTGAAGGACACTGCCTGGCATATTCTTGGATGGATGTTTTCCTTGTGATCATGTTTTTTAATATAGATGTGGTGTTTTCCCAAACTTGTGCTTGGCTTCTTTTCCTTTTAATAAAAGTGCTAATTTATTATGCATAAGCTCAGTGCTTGTAAATACGGAAGTGTTCTCTCTTAGACATGCCAAGAAGTGGTTTTTAATTTTCCCAGATTACTGGGTGTGAATGCAAGCCAGTTCTGTTTTGTAGTATTAAGAGAAATCCCTACACAGTGAACCTGGTCCTTATTGCTGCCAACTCCACCAGGCAGAAGGGTTACATTTGTAATGGATTTACTTGTAATAAATCATTTCTCACTTATTGTAATTATCTATGATTATGTTAGAAATGTTGCCTAAATAACTAAATGATTTAAAATAAATGAGCTGTTTTCTTTATTGAGTTCATCCTCAGAGAAAGAAAAGGATGTTACAAGACAAAACCTTCATTCAGTACAGGCTTTTTTTTAAATTGTGGAACAGCCACACAGAATTTAATGTATATGCAATCACATGCCCTAAGAAGAAAGCAGATTAAAAGAGTTTATAGGAAATAAAAAGACAACATAACTTCCTTGCTTCTCTTTATAGTCCTAGATTCAAATATACATGCATACATTTACATAAATCTTAAAATTTAAGCTTTAGTATTTTAGTGCATATAATTGCTTGATCATCTGTGGAAAATATACTGTTGCCAATATAGATCTGAAGGGGAAAAAGTACAGATTATGCATTTTTGCACAAATGTAAAAGTTTAGTGCCACAAATATAAGGAAGAGGCACTAAAATCTGTGCAAATTTAGCCCTGGCATAAGCAATTGAAACTCCCATTGTAGTCTGTACGAGCCATAACCTTCCTATATCAAGATTTAATTTTGTTCATTAGTCTTGTTGCAAAATTTGGTTTATTATGTTAATTTGGAGTTATTTTCAGTCTGAGAGTGGTGACCTTCATTCTCATTTCATGTTACTGGTATAATGGTGTTACTCTCTTCTCCAATGAAGTTACTTCTGATTTATACCAGCATAAATGACATCAGAATTAAACCCTAAGATTCTAAAACAATCTCAGACATGCATTGACTTAGTTTTTCCTCCGTATCTGTAATTTTTTGCAGTTTAGACTTCTTTAACTTTTACAAAGCTAAGAAAGCATGAAAATCACAGACACACGATTTCTAGAGATTTCTCTTTCTGTCTTCTTTTCTTACCCCTCCACCTTCTGTTCAGAAATCATTACCAATTAATAGAGTTAACCATGGTACTTTAGCTGACCATGTGGTACTGTAGTAATATTTACAGAAAGCTACAGTGTCAGGTTCTGCAAGATGTATATGCAGATTTATCCAACACCCTGAAGTATCCTATCAATAACAGTGGGGGCAACTGATGAACTGTAGCTGATGACACCAGCTTCTTCATAGTCAAATTAATGTTACGTAAGCCGAACCTCGTTTTTGGAACCATACATCAAGAATAGTGGCTGGCACAAGTTTAACCAGAAGTGCTGCTGGCCCAGGTAAAGACCCAGGGCTTGGCGCACTGGGACTCAGGGCTTGCATGCCGGTGCTGCAGCCACCATCATGAGCGGCTCAGCAGCGGACCTGGGGCTTGGGCAGTGGACTTGGGGCTCACACCCCATAAGCCCAGCGCCAGAGACACTCCTGATTTTAACTGTAGACTAAGATCACCATTTACTCAGTCTAGCTAGGGTAATGAACTCAGATACTCCACATTTCAGCACTCCATAGTAAGCATGCAAAACTACACTGGATTATTGTTCAGTATTGTAAAATATTTTTGTGCACTATAGGAAAAGAATCTAGAAACAGAAACCTCTGACCTGCACTTGTTTTATAACTTGTCCTTCAGGATTTTGGAGATCATGCATTAATTCTTCCTTCTTTGCCATTAGCTCTTTAACCATGTCTTGTTTTTTATTAAGTTCAAGCATAATTGGCATTTTGCTTTCTACTTCTCTGTAACACTCTTTATGTGCTATTATTTTTTCACGATATGCACTATTTCTTGCAAGCATCATCTCAAATTCTTCTTGTGCTGTTTCTGTGTCAAGTTTTAGCTTTATCTGGTCAGCATACAAGGATCTGACTTGGGATTCCAGACTTTCACAGTGATACTTTGTAGTTTCTATGTCATCATCTTGCTGATATATTTGTCTTTCTGTTGCCTTTGTTTCTAATAAAACAGACTCCTCTTGTTTTTCCAGTTCTTTAAACTCAGCCTGTAAAATATTATTATCTTCTTCTGTCAATGGAAAGCCAATGTTTAGGAGCATAGTAACAAGCTATTTAGATAATATCATCTGCATTTAGTTAACAGAATTATTTCTTTTCATTTAATACAGAATATAAAATTTAAAAACTATGACATTTAAAAATAAGAGTATATACTTACTCAAAGGAACATAAACAAGGGAAAATGTTGTGCTACTACAAGTTTGACAGTCATGTTGTTGTAAAGTTTCTGAATCTACCTACTATGTTGGTGTCCCTAAAATAAACAGCTGACAAGCTAAATCAAAAAGAATTAACTTAATACCATGTCCAGAAACTTAAAGAGATAATCATATATGCATTCAATTTACAGTACAGACATGCTATTAGGCAGGAATGTTACTTGGAGGACCAGGATAACAGTATGAGGAGAGACATTAGTTATGTAGCTGAATTCCTTGAAGGGCCTAAAGAGAATTATGCTATTTTGTTTACATAAATTTTTTTTCAAATGTTTTTTTCAAATGTTAGATTACAAGAGAGGAATTTCAGTAGAAGCTGCATCATCTCTGATCTATCAGGCATCTAAGATAGAAAAATGGAAAGTCCTAAAGGCAAGATCTTGATTTTTGGAGAAGAAATGTTAAGTGCTTTCTGTGAAATATACATAAGGATGTAGAGTAAGAATTGCAAATGAAACCTCAGTTTTGATGTTTCCTGACCTTTGAGTGCATAACTGTTCAATTTTAATTTTAAGGCTAGCTTTTGTATGGAATTTTCTAGATTTTTTTAAAAAAAGAAAAAATATCCAAAACTCAAAGAAAATGAGTGTGCATAATTGCCCAGGAATTTAAAGCTCTGTGGATTTCCCAGAAGTTGCAAATAGCCATGTCCTTTTTACCTGTCCATGCAGGCATTTTGTTATTTTGAAACAAGCACTTTGTTATTTCAAAAACACAAAGTTCTATTCTGAAATAACTAAACCTGCTTTTATTTCAAAAGAGCAATTCTTGCAAATAGTTATTCTGAAAAAAGCCATTCCAAGCTGTGGAATTGGCTTTTTTCAAAATAATGGCCTTATACTTTTCCCTGCCTTCCCCTATTCTGAAATACAGAGTCTTGTGAAGACTGGCTATGTCCACATAACGCTTTCAAAAGCTGTCATGTCTGAATGGCGTTTCATTATTTCAAAATGATGAGCCCCTTATTTTGAAATAGTAAAACCTAGGCTGAAATCAAAATAGCCATTATTTCAAAATGGTTGTTTGGAAACAATGCCGTTTGGACATGTTATTTCAAAATAACCATTATTTTGATTTAACACTTTTGCCCTTCTCCTTCCCAGGGTGCCTTCCTTTTTCTATGTATTGGCTGGCAACATGGCCCTGCCTGTGGGCCATGTTGCCACACCTCCCATGCTGCCCCTCTCTTGATTTGAAATAGCAAGTCCTATGTCTGGACTTGCTATTTCGATCTGAGGTTTTTGCTTATTTCAATTTGAGATCATTTGAAATAACGATTTTATTTCAAATTACTTTATTTCAGATTAACTTATTTCGAAATAAGCATCTACATGTGGACATAACCTCTATTTCAAAAAAATAATTCCTACCTTATTTGAAATAGTCTTCACTAGACTCCTATTTTGAAATAATAAATTCAAAATAATGATATCTTGAAATAATTATTCTGAAATAAATTCACAATAATTATTTCAAAATAACTATTCCACAATACCTTTGGTGGTGTAGACATAGCCGCTGTGTGTACCTTAGGAGGTCGGCAGGACAATGCTGCTCTCTTTCAGGATTCTAAAGCATTTAAGTTTTGTCAGAGCAGGAACCCCTCTGAGGAGCCTTGAAAGTGGTCTGCAGGAAGGAGTCTCCGTACCATGTGCCTGGAAAGACCTAAAAGAGGCCACTCTTCCACACACTTCAGAAGATCCAGAGGGGACTTCTCCCCTGTCCTGCTTTTTTAGAGCTCCAGAATTGGGGAAGGTGCATTGAGCTACTAAGGTAGATAGAAGCTATATAAGGTGATAAAAGGATTCCTAACTTGTGCACCTTAAGAAGTCCACAGTGCTGATTCTCTTTACAGATTTCAGCAGTATGTGCAATTTGCCAGTTGATTGTGAAGTCAACTATCTATCTATACATGAATGAGCAGTGCAGCATTCCTTAGGTCCACACTCAGCTCAGCAAAAACAACCTAATGAATATGCATATTTGGTATGTGTTTTCCCAGTACACATAGCTTGGCCAAATCAAAACAGATTTTGTCAGGAGGAAGAGTATACGCTGCTCTCCAATAGGAATGACTTTTTATGCAAAATTTTAAACCTCGGTTGTTTCAGATGTAAGACTATTCCAACAAATAATTGCAAGAATTGCCTTTAGTTTGGAAATAATGTATTTTTTTTTACTTTCCCAATGTTAAAAATGGCTGAACTGTTTATGTTCAAAATTTTTTAAAAATGTAACTTTTGGATGGAAATCAAGGCTGGATACTTCAGTTCCAAAGATGGCAGTTCTAGAAAATTAGGAATTTTCTTTTTATGGATTAGAGCAGGAACCATTATGCAATCTTAGCCTTAGCAATATACATTTAGTATATAACGTTTTATTACCAAACAGAAATTACATGTATGGCAGTGAAAGTTGAGGACACACTCTATCGAGCCAAAACCCATGTGTCCCAGAGGATTTCAGGGTTCTTGGAAAATGGGTTCTAAAAAGTGAGATAATTCAGTGGAAAAACTGCCAAACAGGTTGATTTTAAATTCTTTTTATTCTTTCTGTATCGAACCAACTTATTATATTTTCTCTATCGAACTTTTCATTTTTTTAAAAATTGAACTACCATAAAAAGAGTCTAAATCTATATTCTATGTTTTGGGATTTGCCATTTCAATTACATTTTTGCAAAATAAAAGCTTAAAACTTCTGTTAAATCTGCACTTTATGGCTATATGTTTTTTTAGGAAAGCTTAAGTACAACATGGTAAGTTAAAAATGGAATATCTGCCTTATGCTTGAATTTATAAGGTGCCACAGGACACTCAGGGTTTATACATACATACATACATGTACATATATCTATATCTATATCTATATCTATATCTATATCTATATGAAGGAGGGCAAGTATGGGCAAATCAACTCAGTAAGACAGAAATATCAGCTTCTCTTATTCATATTGGCTATGCCTACACCTAAAATCTTGGTTCAGACTTGCTTTGTCTGAACTAAGTAGTTCAAAAGTTAGTTCAAAGTAAGCATTTTTTTAGTTCAAACTAACTTTTAGTTTGAACTAGGTGTGCTCTTTTTAGTTCAAACTAAAAAGTTAGTTAGAACTAAAAAAGCGCAGCTAGTTTGAACTAAAAGTTAGATCGAACCAAAAAACATGGTTAGTTCAGGCTAACCACTAGTTCAAACATATTTAGTTCAAACTAACATGTCTACATAGTGCTAGTTTGAACTACATATGCAAATTAGTTCAAACTAAGCAGTTAGTTCGAATTAACCAGGTGAACTAACTAGTTCGAGCTAAGCTTTGCTTAGTTCAAACAAAAAAATTTTAGTTTGAACTAGGCAAAGCCTAGTATAGACAGGGTTCAAATTAGTTCAAATTAAGGCTCCTTAATTTGAACTAATTTACTAGTATAGACATAGCCAGTAATACTTCTTTGTCTGTTGTAATTCATTGTAAATCCAACATTTCGAAATTAGATCTTATTACCTGTAGCTGAAACAGAAGTGTTTTGCTTTTTTCTATTTCTGATGTTTGTGAACGTTGCTGTTCTGCCACTTGTTTTACAACATCTACTAATGATGGAGAATTCTGCTTAGCCATTTCTAGATAAAAAGGTAGCACTCTAAGATGCAGGGCAAAAAATATATTGTTTTCACATAGTCTAGTTTAGTTCCCGTGCAGCTGATAATGACAATACTTTCAAAATGCTCCTGGAATTATTCTTCATGTAATAATTAAGATCAATACATTTTTCATCATCAAGGAAACATTAATGGGCTGAAACACAAAGCAAATGATGATAGAGGATTCAGATTCTACACTGCTGTGTTTCTTCTGTGAAACTAAAATTTGTTCCTTTGTTGAATGATATGAATGTTCTTTCTGCTGGTTCATGAGGCGGCTCCTCAGTCAGTATAAAAAATCATAGCTGTGTAGGGTATGCTCAGAATCTGTCCCCATATATTTTACTTACAGTTCTAATATAATTCTAACATTGCAACAGCAATTTAAACATAAACCCCTGCTATGTCCCTTTTCCATGTAAAAAAAAAATGGAAAAACTGTAAAAGGTCACAGCAATGAAACAAGAGTAGAGAACATGATATGTTTATCTGACTTCAGTAGGCATATTTACACCATTTATCTGAAACATTGATATTATCTTTGTATCATTTTGAATAAAGGTTAATTAAATACAAGAAATAACTGCACAGTCAAGTACACTAGCTAAATGCTCTGAAAAAAATGTGCACAAAGGGGGCACATCTGAAGAATATCTTCAGAACTAAATAGCCATCACCAGCACATAATTTAGCCTTGAGCTGAGTTTGTGGAATATTGGATGTAAGCTGCTGCTTTTTTTCCACACAGTTTTGGCTTTGTGGAGACATGCTGTGCATGGACCACATAGCCATAGCTCAGTTAGGAGAGCCACTGAGGAATCCTCCCGTTTTCCATCATTTGTGCCCACAATAGGAAAATGTGGAGATTTATCTCTCAGATGACTTTTCCTTCTTGATTCCTCTGTACAATTTTGAGATGAGGGAGCGTCATGGTCAGGGATAGTGATCAAATATACTTCAACTTACTTTAAATCAGAAAAATAATTATTCCTTCTCCTTTAGGTGAAACTGAATGATAGTGGGACTCCTGAATTCTTGGGCTATCTACACTCTAAATTCATCATCTATCATATTCAACTTCATTTTGGTATCTGTAATTTCTGTGCATAATATATCTGTTGCATAAATAAATTGTCTTGAGATAATGGGAACAGGAATAATATTATATACACAGGATGGTATCATCAGTTGTTTAATATTTTGGGTTTGGCGTATATCCCAAGTTTCTGACGTAATATTATTGTATAAGAATCTCAGCTATCATTTTTTAAAAAGTACCTGGTAAGTTTCTGGCCCTAATGGTTGCAGAGAAAGTATAAAGAACCTTAAAGGCTCAAAAATCACAAGGCAAATGAAAAGACCCCACAAATGTATTAATTTCTTGATACTTAAAACCAATCTCTTGAAATCTTCAAGGCTTGCTTTTTAAAACAAACAAGCAAACATATTTAGGGTTGATTGTTCTGCAACCCTGAGAAATCCAATAAAAGCCTGAGTTTGAACCAGGGGTTTCAAACTCAGAGCCCGAGTGCCACACGCAGCCCCTAAAGTTATTTCTTGCGGCCTGCAACGATACTGTCACTATCAATATTTTCAATATCATTGTATGAAATGGTTTCAGTGGTATGGCCCTTGGGCTACTGTACCAGTCCTCATGCAGCCCTTGTGCTAGTTTGAGTTTGAGACCCCGTGTTTAAACAGCCCATCTGAGTGGCCTTTTCTCCCAGGTGGCTGCATGCTGTGGAAATGTGATGTGATTTGGGCCTTTTGCATTCAGGGGGTGCACATGGAGTTTGACTCAAGGTTAATTCAAATTTAGAAATCATCCAGTAAGTGCCTAGCATCAGTTAGTATTGTCCTCAGAGGTGGTGCTAGCCAACTGAGGGTCCTAAGCAAGAATATTTTGGCCCCCTCCCACACGCACCCATATCAGGGTCCCCTTGAACTGTGCAGGGCCCTAAGCAATTGCTTAGTCTGCTTATACCTAGCATGGGCTCTGATTGCTGTGGAGAAAGGTTTTGTGAAAGACCCTCTGAAGGGGAGGAATGTGCCAGGAAACCACGATCTTGTGTCCAAATTAGAGTCAGTGGGGGCATGCCCTTTCCGCTACCACAAATCCACCAGAGAAAGAGGAGCAGGGTAGAAGTTGTGACATTAAAAATAAACCTGCAAACAAAGAAAAGGCAGGGGGAAGGGGTTCAGCCGGTAGTGCCACAACCAACTCCTGAGTACCTTGTGGGGAAGAGAGGGCAATGGAAACTGTTTCAGGCTTCCCCTCAGCATCACACAACCCCAGAGCAAGGCCTCCTGACTGCACCTTGGAGCAGACAACCTGTGTTGGCCCACCCCACACTCCTAGGGCAAGGGCCTGTCTCTAAAGAGGGGCAAAATGAGAGAGAAGCTGACGATGTGGGATTTTCTCCCACAAAAGCTTATGCGATAAATAAATCTGTTAGTCTTTAAGTAGCAAAAGACTCCTTGCTTTTTTTGCAGTCCAGCTGAAGGGAGCGTCTGTGCAGGAGAGATCCAAGAAGGAGGAGAAGGCACTAGTCAGCAAATGGGGAGGGGAAAGGGAAAGGAAAGCTGAATAAAACCAGGAAGTGTCTTCAAAGGAGGAAAAGGGATGTGTTAAAGTTAAAGCACAAGTTAAGGATGGAGTATGGCGGTGAGGGAGAGAGAGGAAAACTAAATGGCTGGCGAAAGGATATGAACAGCTACAGGCCACCTCTACAAGGCCTAACCTACGCTGAGATGGCTGGCAGTGCAGTCAGGCCCGTCAGAGAGAAGCAGGGCCCCAGTACATCATTTTCCCTGGGGCCCCTCTCTTTCCCATGGCACTTTATTTACACAGATGTGGTCGGGGTGGCCACCCTGAGCTCAGAGTCCTGATATGATTACCTCCCCCACTTACTCCCTCCTCTCCCCAGCCCGCCGTACTGAGCTGTCTATAATGTAGGGTGCACCTGCACTTAGGCTATGTCTACCCTTCCAAGTTAGTTCAAATTAAGGAGGCTTATTAATTCAAACTAATTTAGTACCTGTCTACAGTAGGCTTTCATTAGTTTGAACTAAGGAATTCCTTAATCTGAACTAATGAAAGGTTAGTTTGAACTAGTAGGACCTGCTGGTTAGTTCAAACTAAGCCCTTAGTTTGATCCTTTTTTTTGAACTAAGGATGGTGTAGACTAGGATTAACCCTTAGTTCGGACTTCATAAGTTTGAACTAATAGCAGTTAGTTCGAATTAACAACATGGACTAATTCAAACTAACATTAGTTTGTTAATGTTGTTAATTTGAAGTAATACGTTTGAGTTTAGCTAGAACTAAACTCGAGCTTATTAGTTTGAATTAACCAATTCGCACTAACTTTTCTTAGTGTAGACATAGCCTTGGAGCTAGAGATGTAGATTCCAGCTCAAGAAGACAGACCTGCGCAAGTTCCAACTCACCTAAAAACAGAAGTGTAGCTCCAACAGCTGGGGTGGCCAGCAACTCCAAATGCACATGAGCATCTAGGATGGGACTGTACTCAGGGTGGCTATCCCCTCCTGCTTTACAGTCTAATTTTAGTATTTTAGTGGGATCAGAGCTAATGTGGTCATGTTTCCTCAAGCTGGGTGTTACATCTTCAGTCTGAAGTCTTGCCATACTCCTAGTCAAGTTAGGCCAGGGCCCTCTAAGTTCCCCAAGGGCTTCTCCAGTCCCCAAAACACCCAGGCCCAAGAGGGCTTAAAGGTGTATTAAAACCACCTTAGCTCACCTACCCCACCCTGTGGGCTGCAAGTCTTGTGTTAAATCTCCTAAAGAGGTCAAGTTACCAATCTAAGTGAAAGCAGCAACAGGCCATAATCTAAACCACCACCTGGGTCAGCTATCTGAGGCTTAAAGCACCACTAAACTTGTGTGAGGCAGTTTTGTGTTTGGATGAGGAGTGGGATTAAGCACAACATCAGAGTAAGAGCCCAAGTTAACTCAGCAATGAAGGTATACATAGAGGAGCAGCACAGAATCTCACCTTGGTTATCTATAAACTTGTATACAGTGGGGATTTAGATGAACATTATTGTTTCTGGTTTTTTGCAATGAAGATTTATCTGTTTCTAATTTTAATGGCTTATTCATTAGACTTTCTCCACTGCCAGTAATAAGTAAGGTTGGTTGTTTGAGAAGCAGAAAAAGAAAAAGGTCATGCTTTTGTCATTGCAAGCCCCAGATATACAGATTTATATCCCTATAATTTTTATCCTGCTTAATGTAACTGATGCTATCTGTATAAATGTCTAATTTTTTAAAATCCATTCTAAGCTCTTTGATTCAATGTTGCTTTGTGGTAACAAGTTCCTTAACTAATTTGCTGCATTAAAATGTGATTTTTTTAGATTGATTTTAAAATTTGATGACAATCATTGAAAATTGTTGAGACTATCAATTGAATTGCCTTTTTCTTAATCTTAGATTAAGAAAGAGGAAAATAGGAGGACCTAATTTGCCTTCCCAATACCATTCATTACTTTTATACCAATACTATATCCTCTGTTACTTTTCTCCTTTTCAGATTAAACACAATATTTCAGGTGAAGAGGTACTATCAATTAATAAAATATCAAAATATTTTCAGTATTATTTTGTTTTCCAGTCTTTCTATTTCTAACCTTTTTTAATTTTTTTGCCTTTTTTTATTGCCCTTTCCCCTGATATTATTGGGGTGTTTTCTACTTTTTTCATAGTTTTATTTTCTGTACTTTTCTTCAGGTACAGTATGCTGCGTAATTTGCTGTGATCAGTATGACATAAAATGTTAATGAAAAAATGTACTAGCCGTCATTTGATGTTGACTGATAGAAAAAACAAACAGACAGAAATAGTTTAGTCTCGTGACCATGAGAATGCACTAGTAAAGTTAAAATTTTCTGAACAGCTCAGAGGAAATACTTGCTCCCCAGGCAAATGAAAAAGCACTTCCTGTTTTTACTGACGCCTTTAAAAAATATATCATGTGTTTCGGTGCCTGTAAGGCAGATCCTTCCTCATCTCTGTCCCTGTGTCTCTTTCTCTGTTTGGATAATTTTCACTTAACTTTCTGTAGTTGTTCTCTTGATTTATTGCCAAACCTCTCCAGAAAGCTGGGAGTTATCCCACAGCGGAGAGCACGCCTTTATCTTTTACGCTGCCTTTCCTTCACTCTGTGTATTTATTTCTTATTTTAGGCTCTAGATATTTCTTCTGAAGCTATCTGAAGCTGCATGTACAAGAACAGGTTATTCAAAGATACACATATCATTACAACAAGTTGCATGCTACACAGAACTGGTACGGTAAGGTTTTCACTGCTTCCGGGTTTCGTATTACCCTAGGAATTAATCATGTTAGTGCCTTTGAGAACCCTTTGGGATTTTCTGTGTACAGTGGCAGCAGCAACATAGGGCCTCCGGCAGAGGAAAGGCAGATTTTCCTCATTCACATCTCACCTGAAAGGGGAATTTCCATCTTGCACAAATCAACTGTGAGACTTGCAATTATGCAGATATATAAGGCTCATAACAGTATGTGTATTTTGTGTGATCTCTCTTGGGAGCTGTAAAAGGATTGTCCGTATCTGTAAGTAAATACCTCTATTTAGGTCTTTGAGCTCATATTTATTTATGGAAACTGTATTTTGTACTTTGCAATAATAAATGCAACATAAATATTCCTAAGTTAAGAGTGGTTTCTACATTTCCATAGCTTTGTGCTTGTTGGTAGACAGTGATTTATTAGAAGTGTTAGTGTTGTAGAACTCTAAACACCCTCTGTATCTTTTCTGAAGTTGAGGTGTTCTTCAATTTATCTGTAACCACACGTAAGATGTTAGATACTCCCTGGCTTTCTTATCCATTTTTAGATGTACACACCTCTCTACATTTCAAAATATAAAATAAGGGTGATAGCTAAGATCCAAAGGAGGTCACTATGGGGAAAATGACAGTCCTTGCTTGTCTAAAACTGTGAATATATTTGTCTTATTTTCATTTTCAGATTTCAGTTTAATTTTTTTGGTTAATTTTCTTCATGATATTTTTTTCTAATCTGATCTGGCTTTTTTTTTTAACCACCCATTTTTTCCCCTTTAATGTTTCTGTTCTCTTTTCTTATCTAATCTGTCCACATCATTATTTTCCCTCTTTGATTCTCCATTCCTTTTATGTCATCTTTCCTTGTTTTTCCTTGGATGGGGTCTGTAGCATGGGTTCTGTTTATCATTCAGCTGAGTGGGTCAGAGGGCATGCAGAAGAGAGTGAATTTGCAGGTTTAGTCTTCAAACATGCATAAATTAACAGACCTACACCCTATGATGCAAAGAACTGCTCTCTAATAAATAAAACTGATCTTTTCTGATGAAACTGTGGCAATTGCCCTGTCTCTGAAATATTAGCATTTTGAAGCTAAGCTATTTAAAAATTAAAAATGATACATTTTAGATAAATTAACATGCTGTTTTGCTTGGCGCACACTGTGCCTCGCAGCAGTGCCGAGGATTTTGTGAATATCTTAGGAAGTAGTCATTAAATTCCATTCAGATGCATAGAGCCTTGCAAATCTGAGGCTATCCACTTTATATCCATGGAACATGTTTCTGGATCATGGATGGATGCACATCCAAATTTTTTATCGAGAGCCCTGCAAAGCTGTGGATATCTGTGGACCATTTTTGCAGATTACAGATCAGATGCGGATACAAATTTTGTATTTGTACAAGGCTCTATTAATGTAAATGAAATGTTGCATTTGTAATAAAAATGTAGGTGGAACACCATTGATTTCAATGGCAATATATGATACAAAATTGGCCAAATGCTCTAGTGAATCAATCCTATTATTGCTACGTGCGTGCAACCACACCATTGCCCTAGTGGATTTCTCTTTGTATAAATACACCTTAATAACTGTGTTGGTAGACATCCCTCCTTCAACAGACATCATCCTTCCCTCCCTCATTTCAAAACTGGCGTATTCTTTAGCAAGGAGGGAGGATGTGGGGTCGGTGACCCCTGCTTAGCCTCCTCTACTGACATATTTGAGGGAGAATTGCAGTTTGCTGTCTTGTTCCAGACAGGGCTCCTTTATGAGGGATGATGTTGCCTATAACTTAGCTGAGATCTTCTAATCAATAGGACAGCCACTCTCCGCTGGGAGCAGCCGAGCAAGGAAGGTTCCTGCTGCATCTGCCACCTTATTATCAATGCTTATAACTGAAGCTACTGTACCCTCTGAACTCACTAGTGACAGCTGTTGGATCTGTGACCTTGGCCTACCTCATGCAGTTTCCCTAGCAGAGGTGTCATCAGTTGTCTGTAATAAAACTCCTAAGGCAATTGAGAGTCATAAATCCCTTGATACACACTGGCAACGGCTTCTAGATTTTGATCATGAGTCCTAGCTTATTTCAAATACATCAATCAAGTCTTCTACATTTTGATAGCAGCAATGAAGTCTTTTATGTATTCTGTACAGAAAGAGAAATCAGGCATTTTTAGTTAGGATGACTTTAAATTCAGTTTGAAGGAAACAAAAATGAAGAAGGAACAAATGAATGTCCCTATAAGAGGCAAAATAGGCACAGGGCGTTTCTCTGTGACACCCTGTGATGATTATTTGGGGAATCTGTCTGCATACAATTTATAAAACCTGTTTGAGATTATGAGTTCTGTATATATCTTAACCTAACTGCACACTCCATTCTCATTGTAAAACTAGTCTGGCTTCTCTGATTTTTTTTTTTTTTACTTTCATTTTGGGATGAAATTTCAAGGGGGTAATGATACAGAGTAAACAATGAAGCGTTAGTCTTCTACTCAAATGGAAGAACACTTGAAAAAAGAAGTGACCAAATCAAGAAAACCGATTCTCCCAGGAAACCTAGAATACAGGCACCAGATCATCCTGTAGTGGACTTTGAACAGCTGACAAGGTCACATGACAGAGGAAACTGCAACTTTATAAAAAAGAGGACTCTCAGTAGCCATTTTAGAAGGAGAGGAAAGAGACTAGAAGCAGAAAGAAATTGGCAGAAGCTGAAGTGTGAGGATCCTGGACACTCTGTTGCTGACCTAAGCCTTAAGAGTGCTCCAGAGTCCAGAGTGCTGAGGAAACTGAGACAGGGAAGAGTATGTGGGTATTTTATTGGTTTCCCTGGATCTATAGATCTCTTGTGTCATCTAGTAAAGAGTCATTGTTTTAGAATTCCTTTTGCAAATGTCTGTGCGTTATGTGTTTCAACTCTAACTTGTTTCTTGTGTGGTAATTGTAGATCAGTGTGCCCACAATCTTGGAGCTCTGGAAATAGGTGTGCTTAATCAACAGGGACATTTTGGAGCTCAGCACAGATCTTGTGGGCCTATGGCAGTTGGATGGTGAGCTTCTATTTCCACGAAGTGCTAATAGGCAGAGAACCTGTCCCTAGGAATTGTGCTGGAGAAGTGAAGGAAAGAGACAGGGCTGGAGCCTACTTAGACTAAGTAAAGTTTATGAGTATACAAATCCAGATGATGACAGCCAAATACAACAATCTGTTGAGTGTTCAGCAAGAGGATTTCAGCTAGGACTGGGACACACCAGATTGGTGTAAATTGATAATGAAAACCAATAATGTCCTTCATCTGACATTTGGATTGGGAGCCCCTCAGGTTCCAGTAGCCACCAGAGTATGGAATTAATATAGAAGCACTACACCTACCATGGAGCTGGACCTCAAGTTCACCATGGAAGCTGTATTTGAGAGGAAAGGAGCCCAAGTTGGAAAGGAGCCTATTGTGAAAGTCAGATTATACTGTTGCCATACTTTTAACATCTCAGATTGGGAGAAGGGTGTAAAAAATGAAGTGGGGAGATTTAAACAAAAGCTGAACAATTCCCATTTGTTTTAGTTTCTCTTTGTTCTGAACAACGGATGCAATGGAAAATATATTTGATATTACATTGGTTTTCAGTGTGTTAATTCTGCTAACACTTAAAAACAAATGTATCTTTATAATAAACTGTAACTTTGCTTATTTAGACTAATAATCTTTTCTGTTTCTTTGAAGGCATTTTATTCACTACCTGGTCCCTTTAGGACACCTTAAATTATCTGGAATATGGCAGAAGCAATATTGATTGACCTGTTCAGTCCACAGATGAATTCACAAAATAAAGGCATTCAGAAGTTATTATGTAGCACACTAGAAGCTATTGAAAAGCAGTACTCTGTCTCTGCTCCATTTGTTTACATAATGTGCTACCAAACTCGGAGAAACAAAACGAGTAGCAAACAAGATTTGTTGCCTAAAGTAATCAGCGGGTTTCAGTTTCTAAAGAAAGGAATTGAAGTTGTATGCATGAGAAACACAGCTGCTGCCTTGTACTCCATTAAACAAAAACTAGATGAAAAGGATTTAAGCATCATTAAAATCATTTTACCAGCACAAAGGAAAGCTGCAATGAAAGTGTTTATAGATCACCTATTTACTCCTGTTTACCAGTTTGAGTTTGAGGATCTATGGCTGAATTGTGAAGGACACAACCTCCAACAAATAGCTGAACCTCAAAGTGACATAAATACACTTCCTGCCCAAGAAATGGAAAACATCATGAGTGAAATTCAGGCATATTTGAAAAGTCTGCCAGGCCTGAAGGGGGAGCTTACCATCCTAAAATCTTCCTTGATTCCAGGTAAACTGGAGAACAAATTTTGTAGATTGTATTCAATTTTTACCTTACGGCTTCTTCAGCTTGGGGTTAGCAATCTGAGGGTTTAGAGATGAGATTTGCACCTCCAAATGTCTCTTTCTACTTCTGTGATAGCCCTATAGTCAGCCAGGGGAGAAGTCCCAATAGCGGACACCACATAGGAGAGCCATAGACTGGCTTATGCGGACCCCCTTGTATGTCATGGTACGGGGCAGGCTTGTAGCACTCTGGAGGTTCTGAGTGACACAGCTGAATAACTTGGATCAGTCCCAAAGAATGCCTAAATCACACTGGAGCAGTCCAGAGCTGGGAAGCAGTAAAGGTGGCTTAAAGACCAGCCAAACATAAGGTGATATTCTATCTATTCAGTGTTCATGCTGATGCAGAAAACATAGACACCATCTCTGTGGATGGGGTCAGTAGCAATGATTCCTCTGGGGAGAAACAAAAACCGAACACCTATTTGGATGGAGCCACAGAGCATGGTACGCTTAATCTAACTGCTCTTCATCCCAGCACTTGTGGACAGTAGGCTGCCAGAAAAGGACTGTGTCCTGTGTTGAAATGCACCTGCCGGTTCAGATTAAAACAAGCTACCTACTTCATAGTACAACTAGTTAAAATGATAGGCCCCAAATCAAAGAACTGAATTCTTAGAAAATCTGGCTATCTTATCATGTATCTGTTTGGATAGCAAGGTAACAAATATGGACTGCTTCAAAACCACATCCACTGTGTGCTTTAGTCAGTCAGAAAATCACTTCCAGCTGATGATGGCAGTGGTTCAAAGACTTGCTACCTCAACTTCCTGTAGGTTCATTATTCCCAGCTCAAGAAGAAGAAAATGATTTTTCAACTTGAATTTTCTTGGAATTTTTCTATTATGAGGGCAGGAAGAAAGAAAGAATTTGGCTGTAAAGAATGTAATGGGAATTGTTTGTTCAGGGTGTCTGCTTTCTCTCTCTCTCTCTCTCTCGTGTATTTACACCCATGCTTTTTCATTCTTTCAGGCTATCTAACTCACAGATACAGGATTCTGTTCTCCAAAAACATAGGTTGACCTGCCTACATCACTCACTGGTGTGAAAAATTTACGCACCCTGAGAAATGTAGTTAAACTGCCTCAAACCATGATATAAACACTGCTAGGTTGATGGATGAATTTTTCCACTGACCTAGCCAGCATCTCTTGAGGAGGTGGACTGCCAACAGCAGTGGAAAAACTCTGTGAGTAGCTGTAGCAAGCGTCTACAGTACAGCACAGCAGCGGCATATCCGTGGAACCATACTGTGCTGCTGTAATGTAGACATACACAGAGCTTCTGCTGCACATTGTCACCACACAGCTCCTTATAAATTCTGACCTGGATGAAGCAATCATGGAATGGATTTTTATTCCAGCATAGGGAGTGGGTCTTTCTGCTCATATGCATCCAGGAGAGGATGGGGTCTGCACTTCTTAAATCTGCAGTTCCTTCGAGATTTCCATTGGAGGGAAGAGCCATCTGTCCAAAAGATCCCTGGCTCTGCACTGCTGTTCAATTCACCACACAGGCTTCTGTGGTCCCTGAACAATATTTCACCTGGTGGAGCTGTGTGTCAGGGACGGCAGGTGCTCCCACAAGTCTCTTCAGAGGAGGACTTACTATATACCCATACTGCAGTAATTTGCTTGGGTTTACCTCAGAAGTTTGGAGAGGGTGCTGTTAGATCCAGCAGGAAGCCTGCTGCCTCACATTCCTTGACTTGGAACTCTATGGAGTCCTGGGATAACATGATAAAGGACATGCCCCTGTCTTAGCTCTTCCCCACTTTATGCTTTATCCTGGCAAGAGCCACAGGTTTTTTTGTTTTTACTTGCAGTCACAGACAGAGAAAGGAGCATGGGATCCTTGTTTATAAAGGTTAACGTTCTGATTTGTTGACACCAATTCCATTTGACAGAATCCAGTACTGTACAATTTTCAAGTTTCTCATTTGTTTCAAACAATTCTTTCTCCTTGCCAGGTCACGTCTTCCTACATGGATTCACCACGAGGACAGGTGGGATCTCCTATATACCAACTCTCAGCTCCTTCAATCTCTTTAGCAGTTCTAAGCGAAGAGATCCAAAGGCGGTGGTTAAAGAAAACTTACGCAGATTGGCAAATGCGGCAGGTTTTGACCCAGAGACATTTCACAGTGTGAAGGTATACTATCAGATGGCAATATGCTCTCCTTCACTAATCTGTGCTTGCTCTGTGTAGCAGTGAATGTTTTATTTTTTCAAGTGTATGCATTAGTCTTATCTTTCCCAGCAAGAATTTGTAAGTAGTAGGACATAACTTTTTATGGCAGTTATTGTGACAATTTATCATGATGAAACTGTCAATACACTTGGTACAAAGACAAATATAAAGTGCTACACTTAGGAAGGAAAAACCAAATGCACAAATACAGAATGGGGAAACACTGGCTGGGCAGCAGCACTGCTGAGAAGATCTGGAAGTTGTGGATCAAAACCACAGTGTTAGTCAGCAATGTGACGCTGTTGCAAAAAAAGCACATGCCATTTTATTTTGCATTTAGCAGAGGCATGGCATGCAAGTCACAGGAGATGGTAGTACCACTCTGCTTGGTGCTGGTTAGGCCTCAGCTGGAGTACTGTGTCCACTTTTGATTACCAATATATAAAAAGGATATAGAGAAACTGGAAAGGATCCACAAGCAAGGGACAAAGCTGATCAAAGGTGTGGGATGCAATCCATATGAGCAAAGGCTGAAGGACCTGGGCATGTGTACTTTGGAAAAGAGGCAATCAAGAGGGGGACATGATAGCATTCTTTAAAGGCTTGAAAGCTGCCATTAAAAATATGGAGCAAAGTTGCTTCTTTGCCCCAAAAGGAAGCACAAGAAGCAATCAGTTCAAACTACAGCATTGCAGATTTAGGTTAAATCTCAAGAGAAACTAAACTGTAGGAACAGTAAGAAAATGGAATAGACTGCCTTAGAAAGTCAAGAAAGTTCCTCTACTGTAGGTTTTCCAAAGGAGCCATCTGTCTTGGATAGTTTACCTACAACAAATCCCACACCTTGGCAGAGGGTTAGACTAGATGACTCTAGAAGTCTCCTCTAATCCTATGATTCTATTATGTAGAGAGGAAGACTTAGTCCCTCTCTCAAGAAATTGGTTTTAATAGCTCATATTATTATTTCAGTGACATAATACAATCTACAAGCTGATAAATATGCAAAATCAAAATAATTCAAATTTTTTTTTTAAATGCCTTTATTTCTTGAGTGCATGGTTTATACAGAAGATGTGGGAAAGTGATTACTGAGCAAGAGCAGGGATGGAGTTCTAAAAGTAAGGGTTGGTCTGAAGAGGGTGTGAACAAGTGTGTTGAAGACAAGGCATTCAGCAAAGTTTAAAGAAATTTTTTTCTTCCTTCGCCTTATGACTGTGCTTCATCTGTCTTTGTACTGACAGGTCAATCATGCCAGCGATGTTTGGATTATGGGAAAGCCCGAGCCAGAGAGCTATGATGGAATAGTAACGAATCAGAAAGGTGTTACGATAGCAGCTCCTGGCGCTGACTGCATACCTATGCTTTTTGCTGATCCTGTCAAAAAAGCATGTGGAGCTGCTCATTCAGGTAGTAGAGCATCTAGTATTCAGTTCACATCAACAAAGGAATACAATGCTAGAGATTACTAGTGAGGTTGGACTGCGTGAGAGCGAGTGAGTGAAGGATTACATAGCACTGATTTCAGCCCTTAACTCTTCCTTTTTGGGCTTCCTAACATAGTTCTTTTTAAAAGATGTAGAATTCCGCTGAAGTTTGGGAGTTAGCTGGACTCCAGAGAAGCATCTTTACCTGTTTATGAGGTTTATGTTTGTGAATTGCCCAGTTTTTTGTGTGAGCGTGAAATGTTTCAGTCAGCTTGTGCCACAGGTCATGGACCTAACTGCTCTTAGGAGGCCCTTCCAAGTAGAGCGCTCTTCTTGCAGGCTTTAGCAATTGTATAGGAAGGATGTAGGTTTGCAAGGATAGGGAGGGATATATAAGTGGAGTAGTGAGTGGTGATGGGAATGAAGGGGAGAAAGGAGGCTTTTATCCTCTGTAAAACAGTTAAGGTTTAAGTTTTATATCTAGAAATGTTAAGTGTTAGAAGTTTGACATAACTAAGAGCCAGTTCACTGCTCTGTCTCTTTCTGTGTCCCTCCTCATTTCCTTGCTTTCCCCTTTCCCTTGCTCCCAGTTTGCTATACCCCATTCATTCTCCACCACTTTCCTGTGACCTCTGCATGCACTGTCTCTGTCTGCTTCATCCTCTATGATGGATCCCCAAGGTACCAACTGGAACTGTGGGAGCTTAGTGCCCCCTCTAATCTTCAGTTTGGACTGTCTCCTATAATTCAGTGCTTATGACAAGCAGCAACCCTGCCCCACCCTAGACACTGTGATCACTCAGGTCACAACATGCAGGGACAAACCCACCTAAACTACATGAATACCTGCTAAGCCGCTCATACCAAGGGAGACACCAGCAAATTCCCTGCTCTGAGACTTCCACCCCAGAAATGCACCATTTTATACTGGTCATGACTTTCTCTTAAACAATGCAAGTTCTTTGATTAGTTCAGTATTTGCTCAAAGTATAGTGAGCACGCACCAGCCTTCAAAACCTCAGCAAATCTCCCAAGCACTTTAGACAGCTCACTGGTAAGGATAAAACACTCAGAAAAGTTTACTAATTACAGAAAGATACATTTGAAGTGGTTGTAAGTGTTAGGCATAGAGGTCAAAGTTGATTACTTAAGAAATAAAAGAAAAACTGTAGTCTAAATTCTAAACCTTATTGCACTAAGCAATGTTTCAATCAAGCAGTCTTTTTTACCATAATGGGTATTGTAAGGGGTTCACAGTTCTTACTTCGCAGGCTGAATTCCTTGCTCAGCCTGGGACCAATCTCTCCAGTTCAGCAGCTTTTTCTTCCAAACATCCTTGTTGGCTTCAGAGTAGGTGGGGAAGGACAGAGGCTCTGGACTGATATCACAGTCTCCAATTTATACTCCACAATCCATGGGCACAGAAAGATACTATCTCAAACATGGACAGAGGCAATCACATGTTCTATGTCCCCTGCTGCATCACTGGGTTAAGCAATCCCGAGTGTATGGAGCTCAAGCTCTTACTGAATTGGAAATCCGTTATGATTCCCCTGCTGGTCAATGGCTGGTGCTGGTCACTTAACACCTATGTGGCTGTTGCTCACTTCTTTTGCCATGGGACAACTGGTAGTGGGTGTTTCCCAGAGTTGCAACATATTTCAGTAACAACCATATAACAAAATCTCATAACTCCATATAAAATGATGAGACATACATTTTGACAGAAGAATGAGTTTCAGTAAATCATGATTTTTCATAGAATACCTTGCAATGCATTCTTTGTACAAAATATCATAACCATATACAAGTAATGAATGTGGGGATTGCATAGTACCACTGTGAGGGACAGTGCATCATACCCTCCCATTTCAAGACCAGGTAATGTATCACTCAGTCCCCTCTCCCTAATCCACATGACTTGCATTCCATCATGTCCCCTCCTGGATCCTGATCAACCAAAACATTTTCACCACCCTCAGCCCCATCCCCCCATGTTCCCAAATCCATGCCTTGGAGTAAATAGCAGCTCAAATTATTTTATAAACCCTTAAAAATAGCATTAAACCATGCTCTGTATACCTCTAAATACAGACCCAAATTGTAACCATGGGTCACAAAAATGGAGGGAAAGGAAAGAAACAAAATATTTTAGTCTCTACTTTAAGGCATACTCGACTCTGCAAACCATGACTTTAGATTTGTGTAAAGTACAGGGAGTCAGAGCTTGGTTTCTTTTTTTCTAGTTCAAACCATCCGAGAACAGATCATGGTTTACACTTGCTTTATATCTATCTATCTATCTATCTATCTACGTGTGTGTGTATATATATATCTACACACATACACAGATATATATGTTCACATACACAGATATATATATGTGCATGTGCACACACACTCACATTCGTCTGTTTAAAAATTTTTCCATTTTGCTGTCATTTGAGTAGTTAAGTAGTTAAGTTATGAGATGTTTCAGCTCAGAGTGAATAATAAGGGGAGTCCAATGTAGCAAAGAATTCTTGAGTTCTAAACCCACTTCTGATAGTGACATCTGACCTTGTGCAAATTTCCAGAGGGGTCGCTGTGTTAGTCTGTGTACAGCAAAAACAGTGAGCCTTATAGACTAACACATTTCTTCAGGCATAAGCTTTCATGGGTTCCAACCCACTTTGTCAGATGCAATGTCATTGTGCAGTTTTGTATCTTTCTTCTTCAGTTTCCCCATCTCAAAATGGTAACATGCCTACTTTATTTTACTTTTTAAAAAAATGCTCCAAAGGTTATGATGTTTGTGAAAGACTAATTAGCCTGCCATGTATTTGGTTTAAGATATTTAATATAATAATAATAATAATAAACAAGAACTAATTTTTTTACCACCAATCTTACAGGATTTTTTCTTCTTACTTTTTCTCAGGATGGCAAGGCACTTTGTTAGGGGTTGCTATGGCTACAGTAAATGCTATGATAAAAGAATATGGCTGCAGTGTTAACGATATACTTGTGGTGTTGGGTCCATCTGTTGGACCATGCTGTTTTACACTTCCTCAGAAATCAGCACAGAAGTTTTACAGTCTTGATCCAAATTGTGTCAGACACTTTGAATCTCCATCTCCCTATATTGATATTAGAAGGGCAACACGGTAAGTCCGATGCATGTTTTTCTCTGTTTTAATTTGTTGTGTTAAGTAGCCAAAGCATACGATGAAAAGACTGAGTCAGGCAAAATGTAGAATCTAATCGCAGATAGTCACTGATGTGGAGTATGATCCTGCAGGGTAGGAGTTGAGGGCCCTCAGAATTTCATGGGAGTGTTGCAATGTCACACCCTCAGTGAATGAACCTATGCAAGATATTTGCTGTGTGTTGCACTACTGTATTCTACTTAAAACTCTGGTCAGGATGGACAAAACAAAACAAAAAAAATTTAATTGCCTCCAAGAATACCATAGGCTGAACTGAGCATTACATCCAAAATTTAGTTATGCTTTGCACGTGTTGCAAAGGTATCATTTTTCCTCTAGTAGCAAGTCAGAGCAGAACCAACACGCCTAGATTAAAATGTTGCTATATTTCAACTATATTATGCCTTAGGAGTAACTTCACTGTTCTGCGAACATGTTCAAGCTTAAGAATGTGGCCTAACAGCTCAGCAAAACCACTCATTTTATTGAAGGAAAACATGATATTAGCACAGTTTGTCTTAAGCCAGTACTTAGAGACTACCAAGGTAGCAGTATGACACTGATTTAAAGAACATGCCATTTGATAAATTGTTCAGCCTTTCTTTTTATTCCTTTCTTTAAGAATTCTTCTGGAGACTGGAGGGATTCTGCCTCAGAACATACAGGATGATTCTGTCACTGACCACAACCAAAATCTCACTGTCTGCACATCATGCCACCCTGATAAATTTTATTCTCATGTACGTGATGGCACTAACTTTGGCACGCAGATTGGTTTTATATCAATCAGAGACTGAGGTAACATCTTTCATCCTCGGGTAGTAACCAGGTAAGAACTTAGTATTGCCTCTCCTGACAGGAGGCCTCTACCCATTCCTTTGTCTGATAATTGCTGTGGAAGAAATGGACTTATCACAAGCTATCTGTAGCCATTGGGATGCCTTGTTTCCCTGTGGGAGATGAGACCAGCAGCAAGATGAAAGAGACAGGGCTGCAAGGGGAAGGTCTCATGGGAAGCAGAGTTCTGTGAGAACAAGACCATCCACACACCCCAATCTTTTCTGAATTCAGTGAATTATACCGCAGGCAACATGGCCCCATTGTCTTACTGCTGCTTTCCACCTTCCACATCCCCAGACCTCTGCAGTATGGGAAAGCCATGAAGAGAGTTATTGCTTCTCTCAACGCAGCACTAACCTTCAGTGCAAGCTGCATCATAGATTGTGCAGTCCTGACAGCAAAGCATGCTTTATGAAGTGACTGTTTCCTTGACTCTTCTCCCTTTCTGGTATTGTTCCTACTGGCTTTCTGAAACTCGGCTGCTTCAGTAAAGCCCCTGGTGCCTATACAGTGAGGAGGTATTTTCAAATCCTTCTTTCCTCTCTTTGTGCCCGCTCCTTCACGCTTTCTGCTTAGACTTATTCCTCACTTCACTGAGCAGCTGAAGCCATCATATGCTACTTAGTAATCAAACAGCTGGCAGGCACCAGGAGTCAATAAAAAGGACTGCAGGCTCTTGCAGTGGGTGTGCCATTTTAAGAGCCAAAGAATTAGAGGGCAGGGATTTATAGGAAAAAGAAATTTCTATTGTATTTTATATATTTCTTGACTCAGCTCCCCTGGCCTGAAGACTATGGGGAATGAAATGTCCAAGCTTATTATGAGCATTGCAAAGGGATTATTAAAAAATATGTAACCAAAGTTTCATGATTTGGTATCTCTTTATTTTTCTCAGTGGATTTTAACTTAAGATGATTAAAGTCCCTAAACTACCTTCTCTGGAAATCAAGTACTTTCTTAATGAACAAGGTCAGTTTCAAGCAAGAACAATCAGTGGACCTGCAGATTTCTATAAATCCGGTTAAGCTTAATGGCTCCTCACAACATCTTAATCTTATTATATCTCATATAGACTGAGCAGCCAGAATTCTTTAACTTTCCTTCTCCAGTTAGGCCTTTACAGTTCTAAGGAGGGTCAAAGCTAGAGACAATCAGGTGGGAGACTTGTAAGAGCTCCTCTTGTGAGAAGGTAACACAGCCTGTCTAGATGTGTCTCTATTATGTTAAACAACCGATTGCTGGTAACAGCAATCCCTGAGGTTGACAAAATCTGCAGCTCCAGCACACACAGCAAATACTATGTAGTCTGGGGGGATGTGAGTGATATAGTCCCCAATAAAACCGTGAAACTTCCTTATTCTGTCACCCCATTTGTTCTTAGTAGCTTGTGCTTTCAAACAGCTTGCCCTTACTCTAGATGTTCTCTGATCTAAAGTCTGTGATCCATCTTCTCTAATCTAAACTCAAGAAACTCAAGAACTCCTACATTACGTGGCATGCCTGAGGCCTGGGCATGGCGGGGATACCCTACATCCCAGTTGCCCCCCAAAATAGCCACCTGGAGTAGCTTTCAGTGGCAAGAGCAGTAATTTCTGTAGTGCTGCAGAGGGTGCTGGTGCCTCTCTGAATGGGTTTGTGTGCCACTGATAGCACACAAGCAGTGGGTTGCCTACCAGTGAATTAGAGGCTTTCCTTGTCCATTTGGGGAATAGATTTCTTTGAAAAAATCTGCATCTTATTTGTAAATAGACTTTCTAGGCGAGTAGTCTCTGATGACACTATTTTTTAAGCTATAATATCCTACTGGTTGTTATGTTTTTTACATTTTTCACTCTTCGTCCAGTTTCTCATTTGAACAATCATTTCCCCTTGTCTGCCATCTTTCTGGATAAAGTTCTTTTACTTTCAGTTTCCTTCCTCTGTTTTAGTTCTTTCACAATGCATCCCCTCTCTCAGCTTAAGTCTGTAGTGCTAGTGCTGTAGCTTTTGCATGCGACTGGAGTTGTAAGCTCATTCTGCAGTTCCACCAGATTGCTCATTTACTCTTGAAGCGTGACATTAGAAACTTACTTCGTCTGTTGGAAAAATTATCCTTTACAAATATGAAAAATGATGCAAGTCGCAGAAGAAGAGTAAAATGAGTCGGTGTACTGAGTGCTTGCTCACATGGAGCCTCACAAGCCACTGTTACCATTGATGTTCCTTATTTCTATTAAATTATATTCCTTAGACTATACTTTGTGTCAGTAGAGAGCCTAGCAAAATAGGGCTGGGTCTCTAGGTGCAGCCACAACACAACAAATAAATGAATAATAATTTGGAGACCCCAGACAAGTCAGCACCTCAGTGGGATACTGAGCGTGTGTGGCACTTGGGGTCCAAGTCACATTTCCCCCCCACCTCATGACCTGCCCCAGCCATATAGCCCCTCCCTTCCTGAACAGAGCAGGAAATACCCCAGTGGCTGGGACCCCTTCTGCTCTGTGCATTTGGGTGGATGCAGAGGGGCATGAGGCATTGGAGCAGGAAGAGACAAATATGACAGCTCCCAGATGCCACACAGCCTCTGCTGGGCTGCAGGGGGTGCCCAGCCTATCCCACACGAGGGCTGGATTAAAGGGGTCTCAGCCCAGGCTGCCTGCTTTTGGGCCCTGCCAGCCCTGCTGCCACCCTCCCACCATACGGGCCAGAGGTGGCAGGGCAGTTGTGCCATGGCCCCTGGTGCTGTGGGGGGGGGGGCCAGGGCTGGAGGCCACACTGCTCTTCCTCTGCTGCCGACACAGCGCAGTGTTCCTGCCTGCCCCGCCTGTCCATGGCCAGCTGCCCCTCCCCAGGGGGCAGAGGGCAGCCTGTGTGGGGCAGCTGCTTTTGGGGGAAGGACACTGGAGTGGCCCATTCTGCGGAGTTTGGGCTGCTTCATCCGCAGTCCCTGCAGCTCTGAATGGGCCCACTCCAGGGCCTTGGGGTGAGGCAGCCTGCGTTCAGTGTGGGGGCCCAGGGTTGAAGTGGGCCAAACCTCACTGAGTGAGCCTGCTCCAGGGCCCTGCCCCCCCAAAGCAGCAGCCCCATGTTGGCCAGTCTCCACCCCCTAGGTAGAGGCAGCCAGCCAGGGGCAGGCAGGGCAACCAGGAATGCTGCTCTGTGTCAGACTCAGCAACAGCGCGAGGGTGGTGTGGCCCCTGGCCCTGGCCCCCCACAAAGTCCTGGGGGCCGTGCTGCAGCTACCCTGCCACCTCTGGCTTGTGCACTTGGAGGGTGGGGTCAGCGCCAACCCGAAAACAGGCAGCCTGGGCTGAGAGGACACCCCTTCAGTCTGACCCTGGTACAGGGCTGGCCGGGCACCCCCTGCAGGCTGGCACCTGAGCGCTTGGTCCTCCTCCACTCCCTGGGTCTGTACAGCACTGTCTGGATAATAAATACATTTAAACATATAATCAAAGGCAGTCCCTTCTCCAGAGGTATTATAATCTCATTTTAAGACAAGACATAAAAGGTGCGGGGAGGATTGTATAAGAATGGTATGAGCGTGTTCTTTCACGACTCTGTTTACAGTTTGTAGGTGTAGAATTCTTTAGTGCTGTTTGTATGAATAAGCAGATCAGTAGCAGCAGCCCCAGGCTTACCACCTCTAGGTGAGCTTTTAATGTGTTTCATCAATTATTCTGTTATACTTGTTTTACTGGTCCTTCCCCTTCCATTAACTTCAATTCTGTATTTATAACATTTCTCTGAGTTGTTAAGTTAGTAACTATTTGTATTAATTATTACTGGGATAGGCTCTGAGAAGAGAAAGTGAGTATGTCATCACATTGTATGCTATTTACCATAAATTTTATTATATAGTTAACATTCACTACAGTTGTAAATTCTGGCAGAGCTTTTCATTTCTACTTTTGTATTCCAGTTAATTGAACAGGCTTTGAGAAATGTATTAACAAGTATTTGATTAGATCAACACTGCTTCAGCTTTGGGAGGTAACCTTCAAACCTTTGAAGTAGGTTTATAGATTTTCATGTGTGGTCCACAGGTCAGAGTCAGAGAGCTGTAACAGGCTCCAGTCCTCTGTGGTTTGGGCAGAGAGTAAAACACATAACACATACTGACTGGTTTAACACACACTGACATATGCACCAAAAATTGCAGCCACTAAAATACCAGGAGAGTTTTATATCTCCCAGCCAGTATTGTGTTTCATGCATTTTTTTCTCTCTCTCTTTATTTTTGTTCTTCTTATGCTTATTACTTGCTATCCTTTTGTATGGTGAAATTCACAAATGCCACATATGGCTCCTGTAAATGGAATAAGAAGGCTTCATGCGGCAGTCCACAGTAGGCATTTAGAGAGACAGAATCTACCCTGTGGGGATGCAGTGCAGCCTTTTCACTGACTGTCTTTCTATGCAGGAGTTCTTAGACAGATCTATGTGTGGAGCAATTTGCTGTCTTCCACGTAGTCCCAGTGGTTCCCTTTAATATGGCACAGTATCAGCATGGAGCCCTGCATCCTCAGCACAGAATTTTTGAAGGAGTTCACCAAGTCATACTCAAATGACAGTTACATCGGGGTCCCCCATTATCAGCCTATATAGCAAAGAAGTCAACATTCCTAGACTCAGTCTATGCTGTCCTCATTTCACTTCATGGACCAGTTGCTTTTGAGTGATGCAATGAGAGAGATGAACTGCATTCACTTGTCCTGAGGCTGCCTGTGTTAGCATCATGTGTGCCCTGATTTTGTCCGCTGAGTCCCATAGTCCTTCATGAATTTGGGTCTCTTGGGTGACAGTGTAACAGCACACTACATTGATGGATATGCTAAATTCTCTATGTGACAGAAAAAATAATGTCTTGATTTGCTGGAAGGTACACATGCCTGCAAAGAATCCTAGCAACCAAAGTGTAGTACAGCTTAACTGACTTGTTCTACTTTCCATTTCCAGCAGATATTTATCAGAGTTTTCCAAAGAATGAATAATTTAGGCTTTTATTTGAAGTATTTGATTTAAGAATTATTTTAACCATGTGTTTCAAATGCACTCAGAATGTTATAAATTATTATAGAGTAGTACTCATTTTTGTAACACTAAAGGGTTTCACTTGATTGCTTTCCCTTTAATGTGCACTATGCATTGCTTAGTGCTACTAAAAAAAAAAATAGCTATGTGTTTCCTAATGGCATTCTGAGAGAAATAGGGAATTAGCCTTTAATGTGATCTCTCTGTTCTTTCATTACAAAATGTTTAATTTACTGTAGAATCACGTTACAAGTATTTTGCTGGATCTGCCCATGTGAGTTCTCTCCCTGTAATCCATTCAAGACAGGCCCCAGTAAAAATTTCAGTGGCTTGATCTATCAAGGGCAATGTGGCTGAAATATGTATCTTCCACTTTACAAATATGACATCATATCTCCAGGGCAACCCGTATTCTGGCAATCATGGGAACAAGGACACTGCATGGATTTCCATTTGATTCCTGCAATATAAAAGAGATCTGAGACAAAATCAATAGGTACTGCACTAAACTATTAGGATTCATTTTCACAAGTAATTATACCTAAGGGAGTGTTTCCTTCATTCTGCCGCAAATGTGATTCAGAGCTAGTAAATGTTGAATGAGATTGTTTTCCTAGCTGTGTCATCTCCACATTTAGTATAGGACTGAATGACTATAATGACCCATAATATAATAATTTGACATTCTTTATTTTAAAAGTAGGAAACCTAACATAGTACTTGAACATGCCTCTTTTATAATGAGGGTTGTAAGAACTCTTCATGTTTTAAATATACATACTTTACTTTCTTTCATATGATATAAGTCTTTGGGCCATGTCACGCAATTTTGCTTGGTGTTTAGTTAAAGCAAATATATTGTGTTTTTGCCACTGGTACAGTTGAAACCATTAACTACATGAGATACATGCTGAGGAACTAAGCTCCATCTTAAAGGAACTCGCATAGATATTGTCAGCAGTGTGGAATGGAAGCATTTTTGTTGCTTTTGTCTGAAAGACCCTGGTACTCCTAAATGGATGTAAATCACAAGTAACTCAGTTAAAGTCAGTATTGTAAAACCCCAGTATGATGGGAGAATCAGGCCCAATGAATGTCTTCAGTTACAATGCTTTTATTGGTGCTTTTTATAAGCTGTATTAAAATAATGATTATAAAGATACTATAATCTTGTTTCTCAGTTCTTTGTCTACAGTAGTGTTTCCCAAACTAATTTGGCCACAGAACTCTTTTGGGCTTGGAATATATTGACAGAACACATACATGCTGGTTTGGGGGTGGGGTGAAGGAGTGGGTTCATGCTGAAAAATTGCCATGTGTATTGCTCAAAAGTTGATTTAAAAGACGTGTTTCAGAACGAGTTGCATAACAACAACTATACTATTATAAATGTGTTATAAATATTGATATACCTAAAATCTAAATACTATTGAAATACCTTAGTATTTTTGATACACATATAATTTCATATTTAATTTTTAGAAAGAAAAATATTGCTAGCATTGAAATTTTTTCATGCAACACCTATTCACATCGCATGGAATACCAGTGTTCCACAGAATGCAGATTGGGAAACACTGTTCTACACAATCAATAATGGAGGAAAGCTTTACAATAGTTTCAGAAGTTCACCTGAGTTAGGCAAGCCACCACAAGCTCATGGATATTTTTTTGCCAAATACGCCTTTATATCTTGTGTAATCTCTTTGACTGATACTACACTATTTCTCAAATTCTCCCACCAGTGCAATATTGTAGCCACAACTACTTCTGTGCTACCACTGGTCAGAAAGCTAACTGTTGGTGTCTATACCACCATATTATCTAACCCTCCTTAGAACAAGCATGAACAAGGCAGACATAAAAATTCCATACAGTAATGGTGGAGGATTTTCAGAAAATACTGACTGCAGAAAAGGCCACCAAATTTATCTTCTGCTTTTCACAAAGTCTTAGAAGTTAGAGATTGAAGGCATCTGTTAGGATATGCAGTCCACCTCCCTGTCGAAACAGAACGGTTTGTGATCTACTGTCTTGTCCACTATAACATCATATATTTTGAAATACAGAACTGTCATCCATTCCTTTGGGGAGGTCATTCCAGTCCATTAATGTATCTCACTGTTAGGAAATTGTGACATTCATCTAATGTTTCTCTCTTATACTTATTGGCCTTTGAGCTGGTTAAAATATGTTAGAGAGAAGAGTTTTCTGCTGGAAAATGAAGTTGAAATAAAAATACTATTATGTCAATTTTGTCATAATTTGTTTTTGAGAAGAATAAAGTGTGTAGTTAGTTCCAGAGAAAAATAAAGTGTGTGCTCCATTTGGGACTTTTTAAAAATGAAATATTTCAGATTTTCCTTTTGAAACAACTTATTTTTAGCATTACTTCTGTATTATATTATATATTATAATATAAAATAAAGTTGGAATCATAGAGAATTTTAGAACTTAGGGGTTCTGTTCTGAATAGTGATGAATTGTTTTTCCAATGTCCTTTGCAAAATGAAACTTCAGTTCTATACACAGCTCAAATTATCTTCTGTGCCTTCTATGCTGAATGATCCAAAATAACCCCTCTCCCTCCTTGGTGATTACATCCTTCATATATTAGAGGCAACTATCATGTCCAATTTGTCATAATTTATCCTACCTACAATATTTAGCTCCTAGAATGTTTCTTTACAAATCAGTCCCTCCATCCTTCAGCTCTTCCCTGAACTCTGCTCTGTTTAGTTTCGGGGGAAGGATGAGAATTGATGAGAATTGAACTGAGTGCATTATTCCAAGTGCAGGCATCCTAGAGAGGAGTAGAGGCATTATTGCCTCCCATTTATACTCAGTGTGATGCCTTTATGTGTGTCAGATAAAACCACGCTAGCTTTTTTCCGTGAGACTGCATATTCGTACCTAACTTTCAGCTCAGAATTATAACACTCTAGAATAGTGAACCATATTAGACATCTCTTGTTTCTTCTTTTGCAAAGGACTCATAGTGCACTGCACTTGTATAATGATTTATTTTAGGCTTCCCAGCCATAATTCATAATCCATAGTATTCTGCCAGAAGCAACCTGCGTGAGTGGGGGAAGCACTAGCCTTACGCAGCTGAGCTGTTTTTAATCCTGAACTGTGGCATCTGATATGAGAAGGCTCTTTAGTTCATCAGACAATGGCTTAACACAACAGAGGGGCTGAAAGTTTATGACAGAAACATCCAAATTGGAAATAAATTACAAATGTTTAGCAGTGAAGGAAATTAAACACTGGAAAAGTTTACCAAATGGTGAGGGGTATCCTCAGTCACTTTCTTTCCATCAACATTAGCTATCTTTTTACAAAATATACTGTAATTTTACCAAAAGTTATTGGGCTGAAGCTTTAGATTATCACAATGGCCTAAAAATCTATTAATTTGAAAAGGGCTTTTATCTACATCTTGTGCTGCTGGTTACAGAGCTTGCTCTAGGCAGATAGACTAGGGGGTCACTTACTTTAAAGATGTTCATCTGCCAATCACAGGATGAGCAACCTTCTTTCAGTACAATAACTGCTGCTGAACAGCAATAAATACTTCCAGTCACTCAGTGGGTTTAGTGCCATGATAAGGAAGGTTCCTCTAAATGAACAGGGGAGTGAGGAATAAAGTCTGCCCTGGTATGCTGTTAAAACATATTTAAGATTTTAGGGTGTGAGACTGAAGAAAACAGGATGTAGAAAGAGATGACATCATGAGGATGAAATCATTTCTGTGATAGAGAGATAGTTCAAGAACAGTTCATCTGTGTAAAAAGCTGATCCTATTGTTGCTAAGGTCACTACCAAGGTCATACTATAAAGAATGGTCTTCTGTGAAGTTATTGGACACAAATACTAACGATGCTTAAGGCAACTTTAAATTAGGCAGTTAATTTGTCCTGAGTTTGCTAAAAATTTGGGTGCTATATTACCCATTGACTTGTCCTAGCTCTTTACTCTTCACACTTCTCCGTTGGGATATATGATGCCTGCACACGCTATTTGGGAGCACCTAGCAAAAGTCGAGAGAGGCACACCACAATGTGTATGGCACCAAATTGGTGTTGCATTGCTTAGATGAGAGTGATTACTTTTGAGATCATTTATTTTGCATGAGATTCTGAGATGCAGAAGAAAGGACTGTATTAGAATCAAATGAGAAACAAGACATGCTTGAAGGGTCAAGGCTAAGAAAGGTGCAAGGAACCAGAGTTGCCATTTGAAGATCATACCCACCAACACAGGATTACACCGATCTCCAAACCTAGGGTGAGAAGGAATTCTCTCCCCTCACCACCGCTGCCCCACAGTCATAAAGATGTGCATTATCAGGGAAGGAAAATAGCAGTTTTCATCCTTCTAGTTATCAATGAGACCTACCAGTCTAACAATGCATCATTCCAGAAAAAGCATGTTTGTAACAGCTCAAGTATAATCCTAACCATGTGTTGAAGTGATTTACTGGAGTGGAGGCAGAAATGATCCGCAATAATTTCCTAGGACTGCAGGGGAAGCAGGGATTGGTGAGCCTGTGTGCTTTCTATCTCATTCTGTGTTTCTGGACTGAAAATACTAAAAAGAATCTTCTTTCAGTTTTGTTCATCTTGGCTAGCATCCCTGCTGTGCAGACTTGGAAGAATTTCTACTACAATATGTCCTTGCAGCCAGTTGTCATAGCAAATGGCATGAGGCATCTTTGACTCAAGAGCTGAGAGTTTACAACTGAAAGCCCCTGCTCTGTAGGTAGAGAAAGGGTGGAAAGGAATGAATTGGGTCTGTTGGGCTCCCCTACAATTTATGGAATTGACCTCACCAAATTCCTGAATTCGCTGTACACTACGCTCTGTGGAACCTCCCATAACTTAACGGGCTCTACTGGAGTGACGGTAATGGGAGAAGCCTCTGGCAATCTTGATATCAAACAGCTGTCAGGAGAGGTAGGGGACAGGGTTGTACAGAAGTCTCAGAATCATCCTTCAAGAGCTGGATTTGGTGGCTGAGCTCTTTGCCTTTGCCACAAGAGGGTGGTTCAAACTCCACCTTGTTCCTGAGATAATCAGGGGGAAACTACCTCAGTGCGAACCCACAGAGTTTCCATTCTTCTGTGTGGATAAGTTTACTAGCAAAGAGCAACACCTGCTCTGTCCTGCACACCACCACCTGTGGGCTAGTGATCTGGGGAGGTGACCACATCTCTTATGGAGAAGACCACGGGTTTGTGAAGCAGAGTCAAGTGCAGGAGCAAAATCGCAACTCATACTTTCTGGAACAGTAAGCAGATAACTCGACTTTGCCGCAGCACAGTTCTAATGCAGGCAGTGGCTTACAAGTTCTGTTCCCCAGGGAGAGACGATATATGATCCTTGACATGCAAGACTCACAGATGGAGAACAAAGCTGTATTGGGCTATAATACATAATATTGGCAAGGCAGAGGAAAGCTCACCTAGAGCACTGTTGGTGCTGTCAGCTTGGCTCTGACCAATCATGCTGTTGTAATGAGGTCTTTCATACGTTGAACACTGTTAGGAATGGAAGTGTCAAAATGCATTTTTGTCGGAGGAGGAAGTATCTTATATAAATATTCTTATGTAAGTGATGGAGATTCACAGCCATAGGTAAGGGGCTTTCCTTTCAGTAGCAATTAGTGTTGTGATAATAACATAGTAATTTCAGTGAGATTTTGTATCATCAATCATCACACAATAAAAACACAATAAAACACAGTATAAACAGCACTGTCTATTTTATTAATAATATTGTATATAGAGTTCAAGCCTCAATATTTGGATCTGGATCCAGATTTCAGGGGATGTCTGCCCCTTGTATTTTGGTTTGCCTACCACAGTGGTTCCCAACCTTTTCTTGGCCATGGCACACCTTACTACCTTAAATTATTTTGAGGCACACCACTGTACAGTCTCCAAATGAACTCATGAATATTCATGAGCCAATCCAGAACTCTTTGTGTAGTTTTCTTCAAAAAATTCTGTGCCATACCTGCTCCGGCCTGAGGACACACCTGTGTGCCATGGCACACTGGCTGGGAAACAATCGCCTAGTGGTAAGTACCTGTTTTCAAGTTTAGGGATGTTTGAATCTAGGCATTTGGTTCTGGACAGACTCTAGTTATAAGTAGCTTACAATGAAATCCCAGACAGCCTAACCTAAGGCATTAACTCAGGCAAAAAAGAAATCAGATAATGCTACAGTTGAGGGCATGTATTGGTGGCATGACCAGCATAGAAAAGCATCAATAAGACACATTTATAAGAGAGATTTAAAGGAAAAGAGAAAAAATGTTTGGGGGACAAATACTGTAAATTAGTTATTCCAGAAGCTAAAAATTCCTGTGCTTTTGTGTTCTACTTTTTAATTAATTTTCAGTTTCTTTCATTTTATGACAGCCGGGGTTACACATTAACTCATCAGTATAATTCAGTATTGGTTGGCTATACTTCATCACTTTTTTACCAACAGAGGGAGCCTGATTTTCAAATATAGCTCCAAAGGCCTCAATCCTGCAAATACTACAACAGATATGTAACTTTATGTACTGTGAGTACTACTGAAATTGAGCATGTACGCAAGATGGTGTAGGATCAAGGCCTAAGTTTTGCCAGTTACCAAACCAAAGGTCTTCAATACCTCAGAGCAGTTCATTTTGTGTTTTGGAATAAGTAAACAGCTAACTGTGAAAACAAACACTCATTTGCAATTAAAAGTAGATCCTGGAATATACAAATGGGTGCAATCTCTGAGCACACATGTGCCAATTAGATCAAATTCATGGATCAAAAATGGATATCTGTTCTGAGCACACATAAAAGCGTATTTTGTGTACGCTGTCATTTGCAGATGCACATTTTGCTACCACAAGTCATGAATCAGTGTGTAAGAATGTATGCAAAAGCCTTGTTCAAACGAGGTAATTGTGTTAGTCTAGTTCAGCAAAACAAACAAGGAGTCCTGTGGCCCTTTTAAAGACTAACAATTTTATTTATTGCATGAGCTATTGTGGGAGAAAATCCCACTTCATCAGTTGCTGTAAATTCCCTATCTTCAAGTGTCTGATGAAGTGGGATTTTCTCCCATAAAAGCTCATGTGATAAATAAAACTGTTAGTCTTTAAAAATACAAAACCCTTTGTAACACTTTGAGTTTGCTTGCTTTTAATTCAGTATTGTAGGCGGCAACTAAACAATAATTCTCTGGTTGGTCCATTCTTAGGTGTTGTATTTACCTGTTTATACAACCATAGCTTTCTTCTCAAAGTTCTCACACTGTAGTCCCAACATCTGTTTTGTCTGGCCTTTCTCAGAGAGACAAGCCATCAATTTCCAGAGTTAACACTGAACTCTGATCACAGCTGTTTTGCAGCGCTGAACTCTCCTTAATGTGAAATCACTCACACCTGTTTCACTTCAGCAAAAGCACCAAAGCCTCCAGAATAGACTGAGAAGAAAGGTTGAATTCTTTAATCCATATTTAATTTAAGTAGCTAATGCAGGTTATATGTTACATTTCAGTTTTAAATTATGAGATGGAAATAGTAATAATAAAGAATGTTTTTGATTGTTTAATTTAGTTGCTTCCCCCTCTTTCTTGGCATTTAACAATTATGCCAAAATGACAACCAAAAAAAGAAGATAAAAAAAGGAACTAAACAAAATGAATCACAAGTTAAGATGCATACTTTAATTATTAAACAATCACACAGGCTTGTTGCTGTAACCCTTGCTCTTCTTGCTCCCTCTCACCCTGTTGTTCCTCTTAATCCATGTGTCTGCAGATTGAGAGCTCTACAAGACTGGACTGGGAACTGTGTTGTGGCAATGCCTTTTTGCATCATATCACCAATAAATTATGTCTACAAATCCAGCTCAGTTAGCCATGGAAAGACCAACTCAGAACAGAAGGATCTTCTGATGATATGGGTCTTCCTACACCAGACTTACCTTCCTTGTTATTAAACTATCGAACATGGCCAGGAGAAATGGGGCATGACTGAGATTTCTATATATCCCACTGATCCCCTTCTTTCATTGCTAGGGCTGCTGTTCAAGTGTTCTGGGATTTTTGGTGGCTTGCGTAACTCAAATCAGCCTTTATGCTTGGAGACCACCAGCTCAGCACACAATCAGTCCATGATCAAGGGAGGGCAAAGGTGAGTTTTATAAGATCTTTACAACACCCTCCCCACCCTGTGTCACCTGCAGTTTATCCAGATTATGGAATTTGACCATATGTCTTGTAGTAGCTTTTTGTTATATTTTGGGTGTTGTAAATAAAAAAATAAATAGAATTATTGTAATAGTACTAATACAGTGTTATATGTGTGCCTGTCCCAGGATATTAAGAGAGTCACAGTGGGTGAGGTAATATGTTTTATTGGACTAACTTCTGTTGGTGAGAAAGACAAGTTTTTGAGTTTACACAGTTTCAGGTCTGGTACAATACTCTGAATAAATCTGCACTACAGAATTAAGTCTATGTATGTTATGCCAATGTACAGTTGCTACAGTAATTCAACTGCTTTTGCATGTCCACGCTATGCTCCTTGTGTGGTAATGGGTATCATCACTAGCAGCGTTTGCACTGATGCAGAGCATAGTCCACTGTGGGTAGCTGAGTATGCAACTTGCCACAAATTAGTACAGGGTATTTGGTAAGGGTTTGCAATGCGTCAAAGGAACAAATGAGTCACAGGGGGTGACTGGGAACATATTTGAAATATATTTTTCCCCATTTCATAATTATATCTTGTGACAAGTTCAGACTGGAGAGTTTCCAGAGAGTTCTAGAAAGCCAGTACATTGGCCCCAGGCTCAGCAAGTCTCTTTTCCCCTTGTAGCTGAGCAGTTGTTATGTCAGGTAAATTAGCACACTTGGAGCTAATTAAGGTCCCACCCAGATTTTGTTAAAAAGTCTTCACTTCAGAGAAAAGGGGTAGCTGGAGTGTGAGAGTGAGGAGAGCTACAGGAGAGTGTGCGAGGAGGCAAGGTGTGCCTGGAAAGCAGACAGATCTGGAGAAGGAGCTGGTCAGGAACAGCCCCACAGGTACAAGGACTGGGGAAAGGAAAAACCCCTGTCCAAAGAGAGGCAAAGGCCCTTTCCCAGCCTGGAGGCCTGAGGGAAATAGATCCACTGCTAGAGGGAAGTGCAGGGCTCACCAAAGTAGAGGTGGAACTTTGTCACAGTCTGCATCCCATGGTGTTTCGTGCCTTTGTTCAAAAGCACATCTGTACATCCACTGTCTCTGTGAGAAGCATGGATCCGGCACAGCTCTGCACTGTTGCAACAAATGTTTCAAACACAAGATGCGTGGTCCTGCAGTATTTGCTGACCCATCAGAGAACATGATGATACCTTGAAGGCTAGCTTGCTGTGGGATGTGGAAAGAAACACTTCAGTTTTAGATATTCATGCAGCAGCTGCAGATGGTGAACTGCCAGTCAGTTCTGAACCCAAGAAATAAAGTACTGAGTGGTGAGTTCACTTTGTCAGAGGGCTGGGATATGAATGATGGCTGTAGAACTCTTGCATGTAGAAGGCCATGTTCTTGGAGTGTGGGCAGAACTCGCTCCAGCACAGCAACACCAACATGAGAGGTGCTCTTACAGTGGAGAAGAAAGTGGCAATCACTGCGTGAAAGCTAGCAAAGGCTAGTTCCAAAGGGGAAGCTGGGTCAGTCTAGTTTAGCAAAACAAACAAGGAATCTTTTAAAGACTAGTAAATAAATTTAAATAAATTGGTTAGTGTTTAAAAGTGCCACAAGCCTCCATGTTTGTTCTAGCAATACTAGATTGCTATCAATCAGTGAAGAATCAGTTTGGAATTGGGATGTCTGCCATGGAGGTTGCAGCAATACAAGTGTGCAAGGGCATTAATTACATCCTGCTACAATAGATTGTGACTGGGCATTGTTCTGATCTTAGTGGATGATTTTGCAGAAATGGAGTTTCCATTGCAGTGGGAGATAGATGGCATGTACATCCCCATTTTGAAACCAGGCTACCTTGCCAATGAGTATTGTGACAGACGGGTCTACTCTTCTCTGGTATTGAAAGTGCTGGTGGATCAATAGGACCATTTTATCAACATCAATGTGGTGTAGTCAGGGAAGGTACATCACACACTAATTTTTAAGAATCCTTAAGAATGTTTAAGGCCTGTTTAGAAACTTAAAGGCAGGGATTATCTTTCCAGGCCAGAGGAATACCATTGGAGATAGCGAAATGTCAGTAACACTTCTGGGGGACACTATGTACCACTTACTACCATGGGTCATGATATTGTACTCTGGCCACTTCAAGACCAGCAAGGAGCACTTCAACTGCAAGCTCAGCACGTGCACAATTATAATTGAATGTGCCCTTGGTCATTTGAAAGGCCTCTGGCACTGTCTGCTCATGAGATTAGACCTCAGTTAAAAAAATATCCCAATGGTTATAGCTGCCTGCTGTGTACTTTATAATATCTGTGAAGCAAAGTGGGAAAAGTTTCTGTTGGGGCAGAGGTGGAACGGCTGTCTGCTGATTTTGAGCAACCAGACACTAGGAGTACAAGAAGAATTTAACTGGCAGCTATACAGCTCAGGGAGACTTTGAAAGGCCAGCTTAATACAGAGCCACAGTAATATGTTTTGCTGTGACATGCTCTGCCAGGCATTGGTTTTTTGCACTCTGCTATGAACCTTATAAATGGTGTTGTGCATGTAATAACATAACATTGAAAATGCACCTATTGCTAGTAACTGTGAAAGATGTCAGCTCTAGCCACCATATGTTATAATTAAAAGATGAACTAAATTTCCATAAATAGACTTTAATGACAAACACATAGAAGCTGACATATTTATAACTGAATGAAACTTTATAAATACACAGGGATAAATATCTGAAGGGAAAAGAAGAGTCATTTCCATTTCAAAAACATACACCAACTGTGTCTCTTAAAGGTCAGTGTATATTTGGCTGTGACTGTCTGAACCTTCCCACAGGTGGAATGTTAGGGGTGGGGGGTGTACAGAGGTACCAGAATGCAGTTTTCTGTGGACTGCAGAGGGAGGCGAAAATGGGTCTGTTGAACCTGAAGGTCAGCAAGTCTTCAACATGTCTGCTTAAGAAGTGTTAGTATCTGCTCCTATACGTGTGTCTCATTTTCTTGCGCTTTTCTTCTCTCCTCTCTATCCCTGACCTTTTTACCCACAAAAGTGATCCTTCAAACCCTGTGCTTGGTATTTAAAGTACCATAGGCTTGCTGGATGTCTTGCAGCATGTCATCCTGCATCATCTTCATTCTTTTTACCTAGCTGAGCCTCACCACTGGCCGGAGAGACCCTCAAGGCCACATTTCCAGCTGCAAAAGAATCAATGCACAGACATACTACTGGAGGTATATTAACGAGATAAATAGAAATTTGGTATACTAAACACACTCACTTTTACCCACACAAGTTCCAAGCATTATAGTCTCACTTCTCCTTGGGATTCTTAGAGACAGGGAAGAGCTCATGGGTAGGAGTATATGTGGATAAGGCAATTGAACTGAATACTGGCATCATTTTTCACAGGCCGTGGTGATTTTAGCTGATATCTCACTCCTGAGAGCAATGGAAGCTGAAAGGTAATAGCTCCTGCATGCATCCAGTTTCAAATTGGGTCTACATGCTGCTAGTGTGTGTGCTACAATGGTGCCTGGTGAAGTAGTTGCTGAGTGATGTGGGAAAGTATCCTGTTGCAGTGGGAGAAATAAGGCAGTCCCCAGAAACACTGAGTAGAGGGTTGCAAACTATCTCCAGGAAAGTTACCTCAAATCTCTATGGAGTATTCACAGGACACCCCAGTGCACATAAACAAACTATTCTGCAGGCCCTCTTCTGCCAAAAAATACATTGGAATGAGAAGCAAATAGTAACTCTACTTTTACTGGTTATTTTACTACCTCTTCTAGCATTATTAGAGTGGTCATGTGGGCATTATGGGCACCTTCTGAAGGCCACTAAAGTCAAATAAGTAACACAGTGTCTATGCTGACATTTCACTGACCTAACCACATCAACCTGAGTGTTACTTCTCTCATGGAGCTGAAGTTATAAAGTCAGCGTACAGCATGATTTATATTCACAGGAATGACATTTTAGGCTAGATGCTTACAATTAGACTGTAAACTGCCTTACATCAACCTAACTCTGTAGTGTAAACCAGGCCTCAGAGTGTCACAGGTAAATACAAGGTGGAACATATAGTTTAGTTTCAGTAGTTGACACATTTTGAAAGACGTATATCAAAAGACATATTTCAAAGTGAAGTGTTTTATTTGTGAAGGGTTCGCCTACATATAATATAGTGTTTTTGTCTTTTATCATTTTCTGTCTGAGTTCATTTGTCAGCGATCCCTCTATCACTGACCTATCACTGACCTCATTCTCAAAGGAAACCTGCACAACACGTTCAAAATGTGAACCTCGGAGCTTAAATTCATGACTTTGCTAGACCCTAAAAATCCAGGATTGTATAGAGACCCTGGATTTATGACTTATTACAGCAATCCATAACCTACTAACAACCATATCCAAGATGCCTTTCTTCACTTTTCCTTTCCCTTAATGACTGGAGGAGTGTTAATGAGCTACTCACAATCTTTTACATCCTGTATTTAACTGTGACACTCTGTCCACATCTACACTACAAAATTAAGCTAACCTAACTTATCTGGGCATACAGGCGCATAGTAATCACATCACTTTGGCATGTTTATGCTTTGCTTCTTGTGCTGATGGTCCATGTCTTCAACAGAAGTGTTAACACCAGCTGAATTGCCAGTGTGGTGTATTGTGGGATGGCTTCTGAAAGCCATTAACAGTCAAGGTAAAGAAAATGGTGCCTGAACTGACACTGTGTTGACAATGATTCCATAACTCCCAACGAGGTGGAGTTATTAAGTTGGTGTAACAGGTGGGTTGCATCAGTGAGAATGAAATTTTAGTGTAGACACAAACTGCCTTGCATCAGCTCTGTACTGTAGATGAGGCCTATGAGTATGTTTCCTAGACCTGAGGAAGAGCTCTATGTAGTTTGAAAACTTGTCTGTCTCACCAATGCATCGTGGTTTAATAAAAATATTAACTTACCTACACTCCTCCTTGTCTCTATGACACAGCTATCAGCTAGTTTTTTTATATATTTCCTCTTCTCCAGGGAATTATCCAAGTCTCTTTTGGAGACTCAAGAAGCTGCATTATGTTTTAACTCCAATGTTAAAGGACTTCAATGATTACTGTAGAAACTTCAGTTATTGGGATTATTATTGAATACTTTTATTTTGGTAATGCCTGAGAGCCCCAGCCAAGTCAGTGCCCCATTGTGCTTAGGACTATACAAAATATAGTAAATGGTGTCCTTTCCCTCAAACATTCTATACAATCTAAATTTCAGTACACAGGGGGCTTCTAGACTATGTCTACACTAGGGGCTTAAATCAACTTAAGCAACTCCAGGGCTATATTTAGAATTTATCAAGTTGACTAAAGCACTTGCTGAAGTCGACTTAATAACTCCTGCCCCAGGGGCGTCGCTGGCATTGGGCATGCTGGGGCACATGCCCTGGGTCCCAACGCCAGTGCCCCGGATCTCCAGCCCTATCGGGCTGGAGATTCGGGGCCTGATCCCCAGCTGGCCATGGCCACAGTGGCGCCACCCCTGGCTGCAGCGGCCCCATCCCCAGCCGGGGGTCTGGGGCCCAGCTGGCCACCCGGCAGGTCCCGCCCCTGGCCAGGGATAGGGCCGGGGGGAGGCCGCGCTGCCGCGGGTAGCTAGGCCGCGGCGGGGCTGGGCCAGAAGCAGCCGCTGGAGGCTGGGCCCATGCCCGTGGCCGCGGGCTGCCAGGCCCCTGATCTCCAGCCGGGGATGGGGCCACCATGGCTGCCAGCAGCCAGGCCCCAGATCCCTGGCTGGGGATCCAGGGCCCAGGTGGCCACCCATGGCGTCCCCATCCCCCATCAGGGATCCAGGGCCTGGCTCCGGCGGCTGCGGCGGCCCCATCCCCGGCCAGGGATCAGGGCGGGCCCGATCTCCAGCAGCCGCTTCTGGCCTGGCCGTGCCGTGCCGTGCTGTGGCCCAGGTACCCGTGGCAGTGTGCCCTCCCCAGCCCTATCCCTGGCCGGGGGCGCGGGGTGGGGCCTGCCCACTGGGGGCGGGGGCTGGGCCCATGCCCCAGATCCCTCACTCCCCCAGTGACGCCTCTGTCCTGCCCTGTAAATTGACTTAAGCTTTTAAGACTACTTGACAGAGCAGGAAACCCTAGGCCCCACCCCTGCCCCACCCCAGGTCCCAATCAGACTCCTGGGGCCCCTCTGAATCCAGCTCCCAGCCTCTTGCAGCAGGCATTGGGTGCTGGGAGCTGGCCCCTGCCACTTTTGGAGAGGGGCTGGGAGCCCAATATAGCTCCCAGCTCCTTGTGGGAAGGGGCTCAATGCCTGATCTGGCCCTGGGATGCTTGCGCTGCAGACAGGCAGTTTGGAGTCTGGTCAGTTTCACACAACGACCTCCAGAATTTGATCAGTTGCTGAGAATTTTTCATACCTGTTAGAGTTCACGGCTTTTGTCACAGATATAGTACGCACTGTACAGGGTACTTAAATACGTATGTGCTTATCATTTGGCATGGCAGGAGCCCACTCCACTGCTCTACTGCTTGGGCTCATACAGGGTTCAAATGTATCAAAAAGGTTACTTAAGATGTTTTGCATAGCTTTGAGTAGGTAGGGAAGATTAAGCATGGTCTCCTCCTACCTGAAAACAATGGGGACAGAAGGTTGAAAAACAGGTTCTTAAGGCTGTTGCTTTGATTCAGAGTGATGAACAAGCACAAGATAATATTTCCACTAGGTCCTAGAAAAGGATAAACAGGAAAATTGGAAAGACTTTCAGCATAGTTTCATTTTCAGCATGATCATAAATCTGTGAGATAACTATGTAGAGGTAGGTTTTCAATGTCATTCAAAGAATAATATTGCACAAATAACTTTATCTATCATTACAGTCTGTAACCCTTAATAAGTATCAGTTATCTATCAAATAATGCCAGGGGCTTTTTCAATCAGTGAACAAGGTGGGAAGTATGATCGGTGGACCTTCTTTCATACATCCTGTGCTCTATTCTTTAGCAAAATGCACAGACTGACCCTGATTATTCAACATGATAATAAAAACTACTGACTTTTCATAAAGTTGCAATCATGTGGAGGGTATGGGCTTTCTTTTAATGCTGGGTCTATCTCTGCTTTGTCCCTGCCCCACCACTAATGCTGCCTTTCTGGGATGGAGTTGGATCCCTCACATTGGTACATATTTAGTCCTAGTTAAGGCACTGATTTCTTAACAGTGTCTCTGGGCCATCACAACCATAGTAAGCTTTGCAAGTCTGTTCTTAAGATGACAAGTTGATTCATGAACACAACTACCTCCCACTGAAATTAATGAGATTTTTGTATGGCCAAACTCTGTAGTCAGCATTGAAGGTGCATATATCTTAATAAAACAAATGCGGAGTCCTGTGGGACCTTAAGGAGTCCTATAGCTGGTTGGGGAGGGCAGGTGGTGCCCGCGTCCTTAGGAACTCCACCCTGTACAGGCACATGCAGGCGGGCACCTTCTTCCCCCCATACAACATCACCCTCAGAGACATATAGGTGCCATTGTGGGAGATGCTGCCTACCCCTTGCTCTTGTGGCTCATGAAGCCCTACATCACTAACCTGGATGCCAGCAGGGAGCTCTTCAACAGGAGACTGACCACGTGCTGCCAGGTTGTGGAGCATGCCTTTGGATGAGTCCAGGCGCAATGGAAGGCCCTCCTGATGCATCTGCATCTCGCCAACCAACCATCCCCAAGGTTGTTGGCACTTGCTTTGTGCTTCACAACCTCTGTGAACTGCAGGTGGAAAGGTTCCTCCACATCTGGGAGTCTGAGGCCAAATGCCTAATCGGGTAATCCGAGCAGCCCAAACTTGTTCCTCAGAGGCAGTGAGCCCAGCGTTGAGCTGTCAGCATCAGGGACACACTCATGCACCACTTCCTCAGCAAGGAGCATTAAGGGATGGGCCTGCCTCCAGGCACCCTTACCTCCCCCCAGAAGCATTGCTGCCCCGGGGAGGGACCCATGGCCCAGGCCCAGGCCCTGCCCCTGGACTGCAGGCCCCGCCCCAGCCCACAGGCCCTGCCCCCTGGATGGGGACTGGGCTGGAAGCCACTGCGCTGCCACGGGCGGCTAGGCCCCGCATCCCCGGCCAGGGATGGGGCTGGAAGCGTCTGTGGGCAGCCAGGCCCCAGATCCCCTGCTGAGGATGGGGCCTCTGCTGCCATGGGCAGCTGGGCCTCGGATCCCTGGCTGGGGACGGGGCTGCCGTGGCTGCCGGTGGCTGGGTCCCGGATCTCTGGCCCAATTGGGCTGGAGACCAGGAGCGGGGTGGCCCTGCCAGATCCGGGGCACCAGCGCTGGGATTCAGGGCATGTGCCCCGGGTGCCCAGCACCAATGATGCCCCTGCCTCCCCCACCCTTCTAATTAGTTCAAACTAACTAGCAGGTTTTACCAGTTTGAACTAAATGTTCATTAGTTCAAAATAAGGAATTTCTTAGTCTGAACTAATGGAAGCCTAGTGTAGACAGGGGCAAAATTAGTTCAAATCAAGCCTCCTTAATTCAAACTAGCTTGCAAGTGTAGACATAGCCAATACATACATGCATGCATGGGGATGGGCAAAGTTGAACATGCGTTACTAGGAGCTGGGCTGCAAACTCCTCAAAAATCAGGTCTTGCATATGTGCCTAATATTTTGTTTCTCAAAGTACGGTGACCTATAATCTTGTTAAAGAACATAAACAATTTTAAAATTTACAGGAGAGGGCATGGTATTATGGCTTACATAAATCATGCACTGTCATGAAAAGGGTTCAGGAACAGCTTTGGGCTGAAAAGGACCTGTGCTCCTGCAGATCATGTCATGACTGGAGGAAGAGTTAAAATGAGGGAACTCCACTCTCTGTGGACAGCCAGGGGTTAAAGTAAGCCAGAATGCAGCAGAATGCTGTTCCAGGGCCCACTATTTTTAGGAGCTCAGCATTCTGGGCCCCTGAAAAATAAAGAATGGTGCCAGAACACTGCATTCTGGGGCCCACGATTTAAAAATAGCAGGTCCTGGAATGCAATGTTCCACTTCCACTTTCTATTTTTAGGGGCCTGAACACGGGGCCCCTAAAAATAGCAGGCCCTGGAGAGTGTTTCTCCACATTCTGGCAGGAAGGGGGCAGGGGCATTGCTGGGTAGGGTCCCACCCCCCCGGCTCAAGCCCCGGGGGCTTTGGGGTCAGGGGGTGGAGATTGGGGACAGGTATTGGGGGCTGGGGGCAGATTTTGGGGATGGGTATTGGGGGCAGGGAGTGGATTTTGTGGGTGGGTATTGTGGACTGGGGTGGATTTGGGGGATGGGAATGGATATTGGGGGCAGTAGCTGGGGTGGTTGAAGGGGGCCTGGATGTGTGTGGGGCCCACCCATGTGGGAAGGGGGCCCATCCATGCAGGAGGGTTCCAGGGCCCGCCAAATTAAACTTTAACACCTGGGGACAACTCTGAGAAAGGAGCAAGCTGTTCAACTTCTCCAGCACCTAAGAAAGGGCTGGGAGCCTGCAGAGCCCCCACCCCTGTGGATGGAAGGTGCAGGTTCCCTGAAAGCGGCCAAACCTGAGATTTATACTGGAGCCCAGTGAACTCTGAAGTGGACTGTGATGCTTCCAGGGCTGTTAGAAACAAAACAAGCCCCCATCCTGGCAGAAGCTGCCTGTAGGTTTCTCTTTTCCTTCATTTTGTTTAACCTCATTGGTTGTTTGTGGTCTCTTTTGCTGTTTCACCTGAGACCCCATGAGAGGACAAAACAGCGGAGATGCCATGGCCAGAGGGTTGATTGCCTGCCAGTTAGAAAGACATACCATACATCTGCTGGGATGGGGTTAACTGAACTCACGTGTGTGCTTCTCATGTAGCTCCACTGACAGATGCGTGACAGAGATTTGTTATTTGAATAGTGAATGCCAGATTGAACCCTCATACGCAACTACTGAAGTCAATGGATTGAATGGATGTGAGAGCAGAATATAGCCTTGTAGCTGTGCAGCTGCAGCTGAGAATAATTAAATTTGGGTAGGTGTAAGTAAAGTAGAATTTTTGTTGCTCGATTTAGAACATAGACAGCCATTTATCAAAAAGATTTTTGTTTTTTTTTTAAAAGGACACTGTCACATTGAAAACTAGTTCATTTAAAAAATAATTTAAAACCTGCTTCATGCTCTAGACCTGCTTATGATTCCTCCTAAGAATGTGTGGTTTTACAGTCACATATTTCTTTTTTTGAATACGTTTTCTCTCCTTTGTATCTGTGCAAAAGATGTACCATACGTTGAGAAAAAAATACATCTGTACATGCATTACTTACATACATTTATGAGAATGCACTAAAGAGCCATATCTACAGTAGCTGTGTTTTTCTGGCTGTGTGTGTGTGTGTTTTTCTGGTTACACATACACACTGCAGATAGCTGGATTTTTGTATATTAAGATTTCCACTGTGAGCAGTTTTCATTATTTGTGTGGGCGCTTCATTTAACATCCAGCTCTGTTCTGTTATGTAAACCCAGGCATGCGTGATCTGATAGCAAGAGACAACTGCAGAGAATGGGAGTTCAGTTAAGTACAGTCAGTTGGGGACAGAGAACACTGTGTCTTTTTGTTAACTGATGTAACAAACAGAGAACTTTACTTGGACTGTGTCCCAAAAGCCCTCCTGCTTTTTAAACCAGTTATCGCAAACTGCATCAGGGAAACTTCCTGTGGCAATGACAAACAAGACAGGAAAAAGGCTTGGGTGAAATTTTGATCCCTTTGTTGATCCTCAGTCACAGTTCTTTGCATGAGGCAATAATGTGGGTGTTGCACAGGAAACAGAATCCTCCCCACCCCATGTAAATAAGGTGCCAATAAACTTCATGATGATATAGGAATAAATTTTAGGATAATGGGAGTCAAAATTTTTGTGAATATATTCAACTGTGTAGGAGTTTTTTGGAGACAAAATCAAAGCGGGGGATATGTATCCCTTTTTATTTCTTCTGATTGATATGATGATTCCATTGGCATGTATACATTCACATAGCATGACAGATAGGCAAAAGATATGTCATTCGCTATATCTCTGCTGCACTGTCCCTGCACAAACTCTAGATTTGGGAGTGACCAGCATTCTGGCTGTGCTGCTGGGGCAGATGAAATAATCATGGAGGTCATGAAAGACACTGACTGTCTTGCTCTTGCAGAAACCAAGCTAAGAGCTGCACCTGGAAAGAAAGATGGTGCTTATGGCTTGTACAAGGAGGAAAGGAACATTTGTTGAGTTCCTCAGAGAAAAATGAAGAGGCCACCCAGATAAAAAGCACAACAGTATCAGAGCCAGATACTGCAGACACTACTGGCCATACCAGGAAGAGTCCCATTGAATTAAATGGGATTACTGGTGGTGACGATCAATTGGTATGCCTTGGTAGTGAGTGTTTGAAGGATCAGGATCTTACGTGGGAATGGTCCAAAACACTAATGGGCTGATTCTGCTCTCTGTTACACTCGTATAGGTGTACCTGTGTCAGTGGAGTCACACCTAATTTATGTGGGTGAACATGACAGCTGAATCGCACCCATGCTCTTGAATTATTGTTACTACAAGTTTTCTGGGTCTTTCAGTAGGATGTTACAAAAGGCTACAGGATCAGGAAAAACCTGAGTGGATGTCAAAAAAGTGGCTGGTGAAACTTTACGGAGTTCCACACTAAGGATGATCATTTTCTGAAGTGAAGAGACCTTGAAGCACGGGTGGTCTGTATGGTGCCTGTATTGTATTGTTTTGGTAGGTCCACTCAGAGAGCACATTATAGTGACAGTTAAATTCCTGTGGGCTTCACTTCAGTCATTTTTAAAGGCAGAGAATAGGCAGATGGGCACCAGCACCATTGATACAGTGATTGCATAGTACTAATCTTCAGAGTCAGGACTTCCCTGTGGAAAAATGATTTGATTCCAGAATTACTGAAGGGATGGTGTTCTCTGATACCGCATGCACCCTGAGAATCACCCTCTCTGAGCTCTCTCTGGGGTGGAGGAAAGGTCCTTGTTTCACTCCCTTTGTCACTACGCCAGTGGGAAATGGTGAATTTTTATCCTGAAGCCTGTTTTTGCTGTAGTTTTTTTCATTTTATGTTTAATGTCTGTTACTATTATTTGTATTACAGTAGAACATAGAGGTCTTAGCTAAGCCCGGTGTCACACTAGGTGCTGTACAAAGCCATAGCAAGAGGCAGGCCCTTGTATGAACACTATGTATAGGCAAGACAAAAGAAAGTAGGGGAAACTGGGACATGGGGAAGTAAAGTAACTTGTCCAGAGTCCTGCAGGTCACAAACACAGCTGGGAGAAGAACACAGGTTTCCTGACCCTTAATCCAGTGCCCTGGCTGTAGAACCTCATTGCCTTCTCAACCTGCCTCTTTGTGTCAGTCTGCGTCTAACAGGCGTGTTGGCTTGCCCCTAACTTATGGAGAGAAGACAGCAGAGTCCAAATTTCTGATCACATCACCCGGTAGGTAAAAAAATGGAATAATCTCACTTCATTTCTATTGGTCTTCTAAGGAAAAGAAGTCTGTTCAGGCCAAAATAATGATGCAGCCTGAAACAGTCCTCAGGCATCCCATCCACACTTCAACAGGTACAAACAAGAACATTGGGGCTGTTTGTCCTTTGCATAAGGTATTTTATGAACTTATAAAATTAATTTCTCGACGAAAGGGAATGTACATGCAGGAGCTGAGGAAATGGCTCTTGGTGCTCTCATCTCCTGTTAACCTGCAGGAGTTATATGTTCATTAGTTTAAAAGTGCCACAGGACTCCTTGTTTGTTTTATTGAACTAGACTGGGGATCAGCAACACAGGCTCAGTGAGCCACCTGTGGCTCCCTGAGCGTCCCCTTCTGGCCCCCTCGCAATCTCTTCCAGGGAGCCAAGCGTGATCCGGGGACTCTTGGCTGGCCCCAGCATCGTGGCCAAATTAGGGTCGCCACAGTCACCCCCACCGTCCCACCACAACTGCATGAGCCGGAAGCACCCCAGCAGCTGCGCCGCAGCCCCTAGTGCTGGCCAGGGTGGGAGGAGGTGTACGGGAGGTGTGCGCTCCCTCTGTCCCTCTCTGTGCTGGTGCATCAGGCCCGTTCAGCTCTGGAGTGGCCGGGTCGAAGTGGCCTAAACTCCATGGAGTGGGCCATTCCAGGGCCTTGCCTCCACAAGCTGCAGCTCTCCACCGGCCGCTCTTGGGAGGGACAGTGGGCTGGGAGTAGGCAGGGCAGTGCTGCTGCACCCATCCAGTAGAGGGACGGACGGAGGGAGTGTGTGCCACCTGCCCATACCCCCACCTGCGCTAGGGGCCCCTGCACAGCTGCTAGGCCAGCTCAGGCTCATGCGGTTGTGGCGGGAGCGTGGGGAAATGGCTCTTCTGCTCTTTCGGGTTGTCGACCCCTGAATAAGACTCACATGGCTATCCCCTTGGAACTTGCAAGCCCCTCTCAGGAGAGGGTCCATTATCATTCTGATGCATTACCATCCATGTGAGCATCAAGAGGGTTGTCAGCTCCAGAATCATCCCCAGTTCTGAAAGTGGGATGGCATTTGAAACCCCTTCCCCCACCCTCTGGTTTTGTGGAACAGCCAAATAAGAAACCCCAGCCTATCCTCTTTGTGTGCAGCTTTTGTAGAATGCCCCAGGATTTTTGTCTTGTCCAGCAGCAACAAGGCCCAATCTTGCAAGAAACTAAGCTCCTCCTGCAAGCTGGGTCCTCTCCAGTCTTCGCAGAACTAAATACCTGGCAGGATCAGGCCCAAATGCAAAACTTGACTATGTGTGCACTAGGATCAAAATCCAGATGCATCTTGATCATTTCACATCACAGTATTGCACTGGTCCCTTTGTTTTTAACAGTGAAGTTGGCAGTGGTATTTTCATAGCAAATCTTGCAATGCCCAGTTGGTCCACTGAGTGGCATTGTCTGTCCAGGAATGCTTAACAGATACTGCAAAATAATCTGTGACATCATAGGCTTTTCACCTGCACTCTGCTGGTATGTCAGTATGCTCTAATGCCTCTCCTGCTGTTATTTATTATGCTTTACCTTAGGGAAATAATAGAAGAGAACTGAAGTATCTTAGCTGGTTTCCACTGAAAGCTTTCATATTGTGTCAGTGAGATCTTCAGAGAGAGAAAGAAGAATACCAGAGTGAGCCCTGTAAGCACAGAGGATTATTGCTGAGATATACAATATACCAGGGTATAAAGTCTGAGGATTTCAAAAGCTCTGCTGATAAATATACATTTTATTTACATTGGCATTGTTTATGGCAGCAGATCCACTGAAATCAATGGCTTTTTTGTTATTCTGCAGCATTTGAGAAATGGCTAGAGAGAGCCATTTATTTAAAACATTTTAAAAAATTAAATTTTCTTCAGCTTTTGCTTCCATAATGCTCAGGATCACAGTCTGTTGAACATGTTCCCACATTCCCCCCCAAATTACTCTAATTTCCAAAAATAAAAAGGTTCACTAAAATTGTTGACATTCTTAAAATATCCTGTCTTTTTGCAAAATTTTCCACAATATTTTTCACTGTTTTTTTTTAAGCAAAGTCAATTTCTAAATCATTATTTAAATGGATACTTACTGAAAAGAGTGTGGGATTCTTTAACTGAAAACTAGGTGGCTGGTAAACAACAATTTGTTGAAAAACATTTTAATATAAATTTCAATAGAACATATCATGAAAAATGGGAAATTTCAACCCCGTGAAACAGAAACAATGCTGATATTTTCACTTCATGTTTCCATTTTTTGTCCAATTCTAATCCAAAGCATCTCTTTGGTAATGTGCTAGCCAACACTATTTATGCTTTGAGAGTCTATATCTTTCCCTCCCCCACCTCTTCCTGATTTCTCCCATCAACACTCTACAGAGTTAGGCAAAGCTGACATGTTTAGCTTTTCTAATTTTCTTGTGTGCCAAAATAGATATTTTGGAGATGTCAGCCAGGGGGTGACTAAACATTTTTTGCAGAAAAAAAAAGACATTACAGCTTAAACAAAATGTACTTAAAGCAAGATCCCTTCTATGAAACTAGTCTTTTAGCTTTACATGTATTTCTTAGGAGCCTCGGGAAATGACCTGATGTGTGACCATAGTTAGACAATTAATGGCTTGACTGTGATTTAAGTCACAGCCCCACACTGGTTGTGGAGTGGAGGTGCAGTGCTGCAATTAATGCTTTGGGAGGCACTGCGTCTCTGGCAAGTACAATGCTTGTGGGAAGCATGGCTGCTGTGCCTTCATTCTATGGTAATGTTTCTCAGCCAGCGAGCTGTGGAAAATAGTGCAGGTGTACTGTGTCCTACCCCGATCCCTCCCCACTGGGTGGACTGAGTGGGGAGGAGGAAGGTGTAATTTAATGCCCCAGCTACAGCAAAGCTTCTAGACCAGGAGGGTCAAACTCATTGGCTATGGTGGGCCAGATTTGACTTAAATGTACTTCAAGTGGGCTGTATGTACCATAAATCAAAATACTACGGCACTCTCGCGGTATCACAGATCACTGTGATGCAAAACTGCACTCCATGATACCTCTCTCTCCCTTTCTCAGGGAGAGTGTGGTCCTGTGGAACTCAGTAATGGGCCAGATGGAAATGGTTCATGAGCTGCATTTGGCCCGCGGGCTGCATGTTTGACACCCCTGTTATAGGCACATGCCAGCAGACACTGATGCTCCTCTGGAAGCTTTGCTATGGCTGGGGCATTTTAAATCTCAAGCCATTGTTACTAGCTTTTTTGAGAATGTTTTTATTAGGTGTTCTGCATAAAGTAATTAATACGTTTAGGTGTTCCCTAGTCCACTAAGGGTTAAGGAACACTCTTCTGTAGCAACATACACTTGTGTGCTATGAAAGAGAAGTGGGCATGGTCTTACCTCTCCTTTCTAGCTCTGTAAATCAGAACAAAGCCATGGCTGGTGGTGTTATTTTCAGGGACACCTTTGGAAAAATGGAATGCTCTCTTTCACTCTTGGAAAAATGGACTGAAGAAGGTTCAAAAGACTGAACAAAGACTGCTAGATGTGGGCCCCCTGTAATTCCATTGTGCGTGGATTTCATATTGACTAAATGAAATCTGTTTGGCAATAAACTACTTGTGTGTTAAGAAGCAGAGTACACTAATTTGGATGCAACAATTCTCTTAGGGGGTAAAGATCTGTTGTTGCTCCTCAGTCTCTACCCTCATCCCTCTGTTCCCCACAATATCAGGACCCTGTAGTGTCCCTTCAGCCCCTCATTACTCAACAATGAGAATTTTGTATCAGCCACCCACTGGCATCTCACATATCAGGTACTCGTTGTAATCTTCATTCAAGCCTCCCCCAGAGCATCTGTTTCCCCTGCCTCCTCAGAATCTCCCCCATATCAAAGGCTTTTTCCCCCACTGAAAATTGTCAAGGGACATGTCCTACCTGTCTCCCTCACTGCTCCTGAAAGTTTTGCCTTTCAGCGTAGGAGCACTTAGCCCATGTTTCTATTATTTCACATTGATGTTGCTGCAATGCCTAGAGTCCCCACGTGGATCACAGCAGCCCTGTGGTAGGCACTTCCCATACTTTAAGACAGTCTTTCCTCAGGGAGCTGACAAACTAAAATAGACATGAAACACTAATAGATGAATGAGGGTAGAGGGTAAGAGTCAACACCGAGAATTTTAATATGCTTTTTGAGAGGCAAGGCTCTCCTAATTAACTGACTCTATCTCCAATTTCCACTCAATCTAATCATCCTTAACTGGCTCATTTCCTCTAAGCTTCATGACTGAGGTGAAAAAAAAGAAAGCAAGGAGTCTTGGGGCACTTAAAGACTAATAGATTTATTTATTGCATGAGCTTTCTTGGTTTTGCTTTACTAGACTAACATGGCTGTCCCTTTGGAACATGACTGAGGTGGTTTCTGAAGAAGGATGAGACACAACTTTTTAACAATGAGGGTGATTAAGCATTGGAATAAACTACCAAGAGAGGTGGTGGAGTCATCATCTCTTGAAGACTGCAGATTAGACCAGCTGGTTTTTTGAAAGATATGTTCTATTTGGACAAAAGCTACTGGACTCACTATGGGAGTAAATGGGTGAAATTCTATTAACTGTGTTCCATAGGTCAGAGATGATGATCTTTAGCCTTGAAATCCATAAACAATATAGACCATAGCAAATGAGAACCTCACTAATTTACACTAAAATTTGAGAGGACCTCTTGTAAATTAATTTTTCAAATTATCATTTAAGTTATTAAACATTACAGAAGGGCAAGGATAAATCATCACCATATTTTGTTAATATACTTTGAAATTTATCCTTTACTTACTTATGATTTCTCATTGTGCACTAGAAAAGGCCTAATGTACATTGAGTAGCACTTACTCACACAAGTAGGTCCATGAATAAGTCCATGATTGTGAAAGAGGATAGAAGAATCAACCCTAAATAGTCTGTGTTTTGTAAAAATAGCAAAGACAGAATGATGGGCAACTCATTATGAGCCTAATAAAAGCTGGATTGAAATCCCTTGGCTTTAAGTTTGGGCCCATTGGCCTCTTTAATGAATTTTTTGTTGAGAGATAAGGAGCAAGGGTTAGATTTTTAGCCCTAGAGTTGAAGTGAAGGAAGAAAGTGTATTAGGAAGGCTCTACTGTGTATACTCTTTATAACTTTCTCTTGGTTTCATTCTAAGTAATGTAAATATTTGTTTGCAGTGAAAACAGGATACATGCTGTGAAACCATAGAATGCAAAATATATTCAAATCCTGGCAGAGCAACAGGGCTCTTTCTCAGCTCACGGCCTCCTGTCATGCTGCTTAGATATTCTTTGGAGGTTTTTCCTGGCATGTACCTTCTTGTATTCTAACCCTGAAGATCAAATGATTGTTGATACCAAGATGTCACTGTTGAATTATCAAAGTAATAATAACTGGGGACCAGGAGCAAATGGAGGTTAAAAGTAGAGCTGTGACTGGGGAAGTTAATTTAATGTGAACTGTCAGAAAACACACATAATATCCCATCAGAAATTCAAAGGGATACATTTTTACTTCCCAGAAGCTGGTTGAACATTCTCTCTCTCTCTCTCTCAATCTTTTTTTCTCAAGCTATGTGCAACTATTCAAGACAGGATATGGCAGTCTTTAAGGATATAGCATTTTAGCTATAATTTTTCCTCACTTCCAAAGCAGTTAATGTGCTAACTTTGTACTTGGGAGACCTGGATTTAATTGCCTCCTTCTCTTTATACATCCTGTGTAAGTCTTTTAGACCCTCTGTACCTCAGTTTCTCCTCTGTAAAATGGGAATATTAAGACTTCCCTACCTCACATGGGTGTTGTGAGATATTCAGATATTATTGGGGGGGAGGGGGAATATATGTTTCTTAGATAGCTAGAGTTTGGTAAAATTGCCCATGGACCTGAGGAATTCTGTCCATTTTAATGTATCCTCTCTGCTAAGGACAGCTCCTGAGTTGCTGTTTTTAGCCCTGCTTGAGAATGCTAGAAAGGTCTACCTTTAGAACCAGACAGTTTCACTTCTTAAGAAAAACAGGATTTGCCTTGTCACTGACTGACTCTCTTCCCCACCCTTATAAAACAAAAACAACAACAACAAAAACCCCCTACTACTTCCCTATCACACTTTTGTAAAACGTAGCATTTTAGCCCTACAGGAATTTTCATCATTAGGTTGAAGTCCTGGTTGTGCAAATCCTCATCTATCATCAGGAATCTAAACCTTTAATTTGAAACTAAGTTTCCCACCTAGAAGCTTTCATGCTAGTACCATGCCATAGGTTTGGCTTTTGATCAGAATGTGAGTATATCAGCAAAATAATTATGCAGGAATAGATGAGTTCTGCTAGTGAAACTGAGAGTCTCCTGAAGGAAATTAATTTATGGCAGTATAGTCCCCAAAATTCTATATTGCCTTAGCCATTTATATACACAACCACTGTGTGATTAGATAGCTAGACCACAGGACTGAGGGGCAGAACTCCTGGTTCGTGTTCCTGGCTGTGCCATGCACGTCCTTTGTGACTCAGTCAGATTTTTTTTTTGCCTGTTTGCTCCTTGCTTTCTCCATGGATGGTTATACATTGCTCATATGTCTCCTGGGATGGATGTATTGTTTCTCTAATTGTTTGCAAAGTGCTTTGTGATCTTTTCATGTAGGTTCATAGAAGTATGACTGAAGGATGTGTGGGAGATATTTACTATCCTAGTACCAATGAAAGGAATAATATGAGTAGGGTGAGGAAAATATTTGCAGTCCTTGTAGGCAAACTAGAAATGCTGTGTGTGCATCTTCCCCCTGTTCTCTTTGAGTGTGGAACAACTGCCAGCCTGGGAATGTTGTTAGTGGCCCCAGGACTTCTCCATCAGACAGTATCTTGCCAGTTTTGGTGCTGCATCTTCCATCTCAAAAGGATGGCTTCCATTTCAGCACCAGCTGATTGACTTTTCTGGCCTCACGGCCCTTTCTGTCCTCTTGTAATAGCCAAAGTTAAAAATCATTCTGAAGCAGTTTATGCCTGGCTGTAGCCAAACTGGATTCTAACATGGTTCCTGGCAGTGGGGGGGCATTGTGTGTAGAACCCCATTGTTAGAATAGATTTTAAAACCAATTCTCTTAGATCTATTCCTAGATTTTGTTTCATAAAAAGAACCTCCAAATTAACAAGGCATTCTAAAGTATTTTTTATTCACAGTCATTATTTACTCTCTTTCCCCTTGTAAGAAAACGCAATGCCCAGAACCAATGATATAATGAAGATAATTTGGGAGTTCTGCATCTGTGGACGGACACACACACACACACACACACACACACACACACACACACACACACAAATCCCTATAGCAAACAATTAATGTTGTCTGAGCTGCAAATATGAATTCCATCTTTTGTTGCTCATTTTCACTTCTAAGGCAGCACAATAATTCACTGTGCCAATAACACACTGAAGCCACTGATTTAATTTACATTCCTTTGTAAAGAATTTCAGATGATTACACTTCACTTACAGCCAATACTATGCTAATGAGAACTTTACAATTCCAGAACAGAGCCCGGGTTGATGTTCATGGATTCCGTACCACAGTAAATGACCTGTGGCATAGTTTTAATTAAGGAAGCCAGCACATAATTAAAACAACAAGAGCTTACTATCAATTTCTGCAGCAAGTATCAGCTGCTAGGTGACGTGTGTATTTGTGTATACAGTCTATGTGTGGGTGGATTACTACACAAAGGGCCCAAAATGGAAAGAGTGTGTCATTTCTAAATCAATATAAGACAAAATGCTGCCTTCTAGGTTCCCTGAAACAGCAGCTGCAGCTATGTGTTGGAAGAGAAACAGAAACTGGGGTTACACAACACATACTTAGGCAAAGATTGGAGTGGAGCCATTGTTCCTCCAGGTTCTCTTTTTGCCCACCTGTAAGTAGAGGCCAGGCGAGAGTACTAGGATAACATGGTAGAAATCGTTGTGTCTCCTGGAAGCTGGTGGGGCTCTGGTGCTGTTGCTTGCAAAAATATCCTCATTGTCCATGCCTTTGTCAGTCAGCTCCTCCACAACTCCTATAGCAAGTTCTACAATGACAGAAGTTCTCATGCACTTTGCAAGCTCAATTTTCAGGCACAAAGTATGTGAATCCCCATGTGAACCAATAAATTGCCTGTTACCTGGGTTACCCATCATGTTCACAAAAAGGTGAACTTTCCAGATGTAAAAATCAAATTCAGACAACTTCAAGTCCTGGGGAAATTCAGATCTGGATCCAAATTGTACAATTGGAGCCAGTCTCTGATAAATACTTTGTTTCCTTGGGGCATTTGTGTTTGTAGGTGCCAATTAGGCATATGTTTTTAAAACATAGTCCTTGGGGTTCAGCCCTGCTCTCACTTACCAGCATAGTGCCATTTATGTAAATAGGTCTGCACGATGCAAATAAAAGCAGGATTTAGTCCCTCATATGATTTTGGGCTGCTATTTTATTATAGGGCCTATGCACATTGCAAAATAACCCCTTAAGAAACCTGGTCACATGGCTGAGGACTCCTCAGCTAGGTCTACATTACAAAGCTTAGTTCAGGCTAACCGTGGCTTTTTAGTGTGAACTAGCTGTGCTTTCTAGTTTGAACTAACTTTTTAGTTCAAACTAGGGAGTATGGCTAGTTCAAACTAATGGCTTAGTTCAAACTTCTTTAGTTTGAACTAAGCCATAGTCTGTGTCTGCACTGCACTTGGTTCGATCTAAAGTTTGAACTAAGCTCTTAGTCCAGACTAACCAGTTGAACTTATTAGATTTATTAAATTTCTTAGTTCAAACTAGGCAAAGCCTATTGTAGACATGGACTAAATTAGTCCAGACTAAGCTTGCTAGAAACTGACATCTCTCCTGGGAGCTGGTGATGCTGATGCTTGCAAAAATATCCTCATAACCATTTCAGAGTACAAGACCAGCTTGTGTTCTAAATAGACTGGGGGACAAGTTGGACAACTAACCTGTTTCTAAAGAGTAAGCATCTGGCAGAGTGGGAGATTGCTGTGTAAGACAGATCCCTAGATTTCACTATTACCCTGTCTTCAACCATTCTGAATAATACACAAACAATTAAACATTTTATTATTCACTTATTGCACAGACGTCACTGGGATTGAAAAAACAATTATTGCCTTCATTGTAGCAGAGATCAAGGATATAGTGTAACAATTTAGATATGTGCTGTGTAACTCAGATTGCTACACAGGCATCGTGCTCATAGGCATGTTGTTTCCATGTGTGCTGAAAACTGAATGAACATTTCTTTTCTTTCCCTAGCTTTAAGGGGTCTGCATAGACATGAAGGAAATGCTGAAAGTTTGTCACTCCCAGCTGTGCAGTGGTTTGTGTGCTTCACATGGTTTCAGAATAGATGGCTCTTCACTGTGCTTATTTCCTGGGTGTGTTTGCCTGGATGCCTTTGTGCTGCTCTTCTCTCTTTGGGACTCTCTGTCTTTCTCCTTTATCTCCTCCTCCCTTAAAAACCAAATGCATAGTCCACTGTGTTACATAAGCTGAGGCCAGACCTGCACTGGTCACAGAATTAGGCAGCAGTTGAAGGGAGATATGAAAGCTACATAAAAGAACTTGTGTATCTCTTGTCAGCTTCCTAACACCTACTTAACTATGGCGTCTCCACTGCGCTGAGTTAAAGGGAAATACCCTCCCTTCAACTCAACACTACTCTTCCTGAGGGTCTGGATTTACTGCATTGATTTACAGATTGACTGTGTGGGTCTTCACTGACTGCTAAATTGAACTGGAAAGACTGAACTGATGGCAGTGAATCTGCCACCATCAGTATAGATGAGTCCTGAGACAGAATGAACAAAACTCCTCCCCTGAGGCCATTAGCTGCACTTATGAGTAGGCTGGGATGGTAGTTTGCTGGTGACTGAGCCAATCCCTGTGCCCCCTAGAGCTGAACGTGGACTCTGTGGAGTGCTCCCACCCATTGATAGCAATGGAAGTGAGGGTTTGTGTACGAGACCTGTATTTGGATGTCCTTTGTGAAAATGCTAATTTTTGTTTCTGATGTATTTAGCACCACACAGCAAATCCTCAAAAGGTGATTGCTTAATAGAAAGGACCTTCTAATAAAGATCGAGCAAAGTTGTACATTCTTTATACAGAAGGTTTTTTGTTAGGCAGGAGCCAATTGTTGTTTTACCTTCAGAAGCTTACAAAACAGTTTTTAAAGTCACAATGAATAAAGCATGAATTTTACAATGGTCAAACCCAAGAGGCAGGTGTTCCTATGCCTCCCACAATGGTGAGAGGTAACAAGAGACCTGTGTGGCTTCCATCCCTCTCTACTTCTGCTGAATTGTTTTCCTCTCACAGATCAGAGAATTAATAAAACAAGTTAATGTGGGGCATGAAATGAGGCCATTGGATTTTTTGTTGGTGTTTTTAATAACAGAGACTTGATTTTATGAAGCCCACTAGAGAGATGTGCAATCACACCATGTCTAATGGCATGCAACTGCCTATGTTATTTGGAGCTTGGTTGAAAATGAGGGTCCAAGATTCCTCTTCTCTCACTAATTTGACACTGAACTGTTACCAGTATTCTGCTCACTAATGGGTTCCCCCCCCTGCCCCAGGCGCTTAGAATACAGCCAGTGAGAGATTCATTCTTCCCATCTTCAAATTCTCATGTTAAATTTTCCTTGACAGTATGCCAGGAACCCAGGACTTGCTCCATTCAGACGTCTAAATGCAAGCAGCAGCCCAATGAAGGCTATAGAACATATTTCCCCACCCTGATGACTCATTGAGACACAAGCAAGCTAGCGTGGGGACTCCTGTTTTGCTCACTTCCTCAGGGGCCTTCAGTGAAAAAACAAAAGTGGATGTTGATTACAGCTACCCCTGCCTGGCTCTAGGTGGCAATGTACTGAAGTAAAAATAGGTCAATAATATTGACTTCAAAGAGATGCATATTGAAGAACACTGATGTGTCATTGTCTGAGGATAGAAACACCATTTGTTTGTACATTTTATGTCTGGGGCAGTGTTTGTTTAAAAAACTCTTTTGACAAATGTTAGCTAAGATGGTGGGAACTGTATGGCTGGACTTTCCTAGTGCAAGTTGGGTGTAGATGTCTAGTGGATCAGAAAGGTAGTGTTTCCCACACCATTTGCACTGATACAAATGACTGGACAAGGGGCTGGTCCATGGAGAATAAGACCTGTTGTGTGGGGCCTGTTTGGTGGGGGGGGAGGGGTTTCCATTTGCTTGAATTAAAAAAATCCAGTTTAATTCTACTGACTGCTCATTTACTTCAGCCAAAGAGATGACACAAAGGCAAAGTGAGCTCCTGATTATCCAACAACCAAGTACCTGAATCTCTGCATTAACTGAGTCCCTTTTTTCCTCCAGTATGAAAGGATTTGGCTAATGAAAAATGTCTGGATATTGGAGCAGAGACCCCCTGGTTGTGGGGGAAGCTGCACAGCTCTTCAATGGTTTCTGCAGCAGTGCATGGACTTCAGGGCCGGCTCTAGCCATGAGCCAATGAGGTCCTGGCTCAGGGTGCTGCAACTTAGGGGTGCTGCGGTGCCACACGGAGGCAGGAAGGGCCAGCCCAGAAACCAGACCCCACATTCCCGCCCCTCCCTGAGCCAGTCACTCTGCCCCCAGGGACAAAGCAGGCCAGCCCATGGCATGGACTCTTCTGCGGCGTCTGCTGCATAGGCTGGCCCGCTCCAACCTAGACCAGCTGTTCCCTGCCCTGGGGGGTGGGTTGAGCCATCATGGAGTGAAGGCCAGGTGCAAAACAAAAGCCAGCTCGGAGTGCCAGAGGCCCATGAGCCGGTCCTGCCAGAACTGTAATTCTGCTGTCACAGGAGTGTGTGTGGCCGTGATGGTGGAGCTACAGAGGACTCCCTTCACTGCTATTCTTGCCCTCTTGATTATCAACATCTTGATTAGCCTCATAAAATCTATGTCCCCTTTGCTTTTCTGATACCTGGGAATATTCTGTCTGTGAATGGACTGACCTCCCACTGCTAATAAGCCTGGAAGCCAAGGATGTCTTTACTTTAGAATTCCTGGGACCAGATCTCTTCTCAGGGACTGTCACCACTCAGAAATTGTGCCACTTGCTATACCAAAATAATTAAGGCAATACAACTCCTAGGATGGGTGCAATTACATCAGTAAAAGGGTGCTTATAGCAGTATAGCTTATACCAGTGGTTTTCAAACTTTTATTCTCAGGAGCCAGTTTAAAAAAAAAAAATTTACACCAGTGACCCAACAATTACATCTCTGAGCAATGCATTCCAGTTTTTCAGTGGCAGCAGCAGGAGTTGCCTCAACCCAATACCAGGTCCAGACCCATAGTTTGAAGACCACTGGCTTATGCTGTATGGGAATGGGAGTAAGCTTCACAGATATAATGCACCTTTCCACCTTCATAACTCCTTGAACTACTTTATAATTACGCTCTAGGGTTCAATTATTTGGTAGAAAAATCAGACCCTAAACCGACATAGTTTAATTGATACAAAATCTGTGTGGCACTCCAGTCTTACACAAGTATTTCTTTAGTGTAAGGAATTCCACCTACTCCAGTGGAGTTCCCCTTGATTGACATACCTATAAATGAAAGAAAAACCAGGGTCCCTGATTCTGCTGTTTTATAAAAGCCAGACCCCCTGAGATCATATTAACAGAGTTCTGTGTGTACATTTTCTTTTTGATGTTCCTGTCAGTGGAAGAATAGAACGGAGAATAATAATAAGAAATCTACATCCTTCAGGGATTATTGAAAACTTGATATGATCAATTTTAATTGGTCCCTGCAGATTTAACATCTGCCCCCGTGGTGTACCACTGATTGATCTATCATTGCCTGAGGAGACCATATCAACCTGCCAGCATTGTGTAGCACAAGCAGAGGAATGGTTGTTAGGCTTTGTCTGCACAGTAGTGTCTCAGAAAACAAGACCTTTCCCACTCCAGAATATGTCTCCATCTCTCAAGGTCATTCAGTTCCCTGCCCTAGATCTGGCATTCAGGACTGAATGGTTCTGAGCAATGGAATTCTGTATAGACCATGGGAAGACTTGATTTTCGGCACTAGGGCTGAACCGAGACAGAAGCCTTCATTCTCTTTTGGCTATTCCTATTCTATTGTTGGAGCAGATACTGACATAACCCACAGTAAGGCCAGGTGCACTGGGAGATAGGGAGGAAGAAAATATGTGGTAAATTCAAATGCTGCCATCAGGAATGATTCTCTCATCCTGGCACCTTGTCATATTTATCAATGCAAAGCAAGTGGAAAGTGCTATCAAATCAGCAGATACAATGCATGTACTTTGCATTGGCATAAATGGCTAGACAAAGAATGAACCAGTGAATTGGGCCCGTTAGTTTTTATTTGTATGATCTGTCACTCCCTCTTTGCATGCATGTACATTAGAAACAATTGCTTTCAAAATGGCTGCAGTACCAGTGGAACAGACTTTCAGTTCTGCACCCTGCTGAAGTTCCTCCTTCCTTGGGATGGGAATCAGTGCCAAGAGCATCTGTTTAAAGAACAAAGGGCAAGACGAGAAGCAATATATGTTATAAGAACGTTACAGTGCTCTTCTCTTCCCAGTTCTTGGCATTCCCACATGAGTCACTCCTTTCTCCTGCTGCAAGTGCTACTGTTCCTACGTGTCAAATTAAACTCAGGAAAACATCTCACAGCAAGCAGGATTTTCTGTTTGATTTTTAGCTCTTCCCTTTGTTCTGAAGTGCACATTTAGCTTGTTTGTGTTAAAAGGCCAAGTGGCTTTACCGATAAAACCTTCTTTTATTTACGAGCAAAGCCACCTTTTCCACAAAATGGATCATGAACTTTTAGAGATTAGAGACGCATTAGTCTCCCTAGTTCATTCCCTTCCTAGAGAAGGCTTGAGTACTATGGTGTATGGCCCTGTGGCAGTCCAGGCTAATAAATATATCAATCAACAGAATTGCCAAACGCTTCTTTGGCAGACTTTTACTGCCAAAGTGCCAAAGAGAGTTATTAGGAAATAACTTCACTGTTAAGACCTCCGGAGTCCTCTCCTTCCCTCCTTCCCACCCACTCCAAATTTTGTCACGTTGGTTCTGTTTATACTTACCTTCATTCTGGATTCTTTGGATGCACAAAACTGCCCTTAAAACCATTGGGAATTTGATATCTGCAAGGAATGGAGAACCAGAGCTACTATGCTATATGTGCAAAATTGTTCAAAAGAAACATTTTTCCACTTTTGATTTGCACTTAAGACTTTTTCATACAACTCTTCCATCTGCTGCCATGGGATCGGGTTCTTGTTAAAATTAAATTATGATTTCCTTATTCATTCCTGTGGCCTGTGGTCAGAGCCAGCTCAAGGGCTTGTGGCGCCCCGAGCTGGCTTTCATTTTAGTGCCCCCCTCCCCGTGGGAGGGAACGGAGCATGGAACCTGGCCTCTGCTCTGGGCCAGCTCTCTCTGCCCACATGGTGGGAAACAGCCAGTCCTGGGCTCTGCTCTCCCACCCCTCCCATGGGCCAGCTGTTCCTCCCTAGGGGTGGGGAGGGCCACCCCAGAAGCAGGGCATGGGAGCAGAGCCCAGCCTCTGGGCTGGCCCGCTCTGCCTGCAGAGTGGCTGGTTCAGGAGAGGGGTGGGAGCATGGGGTCTGGCTTTTGAGCCGGCCCACCTGGCCTGTCCTCAGTGCCCTTAAGCTTAGGCACTCAGAGCCTGGGCTGGTTGATTCTCTGTACTAAAGTCTTTAAATCATGATTTGAGGACTCAGTTACTGGTTTGAGGGTCATTGTAGGAGTGGGTCGGTGAGGTTTTGTGGCCTGCACTGTGCAGGAGGTCAGACTAGATGATCATATTGGTCCCTTCTGACCTTAGAGTCTATGAGAGCCTGGGCCTCATTGGCTCATGGCTAGAGCCAGCCCTACCTGTGGTGTCCCCTCCCCTTTTAAATCAAATCTTACAAAAAACTTATGTAACTGGCACACACATCACTGGAGAATCAAGTTCCTTTCTTTTGAAAGAGCTGCCAGTTTCTGTGCAGTAACAGCCATGAAAGGCTGAATTCCTTTGTGTCTTGCTTTCCTATTAATGCACCTGATACAATCTCATTTAATACAGCTGATTTAATCAGCACTATTTTCATCATCTGATGCAGTCAGGTTTGGACCTATTAAAATAGTTTCACATTTTCTTTTCCTGTATGCTTTGTTCTCTGATGCTACATATTAATATAAAACAGCTTTATTTTTTTTCCTATGTAGCACTCTTAGTTATTGACAGCTTAAATTTATGTTCTGCAAGAGTTGATTTAAAAGGGGAGGCAGCACCACACACATAACATAGTAGTTCTGGGCCTTCATTCCTTGTAGATGTCAAACCTGGTGTGATTTGATAGTTTAACATTATTTTTTCTTTTTATTTGGCCATCTTTATGTAGCTTCTTCTCCAGAGATTCACTTTCCATCTCCTGATTTTTTAAATCATGATGGCATTTTCTTTTTAAAAGATGTGCTCTAGGAATTATTTGGAGAAAGTTCTATGGCCTGTGTTATACAGGAAGTCAAATTGGGTGATCACAGAGGTCCCTTCTGGCCTTGGAATCTATCAGTCGATCACTCTTCTGATTTTATTACATATAATGTAAGTTGGAGCTAAGCGTATTTTCTTACTATTGTGATAATACACATCACAGACTTTTGGGGCACATTCTGAAGGCTCCAGCTGAACTGTGTTGCTGTAGAACTTGAGTCAAGAAAGCCCTTAAACTCATGCTTTAAGTATGTGCTTATGTCAAAGTGAAGTCAGTGGGGCTTAAACACATGCTCAAAGAAGGTAAGCATCTGCTTAAGTACATTACTGACCTGAGGATCTAGTTCAGTGGTTTTTATCCTTCTTCTGACTCTGTTTTTGTTTGTCAGATTATTAAAGAGACAGTCCATGGATTCTAAAATGCATTGTTTTACTGGCTCCCTGTCACTAAATGGTTTCCCATGTTTGGCAAGCACTCAAGACATTTTGTCAGATGTAAGCGTCACAGTTTCTGCTCTAGTAAATGTGGCACACAACACCTTCTGCTCATTGTTTTAGGGATTTCTCAGGATGACTAATTTTCAACTTTCTATCTTCAGATTTTTCTGGTTATTTTCTTTGAAAGTCTTGATGTTTTGTCTCAAAATATCATTTTACATTGCACATTTTGCTCACAGCAAGGGCTGTGCAACATAATAAACAAATGGTTCCCTGTCTCTTTGTATAACTGCAACCCTTTATTTTCTGTCAGCTTGTACCTTTCTGCCTTTTACTACCAAATTGTGATGCTTCTTTCCATCATATTATTTTTCTCTTTCATCAATTTTTGATGCTACCAACAGTCATTTCTCTTCACAAACAACAAAGTGATTCATTTTCTCTCATGTTCAATCTTTAAAATTTTGGCAGTGTGCTGATTCGTCTGTAAGCAACCCATGGGCTGCTGGGTTGTGAACCACTGCTTTAGCTGTAGCAGCGATGAATTGTTAAATGTTGAGAACACCAACCCTACTCCCACTGTAATTAATCCTCAATGCTTCCCTTGACTTTAATGGGAGAAAGAGCAGATCCCCACCATCTAAAACAGGGTAAGTTCCATAAAGCTGAAGAGCAGATTCTGAGCAAAGAAAGCAACTTTTCATATCCTATTCAAGAAAGATATATACAACAGCAATGGTAAGATATACATTGTCAGTTGGACCTATTTCGGTTTTCACACCAGTGGATTGTTATCTAGTCTTTTCTGCCCTTTGTAAACTCATAAATCTATGGCAGTGGATCATAGAAATGCATAATCAAGGGTGCCAAAATTCCTCAGTTTAAAATGAGTTTTTTCAGTGCATGCTGTCAAAGATACCATTATTTTTCTTTTACTTTTTGTGTCTATTTTGTGTTCATAAAATTAGAGGAAGAACAATGATGGCTTCAGCAAGGCACTGACATCTTCCAAGCGCACCAAACATCTTTCAAGTGCTCTCGGTCAATGTTCTTTTGTTTGGATTCCCAGAATTCCTGCAATTCTGGTCCCAGCCTCTGCTGAGCGGAAACTGCAAATAATTTGCAGTTGTGAAGTGGTTTAACATGGCTGATCAGTTTCCAGAAGGGTTTCAGATCTCCAAAGCCAACAATGGCCTCAGCTGAACAAACGTACTGAAGTATTTATCTATATTTTAAGCATGAGAGTAGTTCAATGGGATGTGCTTAATGCCTAGTTTAACTGGGACCTCAATCAGAATTCAAACCTGTGATGAAGTTCTGCTCTATTATGACTTATTTTCAAGCAAAAATTACTCTGCTTAAACTGTAATGGTATAATTATAGTTTTATAACCTCCTTACCTCCTCAACTGTGGACACAGTAGCTATGTCTTCATTGCTTAGCATTTTCAAAAAAAACTTTTTTTGAAAAAATTATTGCAAAATATATTCAAAATAATTATCTCAAAATAACTATTTTCAAAAATGCTATTTCAAGAGAATGGTCCGGGGACTGGCTCATTGTCCTGAAATACCACGTGTTTTTTTTTTCTGAAAGTGAAAGTCTACACAGTACTTTCTTTTTCCAGAAAAAAAAGGCAATGGAAAAGATAGGTAGGCTTTTTCGAAAAAGCCTTTGCCATGTCCAGTGATGGCTTCTTTTGAAAAAGCTATCTCAAAAAAGGCTTTTTTCTGAAATGTAACGAAGTTCAGCATTGTCAAAAAAGCGCACTGGTATTCTGAGATACCTGTGTGCTTTTTCGAAAAAGCTAAACCTGACAGCTTTTTTCAAAATAAAAAGCCTTTTTTCAAGATAGCTTTTTCGAAAAAAGCCATTGCTGGATGTGGCAAAGGCTTGTTTTGAAAAAGCCTGCCTATCTTTTTGATTGCTTTCTTTTTTTCAAAAAAGATAGTCCAGTGTAAACTTTCACTTTTGAAAAAAAAAAAAGCTGTGGTATTTCAGGACAACGAGCGGTCCCTGGACCATTCTCCTGAGATAGCATTTTTGAAAAAAGTTATTTTGAGATAATATTTTCGAATATATTTTGAAATAATTTTTTTAAGCAATGTAGATGCAGCCAGTTATATCAACATAAAGGTGCTTTATACCAGCATCTCTGTTCCTATATTGGAAGGGGAATAACCTATATCAGTGTAAAGCACCATTATGCTAGCATAGCTGCATCCACAATAGGGGTGACACACACATAACTATATCATAAGTCACAGCCCAACTGGCACAGTTATACCAGTACAAAATTTGTGTGTATAACAGGCCTTCCATTAGTATAAATTAAGGAACTGAAATTTAATTGACACTGCTCCAGCTGAGATCCGAATTTAGACCTTTGGATTTCAAAAGAAGTAGAAATAACTCCATATTTTTCCTCAATATAGGTTTTTAACAGGCTTTCATGCTCCCCATTGTGATAGCACACCAATTAGATTGGTACACCCCACCATCTGTCCCCTCCCCTTTTTGTCCAGTGAGTTGACCTTGAGGTTCTGAATGTCTCTTTCTGATTTTTCCAGGGTTCTTAGATATCATTTCTGGACTCACCCATTTTGAAAAAAAACAACCAAAAATGAATGTTTAAAAATTGTATTTAATTTATCCTACAAAGTCTATTAAAAGAGTATTAGTCTATTTAAAGTACAAGTTATTAAAAGAGTATTAATACATAGATATATAATCATGTCTTTTCCTCATTTTTGGAAAAAAAATGTATGTAGCTAGTACAATTCTAAATAAAACTGATTGAACAGTTGTATACCAAGACAAAATGATAGAGAAAATATCCCTATGCTTTGCTTTTTCATATTATACTTTTAAAATTTTAGGATAGTTGAACTTTTAAAACTTTAATTGATATATATGAGTTTGTTTAGCAGAAGGAGCTAGAGAAGATGGCAGTTTTAGAGACCAGCATGGTATCATGGTTTTATGAGGTAAGACCAAAAAAAATTCAGGGAAAGAGATGAGGTGGATAGAGGTGTCGGATGCTGTCTATATCTCTGTTCTTCAAGCAGTTTACAAATGATGAGCTGTCTACATCAATAAACTACATTTAAAGAAGTTTTGTTTTGTTGGGGCTTTTTGCATACTATGCAATTTCTTTAAGCAAAACTTTGAAAATGAGCTAACAAGGATGGGGTAGTCTCTCTTTCCAACAATACATTATAATTTTATCTCACCAGATCTCTTCTTTGTTGATTAAGACCAATCAAAACAGAGAACTGGCATAAAGAGTGGGAGTGCTAGTGGTATGTGAAAAAAGCGACTTACTTTGAAGTTTTATCAGAGTAGAAAAAGTAATTCTTTGGTGCCACTTGAATGTAGTGAAAAATAAAATAGAAAAAAATGTGTTGTAGCTATTTCTATACAACAACAATACAAATGGAAGTATCTTGGTGCATCTTGATTATATTACAATGTTTTTCTTTAATCAGTCGAAAATATCTGAGCTTACTGTGACTGCACTATGCTACCAATGGTTGTTCCCCTCCTCCAATAATTTTTTAGGGTACAATATGCATTTTCAGATACTATCAAAACCAAATTTCTTTCTTTTGAGTTAGCTCTGTAAAATGTCGTTAAGCACATAAAGACAAGTTTTGTTATGTTTCAGTGGGCAGGTCTTTACTGACAGTGGCAAATTCGCCACCTTCAGATCAATCTTCCCGATCAACTGAATGGGTCTGTGAAGAGCCACTCAGTTGATCGGGAAATTGTCCTTGAGACCACCCCTTCAAGTAGCGTAGCACTGGGCATGTCTACACTGGAGGCTTAAGTTGACTTAGCCAGGCTTAAGTTGACTTAAGTAACTCCAGAGCCACATTTGGAGTTCATTAAGTCAACTTAAGGACTTGCATAAGTCAACAATAACTCTCACCATTAAAATCAACTTCAAATGTTAAGTCAACTTTATTAAGTCAACTTAACAAAATATGGTCATTAAAGTTGACTTAATAAAGTCAATTTAAGGCAGGAGAGCCATTTAAGTCAACTTAATAAAGTCAACTTTAAATGGGTCCCCTGGCTAAATCGACCTTATAAAGTTGACTTAAACAAATGAGGACTCTCTAAGTCGACTTAATAAAGTTGAGTTTAAGTTTACCTTATTAAGTCAACTTACCTGAGCTCTCTAGTGCAGACATAGCCAGGGAGTTGACAGGTGGGCATTTCCCATCAACTCAGTGCATTGAAGACACTGCAGTGAGTAGGCATTAGACAGTTGAAGGGTGATATGCATGTTATTTTAAGTAACGTGCATATCTCCCTTTGACTGCCTTCAAAAAGCGTCTGCAGTGATGATCAGGGCAGTGATTTTCATCCCAAACAGAAAAGATCAGTCTTTCCCCAGTTATGTATTGCCCATCTTTCAGCCAGCATTGTAAGCTTTATTTATTTACTCTTTCTGATCTTTGAGAAAAAGTGATTAGAAAAATTGAAGAATGAATATAATGCTTCCTAACTTTGGGATGTGTTTCTGTATGACACACATTTATCCATGGTAAAGCATGGCAACTACCAAAGAATGAAAATAAAATCGGTTCCCTAAAGACAGAAATTTCAGATAGCTAATGTTTTCCCCAAAATCCAGGCCTTCTACATCATCCCCATGCTTTCTTTTTCCATGTTTTCTTTAAAAGACTGGGATTTAGTCTTTTTCTCTCTCTGTCTCTGTGCCTCTAAGGGTCTTATGACTTTCAATTGCTTTTTTTTATTGTGCTAAATGTGCCAAATAATGCAACATATTTACTGCTAAAGCAGCTAAGATATATTGAATCTTAAAGAGACTGTTTCCTCTGCATGCACTACCTCCCATATACTAAAATATAGGTTTCCCTAGTGCACCATTTGTCTCTTCATTTTTATTTATTAACTATACCCCCAAGGGTATCATAAATTCTGAAAGAATTCTAGGTTTATCTGTTGTTCAACAACAACAACAAAAATGCATAGTCAGTGGAAGATAAGTATTACATAAAAAATTTCAAAATAAATTTTGCCTCATTGGTGTATTAACCAATTAACAGACCTAAATTAGCTGTATGTGGGGGGGGGGGGGTTGGTGTAAAATAATACTCAAAAACAAGTATAATTGTGGGGGGGTGACATCCATAAAATATTATAAAACTAGGTTGAATGATTTTTTGTATGCCTATCAAACAGGATCCAGTTTGGTTTGAATGTTAATTGTTTTGGGAAGGGGAAGGGAAAAGTAGATATTGGTGCGTTGTGTGTATGTTTGAGGTGAGGGATGGGGTTTCCTACTCATCCTGTGCCAATTAAAGCCATTTCTTTGTATTTTATACAGATTAGATATCAATGTTACATAGCACCACCATTGATGAACATTTCAGGAAAATAACCATACTTTTCCTCTTGAAACTTTTCTTAGAAGTTTGAGACAATTTAAACAATGGGTCTCTGCAATTTTGTGTTAATTTGTCAGTGAGTAGCCACAACTAAGAGAATTTTATATGTGTGGGGATTTGATGGGAGGAGGTGTGTCAATAAAATTATTAAAAAAAAACCAATTTAAATATGTGCTTGAGATGGTTTGTCTATAAAATAGTATATAAGTTGGCTTTAAAGTATGTTTAATTGTTTTGGGAAGCAGGAGTGAGTTGTTCAGGGCTCTGTGTGTGATAAGTTTGTGAAAATAATTTTTTAATTTATGTGTTTCTCAAAAACTTTACTAAAATTAAGATGCCTCTAATATAACATAAGTCAGTGGTTTCTAACATTTTTGGCTTGAGGGCCACAGATATAATTTTTACAACCCTGAAGGGTCCCCAGCAACCCTCCCATCTCCCACTACAACCAGACAAATAGTTCAGCAAGGACTGATCTTCTGTCTCCCCAGCTGTAGCAAGGAAATCACACATGTCCTGTAGCCTTGTGTACTCCACCTTTGTCCCTTGGCACTTTTCTGCAGCCAGGTGATGGAAGATCAGTGCTCCCCTTTCTCTGGCTCCAGCAGGGACCCCAGTGCCTCTGGACCCAGACTGATTACTTTGCTGTGCTACCTGCTACAGACAAGAGGAGAGGAGCACTGACTTGTCATCCCCTTGGCCATAGCAAGGAGCCTGCATTGGTCTTTTACCACTAGATAAACACGTTCCACTGGGGGCCTTATGCTCCTGCTCTCTTCTGTAACCAGTAGGAGGGGAGAGGCTTTGAAAGCCTCTGCAGGCCACTTTTGGCCCTGGGTCATAGGTTGGGAACCACTGACACAAGCCAGTAGGTGTTAATTTCTAGTGCATAAGAAAATGATGAAGAAATAAATAAGCAAATGAAATAAAGAAAACTGGAATAAAATTTAGCCAGGATTTTATTAGTGTTTCTCCACCTGTTTTTAAAGAGGAATGCTGAAGTTATTGTGTAGGAAGGGGACATTTTATTCCTGGCCCACAATTAAAAAAAAAAAATAAGCCAAATTGCTAAGCTTTCATTGAGTTTGTAAAAAAAGATAGAAGAAATATACATGCATGCTCCTTTTGAGTGGTATTTTAGATTTGATTTACATTTTAATATGTTATGGTGAATAATTCCATAAGAGGCCCAGAGGTTAGAATAACCTTTATAGAATTACAGAACCCAACTAAAGCATCCCAGCCAGGGCTTTATCAAGCTGCACCTTAAAAACCTCTAAGGATGGAGATTCCACCATCTCCCTTGGTAACCCATCAAGTGCTTCACCAGTATACTACTGAAAATGTTTTTTGTAATATCCAACCTAAATCTTCCTCACTGCAACTTGAGACCGTTACTCCTAGTTCTGCCATCTGTCACCACTATGAAGGGCCTAGCTCCATACTCCCTGGAACCCCCTTTTAGGTAGTTGAAGGGTACTATCAAAGCTCCCCTCATTCTTCTTTTCTGCAGACTAAACACTCCTGGTGTAGTCTAGGTATAATCTGCACAATATCACAGTAAAAACAAGTCCCATGGCATCTTAAAGACTAACAGATTTCTTCAGGCATAAGCTTTTCTGGGCTCCCACCCACGTCATCAGATGCATCCGACAAAGTGGGTTGGAGCCCATGAAAGCTAAAGTCCAAAGAAATCTCTTAGCCTTTAAGGCTCTGTCTACACTAGCAGATTAGTTTGAATTAAGGAGCCTTAATTCAGACTAATTTGAGCCCTGTCTCCACTTGGCTTTGCCTAGTTTGAACTAAAATTTTTTTTAGTTCAAACAAAGCAAAGCTTAATTTGAACTAACTGCTTAGTTCAAACTTATTTCAAACTTTAGTTCAAACTAGCACAAAGTAGTCATGCTAGTTTGAACTAAATGAGTTCGAACTAGTGAATAGTTCAAACTAACCACATTTTTTTAGTTTGAACTAACTTTTAGTTCGAACTAGCCGTGCTTTTTTAGCTCACACTAAAAAGTTAGTTTGACCTAAAAAATGTGTGGCTAGTTTGAACTAAAAAGTTACTTCGAACCAACAAAACATGGTTAGTTCGAAATACCTTCGAACTGCTTAGTTCAGACGAAGCAAGTCCAAACTAAGCTTTTAGACGTAGACATAGCTTAAGTTGCCACAGGACTGTCATTGCTTTTATTGTACAACAGATTAACATGGCTACCCCTCTGAAAATATTACAGCTGTAGGCATGGAAAAGCTTAAAAAATGCATGATAAAGAAAGGTATAGAGTTATTAATGTTTAGAGATGTTATCATTAGTCACAGCAAGGACTCAGTATGGTTATGACTACAAGCCACAACAGCTACCCTAAAAGGAGTGAGGAGAGAAAAGGTACTAAGTCCATAGTCCCATATTCTGACTACTAGCCGTTCACCTAAAAAAGGGGTCGGCAACCCCCAGCATCCATGCCAAAAATGGCATGGGGGCCGAGCCTGAGTGGCACGTGGTGCCACTCACCCCCACCCCCCACTGAGAATTGTGGGGAGCTGCCACTGCCAGGGGCAGGTGCCATCTCCAACCCTGAGCCCCAGAGACCACCTGCCAGGCAGGGCCATCTCTGGGGGGGCAAGGGGCGATCGCCCTGGGCCCCACAGTTCTGGGGACCCTGCGCTGTCCTTCCAATCAGGGCAGCGGGGGGCCCGCACTGCTGCCCCCCACATGCTGGGGGCCGGGCTAGCTGGCCAAAAGCAGCACTTGGCTCAGCACTCCCGGTCCCCCCCAACCCCGCAACACACACTGCTTTCATCTCTGTGCTGGAGCAGTGGGAGGGGGCGGGAGGCAGTGCAGGGCCCGTACGGCTACCCCCCCCAACCCTGGCCGCTCTGCCTCCTGCCTCCTCCCCATTGCTCTAGCACACGGCCGAAAGCAGTGTGTGTTGGGTGGGGGAGACCAGGCGTGCTGAGCCTGGCCCTGGCATGGGACAGCCAGTGCAGGGTTGAAGGGGTCTGCCCCTCTTCTGGGCCAGCTGGCCCCACTCCACACTACTGGGGGACACAGAGGGGATCCCACAAAGGGTGATTTGTCCAGGGCCCCATGCACACCTAGGGATGGCCCTGCCCACTGTTGCCGGCCAGCCACATCCTGACCCCCAAAGGCTGCCTGCCACTGCTGGGGGTAAGTGCCGGCCCTGTCCCCAAACTGGCCCCGCTCCCAGCACCCACTGAGGGTGTGGTGGGCAGGGCTGGCATGGGAGTTGGCAAAGGTTGCCAACCTCTGACCTAAAGGATGTAGCAGCAGCCAGACTCTTCCTGTATATCAGGCAGCTCCAGGAGGCTGGGGTGGCCCAACCATCTACACAAACTAGGCAGTTGCCCAGGATGCAAGGTTTTAATGGGTACCATATTAGACAGAAGTGCATTTTTTTCTCCATTTAAAATATATATATATATATTTAAAGTATATATGTTATAAATATATAATATATATTATAAATTATATCTATATCTATAGATATAGATATAAAATAAAGAAAAAATTCACTTCTGTCTAATTTGATGCTCCTTAAAGCCTGGCACCATAGGCAACTACCTAATTTGTGTAGATGGTTGGGCTGGCCCTGCCTTGTGGAGCTTCCTATTGGAAGAGTATGGCTGCTGCTACACCATTTAGGTGATTGGCTGGTAGTATGGGCTTTGAGCATACGTGCACACATGCATTCTAGACTTTCTCATTTTTCTCTATAATGAATGGAGGGGCACCAAAGTTATAGTTCGCCTAGGGCACCAAAAACACTTGGGCCAGCCCTGTCACGTGCCAATATGCATGAGGTGCTTTTAAAGATTTAGTGGTAGCCAACCTATAGGTTTTGTGACGTCTGGAAAGCACTGTGCTAATTGGGAGCTCTCTATATTGTTCCCTCTACAAGACAGTAGGTCTGAATATCTGCAGAATTTGCCATTAGCTTATTATGTGTTACATTAATGCTTGTTTATTATGTTCCAAAGCCGTAATTCACAGAAGCTAAAATTAACATCTTTACATAATTAATGTTGCCATCGTAGTTCCTGTGTTCCCTACAATGCCATATCTTCTGCTAACAATCTGTAAACAGGGCGGATTCCATGGTGAGCACTGAAATCCTATCTTCCATGCACTGCAAGGAAAAGAAACTGTTATACACAGGTTTGCATAAGTGGTGCTCTAAATTAATGGTAAAGCTGAATTTTGATGAGTCAGTTCAAACCAGAACCCTGATCCATGGTCCCTGGCATTTTACTAACATCCCCCAACCCAGCAAATTTCATGATCTGACCCTTCTCTGTTATAAAGCTTGTGCAGGCACTGAGGCAGACTGCAGAATATTTCTAACCTTATACATATGCAAACTAGGATTTTTTTGTGGAGTATTAAAAAAGAGAAAATCACACAAACATGTGCGTGCGTGCACACACACACAAGTACACTGTGAACATGCTGCTGAAATTCTTGACTGGGTCTAGACTCTCTTTTGTATCTCTGCATTGAGGCATAACAACATATTAAATTTGTTTAATTGTAAAATACAAATCTCGATGTGAAATATAATTTATCTAAAAAAGGCACTTGTGTTTTTATGGCAAAGTCAGAGTCCATGGAACACCTGCACTGGAGAGAGAGACAGAGACTCTGTGTGTGTGATTATTTGAGCTCCTTCTGGGAGCACCAATTTCCAAATAGCACTGGCAGTATTTGCTATAAATTGGTATGGTGCCTGGAGGGTACCTTTTATTTTAGTCATTAGAGTTTCTCATTATCCATTCTGGATCAGGCATCAAGAATGCAAAACAAAACGATTTTTGTCCTGTACAAACTGAGGCCGTGAGTCTCATTATAAACACAGACATCTGTGACTTTATTCTCAAGATCTGAAATAACAGATAATACCGAACCAAATCAGATAATTTTAAAGGTCATGGAAGCATTTTGTATTTCTTTTGGTGTAGTTTTAAAATGGAACAGACCAGCAGCTAAAATGGAACCGTCTAAGGGCAATTAGTTCCACAAAGTGAAGCACCCTGTCTACGCAAATATATACGGTTAGAGATGTTCTGCAGCCTGACTAACTGCCTGTATGTGCTTCATAATAGAGATATTTCAGACTGTGCAATTTATAGGGTTGGCAGATGTGCCTCAAGTGCAACAGGTGTCAGATCTTGGTTCTGGTTTGAACTGAAATGTGGAAATATGCATGTGTTTCATGTACATAGATAATATCATTATTTTCATATGTGGTACATATGTGTATGTACAGTACTGTATGGAAGGGGCTATTTCCATAGTCGTTCATATGCTGTATGACTCAATATATGAGATCACATCAGTCCTATATCAGAAATGTCCTTGGCATAAAGCATGTTATATTTATATGCATTTGAAATGCACACGCAGACACACACGTCAGATTGAAATGTGTCTCTATATTTATTTGTTTTCCAGTATGTGATCTCATCCTCCCAGTGGAAAACCAAGTGTCTCATGAGTAACTGGTTTCTTCAAATCATGTTTCTCCTGGGTCTGTTGTATTTATAGAGCCTCTGCTGAGTAGTTGCACAGTGTGTGTAGCAGGATTACATTTCTAAGGTACTGGATATAAAATTGGGAAGGAAAGCGATGGAATTTTAAAAATTGAGAAATATAGTACTAAATTGGCAAAACACAGATTTTTTTTTCCAGATAGAAAATATTAAAGCAAACACAACCCTGTCTCAGTGAACCAAGTACCCTGCAAATGCATCTTTATTTGGGACCAAATCAGGATCCATCCTGCACATTAGTGTAGGGTAGTGGAGAAGGTATAGGACATTGTCTTAGCCCCTTGAACTGGGGCTCTATGTCTATACCATCACTTCCAGCTTTTGAAAGGAAGCAGGGTATGCAAGACCACTATGTCTCCACTTCACACAGGTGGGTAGGTAGATGTGGGATAAAATAGACCCTAGGCTGTGAACCCCCAATGAGCCTGTCAGTGTGGTTACAGCAGTGCATCTCCGGGAGCATACCCTGTGACACATAGAAACTTGTTGCAATTTGCTACTTCTCCAGAGCACTGGGGAGTCTGAGAAAAAGAGGGTGGTTCCTAAGACGCTCTAGGAGTGACTCAACAATACACAGCTGCTCATAATGGACTAGAATACCAACAGATAATCTAGCTTCAGTTAGAGGCCTTGACTTCTAATTGTGTGAGTAACTACTTCTCAAGGGAGAAAGGGTTTGCCAGATCCAGACCCCAGATATACAATAGTTTACATGAACTACCTGATAAACAATGTGCTCCTTACTGATCCATTCCCTAGGTCTTTTAATGATTGTCCTTTACACCTTCTCTTCCTCCCAGCTCAGCATCATTTGTTATCAGTATTTATTATAAGAAACAAATATGTTTTGTTATAAAAAACAAGCACGAAGTCCTGTGGCACTTTTAAAGACTAACATTTATTTATTGCACGTCTGATGAACTGGGATTTTCTCCCATGAAAGCTCATGAGATAAATAAATAAATTTGTTAACATTTAAGTGCCACAGGACTCCTTGCTTGTTTTGCTGAGCTAGACTAATACAGCTGCCCCTTTGGGACTTAGTATTGTTATGTTTCCTTTACTTTGATTGCTTAACTCAGCTGATCAGTCCCAGTGATGTCAGCTGGTCTAGTTGTTAGTCAGGTAAGAAAAATCTGCTCTTTAGACTGTAAACTACTTGAGTCAAGGGTAATATCATTTCAGACAGTGTTGTCCAGTGTAGCTCTTAGCCATGATGTGCAGCTCCCCCTGAAGTCAGTATAAACTGGGACTACGGGAAAGGAGAACTGGGCTTAATAGCACACATGACTTTTTGGATCAACAACCAGAGGCAATGTTCTGTGCATGGACCTTTCCCTTCCCAGATAAACTGGCTTCACTGCACTGTTTTCTTTTCCACTTGATGGTCCACAGATTCAGGGATCAGCATGTGACATTGCTGAGGTAGAAGTAAGTTTGCCAAGTGGAACATGGATCGTGCTTTCAGCACTGAGCGCAGACCAAAAGACAAAGTTCATAGAAATTAATAGTCTTCCCCATCCAAGTTGGGAGACACTTTCAAAGTGGGGAGTGGGGGCAGGTGCCAGTTAGGGGAATGCAGGGAGCACAGCTCCATTTTTTCTCTGCTTAGGGTATAGGGAGAGAGGAGGAGCTGCAGAGGAACTAGACATGATGTGGCAGAAAAAGCCCACTATACCAGAGGACCTTGTGGAGTTTCTGGGAGCCTAGGTGAGATTCTGGGCAGTGCTGTGATCTAGCCCCCTGTCTGTTAAGTAGCATGTATGCTACTGATTAAGTTTCTGTGATCCAGCAATTACCTCTTTGAGCAATGCATCCAGTCTTTTGGCTGTGGTAGCAGGGGTACCATGACCCAGTGCCTGGTGGTCTGCCCAGAATTAGGTACCAATCCTAAATCTGAAAACCACTGTGCTGGGCAACTAAACCCCACTGTTGCATCTTAATCATGGAAAAACGTGATTTTTTTTATTGGAGAATTTTATGGGATTTTATTTTGGAAGCTGATATCCCTGACTTTGCAACTGGCACTTGGAATTTGCCAGCTTTTGGCACTTCAAACTGAGCCTTCATGGAGCCCTGCCAAAAGGACTACAATGACAATGACTATCAGAACCCTTTCCTAGCATCCTTGGCATTAGTGGTGGGGACACAAGGAACTAGAAACCGACAAGAGGGTGATCAGGGCAAAGCAGTTCACTTGACCAGGGCTGCATAGCCCCCAGTGAACGGACAGCCTATCTTGACCCAATGGAGAGAGAGTTTAGCTTCAGTATTGGTTTGGAAACTGTCTGAGTGACTGAACAAGTCAGGGAGTCCTTGCTAAATTCCTGCTTCCCCTGACAGATTTTTTTTTTGTCGTGCTATAAAATGGAGCTGCATGGATCAGATAGCCCCATCGTTGCAGTTGCCAACAGAGAGAGATTCAACCAGGTTACCAGGAGCATCTGAGGCCACAGGCGGATTCCAGAATAGTGACCCTGGATAGATCCAGGAAAGGAATCTGTTCCACCCTTAGATGAAGAGAAAAAATATACGGTGACTTATTTTAGGCTGCCCCCATCAGAGCACTCCTCTTCTTTGTCTCTAGACACTCAACCTCAGTCTTCTGTCAGCTTAAGAAAGATGCCAGGGATCCCAAGCTAAGGGGCTTGGAAGCATTGTTAGTGTTGGGTAATGAGGAATTTGTTTATTTAGTAATTAGTATTTAAACCCAAACCTACTTTAAAGCCAAGTGCCGGATCCTGCAAACTCTTATGCTTATGAATAAACTTAATGTTTAAATTCAGAGCAGCTACTTATGTGAAATATAGGTTACTGTCTTGTGTAAGTTCCAAAGGGATAGCCATGTTATTCTAGTTTAACAAAACAAACAATGAGTCTGGTGTGTGTTCCTATCTTCAAGCATCTGATGAAATGGGATTTTCTCTCAGGAAAACTCGTGATAAATAAATTTGTTAGTCATTAAAAGTGCTACCAGATTCTTTGTTTGTCTTGAATAAGTGTCTGCAAGATTATATCCCACAACTAGGGAAAACATTCTGCCTGGATGGATAATATCAAGTTTTGCCACAGCTATAGCTTGAAATGCAGAAAGTGTGTAGCCCCTCACAGTAGGTGTCATGTGATTATCATTAGTTTATATGTTGCCGCAGATGCCTGTTGAAGAATGACACTCATCATGGCATTGATGACATGAAAGAAATTCTTCCTTAGAAATGCTACTGGTGTGTCATGCGATTTCTTTCCTTACCTAGAGGAACTGGGATGTGATGTGCAGTGAAGGGGACACACATTTTAAAGTAGTGCCATTAATCTTCAATTTCTAATTGTGCATCCAGTACAAATCTTGTGGCTCCAAGTTGCCAAAGAAAGAAAAAGGGCTAAGTACTTAAAGCATTAGATTTGGTTAAGTTCCATTTACATTCTGGACAAGTACCAGAACACTGGAAACAGAGACTGGCTGATTTAATAATTCCAGACAAGAAGATTACTTCTGCAACAAACTAGATTGTGGAATAAGCTAAAGGATATGTTTATAAAACTAAGGCAAAAAGAAAGGAAGCCAGTCAGATGAGTTTCTTAAAAACCATACCATAAATCAAAATAAATCTTGGAACACAAGAGGGATTAGGGTGGATCTGAAACTTCAGCAGCTGATGAAGTCTTTTTTTAAATCTTAATTTATGAAATTCTAGACATGTATTAGATGGTTACATTCATAATTATTCCTTTATGATAAATTCTGATTGCTGGACCCTGTCCAAAGACCACTGAAGTCAATGGAAAGACTTCCATTGATTTTTAATGAACTGTGGATCAGGTTATTATAAGAAGCTATGGGTCAGAAGCCAAACTTTAGGTCAACCATAGTTAAAGGTTGTATAAAATATCCTGAGCTAAGCAGCTAGTTGGGGCTGGACTCTCCTTGGCTAGTTTGGACATGGACCCAGATCTGAACTTCATAACAAGACCTGCTCTAATATAAACTGAATTTCATTTAGTCCAGTGTTCTTTATTTGGAGAAACATCATGTATGATGTATTTAAGAAGCCTCTGGGTTTTACAACTTTCAAGTTTCTAAGGAAGACAAGAAAATAGAGAATGTACAGCAGAAAAGCTGTACAGTGGCTTTCCAAGGAACCACTAAACATATCATACTCTTACTGTATGCTAATAACTTCGTTTTCTGTTCATAAGATTCTGTGCCTTCCTGATAATCTCATATTTGGGAAAATGAAAAAAGATGCACTCGTGTAGCTTGAGCCAGCCCTTTCCTGACTACATGCTGGATAACCCTACTCCATCCAAAGTCATTTTTTTTTAAAAATTGGACAATAGCGAATATAGTAAGAGAGGATCACTATGGTAGAACAAGTCTTGATCAGTTGAGGGCTTAGTTAATTGTTGCTCCAGCTATGCAAGGGGACTTCTGGCACTTGTCAAACTATCACTGTAGAACAGACAGAGGAAGAGAAGTCAGCCTGTCCAGCTCATTTTCAGGAAACAGATGGAGGATAGGACCAGTTGCATAGCCCTTAATAAATTGTACAGAACCCTACTTAACGTGGCATCCATTAACGTTAACAGACTGTTCACTTGAACAGATGATTAGTCTTTGGACAGATTCTCAGCACTCCGTTTATATATATATGGAAAAGAGGAGCCTGAGAGGGGACATGATAAAAGTTTTCTAGTCCTAAAAGGCTGTTATGAGGAGGAGGGAGAAAAAATATTCTTCTTAACCGCTGATGATTGGACAAGAAGCAATCGGCTTAAATTAAAGAAAGGGCGGTTTAGGTTGGACATTAGAAATAAAATCCCTAACTGTCAGGGTGATTAACCACTGGAATAAGTTGCCTAGGTAGGTTGTGGAATGTCCACCACTGGAAGTGTTTAAGAGCAGGTTAGAAAAACTGTAATGGATGGTTTACATGGCACTTTGTCCTGCCATGAGTGCAGGGGACTGGGCTCGATGACTTCTCATGGGCCCTTCCAGTTCTATGTTTCTATTATTCTATTCACAAGATGTAGAAACACACAAGAATAACTGTTCTGGCTCTGAAATCCTGAGTACCGCACTTAACTATGTTCTCTTTACTACTGTACATACAGAAGACTTCCATACATGCCTGAACTATTCTCAGTAATGCCAGCCAGATAGTGTATGCTTCATTTTGCTTATCCTATAAGGACTGCAGCACTTCTCTAAGTGTGTTCTCATCTCCACTGGGCACAGTTCTACTTTGAGTCACCAGAGCCAGAAAGCCACTTTGGGTGGTCATGGAGTCTGATGATATCTTTCATCACAATAGGGTGTAGCAGATGAAGTGTGACTTGATGTTTTGAACTTATTAGATGGTTCTTATTATTAATTATCATTTGTGTTACAGTAGCACTTAGAGGCCCACATGATAACAGAACCTTTTGTACAAGGCACTCTAACTGTAATAGTAGGACACAGCTTCTGCCCAGAAGAATTTAGGCTGTGTTCAGACGACAGTTTTGTTTCAAAACGACAGCCGTTGTTTCGAAATAAAATTTCTTATGTCCACACAATGTACCGTTATTTCAAAACAACGGGTCTCATTGTTTCGAAATAATGGCAGTTGTTCTGAAACAGTAAAACCTAGCAGGAAATCGAAATAGCTGTTGTTTTGAAATGGTTGTTTTGAAACAACAGCGTTCGGACATGTTGTTTCAAAACAACGGCTATTTTGATTCCGGCTTGGCTTGACCTTCTTCCTCCCAGGGTGCCCTAGGCCAGCCAGGAAGTGCCTTGCCAGCCTGATGCCTCATGCCAGCAGGCAACAGGCAGCATGGCACAGGCTCGTCCTTCTGGGGCAGAGGGGCGACGCCGGTCCCCAGTGTGGTCCAGGGAGGAGACCCTCTGTGTCCTCAGGATATGGGGCAGTAAGGACATCAGGGCCAGATTCTGGGCATGTCATCGCAATGTAGACATGTACTGGGATGTTAGTGAGGCCCTGTCTGCCGAGGGGTACGTGCACACAACTGAGCAGGTGCGCTTGAAAGTTAAAACCCTGTGGCAGGACTACGCCAGGGCCAGGGAGGTGAGGCGGCTCCATGGGGCAGCAGCTGCCAACAGCTGCCCCTTTTATGAGGAGCTCCACGCGTTCCTGGCTCAGGAGCCCAGTGGCCTGCCACTGCGGATGGTGGACTCTGGGGAGCCCTGTACCCTGGCCACCTCGTCCACAGAGCCGGAGGGGTCCTCCTCTGACCATGAGGAACCCCTCAATGTCAGGGACAGCAGCCGGCCCAGCACTGCACCACCTGCTAACCCGGAGCTGATCCCTGCTGGGGAGGAGCATGCCACCAGCCCGGAGGACGAGGAAGCCGCCCTGGAAGGGATGTCATGGCGGACATCAGGCGTCCTAGTTGGTGAGTGGTCTCCCCCACCCCCAAGCAGGGAGGCCCAGCCATGGAAGCCATGGGTCCCAAGGGGGGCATGGCTGTGGGATGGTGGGGCTTGGGCCCAGGGGGTGGGGTGCACAGGTTCCCCCGTCGGTGTGGGTGGTAGGGAGCCATGTGCACACAGGGTCCTGGGTCCAAGCAGGATGGGGGTCTCTAAACAGGGGGGTGGCAATAGGATGACGTGGCAACATGCAGGGCAGAGAGCCTGCAGCCAGCACTGCTGGCACATGGCCTTGGGAGACTTCCTGGGTCACATGCTGCTGAGGACAGCCCACTACTGTGGGCCACGAGGCCACATGCCCCCTGAGTGCAGTGTACACAGCACACAGATTGGGAAACCTGCTGGCTGTCGGGGCAGGGCTGTTTGCAGCTCACAGGCTGCACACACCATGCCTGTAGCCAGACAGTAACTGTTCTCCCTTCTGCCCTGCAGCTCATGTGCCTACCCACCGGCCTTCCCTGAGGAGCCCGCCGACCACTGCCCGTCGCAGGAGGCGAGCCCGCCAGAGCTGGGACGACATCCTGGCCAGCCTCCGCCACCTTGGCCAGAGGGCTGAAGACTTGTCCCAGGCCTGGTGTCTGGAGCAGGACAGGCGGCAGGACACAGCCATCCGGCAGCTCCAGCGTGCCACAGCTACAAATGACTGCTTCATGGCCGCCATCGAGCACCAGGCAGCGGCGATGGAGCAGTAGGTGACCACGCTGGAGAACCTCCACACAGTTGCCGTCCAACTTGCCACCCACCTTGCCCCCCTGGACCAGGAAGGACCTGCCTCTCAGGACCCCAGCGTCCCTCGCCGCTGGTGCCCCCAGACCCAGGGTGGCCTTGGGGAAGGCTGTGGGGCTGCGGGGCATGCCCCAGGGGTGCCTCTCCCCTAATGTGCCCCCTTGGTTGTCCCCAGACCCCCATACCTGTACCCACTGAAGCCCCCCTGTTGTGCCCCCACCCACATCCCCTTGAGTGGAGTGAGCTCGGCGACGAGGTGGGTGAAGGTCTCCCTGCTCACCTGGAAGTTCCTCCTCCACTGCTCATTGCTCCAGGTTTGCAGGACAACCTGTTCCCACCAGTCTGTGCTGGTGCTCAGTGCCCAGATGCGCTGTGGCACAGAAGGGGGACGGGGAGCTATTGCTGCTGGGAGGGCCACGAGACGGTGGTCCAAGGCTCATCCCCGGGCTCATCGGCCTCAGGGAAGAGTGTGTCCCACAGCAAGGCAGCACCCTGCAGGCTAGCAGTGGAGCTACCAACTGCTCGAGGATGGTATCGGGGCTGGGGAGCACCCATAGCCATCTCTCTCGCAAGCTCCTGGGAGTCACAATGGACAAGAAGGGGAGATCAGTTCCTGCTTTTATGTGATTGGCTGGCAAAATGGCTGCCAACATGGCCGGCAACATGGCCAGGTGAGCCAGCCATGTTGCCACACCTCCCATGCTGCCCCTCTCCTGAAGCGAAATAGCATGTCCACACACAGGGCATGCTATTTTGCTTTGAGGGCTTCCCTTAATTCAAATTAACATTTTCTTAATTCAAATTAATTTATTTCAAAATAACTTATTTTGAAATAACAGTTTATGTGTGAACATAGACTTAATGTATGCATGTTAGTCAAAGATTGAGTGAAACAAAGTGTTATTAGCCTCCTCTTATAGTTGGAAAACAAAGGCACAGAGGAATTAAGTAAGTGACTTGCCCAGTGCCTCACAGGAAGCCTATGGCAGGCTTAGAAATGCAACCTAGATCTCCCTGTGTTGACGGCTGGATCTATGCACAGGAGTGAATGCAATTCTTTATCTTTAAGGAAATATACTAAGCACATCTGTCACTCAAAACAATCATTTAGAAATATACCTGCTGTTCAGAGTACCTCTAGTCAGGGCCGTTCTGTCCATAGAGGTGATCTAGGAGGACGCCTGGGGCACCAGCAGGCAGGGGGCACCAAGGGCTGGGCTGGGGACTGGGGCCAGCAAGCCTCCTGCCCTGCTCTGCTGGCACTGGGCTGTGGGCAGGGAGCCAGCCAGACCGACGGCGCTTTTGGCCCAGCAGCCCTCATGGTGCCAGGCCACCATTTGCCAAGGCTTGTGGGGGGGTCGCAAGGAGGGGACACACCAAAATCACAGGCATCGAGGGTGCCAAAAAACCTTGGGCTGGCCCTGCCTATAGTTCAGTCTATTCCTGATATTCTGTTCAGGTGCTCATGTCACACCCATCACCATGTCATCTGAGCTCCTTACTCTGACATTAATTGGTGAGGCAAGATAACATGGATGCCAAGATTGGATTTTTCTGGCCCTCTTTGGCTTTCTGAAGTGGAATGCGGAGTGCAGTGGATGGAATGAACATACGAACTGAGAGAAGAACTAAGAACTTGGGAGCTGAGGATAGATAGAACTGGGAAAAGAGTTGGACTTCTCAGGCGTGTGAGAAATTCATTCTCTCTGTAAGCCAACTAAAGTTCATAGTAACTTCAGGAATAAGTTTGACTCACTGACAATTAAAGTCTGATATTTCTTTAAGGTTTTTTCGGAAATTTTTTTTTCCAAATTAGCATTGCCTTCTCTCTACCACTTATGATGCTGTTATATAAACTGACAGGGTGAAAGTCTGATGTGTGGCATTCCTGTAGACGGAATATACATAAATAAATTAATTCTCTGGAGTGCCATGAAGAAAAAATATGTATGCCATATCCACCACTCCAGCAGTGAAATGCTATATCTAGTTACTGCAGTCAATTCAGGGCCCAGAAACTCAGCATTGGTGCATTGCGTGTCAAGTTGGAAGGTCCGTCTAATAGGAGGACAAATTGAAACTGATTATAATTGGGGCAAACTGAGGCATAGAGAAAGAAGAGAATGGTGTTGATTGCCTATAGCATAGGATGTGGAGCAGGTAGAAACATCTTGGACAGAGTCCAGATATATCACATAGCAGCTTCCAAAGATATTAGCACTAAAGGGTCCTTTTATTTTCACAGCCATGCCTTAGTAATAGGAAGAAGTTGTCTAATGGCTGGAAGCCAAAATGCCCAACTGTCTGATTTTTTTTTTTTTTTTTTGTAAGGCTGATGTTTACTGTCCTTTGCCTCTCAAAAGGTTCCAGGAGAGCAGCTGGGCAGGGGATTCTGGAACAGCATCAGCCCTGGTTTCACAAGAAACTCTTTCTATGTCACTGCTTTCCCACAATGTCTCATATTTCATACTTCTGGTTGGCAAGAGGCTGATGAAATGCATGGTTGATCTGAAACATAAAAAGGCAAAATCAGAATTAAAAATTGTACCAGTAACAGTCAGCCCTGTGAAATAAAACACCCTTGTAATTGTTCAGCGGTGACAGTAAATATCCTGCACTTTCAACCAGATGGCTTCTTGTCTGTAATGTGGATGGTGGGTGGGAAATTTACACCTTACCAGCGCAAGGATCATAAATGTGTTGGTATTTTTTTACCTAAATCTAAAAGTTGGATGGTTCAAGAATAATTTTTTAAACTACATACATTTTCTATTAAAAAAAGGTCACATTTATATTCTTTTTATTTTACATGCCTGGCAAGAAAGTGTTTAGAGTGTGTATCACCCTTTAAATCAGAAGTTGAATGAAGTGCTATATGGTTTAATGTATGGTCATGGAAATGGAGACTTTTGCCTCCCTATATGTGGTCCCCTTCCCATTCAGATGGAGGCACTTTGACAGGACAGTATGGGGGAACCCAGCACTTCCAACTCCCTGCTGTATTTTTTCTATGGAAAAGTACAAGCCTTGAGACACCAGGGCTGTTGATCTGGCAACTTCCATGAGAATCAAATTCACTACAAGCAATAAAATGAAATCCTGTGAGTCACTTCTTATTTCTCCTGATTAAGATTTGTCATAGGGACTGCATGGTGGTGTCATAGCTTGTGCTCATAAACTTGGTACCCTCTCCCCAGTGCGGGAGACCTCTGCAAGGGGTACAGAATCTCCCCCCAGACCACAAAATAGCATTATAGCCTGCTAATCCAACTTTTTGACTCTGTAGCTCTTGCATCTCCTCCCTCTGGCTCTTTTTCCTTATGGATATGCTGCATTGCTGCAGATTTGGACAGTTCTGTCCTGAAATCTGTTTACACAACAGCAAACTGGGAGTCTCTCTGGATCTGAGCCCTGTGCTTTACAGAAGGTGTGTATGTGCTGAATTGCCTCCTTATCTCCTCATTGCCCTGTTCAGGGGAACTAAACTAGTCCAGAAGCACGGTCAGTCCCATGTACATGCAGTGGTGAAATTTGAAATTGCCCCAGGATGAACATTTTTTGCTGTTCCTTTGATCCAAGGCATTCTAGTTGTGTTGGTGTGAACTTCCTGAATGTCCTTATGCTTGTGGAACTACTTAATGTGTGATGCTGCAGAAATTACTTCACACTACTATAGTAGAATCCCATTTGTCTGAGGTGATGGTGGCTGGGGCTCAGACTGCCAGCCTGGGCAACTAGCGCACAGGCAGATCCCTGTGTGCAGCAGTCACTTGACGTCAGCCTATGCATTAATAAGTGTAATGTAGTTGCAGCAAAATGGCTGATTATCCAAAAATTTAGTAGGCATGACATAATACTTGAGTGTTTATATTATCCCAGCAATTTTTTCTTAAACGAATAGGTTTCCTCTGGCTTCTCCAAATTACTGCAATTAATGAAGGTCCAGTCTCTCCACAACTCAGCTGCAATTATTTGGCAATAATACAGCAAGCAATATAGAGCCTTAACTATGCTATGCTAAAGGAAATCAGTACTCTCAATACAAGACACTCATTCTGAAATTGTTTCTAAGACCAACATCTTTTGCTCTCATTTTTGTACAACACAGGGTACGCTAGTAAAAATGAAAAGTCTTAGGTCTGATTCTCATTTACACAGGGGCAAGGGCCAGATTAATGCAGGAGCTATAATGGCTGGAGCCCTGGGCCCTGACCTGAAAGAGGGACCCAGGCTCCTACCCCTATCCTATCTTGTCCCCCACTGCAATGCTAAGCCCTCCCCCAGCACCAGAGGGGACTGGAGCACTGAAAGGGTATGTCTAAACTATGGGCTTAAGTTGACCTAAGTAGGCATAAATCAACTTAAGCAAAGCCCTGGCTATATTTGGAGTTCATTAAGTTGACTTGAGGGCTTCCTTAAGTCAACTTTATTAAGTCAACTTAACACAATGTGGCGATTAAAGTTGACTTTATAAAGTTGACTTAAGCCAGGAGACCCATTTATAGTAACTTAATGCAATGTGGCCTCAGTAAGTCCACTTAGTAAGGTCTATTTAAAGTCGACTTTAGGTAGACCTTATTAGGTCGACTTAACTGAGCCCTGTAGTGTAGACATAACCAAAGAGCCCTTGTCCTACCGGCACTGGGAGAAGGAGGTAGGTTCCTGGGCCAAAGATGTTCCTGTCCAGCTCTGTGCCAGGTGTGGTCCCAGGCACAGGACTGGCTGGTGCTCTGTATGACCTCTGGCACCAAGCTGCCCCCAGCAGGTAGGCCTCCTCCCCAGGCCCTGAACTGAGCCAGCCATGGACCCCACCCACTGTAGCACCTGTGGCCCCCCCCCAAGTCCCTTCAAGCAGTGCCAGCCTCCCCCCAGTCATCACCAAGCAGCGCCATCCAGGGCTTCTAGCCCCATGGAGTGAGCAGCACCCCCCCCCCAAGGCCTGGATCCAGTCCTGATTGGGGCCACTTTATACAATTCTTGTAGCAGATGTGAATTCCAGTTTCAGGCCCCTACCAACTGGCCAAATGTGAGTAAGTGGACTTAGTATAAATTAGTATCAGGCCCTTAAAGATAATTCCACAAAACCACCCAGAAACATTGACAGAGATGCCAGCTTTAATCTGATGGTGAAGACTTTAATGGGGAGTGTCAGAGGAAATCTAACAGCATTATTCTATTTTCTGTGTGTACATGGCTATTGACATAAGGTGGGACAACAGAAGAATTACTGTAAGCTGATTCCTCTGCATGGGTAAACTGAAGCAACAGAGGGAGTGGAAATAAACGTTTATTGCAATGCTAGTGGAGGTGGCGTGTAAATATGACTCATAACAGATATGTTTATCTATCCAGAACTTCTTTTTTAATGAGTAACACCCACATTCCACTTGATAAGCTTACTAAGAAATGATTCTCATTTACTCTAAGTCCCCTTAATACCCCCTACTCCACCAGCATGGTAACAAAGGGGGTCATAACATAAAGGAGAACCAGGGCTAATCTTTTTATCCCTGATTTAGTAGTAGTATGTTCCATATGAAGAAATGGCAGGATACTGCTTTTCAACCTTCCCTGCTGGGGGCAGCATGAAAGTTCAGGCTGGTTCAATGGAGCAGCTCACTGGTATGTGCACAGTCCAAAAGTCTCTGTTTTCCTGGACATCAGCCAAAAGAGCAAGTTTGTGCCATGTTGAGTCTTTGTGTTATTGAACTAAGATAGCTTCGCAGTCAGAGGGCAATGTGTGTAGCCTAGGCTGTAAACCTAGAATTATGACTTAACAAGATAGAGGATAGCCATTTCATTGTTCTAGCACCCATCTTAATAGTGAGATTCTCTTGTGCTCAATCATCTCCTGGTCACAGTTGCCTGGTTTATCTTCATACCCCACCCCCTCCATTCCCACTGGTGAATCACATAATATCCCTGAGCCGAATGCAACGTTCGTTTTCATGGAAAAGTGATATTAGGAAAATATTAAAGTAATATTTCTGCGCTATTTATCACAGATGGGAAAAAAAGAAGTGGCTAGACCATTTGATGGGCCAGCCTTTTTCCACCCATCACAAGCCTGCAGATCAGTTTGGGAATTTCTGTCTGGTCCATAAACTTCAGTTTCATTCTTTAAAGCTATTGTGTATTGGTGTTGCTTGAGTTTCAAATTAAATGATGACAAGTTCCAAAGGCGTAGCCATGTTAGTTTAGTTCAGCAAAACAAACAAGGAGTTCTGTGACACTTTTAAAGGCTAACAAATTTATTTATTTCATGTGCTTTTGTGGGAAAAAATCCCACTTCATCAGATGCTTTGAAGATGCAAAATTTACAGATTAAATCATGTGCTTTTCCACATATGGCAATATAAAGAAAATTATTGAAGAGTCTTGTTCATTATGGTAGAAGACTTCCCACTCCTCTTCTCCCCCTTCCTCTTAATTGAAGCAGCAGCCTTTTGTGAAAGAGCTGGAATATAGGTTGAGTCTCATCTGGTATGTGGCTGACTGAGTGATGCGTAAAACAGGAACTGAGCTGTTCATTGCCAACTCTTTTGTGGATTAGAAACATAGAAATTGCCAAAGCAGAACAAACCAATGGTCCATCTAGTAGCTAGTACAGGTTGCTTTGGAGAACAGCATAAAATGCCCGTAATGAATCTAATTATGTTATATTATACCAATAGGGGAGCTTTCTAGCTGACCTCATCTGGTAATCAGATTATACCCTGAAGCATGAGGATTGATAGCTTTTGTAATTTCAGCCTATCTAGAGTAACTGTGTATGCTCTATTTATTTATATTAATGTACGGGAAAAAGTTCACCCTTGGTAGAAGAAGGCTTCAGAGGTGTAACAGAAGTGATGAATGTGGTCCATTATATTTGTTAAATGGTTTTCTTTGGCTGCCGCAGAAAAATTTAAAGTTGGATTTTTCTCACCCCATTTTAGCAAACATGGATCCCTTCCTACACAAGAGAACTTGCCTTTGACTCTAACATTCCTGATGGGTTTCCAACAAGGGAACAGCATTTAAAAAAAATACGAAACAGCTGGCAGTTACTGAAGTAGACTTTATATGGGAACACGATCAGTCTTGGAAAAATAAATCTCAAGTGCCTACTATAATATAGATATGTACTTTTGAAGTAAATGTTTATTTATACATTTTTTAAAAACCCACTACTTTTCATGAAACATCATGCGACCCATTAAAGAGTACCTGTGGTACTTTCTAATAAACACACCAGATTTTGAAAGGTGAGTAGGACAGCAATCAAAGGAGCCATTAATTGGCAAAAAAAATTGCAATATTCACTATGAATATTGTTTTATCTGGGACATGTATGTAAGTGAAACCAGAACCATCATATAAAGTTGTTTATGACTGGAGGTTGATGAGAGCTATATGCAAGGAACAATTTTTCCACGGAATTTAGTCAGCCCTTTTTGCATTTTTCACTATTATTTGCCAAGTGGTTTGTGCAAACATATTTTATCCTGTGGATTTCTTGCCAGTCATTTGCTCTGATTATTGGTTTGAGTATGCATTGTTTGTAATTGGTGTTCATGCTGTGCTATGGACCACTTTAAATCATATTATGGTGTTCCTACTCCCAAAAGATCCCCCAGGCCATCCAAGAGCTTCCAAGGAGGTAGCTGCTCCCCGCTAGCACTAATATTTTTGTGAATACAGATTGACAAAAGTATTTGCGTCACATGGATTTACCTTTCATTCAGCACACATTTTAAAAAATTAAATAGAGGACATAGGAAAAGGCTGCATGGAATTAAAGGTGAAATGTTTACTTTGTAAATCACCACACATACTCTTAATAGTCAGACATTTCACTATTTTGTAAACACCCACAAACACTACTCTAGCGGCATATTTGATGACGGGGTTTTCTAGTGACATTAAATAACCATGTCCCAGTGATTACATGATGATGCACTTGAAATAAAATAGGAGCTTGTGTAACCGATTTGCTAAAGTTGCCTGATTTACCACTTGTCCTCTTTTAGTGTTATTCTCTGATAGGCAATTGCAGTGATAATGCGTTCCTGAATTTGACTCCTTCACCTTTCATTCAGGGTGAGCATACCATTCCCGTAATGCTTTCCACTGGCATGTCAGGCACTTGGAAACCCAGGGGAGGTTTTTGCCCTGTGCTAAAGGAAGCAAAACCACTGAATTATATTTTGGTCTCAGACCAATGCAAAACTCTCACAGATGCAATACAGGTACTGCAGCTAAAGGGAGACTTTTTGGGTAAGCGGCTTTGATACAAAGGCATGAGGCAGACAAAGAATAGTGGTGAATCTGCCCCAAAGGAATTACTCTCAATTTGCATCAGTGCAAGTGAGAGAAAAATCTAACTCAAAGTAGAAAATTACTGAAGCAACATGAGACATTGCTCATGAACCTGTAGCTTATGCACCATGACCATGACATGTGCAGTCCAGGGGTGGCATCTCTGTCCTAGAATGGACATTCATTATGACAGAAAGTGCAAGTGGGAGTCTGCTTCACCATTATTTTGCTCTTTGTGTGGTTATTTATACCCATGCAAAGATGGTACAAAATGCTACAATGGATATGAGTAGAGAAGTTTGAATTGAAAGGGTTTTTAGTGCAGTGACTATTATTATTATTTATTTGTACTATGGTAGTACTTGGGAGCACCAGTCATGAACTAGGATGCTATTGTGCTGGGGCTGTACAAACCGAGAACAAAAAGATGGTGGTTGCCTCAAAGAACTTATATGAGGTGCAGTACAAAGATAAAAAAATCAGTTGCAGACTCTCTCTAATACATATGCGGGACAGCTGTAGGTATCTGGAATGAACCTCTAACTCTTCGCTCAGCTAATGTGGATACACCTGTCTCTAAAACTTCGTAAATAATTGAAATGTTCTTCCAGTTGGCAGGGGTAGGGTGGAAGACCATCCAAACTGACCTCTATCCCTCTCTTCCAGGCAAGAATTTCATGAAACTTTCTGTGCTTCCTGAGCATTTCAAAGTGCTTTAGCATAAATTATCTATCTATGGTTTGATGCCCCACTCAACTCAGGGAGCTAACAAACAAACCAAATACAATAGTAACTGAATGATTCAGGGTATGTTAGCATTACTACCAATTCTTTTTTGCAGTACCACAATGGCCTAAAGTCAATTATTCACTGCTTGAATTTTCATAGTTTTAAAAAAATTAACTCGTAAATCTATTAAAATGAAATAAATCTGAGGGCTGAGCCTCGGGTTCTGATTTATGTAACCTGGCCCTGCTGTTAGGATTCATTTAAAGGACAAACTGCAGTAAATTCATCCCTGACATACTCCAATGATGTTAACAGTTACACAGGGGATTAATTTGACCCATTGTATCTACTCTGCCTTCTTGCCCGTTTACAATGGATTTGGCTGAAGAAATCCTTGGCCCAGTTATGCCTAATTCAGTTTATCTGACTTGCTTAGGTCCTGCAGGGCTCCTCAAGACCGCAGGCACCAGACAGCTGTGCTCAGCCTTGCCTGTTTCAGTAATGTCAAGGAAACCTATCATAACTGGCAAAGCTTCAGAACGCTGGAGTGCTCCTGGATTACAATAAGAGAAACTGTTCCAATGAAAATAAACTGTTACTAGACAAAAGAACTACCTTCATCTCCCATTTCTTTTTAAAAAACAAAACAAAACAGGGCATTTGCTTTGATCAGACTGCAAGGTGAGAGCTGATATTCTGGAAGTGATCTTCTTACCAAAAAAATATCAGTAAGCAGGAGAGGAAATGGAGCAAATCTACAGTCAGCACATTTGTAAAGAAAACAAAATCTGGCCTTTGTAATGATCTCTTACAAAGCTCATTGTGAGCAAAGGCATCAGAAAAAGAACCCAAGTGAACCTTAACCAGGATTTCCACAGTTGCAATGTTACCTTGTTTTGTCTGAATTCTGGGTTCTAGGGAAATATCCCTCACAGAGGATGGCGAGAGAAATGACAAACATCCTCCTCTCACCCACTGTTTTCTTCATGAATATGGATTATTTACTGTGCAAATCAAGTGCAAAAATGGCATACAGTAACTGGCTACTTTATCCACAGGCCCAGCACAGAAGGCAAGGCAGGACTTTTCAAAAGTTTGAGTAGGCATAAATAATATTTTGACCCCACTGGTGGCTCAAGTGATAGTTGAATGTCGTGGAGATTTTCCAAAATGGCAAGTGGTCACACCCAAATTGTCTGAGCAACAAGTTGTGTGACTATTCCAAGGGACTACCTTACACAGATATGTAAGACTTCTCAAAGGAATTGGAAGTGCGGTGTTAGGCCCACTAGGTCAAACCCTGCTGTCAGTTGCATGAACAAAATGTAACCAGTTAGTCCATTTGGCTAGATTCATTGGGCACCCTGACCACTTTTAACATAAAACAACAGGGAACTCACATTAGTTATGACATTAAGCTTAGCTCATAGCTGTATTTTGCTGCCACAATGGTGCAAAGCCACTGAAGCAAACCCGTGAAAATGGCATGTTGATTTCAACGGAGTTACTCCAGATTTACAGTGCACTAGGTGAGGGCAGAATCTACTGCAAAAGAACCCAATTCTGCACAATTGAAGTCAGGGAAAAGGTTGTCAATAAGTTTAACAGGAATACGTCCTAACCCATCCTCCCGCCATGGCCTCTTCACTTCAGAACTGCAGTACACTGGCAGAGCAAAGGAAAGGAAGCTTTTTACTGCCCCTATCCAGACTGTATCCATTTTGGAGATGAACAGAGCACTTTGCTATCAGCTGACAGCCTTTCACCAGCTCTGAATTCTATATTTAGAGTGCAGAAGAAACCAAAGAAAGCAAACAGGATTTCTATTTGTGTGTCTGGTTATCTTGTTTGGTTGGATTCTTAGCTGCAAAGAAAACTGCTTGACAGGATATTCAGAGGAAGGTAAATGCAAACAATCCTCCACTGGGTCTTCCTTTCTCAGGACTGATTTTGAATGTGAAAAATCAAGGGCAACTAAAACTCACACACAGAGAGAAGGTCAAAGGTGGGCATTGCTGTCCAAGAGATCAAAGATATTAAAATATGCATTAACAAGAACTGTTGCTTAACAAATGTTTCCAATAGTACAGTTTCACTTAACCATCTTCACTTCAGTTGCCCTTGCTGCAGTTCATAGGTTAGATACAGTAACAGGATGAGCAATATTAAGAAGAAACAGTTAACTGAGTTATGGAGTAGAAAAAATCAAATGACCTCATTGGAGTGCTGGTGGAGGTGCTGTACATAACTGGGATCTAAGAGATTGCATCCATATTACAAAATGAAGAGAACATCACAACATAAGGTTTGCCATACCAACTCAGATCCCTGTTCCATTCTAGTCTGGTATGTTCCTGTCAATTAATAGCTGCTAGGGTACACCTCAAAGGAAAGTGAAAATTGCCCATAATGTACAATTGTAAAATACTACACAGAAAAAAAAATTCCCACTTGATTACTGCATCATGCCCTGAAGCATATGTTTTCTCTGCTAGCTGACCGCACCTGCTTTTTGCATTCAGAAAATCACCCAGCATTTTTCAAAAATCTTGTTACATAGATGTTCTGAAGACCATGTGCAAGCCATGAATTTTGGTGTTGATTTCATTCTGTGAAGACCAGCATTTCCATCTTTTGTTCTCAGTGTACTGTCCTTTAATCTCAAACACGTCTGGTTGCTTCTGTGTTTTGGTGAGGATAAAACAATGAGAGACCAAGCAACTGTCATGACTCTTTTCATAATTTTTTAATCCCACACATCATGTAATTCCCTTGGAACACTTCTACTGTCTTGTGGCAGGAAGTACATAAAAAGGATTATCACATCCACCTCCCTCTTTGTGCCCACCAAGCATATGGAAAGATTGTGAGGAGACTGAGCTCTACCCATTGATCCCAACACCAGACTAGCTCTGTGGCTCCCTATCACACCTCTCATGTTTGAAACAGGAGGAGACATAAAAGAAGTGTCCTATACTCCAGTTAAACAAACAAGAAGTCCTCTATGCACTTAATCACATTTATTTATCGCATGAGCTTTCAAAGCATCTGATGAAGTGGGATTTTCTCCCATGAAAGCTCATGTGATAAATAAATGTGTTAGTCTTTAAGGCTGTGTCTGCACTAGCCAATTAGTCCGGATTAAGCAAGCTTAGTCCAGACTAATTTAGCCTGCGCCTACACTAGGCTTTGTCTAGTTTACACTAAGAAATTTCTTAGTTCAAACTAGGCAAAGCTTAGTCTGAACCAATAAGTTTGAACTAGGCCACACAGCTAGTTCGAACTAAAAAGCCACAGTTAGTCCAAACTAGCCCTATGTTAATTCGGACAAGCAAGTCCGAGCTAAAAAATAGATGTAGACATAGCCTAAATGCCACAGGATTCCTTGTTTGTGTTACTTAACTAGGTTAACATAGCTGTCCCTTTGGAACTTGTACTTCAGTTAATAGCTGTTGCAGGCAGCCCTAAGTTAGAGCACCCATGGGCCTCCTGTAGTATATTCCATGGACCATACCAAGTCACCTGCTGCCTCCAGAATTCAATGAATTACAAAGTGGCAAAATGCTTCTTTCCCTCACCCTCTCCCACGCAATGCTGTGATGAACTCAGCTTGGTTGAACAGCTCAGAATCAAGGCCCTACGTCTGCCTGGCAGTTGCTAGCTGCCTCACTCTTCAGAAACACATTGAATCAGGTCCATCCCTGTCTCTAACTGGGCTCAATTAGAAGCTTCTGTCCAGGTCTTATGCAGTGTGCATCAGCTTTCTCCCCTTTCGTTTCTAGCTTGCTATTCACCGAACCATCATCCACCATCAAACCACTATTAGAACAGATCCTAACTTGACTTTAGTATTCCTAGCTGATTCCTTCCTGAGTCAGATTTGTACCCCTCTGGGTGAACCTTCTAGATACATGTGGTCGTCAGACCCGATGAGCTTTACGCTGAGTTTCAAATTTATGCAGACCCAGACGATGGGAGATTTCAGTAAATGTGTGAAAGTGGTAAAGTTTACTCCATTTTTTTCTTGTCACGTTAGATATTTATCTATGTATTTAGAAATTCCTAATCACTGCTTAATTTTGGCTAGTTTATGGTCATAATTCTGCATTCTGCTGGCTTTGGCACCCAGGGATTTATTAATATTATTTATATTACAATAGCTCTAAAAGTTAAAAATTGGCTAGGTGCTGTACAAACACATAGTAAGAAACAATCCTTACATTGTAAGTTGACAGTGTGGCCATGCACAAATTTAGTTGGAATTAATCCTCATTAATTCGAACTAAATTCCAAGCGTAGACACAGCCTGAGTGGGCAGAGCTGGCTATAGAATCAAGGTCTTCTGTGTTCTAGTTCAGTGGCCTGTTTCAGCAGCCAATTCACAAAAAATGAACATTTCTAATACCTGCGGAGCCTCCCATTGGTTCCCAATTTGTTGCAAAAAATTCACATTGCTTAACTTCTAGGCTCAAATGTCCCGGCTGTTTGCCAAACCTCTAATTAGAGAGGCATGGTCCATTATGCTACTTCACATCCTGGCTTTTAGAGCACTGAGTAGTTCATTCTCAGTGCTGTATACATCACATCCCAAATCCAACTCAGATTCCAAAGCTTTTATGAGGCAGCAATTGCCTCTTATTTTCATTTAACAACAATATCTCTATTTATGAGAGGGCTCCTTTTTTTATTTTCCTGCTGAAAAGCCCAAATACACATGAGACCTCAAAACAATTTGTGAAACTATGCAGTTCCCTGTTCTTTCCTCTTTCCCTAAGCTAACCAGCTTGTTTTTGAACTACAATCTGAAAACAACTTGATTATTGCTATAGTTTTAAGAGGGAAGCTTGCTGTTCAAGAACTGAACTACTCATTCAGCTACAGTGTGTTAGACTAGGGAACTTTCAGCTAAATATAAAGGAAAAATATACCTATTTCAATAACCATTGACTGGATCTTTCAATGCTTTAGGCCAGTGGCTCCCAACCTTTCCCTTTATGCAGACCGCAATATTGTCATTGAAAGTTTTTGTGGACCACCATGTAAGCAAACCATGCTAAACATTTTTATCATAGCCTATGGCTGATGGGAATCAAATTTATATATCAAGGAGTACTGAAAACGCAGCTCTTTCTAATCATTATGCTCACTCACAAACATATTGCCCTTGTCACAGTTATTTACCTGCAGTAATTATTTCTCTCCAACTCCCACAGACTACCTGTAGTACCCTCGTGGGCCACCAGTGGTCCATGGACCACAGGTTGGGAACCACTGCTTTAGGCCATGGTAGCTACTCTGGGGGAGATCCTCTGATTCATGTGGAACTCTCACATTTGTCACTAAGCGTCGCACACAGCTTGTCATGCTTCTGGAGTCACTTAGGACTGTGGCAGACTATTACAAACCAGGACACAAACACTAGGGCAGACTATTACAAACCAGGACACAAACTCAGTTTGTGTGTTCTATAGTTAGCTGTCACCAGCCAAGTGTGAACCCTTTGAACACTAACAGCTTTAAGATGGAATCACAGACAGTCCCTTGAGCACTCTGGTCTATCTTACCACCCATGCAAGTCTGCGTTCGTGATTGATGGTCCCTGCCACCAAAAAACACAATGGTATTTGGTTTGTTCCAGTCCAAAAAGACTAGTCACTGACACCAGGTCAGTTGTACTTTAGCTATCTCATCAAAGACAATGGGTGGATCCAGTCCTATAATAAAGCAACTAGAGCTTTATTAAGTCGGGAAAATAGAAATAAGGCAGTTGTATTCAAAGTTAAAGCAGGTAAACACACACACACACACACACAAATGAGACTTAGATTCCAAAAGGTAAGAGAAACTGCTATAATCTGCAAGTTTCATAAATCCTGTAGGACTGTCCCAAGCTAAGTAGCTTGAAGATCCCTTGCTTATGCTTAGAAATATTGCCTTCTCTAAATTCCAAGCAGCAGAATGCTACAGTTCAGTTAGGAGTTTTCATTATCTTCTCCCAAAGTTCAAACTATAATGGGATGGTCTTCATGGATGTGTGAGAGAGCAATCAACAGTCTTTTGTCCACTGATATTCCATAGTGGTTTGTCTGGGATCTATGCTGCTTCTTTTGTTGGGTTGCTGATGACACCTCTTGTGGTGAACTAGTATTTCACATTCGGGTAACGCTTCTCTCCTAAATAGGGGATGTTTCCAGTTTCATAGTAATGGCCTTCACAGTTACAAAGCAAACACTTAACTGTTACCTTTTGACAAGAGCTACTGATATGATAAGTGAGATTAATACCTGCGGGGGCTCACAAGCATTTCCTAAAGTTCAAACACTAAACACATTTCTATAAATCTAACACCTGTTCTAGCAATACTCATATACAGGTGAGCCAGAGTGGTTACTGGTTATGCACCTGTCAGCGTCCAGTGAGGCCCAGGGGCCTTGGTATAAGCTGGCATCTGATCTGGCAGCATCACACGTGTCCAGTCCCAGCTCCCTTGTGATTCCCTGTCAACAAGAGTGACAGATCTCAGACTAATGTGATCTTGTTCTGAGTGGCAGGGTTGGGTCTGGGGGAGCAGAAAGACTAGGATGCAGGAGAGGGAACAAAGCACATATCCTCTTTTCTAAACTATTTCACTAGACTAACAAGTTTCTGCTTCCTGCCTCTTTATATGACAAGGAGTTAATGCTAGGTCATGCTCTGGAGCATGCTGGAGAGCCTCAGCTCTGGCCCTTCACAATGTGTATGGGGGTGTGAATACTGGCACCAGCTCAGCTAGAAAGAAAAATACCCAGGGAAACGCTGCTGATAGATACTATCATGCTGTGGTCTGCCCTGTCAGACATAATGTGCTGAGACTCCAGAGCCTGTCAGATCGATGAGCCTCGTCAGCTCACCTGCAAACCAATGAACAAATACTGTTGAGTCAGCAAAGCATAGAGGTAGCTCATCTCCTGAAAGTGTTTTCATTTCAAACATCAGGAAAGGAATACACTAGTCAGAGCACGTTTCTCTTGTTCATTCTGATTTCTATGAGAAACTAAAGTACCTTCTTCTGGTGCTACTGAGTGCAAAGAAAAGAAAGCTGCATAATTAGGTAACGGTGTCAATTGATTTTACCCCCCATCTCTCTAGGAATTAATCCGATTCACTGAAAACATTGGATAATCATGTATTTGCTTCCAAAGATTATCTTCATTATAATTACCCTTTCAACAGTAGTCATTGTTTACACTCGTCACTATACAGTTACAGAACTAGGTTATTACGTTCTATTTTACAGGCATTTAAAGCAATTCAGTCTCTTCCTATTGTAACCTCCCAGCAGGGCCAGATTCTGTGCTCACTCATGCTGGTGTAAATTTCAGTAACCCCACTGATTTCAGTCTGGCCATTCTGTCTGAACACCTGCTTCTATCAGCCCTGGAAAACAGAATAAACATCTTTTCAGAGGCAATCAGTTTCTCACTTGAGGTAGCTGCTGGTAAAATTCTCAAAGCACCCCTTACAATAAGGACCTCCCTTATTCTAGGTTCCTCTTGGCTTTAAGTTATTTGCAATGGGAATGCAGAATTATGAATAGATTATTTTATTTACAGCAATGTAGAACAACACATGCTATCATGCCCACCTGCTACGCTGAGCTCCTTTAATGTTATTTTAAAAAACAATATGAAAACCCAGCAACTAACTTCTAGAAAGAACTCCAGCAAAACTCGACTCCCAACACAGTGCAATAAACTGGACTTCCCCATCAAGTCTCTGTCCCCATAAACAATCTTTCACATCAAATGCCGACCTGTTCAACAGGCCTGACAAAAAGATGAGTCTTGTAGGATGCCCTGAAAGACAAACAATCCCTGGTTGTTTCCTGACCAAGGCTAGCAGGAGGTAAAAAGTTCACTTGGAATTCAGAAGACCAGGATCTAACAACACACTTAGTGTGCACTCCTTATTACAAATAGCAATCACAGCCCTTCACCTGGGGACAGCGGTGTGAATTCTAGCTTCCAGCCAGTTCTTTCTTTCTTTTTCTTTCTTTCTTTCTCAGACAGAGTTCCTAGCAGACAGCCCTCACCCAAGCCCTAAAATTATTAAGACACTGGAATATTTCATTTCACTGCATCAGCCAAATCAGAAGCTACTTAGATCTTAGTGTCATCAATAAACTCAATACATTGCAGCACATATTCCTCCAGCAGTCTCAATTGGCATGGATGACAAAGTAGACCTCTGTGCATGCACCTGTGAGAGAGGCCTCAGGACAGAAGAGCACTTTCTCACTGTACTCTGGGTCTCCCAGAATGATGGGAATTGGGACAAATATGTCAGCAACCTGTTAGAGGCTGCAGGTGTCACCACAGGCCCTCATGGTCAAGGGTTTCAAGGGCCGCTGACAGATCTAAATGAAATTAGCACTGTCTAAATTTGTTAGTCTTTAAGGCTGTGTTCACACACAGGGGGTTATTTCAATACGGTTGTTTCAAAGCAACTTGTATCGAAATAACGCCTTATTTCAAAATAACTTATTTCGAATTAACAAAATGTTAATTCAAAATAAGGAAAAAAGCGGGAATCAAAATAGCATGTTCACACAGTGGACATGCTATTTCGCTTCAGGGGCAGGGCACCATGGGAGGTGTGGCAACACGGCCGCCTCACTGGGCCATGTCGGCGGCCATGTTGCTAGCCAATCCCATAAAAGCCAGCCCCAACCTCACTTCCCTGTCCACTCAGGCTAGCAGCGTGCTGCAAGCTATGGACTCTGTCCGGCAGCCCAGACGGCGCCGTGCGATCCAGGAGCCCTCTGCCCGCCTGCAGAGTGTCCTGCATATGCGGGACACCCTGTTTGTGGACCCAGAGGGCACCCAGCCTTCACACCAGGCCCTCATCCACCTTGTCCTCAGGGCAGCCCTTGTGCCCCTGCCCTCCTCTGTGCCCCGCCAGCTCTGGGTTTGGGAAACCAGCCCAGACTGGTGAGAGGGGGCCATCCTGCACACCTGGGGCGACGAGGACTGGTGGCGCAACCTCCGCATGACCAGGGCCAGCTTCACTGCCCTGGTCACGGAGCTCGCCCCGTACCTGCGCTGCAGGGACACCCCCATGAGGCCTGCCATCCCGGTGGACAAAAAAGTGGCCATTGCCCTATGGAAGATGGCCACTCCGGAGTCCCACAGGGCAGTGGCACACCTCTTCAGAGCCAGGCGATCCACCATCTGCACCGCGAGGTCGCCAGGGCCTTCAACCGGGTCCTGATGCGGCGCCTGGTGAGAGTAGGGCAGCTTCAGGACATCATCCCAGGGATGGCCGCCATCGGTTTCCCCAACTGTGCGGGGGGTCCTTGATGCTACCCACATTCCTGTGAGAGCCCCAGATCACAGGGCTGCAGAGTACCGCAACCGGCAAGGGTACCACTCCATGCTCCTGCAGGCTCTCGTGGACCACCGGGACCTCTTCCAGAATGTCTGTGTCGGATAGCCAGGGAGGGCCCATGACGCCCGGGTCCTCCTGAACTCTTCCCATCACCGGGACATGGAGGCGGGCACCTTCTTCCCCTGTCACGACATCCATCTCAGGGGCGTAGCGGTGCCCGTCCTCGTCATGGCCGACGCGGCCTACCCCTTGTGGCCCTGGCTCATGCGGCCATGTGCAGGGCTCCTGGACCTGAGCTGGCAGCTATTCAACTGCTGCTTGACCGGCTGCCGCCAGGCGGTGGAGCAGGCATTCGGCCACCTCAAGGCCTGCTGGCGGTGCCTATTCACCCATCTCCACCTCGCGGAGAGGACCCTGTCCCACGTCATAGGGGCGTGTGTGGTCCTCAACAACTTTTGCAACCTGCGGGGAGAGCCCATCCAACTAGCGTGGGAAGCTGAGGCCCAACTCCTCACCGCGGACCTCACAGAGCCCGGACCTATGCCCACAAGAGAACAGCCATCATGACGGGCCGTCGCCGTGCGCGATGCCCTCCGGATCGCATTCATGGAGGGGGACCTGTGAGGGCCAGGCCTGCCCTGCCCTACACCACCCTCTCCCTCGTTCACCCACAGCCAGCCCCCACCCGTCCACCTGCACTGTCCACCAACCCCAATAAAAACACTGAAACCACAAAGATGGTGCAACAGGGGTTTATTGAAAATGGGGGTTTGGGGCAGGGAGGGAGGCACCAGGGGTTTTGGGGAGGGTGCATCAACTTGGGAGGGGAAGGGAGGCACCGTGGGTTTCAGGGAGGGGGCAGCAACTGGAGAGGGGAAGGGGGTTTAAATGTCCGGGGGGAAGGGGGGAGATCAGGCAAGGCCTGTGGGAGGCTCTGGGGGGGGTGGTGTACCCCGCCCGCGCCCATGCCCACGGCTGCCCTCCAGCCGGCGTCACCTCTGGGGTGGCCCAGGCGGCGACCTGTCAGCAGGCTGTGGCGGTGGCAGCTGTGCAGCGAGCTCCCTGATGGCGGCTAGCAGCTGGTCTGTGAGGCGACCCAAGGCGGTGGCCAGCTCGCTCTCCACCTTGATGGAGCGCTCCAGGAGATGGAGGGTGGTGTCTTGCCTCTGGTGCTGCTCCTGGCGCCACGCCTGGGTTGAGGCCTCCATCCTTTTGCCCAGGTCCTCAAGGGCCTCGAGGAGCTCTGAGCGGGTGCGTGGGGCCCTCCTCCACCGCCAGGGTGCCCGGGGGCTCTGGCATCCGGCTGCTGGTGGTGATGGCAGCTGGCGAGGAGCAGCTCTGCGACCTGCCGGAGGGAAGCAGAAGATACAGTTGGCCCCTGCCGCCTGCTGGCCCTGTCTGTTCATGCCTGTCTGCTGCACACACCCCTGCCCTGACTGCCAGAGGGTCCTAGGATCCTGTGGGACATTGCCCTGAGGTGGGGTTCCCAGTCCCCAAGGCCTCGGAAGGAGGCCAGGACAGTACCTGGCAGGGGACATTGGGGGACCCTGGGTGGAGATGTTGTCTGGCTGGGGTAGTCGTTGGTGTTTAGGGGGCCCTGGACCACCTGCCTGTACAGACTAGTATTCTATGGCAGTGCAGGTTCCTTCCACCCCTCCGGTCAGATGTCTGACAAACCCCTGTATTTTAGACAGCCTGCCAGACTAGGACTGTGAGGATAAAAAGAGGAACAGGACGGTACAAAGGGACTGTGTCCTCCTCCTGCCTGCCATCTGGGAACCGTACCCTGGGGGCACACATGCTAGTCGTGCCCACAGGGGTGAGCTGGACTTGGTCACGCCTCGATATAGGGGGGTCCCCCACGGCTACCTGCCAGTGGTGTGGCCTGAATGCTGTCCACCCCACCCAAGATGCAGCTGCATCTCCACCAGCCAGCCCCTGGCCACCGCCCCCGGGCGCACTGACCCCTGTGCGCCCAGTGCCACCCATCCCTGTGGGACCTGTGGGCAAGGGGGGGCCTTTGCACCCACCAACCCTGTGCCCTACCTGCCCCGGTACCCAGCCCTGGCCCCCTCGCTGCCTGGGACCTGCTGGACAAGCCCAGCCCTGTGTGCCTCGGTGGGGGGGGTACTTACCCACAGGGGATCCAGACATCCGTCGTGACGTCCCCGGCTTGCTGTCGGACCCAGGGGCAGTGGTTGGCCCTGGTCCTCCCCACTGCTCTCCGCTGTGGGCCTGGCGAAGAACTTGGGGCTGCTGGGGGTGGCCTCCGCCACAGATGATGCTGGTGTGGCCGGAGGCCCCCCAACGGAGACATCGGAGCCCTGGGCCTCTGGGTCCGACGAGGGGCTCCGATGCCTTCCTGAGTCCAGAGCCTCAGCAGGGTGGCCGCTGGGCTCTGGACCCAGGAAGGCATGGAGCTCCTCATAATAGGGGCAGGTGGTGGAGCGCCCTGCCCCCTGAAGCTCCTGGGCCTCCCTCGTCTGGGCATGCTCCTGTCGGAGCGTCTTTATTTTGCTGCTCACCTGCTCCAGTGTCCGCGGATGGCCCGCTGCGGACATCTCTGCAGCGATGTCCGCATAGATGTCCTGGTTCCGGTGTGATGACCGGAACCGGGACAAGATGTCTGGCCGCTGCCAAACCCCCAGCAGACACAGGATGTCATCCCTGGTCCACAATGGGGCCCTGCGTCGTCCCCCCCAGCAGAGGACCCTGCCTGAGAAGCCATGTGGCTGTCAGGCTCTAGCCATGCAGCCTGACAGGCATGCCCAGGCAGGAACTTCCCATTGCCCGGGGTGCTGAGCACCCTGGGAGGAAGGTCAGATGGTTGTTTCGAAACAACCATTGTTTCGAAACAAAGTGTTTGCACAGCGTTGTTTCGAAACAACGTTGTTTCGTCCCTGCATGGGGTTTAACTTGTTTCGAAACAACTGTGTGTCGTGTGAACAGCCTAAACCTTATTTCAAAACAACCTCCGTTGTTTCGAAATAAGGGGGCTGTGTGAACACTGCCTAAGTGCCACAGGACTCCTTGTTTGTTCTGCTGAACTAGACTAATGCGGCTGCCCCTTGGAACTTAGTGATTCTGAAATACTTTGTTGGGATTCTTATGCCATGCCCATCACTACTGTATCATTCCCTTTGGCCTTGCAAGCCTCCACATACCTTGTTAGATAATTGCTAAGATACTGGACCTGCTGGACTTAATGAAACAGTAAAGGTTCAGTATTTTCCAGAGATCCCCTGAATGTTAACACATTTTTAGGCCCAAGTCCAGCTACAGCAGATGACAACACACCTGGATATCCATCCATTGGGGTCATCAGCAAATACTCTGCTGACCTACATATGGCTGCTACAGTGAGCAGATCACATCTGAAGCAGTTATGCATGAGAATCCGTTCTGTTCATTGAGAAAGGCAGTGATGCACTACTTAACCCTGCCGACTTTGTTGTACTCGTATCATTTAGAACTCATGTGAAGTGCAAACCAGTAATTATTAAAGCCATAGCATATAATAGTAACAGATATCTGAGCAACAGCACGTGGCAAGGTGAGTATTATCAGCCCAGGACCAGTCAGCAAGACCATCTGGCTGCAAATTTGTATAAAGCACTTGCCTTTTGTCACCAAGAGATCCGTGTTCAAACCCTATGTTAAAAAAAAACTAACAATTGAAACTGTTTGTTGAGCTCATCATAGTCTTGTAATGTTTGGCACATAATGGAATTTTGATTGTTACTACCTGATATGACTTGATTGACAAGAAAAATCTGTCTGGGAAAGCAGGAACACACAGCACAATTTTTGTTTGTTTGTTTTTTGTTTTGTTTGTTTTTAAAGTAAACCTCAAGTCTTAGTCTTAAAATTTTCCCTGGACATGTGGGTTCTCAGGCTTCGTTTCCTACTCTCAGGCTATTGCTCTATGTGCAGATAGGCACTCTCAGATTCAAGAAAGAAGGACTGGCTTCCATGAGTCAACAGTGACATTTTTGTCTATACATCTGAACCTTTCAAAACTCAATTGGAGGCTGGAGACAAAATAAATAAATAAATAAATAAATAAATAAATCATGCACTAGATTATGTGCATTAGCAACTTCATTATAAATTACCTTCTGTGCAAAGAAAAGCAAAAACTGCAAAAAATTAGTTAACTGTATCAATTGATTTTTATCCCTTTCTTACTAGGAATTAATCTGATTCATGGAAAACACAGCATAATCATGTATTTTCTGCTAACGTTATCTTTGTTATATTTACCCTTTCAGTGTTCATTATTGTTTCCACTTGTCGTTATGCAACTACAGAAGTAAATTATCATGTTTTATTTTACAAGCATTCAAAGGAATTCAGTCTGTTCTTATTGGTGCCCCCCAGCAGGGCCAGATTCTGAGCTCACTGCACTGTTGTAAATCTGGAGTAACTTCACTGATTTCAGCGTACAGCCCAGATAGAGTGTGAATTTACATCATGTTCTCTATCTGGGGCTGTACACTGAGACCACTGGCAAACAGAAGTCATTGCAGAACACTCGAGCAAGCCTGTTATGTACAGTTGCACCCTGGAAGAAAATTACATCCGTTTCCTTGATGAGAGTCTGGAGAGAGCTTCCAGGTTCCAGATGGGCAGCCGTGATAGTCTAGTTCCGCAAAACAAACAAGGAGACCTATAGCACTGTTAAAGACTAACCAATTTATTTATCACATGAACTTCCATGAGAGAAAATCCCACTTCATCAGATAGTTGAAGATTCCTGGGGGTTCCCAGATAATTCCTAAAAGGAATCCAAGGTGTTTGCCTTCCTTATACAGCCCTCCGTTATTTCAGACATGGCTACTAGGGAGACAACCTGCTTCTTTCCCCTCACCATACTGCAGCAGCTATGGTCCACTGAGACACAGGAGTTGGATCTTTGCCTTTGGGATTCAACCTATACCCTGGTCTGCTGTAAGAGTCTGGATCCGTTACCAGTCAGGGCTTTCATCTTTTCTCCGAGGTATTTAAGGAGAGGGGAGTGCTGAAAAGGTCTCAGTTTGCTGAAGGGGCTCCTTCACCTGCTGGCTATATAAATTTTATGTCTGACAGAGCAAACTATTGTAATTTGGGGGAGGGGAGAATTAAATTATGTCTGAATGCCTTGAGTTTAAGATGGATACTTGTTTATGGGTCTCTAAATCAGATAATAATCATTTGTAAAAATGCTCACAAACCCATTTCAGATCACAAGGGTGAACTGAAGTAATAGAAATATTATTTATTATTATTAGTGGTGTATGTGAAATGAGTCAGAGGGCTGAGGATACTTCCACTGTGATATGTGTCCTGCAGATTTCCTTTCTTTGTTATGAAAGAGAAAACAAGGAAAAATTGTTGTGATGAAGCTAGAATCTCAAATAAAAACCAGATTCCTAATGCCTACCCCCCTCTCCGCCCCCAAAAGTAGCTTTAAACCGTAGCTGGAAAATAACTGATTACACACACACAGCTTTTAAGTCTCAGTTTTGCAAACTATCGTGAATTAGGTTGATCTGGATAATGTGAATTGATTTGAACACATTTGTCTTTTAAACAAATTAAAAAACGTCATTGTGAAAAATTGATTCTTGGGCATGTTGTAAAGCCCTTTCTGCTGCTCAGATGCCCAGAGAGACTGAATACACTGTTTGTGTAGTATCTAACACAAGGGGGACTGGTCAAGACTAAACTTCATAGGTATTATCATACTACCAACAAATAAATAATAATAGTAATAATAATCAGTTCATATGGTGAGGAGGAAATATGCTGGCAATCATTCAGGATTAGTCCAAAATTATTAAAATGTATTGTAGCTATTTAAAACATACAATTTCATAGGCAGGTGCACATTCAAAAACCTCATATTTGCAAATACCAGTGAGTATTTGCATATGCAAAACTGTTGACTGCATACATAAGTAGCTGCTGGAGCACAAAAATCCTCACCCTGAACTCAGAAATGCTCATCTGCGTGGTCTTGTTGCAGGTACAATGGATTTGCCCCAATGAATAGGATCCTTTTTGTGTTAATCTTCTTAGAGCCAGACTCCCCAGACATTCAAAAACTCAGTCAATCAAACCAAAATGAGACAGTCTTAAAAATCATGCGGTGTCAGATTTGTTTGCTCTTTACATACATGTTATTATTTCCCTTCTCGTTTTGGAGACTTGAGGTCATATTTTCTGCCTTTGCACCTCAGTCATGATAGAAACTTCCATAATTTAGAAAAATGAAAGTAGATATTCTTAAGTAATCACTTGCCTTCTCACTCATGACTAAATTTCAACAGCTGGCAACAGGAGCTTCCTTGTCTTGCTCAGGGGAGCACAGGAGCTGCTCCGACCCTACTTTCTTACTAAAAGGGCTGGAGATATAGAAGAGAGGCAGGAGGACCATTCTTCCTTACGCCACTATTTTTGGCAGCAGAACTGATCAGCCATCTATCTGTAAGGTGAGTTATAGCAAAGTGGGTGTCTGCCAAAAAGCCATTCTGCAGACAGCCTTTCAATGCTTGACTTGCAGCATTTTAACTGTGTGCCATCCTTTAATACAGGCTGTGCCTTGAAAACCCTTAGTCAATAAAATGGCTGTCTGAGGCCGAGTTTACATCGATGGCGGCAAACTTGTCACCATAAGTTCAATCTTTATTTGATTGAACGGTCAGGTGAAGACCCCATCAATCAATCTAGAAGTTGACTCAGTAAGTCCACCCCCTCAAGAGAGTAGTGCTGAGTTGAAGGGAGGCCATTTCTCTTTGACTCCACACAGCAGAGACACCACAGTACGTAAGTATTAGGAAGTCAAAGAGAGATACACAAGTTACTTAATGTAGCTTGCATACCTTCCCTCAATTGCCACTGATTAACCTTCTGCCTTACAGTACTGATTTCCACACCCTGTGCACACCCCACCACAGAGACTGTCTAACGTGTATGTTCCAATTAGTAAATATAAAAAATATAAATGAAAGCCTGAAGAATAAAATGCATTGACAGGAGGGCTCCCTATTTTCTGTCAGAGACTGGCACAATGGAAAGCATCATTCCTTCTTGATGACATAAATGGTTTCAGTGGCTGATCACTTGCAGAGATTTCTTCTCTTCCCAATCAGATACATTCCACAGGTCTTGATAAAGCAGATATGAAGAGTTAATATTTGGCTTGACAGTGCCCACCACTGTTTTACGAAAACCACCACACTTCACTAGCCAGTTTAAGCACTCGATAAAGAACATTCTTGTGAAAATGTCACCAGTGACTTGAGCAACATAAGCTCCATTGTTAAAAGAACAAAGCCCACTAAAAACATGTTTGGCCCTTGTGAGCATGTCCACTCAAATATCTGCCCTTATGGTCTCTCCACAGCTCAGCTCTTGCCAAATTTTCATACAAAGGCACAATCACAGGCATTACATTATCTTTTTTGTGCAACTACTCTGAGCAGGAGATGTTTTGCCCCTCAGAATGGTGGTGCCCTTTCCAGGATATAAACAAACAAGGGATAGGATGACTTCTGTTTGGGACTCCAAAGTAATCATCATGTGATTAGTACAGATACGGCTCCCAATAACTCCAGAGGTGGGCATCTCTGATGTAGCCAAACAAAAACCGAAAGAAAAGAACTGGGAGTTGTATCCAGAAAAAGTTTAGTTCTAATGCACATCACAGACACCCCAAGCCCACCACTCAGACTTCTCAGTGCTGGACCAAGATAAATGGTGTTGCATTTGTCTTAATTTAGGGTCAGATCTTGTAACTGAATCCACGTGGGTGGACCACTCTACAGTACCCCATAGACCTCAGTGCACTGTGAGGCTATGAACCTCACTGGGGACTAAGGCAATACAAATAATCAATAACCACAAGTTTTTCTAAGAAAATGGCTAGTGACTTTTGTTGTCTTTGGGTGCCCAATCAGAGAAACCCTATGGGTTTGATTTCGAGAAAATCCTGAGTACCCCTGCTTAGAGATCAGGTTTCTACAGGCCTCAAGAATGAAGAATCAATGCATTCAGAGTCTGAATCGATAATCTTGGTCAATCAGAATGATAGGGAAAAGAAGCTGATGGCTAGTGATAAGGGGTGGCTAAAAGTTTCCAAATAACTGGTTTTTGATTGAGAATTAGGTTTTCAGCTAAGTGAAGGTTTTCTCCGAATGTGTCTCCTTTTCTCAGAAATGGTCAATTTTTAGTTAGGCAACTAACAACATCCCTTGGCCCTTTCTTTGAAAAATGTTAATTTTTGCTTAGGAAACCTAACACCTGACAAATGAAATTTTTTCATCAAGGCTTTTAGTTTTCAGTTTTTTGACAGAAAGTCAATATTTTCCATGGAGAAAAAGCTCAACATTTTGCAACCAGCTTTAGTTAGGATGCATTCATCCTAACATGAAATGTCTCCTACTATAATAAAATGCAATCAATTCTTTCCTGGGAAGGGAAACTCCCCATGTGGCAACTCCCCAGTTACACATAACAAACAAGTTGCAGTAGCCCTAGAACATTAGGAGGAATGCCTAAACTCATAGGTGAAGTATCTTAATAAACACTTTCATACATGCCAAGTTTACTGGTTTTCCCTGGAGATGGCTGCTTTTGTCCTGTTTATGTGGTTACAGAACCAATTTAGCACTTTTTTTTATGATGGGCTCCAAGTTTTATGTGTGTGGATTTCATTAAACCACTGTGTTGTTTGGGTGTGCTAAAGGTGATCTTTAAAAGGAAAATTAAATCTATTTGCCCTTTCCTGGTGCTTTAAGGTGTTTAAAGAGAACATGAAAGGCTTCTCAGGCAGTTTCTCTTAGAAAAAGGTTACTTTCTTCTGTTTTTCTGTTTTAGAAATATAAACATCAAGACTTGTTTTCTCGGATGGACTAGAGAGGAAATTTTCCCAGCTCTCATCGAAGCCTGGTATGTGTGGCTACTGGGGCTAGTTAAGTAGTAAGAGGAGCTTTGTTAGGTAAAGGGCTAACACTGGGCTGGTTCCTCTTTAGACAGCCTTGCTCTTGCCCTGAATAGCATCTTCACAAAAAGAATTTTTCTCTCAAGTCTTTGTTAGAAGTTTGTGCTAAATCAATGTTAACAGCCCTACCCACTATCAACAGAATCAGATCCTTGGTTCTGCTGTTTCTGCTTTCCATGCTCAAGTGCCTAAGCTGATTTGTCTTCCTTTTGCACAGCTGATTGCAAGAGCTGGCTTCCTGATTTTGCCATATGCACAGACAAAGGAGAGGTCCCTGTTATGCAGCTAAAGCGGGAGAACCAGAATTATCTGGAAAGGTTTAAAACAGAGTTGTATCAAAGCCCTACATGTCATATGTAGATCCAAATCCAAACTTTCCCTAAGACTGGGGGATTTTGGTTCAAAGCTTCTGGTCTGGCTCACTACAGAAATGGCCAAAAGCAAAGTCTATCACTAGATCAGAACTTTCTCAAAATTTGCAGATGGTTGGATTTGGGATTTTGCTTCAATTCCATCTCTAATTTAATAATGACTTTTTCTTTCCTTTACTTCGTTCATCATTCCAGGGAAGCCAAATCCAGATTTCCCAAAGTCTCTGGCCACAGAAAATTCTAAGCAGATCTTTCACTTGATTTGTTTTTTATTTGTTTAACCTCCATCATTCTTAAGGTTGGAAACATGCACTGAGGAAGCTTCTCAGGGGGTATATTGGAATTGTTCAGGTTGCTATCTGGAACGGTCCAGCGACCTGGGGATGGGCCACCAATGGTGGTGTGATCTGGCTCTGGCCCTGGCCCTGACCCTGGACAAGGACCTGGGGCCAAGCTGCTTCTTGCTGGATCTAGCCCCTTTCTTTGGGGCAGTGACATCCCTGGCCACAGGCCTGCCCCTGTTGACCAATGTGTGTCCTCTTGGGCATAACGATTTTTTCCCCCTGAGTCCTGAGGAAAAAAGTTGGAAAACCACTGCTCCAATGGGATCACTCCAAGGAGCCTGAGGACAGGGGATTCTCAACCCTTCCCGTGTTGCGACATATTTGGCAGCTTTCCCAATCATGCACGACACAGGACCCAGAGACACAGACTCCCTCAACTCTGAGGCTTACCCCTGCCTCCTGGACTTTCTGTGGCAGTTAAAAACAAAGTGGTGCCTGCTGCCAAAAGAAATCTGCTGCTGCGGAGGCTTTCAGTGGTAGATCCTTCAGGAACAGTCACTGCCATCACCAGGATCTACTGCTGTGACAATTTTCAGCAGCAGGAAGCTTAAAGAGGCAGCCCCACTGCTGCAAAACTACTGCTGCTGCTGACAATTTTTGCAGCATGTAATCCCCTGCTCAACTCGCCTCCTGCCAAAAGGAGTGCTACATTGCTGGAAGAAATCGCCACAAGAGTTTCTTTCTGTGGCAGGGGGTGGGTGGGGCTTTTGCCTGCAGGATCTCTTGCAGCAACACACTCAGCCACTGTGCCACAGCACAGTTTGTGTCGTGACACAGCACAGCATAGACCAGAATCTGATTCTGTGCCACATGGATGCTACCCACCCACAATACAAAAAGAAACTTGCAATTATCAGTGACTGATTTTTCTCTTTAGAAGGGAGACTGTGGGATATCTTAGTGGTGAGACTATGTCATGGATTTTTCCAGTGTAACTCCATTTTTAGACTGTATAATGTCTTTTGATAAATAAACCATAAACTTCTGCTAGGCACAGATTCTGCACTTACAGAAGTGAGTCTGTATGGGGCCTCCCCAATACTTTTACAGATTACACAATTCAGCTTCATGATCAAAGACAGCCTTTTGCGGTAATAGACTTGGCTTTTTATAACTAATGGAGTGGAGGGACTTTTTCTGGTGCAATAGCACAGCTGGAGTTTGGTTTTCGCCAGAACAATGTTCTTTCTATAATCCCTGTGCTAAGGAATAATCTATAGTTGTAAATCAGTTGGTTGCAGAAATAAGAGCTTGTTGCTGTGAAAACAGCAACCTGAGCATGTCCCCAAATGAGTAATATTTCCTTTGCTTGAACTTTCTTCAGTGAATGTTTTCTTTAGTGTAAATGTTGGTGGATTTAGATGTGGTAGCCTTGTGAAATCTGTTCCAAGTTTAGAACATTTACATTTAGTGATTCTTTTCCCCAGCCGATCAGTTACTCCATAGTGACTGATATTTTGCAATAGAAATACACAAGCTGGCATACTGCAAAGGCATCATGGTAGAATCACAAACTGAAAAAAACATTTTAGTGTTAATGGATGGGATTCACAAAGGTACTTAATCATCTAACTGCCATTGATTTCAATGGAAATGAGGTGCCTAACTACCTTTGTGAATCCCATCCTACTTTTTTATAAGGATCAGATGGAAGGATAGTCTGGTGGGTCAGTTGAGAGAACTTTAGGGGTCAGCACTGACCCCTAAAATGCAAGAACAGATGATAAAGACGGCTTATGGGTAACTCCAGGATATTATTTGCCCGTACTAACAGCTCCAGGCGCATCTGTGACTGACCCAGTTCTACATAACTGTACACCTCTGTTGCTCTTCGCTGAAAGTTTACTCTAACCAGACTCAGGCACTGCAGGTGATACACTTCCCAATAGGTTAAGGTGTCTTTCACAGTAGAGTGGAAAACATTCATGCAGTGAATCTATTGTTTCCATGGAAGAACATAACGACAAAGTGTGTGGCTACTTGTTGGAACAGAAAAGATAACTCGGCTGGACTTTTTTGAGTACTACCATCCAATCCATCATGGAGAACTCTGAGGAGAGATTGCTGGGTTAGGAAAGTGGCCAATGGAAGCATGTGATAGCAGGAACAAGGCACAAGAGAACAGCTAGTGAAGGTGAAATGGAGCTCAGGAGCAGGTATGTGGAGTTGGAAAAAGAAGAAGGGACACAGCAGGCAGTAACTGAAAGTGGGAGGGCAAGAAAAAAGAGAAGAACAGCTAGTCCTACAAGAAGAGGTAAAGAGTCAATGGAAATGGCCAGATTTCAGAGCCCCAGGAGGCTACAGAATGACTCATAGAAGATTATAAGGAAGAATAAAAGATAAGAGGACTTGCTGCCAGACAGAACAGGAAGATGGCAGAGAATCACACCATCACAAGGAAAAGGCATGTGTGCGTGAGTGAGGACTCTGTATGTGGAGGAGAGACCTATTACCAGATTTGATCTGAAGCACAGAAGGGTGTGCTGTCTGCTTGGAATTAAGAGATGGGCTGTGGACCGGAGACTGAAGAGGATCCTAATGGAAAAAGGAGAAGAATCCACTTTTTATTCTTCATGTGGAAACAAATGATACAGCTAGATTCTTGCTGGAACATATCAAGGGATACTATGTGAGACTGGGGAAGACACATAGGGTATGTCCACACAGGGCTTTTATTTCAAAACAACACTGCACTGATTGTTTCGAAATAAAAGTCCCTATGTCCACATGACATTTTCTTGTTTTCTTGTTTCAAAAGGAGGGAGCGCCTCATTTCGAAACAAGAGCCCTCCTTTCGAAACAGCTTAAATCACTTTGCTTTCGAAAGGAGGGTTATTTCGAAACCAATTGTTTTGTAATAACGCCATTTGGACATGTTATTTCGAAACAAGAATTGTTTCGAAATAACAGGGACCTTCCTCCCAGGATGCATAGCATGCTATTTCGATTCCCACTTTTTTACTTATTTCGAAATAGCTTTTGTTATTTCAAAATAAGGCGTTTCAAAATAAGGTGTTATTTCAAAACGGCTTGTTTCAAAACAGCTTGTTTCGAAACAAGTGCTTGTGTGTGGACATAGCCATAGGGAAATGGAGGCTCAGATGATCTTTAGTGGGATTCTACTGTCCCTAGAGGAAGAGAACAAGATTATGATGCCAGACAAGATTATTTTGATCAACAGATGGCTCAGGCAGTAGTGCTATAAGGAGGGCTTTGTAATGTATAGCTGTTGCGAAGCACTCATGGACAGAGGATCATCCATGTGGGATGGACTCTAAGGGTGTGTCTACACTTGCAAGTTGGTTTGACTTAAGGAGGCTTAATTCGAACTAACTTAGTACCTGTCTACACTAGGCTTTCATTAGTTCAAACTAAGGAATTCTTAATTCAAACTAATGAAAGCTTAGTTCGAATTAGTAACACCTGCCAGTTAGTTCGACCTAACCTCTTAGTTTGAACTAAGGATGATGTAGACAAGCATTAACCCTTAGTTCAAACTTAGTAAACACTAAGTCAAACACTTAGTCAAACACTGACTGGGATGATCTAATGGGAGTGGTCCTGCTTTTTTTGGCAGGGGGTTGGACTAGATGACCTTGTGGGGTCCCTTCCAACCCTATGATTCTATGATTCTATGATTCTATGAACTAAGGGCAGTTAGTTTGAATTAACAACGTGGACTAATTCAAACTAATCTTAGTTTGAATTAGTTCACGTTGCTAATTTGAACTAATAAGTTTAAGTTTAGTTTGAACTAAACTCAAAGTTATTCGTTTGAATTAACAAATTTGAACTAACTTTTCCCAGTTTAGAAATAGTCTAACTGAGTAAGGAGGGAAATAGACTTTAGCAAAACTGTTTAAAAGAGCTTTAAATTAAGAACCTGGGGAAGACCGTTGGATGACGCTCATGTAATCACCACACCTGATTTTAACATTGAGAGGGAGAAAAATTGAATAGGAAAGAATACAGAAATGGAGAAAACAAAAGCAGTGAGAAGGGAGAATAGACATTAAAAGGAAAGACAGGGCTGATACCAATGAAGCTAATAGCCAAGCAGGTGATACTGGTAGTTGAATGAATGCACCCAATTAGATGAGGAATGTGAGAGAAGCCAAGTAAAAACTACTAAGATGTTTGTACACCAATGCTAAGAGCCTGGGTAACAAAATGGAGGAACTAGAACTACTGGTTCGTGAAGTGAAATTAGATATTATAGCGAAAACGGACATGGAACAGTAGTCATGACTGGAGTACAGATATTGAAGAGTATGTACTGTTCAGGAAAGACTGAGAAAGCTAAAGGTGGGGCAGCAGCATTGTGTATTAATGATGAGGTAGACTATAAAGAAATTAAAAGAGATAGAATGGATAAAAGAGTGTCTGTGTCAAAATCACTTTGGGAAAGAAAGCTAACAGAGGTTCCTTGGGGTGGTACCTGGGGTATTCTACAGACCTCCAGGATCCAGTTTAGATATGGATTGAGACACCTTTAATGTTTTTATGAAGTAAATACTACCGTGAATTGTGTAATTATGGAAGCCTTTAACTATCCATATATATGTAGGAAAAGTCTTACTAATAAAAGTAGGGCCCAGATTTTCCTGGATGTGATAGCTGATAGATTTTGTCACCAAATAGTCACTGAATGAACAAGAAGTAATTATGTGATTTTAGATCTGGTCCTCATAGAAGAGCTGGTTGTAGGGGACAACCTTGCTTTGAGTAATCATGAGCTAATTCAGTTTAAACTAAATGGAAGGATAAACATCAAAAGATCTGCAACTAGAGATTTTTATTTTAAAAGGGTGAACTTTAAGAAATTAAAGCAATTAGTGGACTGGACTGAAGAATTCAAGAAGAAGGCTTAGCATTATTTTAGTTAAATCAAAGTTGCAGAAGCTCTCTAAAGCTGGTAGTCCTAGAAAGGGGGAAAATTTCATAGGGAAAGCCATGAAAAAGGTTAACTCAGTTTGAGGATGCATAACGTGAGATATTCCCTGTAGAGACATGGAAGTGATAGAGTTATTATACAGTACAAGGCATAGGTGAGACTTCAACTGGAATAGTGTGTGTCTTCTGGTCTCCCATATCTAAGAAAGATACATTCAAACTGGAACACTTGCAGAAAAGGGCTACTAGAATGAGCTGAGGAATGGAAAACCTACCTTATGAGAGGAGACCCAAAAAGCTTGGCTTGTTTAGCTTAAGCATAAGAAATCTGCAGGGAGATATGATTGTTCTGCAAAAATACATCAGCGATACACAAACCTAAGAGAGAGAGGGGTTATTTAACTTAAGCACCAATGTGTACATAAGAACAAATGGATATAAACTAGCCATCAACAATTTTAGGCTTAAAATTAGACAAAGTTTATAAACAAAGTAATGAAGTTCTCAAACAACCTCTTAAAGGGAGTGTGGGCGGGGGAAGGGGGGGATTAACTGGCTGCAGGACTGAGCTTGATATGTGTATGGAAAGAATAGTAAGATGAGACTGCCTACAATAGCATGTAGCCAGTCTGTGACTGTTAGCCGCAAAGATCTCCAACAGCAGATGATGGGACACTAAATGGGCAGGGCTTTGCGTTGCTATAGAGCAGTGGCTCCCACCCTATGGTCCATGGACCACTGGTGATCCATGAGGGTACTGCAGGTGCTGTATCGCAGGTAAATGTACTGTGATGAGTGAAATATGTTTGTGAGTGTAATAAATTATTAGAAATAATAATACCCCTTGATATGCGTTTGACTCCTGCTAGCCATAGGTTACGTTAAAAATGTTGAAAACAGTTTGTTTACGTGGTGGTCCACAAAAGCTTTTGATGATGGTGTAGTGGTTCACATAAAGGGAAAGGTTGGGAACCACTATTATAGAGAATTCTTTCCTAGGTGTCTGATTGATTAGTCTTGTCCACGTGCTTAGTGCCTAGTTGCTCATCCTATTTGGGATTGGGAAAGAATTTTCTCCCAGGTCAGACTGGCAGAGACTCTGGGGATTTTTCACCTTCCTCTGCAGAATGTGGTGGAGCTCACTTGCTGGTTTAAACTAGTGTAAATGGAAGATGGGGCATTATCTGTAACATGAAGTCTTTAAATCATGATTTGAGGATGTCACTAACTCAGTCAGAAGTTATGGGTCTATTACTGGAGTGGTGGGTGAGGTTCTATGCCCTGCAGAGTGCAGGAGGTCAGAGTAAGTGACCATGATGGTCCTTTCTGGCATTAAAGTCGATGAGCCTGTGTTCTCCATGCTGAAAACAAGCCAGCATTTGTCTTGTTTATTCAGAACCAAATGCTAAGGCTCTTACCCAGTACTTTCCCAAGCAAATGCCTGGCAACAGCACAATGTTATCATCTGTACTATCTGCCGAGTGTCAGTTCCAAAGTACTGAGATCAGTTTTCTTTCTTGGTCTATCTTTCTGTCCTTCATGTACAGGAAGAAGAAAAAGACAGCATGAGTTCTCCATGGATGACATCTTAAGGCCGTCATTCTATTTTCATTTCTTTTCTTAGGTAGACACTTACGGGAATATTTAATGTTGTCATTGTTTATGTAACTTCAAGAAAGAAGGTTCTGTGAAAAGCAAACACAGATGGGTATGTGCATGGCTGGAATGAATGTTTATGGGAAATTCTTGCAGGATTCACCCAGCTCCTTTAGAAAAACAAGAAAAAAAATCACCGAGAAAGTAAAGTTCTCTATTCTATTATATGCATGTTCTTATACTCACTTCTCTTTGAGCACCTTCCAGAAGTGCTTTAAACATCTGCCATGAGTGGTTTGTTCTCTCACACCTGCCCCACACTGAGAAGTGTGAACACAGTGGAGTGTTTGCTTTTGGAAGATTTTTTTATTTTCCTTTTTTGGGGAGAGGAACAATTTACAACATATGTACATGATGGTCTCTGTTTCTGTTAGAGAAGGCAAGGTTGAGGAAGTCCATCTCGCACTAGGAGAGATGGGTGGTTATGGTGCCTTTGATGGTTCTTAGTTCCTGGGGAAGTTCATTCCATAGGCCCAGGCTGCCCCACCCCCCAGAAAGTTTTACGTCCTATGCAGACGAACTTAGTCGTGATGTCTGGATCCAAAAGACAGCATTCACTCAAAAGCTAATGATTGATATTTTCAAAAGGCTGAGATTAAATTTCATCAGGGGCTGTCTGACTACATCTCCGGGTTATTTTTCCTAATCTCCACCAACTAGATGGAGGAGGATAATCTACTACACATATTTCTGCCCTGCACACTTCCCTTCCTTCCTTTTAATGCATATGTATATTTCATTGGTTTCCTTGGGCATGCAGGAGGCATTCTAAACTGAAAAACAGAATTCAGGTCTTCTGGTCATTCTGCACATTTTTCACTCATCAGAATCAGCACCAGCCTTCAGCTGCTCAGTATTTAGCACCTGCCAGATATTGGTACTTCTGGTTATATCAGTTATGCAGCATGGGTCCAAGGACAACAGAATGCTTTCCCCTCCTCAGCTGACTCTAGATAAGTGTTCTTTATTGAGGGCCTATTGATGGAGAGGATTTGATTTTTTCCTGTACGTGCAAAACTGGAGGGTATAATTTGCACAGTCCTTGTTACTGATGGGGACAACTGTAACAGAAGGGAAATTATTACCTGCTCTTCTCTGAGGTTCTGCCAGGGAAATGGAGATTTCAAAGGAGCTGCATAACAGCCCAGCTGCCCAAAACTGTTTTCATTCAATGCATGCATTTCCTGGGTGTCTTGTTGCCTGTCCCTTCTCAGCCAGCCCTGCCCACTTTTAGGTAATTGTTATGTCACAGCAGCATAGCAAATCAGCTATGCATAATATTGTGCTTAGAATTGGACCCAAATAGTATTAAGGCTTAATCCCAGCATTGCCAAGCCCAAGGGCTTTAAAGCACGTCAAGCCCCCAAAATCATGGGATTTTAAAAGTAATACATGTTGGCCTCTTTTTATTCGCCCTTTTTTTTTTTTTTGATTCTTTATGTTTTTCTTCACAACCAGAGAGGTTGGAAACTTACTATAAGCTGGTGGGCTCAGTCATCAGCCTAGGGAAAAATAATAGGCCAGACCCAAATCAGTTCAGTTCAAAGTCCTGCCTCAGGGCTCTGTTAATTTTCAACATAAAAAAAGAAAAATGAGGGGTGAAACAGACCCACTGAGATAAATTTGGGGCCCTGGTACAGCATGTTTACTGAGGCCACAACCCTCCTGTTTAACTTCATTTACACAGACACTACAGACATTTTGGGGAGCCCCTGAGCTGAGGGCCCTAGTACAATAGTTCCCTCTTTGCTCTCCGCTTGTCCGCCTTGCATGAAAACAAAGCAATGGTCTTATTCTAAACCAGGCTGTGGGTTCCATGGATTCTGGCAACTTTGCCAGATCCTCCACCCAGCTTAGTGATGTCCATACTTCCTTCTTGCTATCTCACACTGTCTGTAGCCAGGACTGTCGTGATAAGGAGTGCATTCTCTTAGCCCTCTCTTGGTTCTGGTCCTCCTACTGGAGCTGCAGCTGTCAGCTCTCTCCTGTAGCTGGTAGTTGTCAAATCCAGTTACCTGACACAGCCCAGCTGGATCCCATGTGTCTATGCAACACCAGCTAAGCTTATTCCCAGAGCAGGTCTGGCTCCTTCCAGTCACACACTTGCAAGGGGATGCATGCACCCTATTACACTTGAAAAAGAAAAGACAACTGAGAGTCTCACATAGTAGCCTAACTGCAGAAGCTGAGTCTTTAAGAAAAACACCAGATATCAGGAGACTTAAGATCAGATTGTGAGGGCTGGCAATATTGCAAAACTCACGACTAGCTATCATGACACTAACACAATTTGACGGTCTAGTCTGATTGGTTATTTGTGAGAGACAAGAGGTCTGTGGTAATATCTTTTACTGGACCAATTTCTGCTGGTAAAAGAGACAGACTAGTGCTACACAGAGCTTTTCTTAAGGTCAGTGTGATTATTATTATATTTATGTCTGCTAATTTGACTCTTCATACTGGTACTTGAATGTGATAGGATTTTGTAATGGGATGGATCCTGATCATCCTCATTCATTCTGAATAGAGGAGGCCTGCTGACTTCAGTGACAGTTGGCTGGGCAGGCCCAGTGGCTATTTTTTGTTTATTAGTAAAAAACAATCACTAGAGATATGTGGGAACTGGATTTATTTTTTTATTTTGTTGAAAAATCCATGATTTTGAAATTTTTTCTTTTTTGAAACAGAATAAAACCAAAAAATCCTGTGAAATGAAGTTGTAGAAATTTTTTTCACAGATATCAAAATGTTTCAATTTTAACATTTTTTAAAAAAATGTAGATCATATAAAATTTAAAAATTGAAACGGTCATTTCAAATTAGAATATCGAACCCCTTAATTTTGACCTCATCAAAAAACTTTTAATTATTTTTCTTCCTAATCAAAATTTTCTCGAAATTGAGCATTCCAGGGCCCCTAAAAATAGAAAATGGAACAAGAATGCTGCATTCTGGGCCCGCTATTTAAAAATAGTGGACCCCGGCATGCAGCATTCCAGCCTATTTTCTATTTTTAGAGGCCACCAACACTGAGCCTCTAAAAGTAGCAGGCCCCCAAACACCCTTCCTGTGCGTTCCAGGAGGCAGGGAGCTGCCCTGGCACTGGCTGAGGCTCCATTAGAGCAGGTTCAAGTCAAAGCCTCAGCCAAGGGCGAGGTCACTCCGCACTGCATGGTGGCCAGGTAAGAGGGTCCTGGGGGGGGGGGGTTGGGGTAGTATTCTCCCCAAGACTTGAAATGGGGGGGGGGGTGAGGGGTGCTCACTAGTTTGGTATAACACTGTTATTAGATGACACCTGAGGGATGTTGGGAAATTTGGAGGGGTGGGGGGGGTAGTTAGGGAAATCTCTCATTCAGGAGCAGGTGAGCTGGCCCGGTGGAGAAAGGGCATGGGGCAGGAGGTCAGCTCGGGGCAGTGGGAGAAGATAGCATGGCACAGCAGGGTGGTGGGGAAGGGTTGGGGGACCAGTGATGAGACAGGACAGTAGCTGGGGTGGCAGATAGGCATGTGGGGGCAGTAGCTGGGGTGGGGGACAGGCATTGAGAGGTTAGTGGCCGGGATGCCGGAGGCAGGCCTGCACTGGTGTGAGGGGGCCCACCAATTTAGGAGGATTGTGGGGCCCACCAAATTATACTTTAACCCCCATAGCGGACATTGGTCACTTGTGGAAGGTGGAATACTGAGCTAGATGGACCATTGGTCTGACCCAACATGGCTGTTCTTATGTATTTCTGACACATACTTGCCTTGTGACTTGTCTACACGGTGCTGTAGTATCAACAGAAGAGTGAATTGTAAGTGCACTCTACTGTGTTGTGCTCTAACTGCCTCCATGTAAACCCTGTTGATGTGACCTATCGAGTGTCTCATATGTGTTGATGTAGTCTCATGTCAAACAGGATGACATTAATACAAAATAGATACCAGGCACATTTATATGGAGCAACTAGAGCATGTTCAATCACACTACAATTCATACTTCATAGAGCAAACTGTCACTGTATATAGGCCAAGTCCTGAGATCATATTATCTGCTACGGATCCTTGATTTGGGCATTGGCCAAAGCTAGAAATGTCACCAATACACAGCTTCAAATTTAGCCCTACTAATATAGAACATTTTACATAAACAGTTATAACAGGAGCTTTTTTTTTTTTTTTCGGGGCTTCCTTGCAGCTTGTGCTGTCATTTGTATGTCTTTAAAATGAAAGTAGAGAGGAAGGGTGGTCTTGGACCAGAAGGCTGTGTAAAAGCTGTTTCCCTACTCTGGCCCCAATGAGTGCAGAAGGTGGAGGCCTGCAACAGGCCTTAAAACCCACTGGTCCTAAGGCCTTGTCTTAAAACTCTCCAAGGCTACCAATTCCCTGGCCATGGAGTGGTATTGCTACCACCACCAAAATGCAAAAACCTCTTGAAAACCCAGGAAGGCACACTTGGGAATTTCTTCCTGTGAGGTATCCTCCATTGCTTTTCTTCCTCCCGCAAGAGAGCAATTGAACCCCAACTGTGACATCAACTGAAAATAGGCCAGAATCCCCTTTAGTAGTTGGCCGTGCAGTCTGAAGCATATGATCACAAAACCTCTTGCCTTTTAGGACACAGAACCAGAGCTTATTTTAAAAGGGTATATTCTTTAATTAAGACGAACAGTTAAGAGACAGAGAGAGTTGCTTCTGTGGGATTAAACTTGAATAGTTATACAATAGTGGAGGGGCAGTACATGTGCTCAGCACAGAGGAATCCAAAAAAGAATCAAAACAAAGAAATAATCTGAACGCATCTAGCTAAACGTTCCCTGTTCTACTCACGCGTGGTCAGTTACAGATTTGAGCCTGCCTTAGACATGGATGTTGCAGGATCCTCCAGCCCTGTCTCCCTGGCCTGCTCCTGATCCTTCCAGGAGCTCTGCTGCTACCAAACAGGGAACAGGCAGGGCTTATACTCCAGTTAAAAAACCTTTTCTCTGCTTCTGTTGGCTCTTCTGGAATGTCTCTAAGACTCAGTCTCTATGGTGTTAACCCCTTCCTCCCCAAGGTTACTACAACCTGGGGACTAGAATCCTGGTCTGTGTGTATGTGACCTTGAACAAGGTCTTATACTTCAGTTCTTCACCTGTAAAACTGGGATAAAATTACTGCCTTCCTTCTATTCACCATCTGTGTTGTCTGTATAGCTTGTAAGCTGTTTGGGACTGGGAATGTCTCTCACTATGGCCGAACGCACAGAGTACAATGGGGTCCTGACTGTGGGTATCCTGTAGCATAAATAATAAAAAGATGCAATTCTGATTTGATACTGCTTTACACTCACTTTGCACAGGCCTAAATGACTACATGAGGACTAAGGCAGGGGAGAATGAGGCCCTCAGTTCTCAGTAACTGACTTGAGAGCTGGCACAAACACAGCTAAAAATACAGGGAGTCAAATGAATACCGTCACAGTCTGCTGAAAAGAAAGTTTTTGATTTAAACTGGTGACTCAGACATTATTTCCCGTGCCTGACTCTAGTGACACTCTTCAGAGGGGAACTGCTTTTTCAATCACACAAAGTCAGTTTTATTGCTACCATATGCTGGGAAATGTTTTAGATCATGTCCATGCAGAATGTGATTAGATCTGTTAAAAATTAATTTGCTCCTTTCATCTGAACACTTGGTGAGAACACCAGTGCTAGTTGTTTGTTTACTAGGGTACAAGGTGGTGCAGATTTTCCCTGTGAGCCTGATTCTCTGTTGTCTTGCCCTTTTGTAATTGCAGAATGGTACCACTCTGATTCAGTAGCATTAAGAACCATTTTGGACTGCACAGAGCATAGTATTGTGGAGTATCAGACCTCATGATTATTTGCAGATAGTTGATTAGAAATGGAACGGTGCCCAGTACACCTGTACCCCATTTTACATCTCTGGCTTTGTTGTTCTCACTCGCAGCTCCACTAGTGAACTACATCTCCTCATTGTCTTTACTTGTCCCTCTCCTCCCCATGCTGTCCCATGCACCTGGAATATCAACCCTGCTTTAGGTCTTCTATATTACCAGTGTTAAAGTAACGATACAGATTCTTATCAGAATGAATAATTAATGGAAGAATCTGAATTTTTTAATTCTAGAAAGCAAGTAAGAATTTGAATACAGAAGACGATATGGAACTTTTGACATTAATTTTGTCCTCCTGTCAGTCTTCTCTAATTCCCGTCTCCTTTAGTTTTTCCTTCTTTCCAATGAATTTAATTCCCTACACTACAAACATAGTGCACTGGTGATAAACTTGCATTACAGGTTTCATCTCTGTGGCTATTATTTATTGCAGCCCCAACCTATAGAGCTATGGCTGCTTACTTAAAGGTAGTATGACCTATGCTTTTCAGCTCTAGAGGTCACCAATTCAATCCCAGTGTGTTGGCCAAAAAAAGCAATCATTGCACCAACACTTGTTGAGTGGTTTAATGCTTATTGCTGTGTGTAGCTCCATTTATGTCAATAGGACTACTAATGGTAGTGAGTATTCTGATCCAGTAGGAAGCATTTGCAAGATTAGGGAGCTAAAAGGGAAAAAGATAGGTTAACTGTATTGGAGATTCTTTGGGGTTTCCCAAGCATCATTATGTTTGTACATGACACAAAAATTGGAGGGTGGGGTAAGTAGTGAAAAGGGCAGGTCACTAATACAGAGGGGTAAGCCAGGGATAAGCAAACAATATGCATTTTAATACAGCCAAATGTAAATGCATATAAAGAAGGCATAGCAAGTTACAGGGTGGAGAACTCTATCCTGGGAAGCAGGGGGTTATGATGGATAGTCAGCTGAACATAAACTCCCAGTGTTACACTGTGGCCAAAGTAGTTAATACAATCCTTGGGCACTGAAACAAGGAACTCTTGAGAAGGATTAGTGAGGTTATTTTACCTCTGTATTTGGCACTGGTGTGACTACTCTGAGAATACTGTGTCCGGTTCCGGTATCCACCATTCAAGAATGATGTAGAGAAACTGGAGAGAGTCATACAATCATAGGGTTGGAAGGGACCTCATGAGGTCATCTAGTTCAACCCCCTGCCAGAGGCAGGACCACTCCCACTAAACCGTCCCAGTCATGGTTTTGTCCAGCTGGGCCTTAAACACCTCCAAAGATGGAGACTCCACCACCTCCCTTGGCAGCTCATTCCAAGGCTTCACCACTCTCCTAGTAAAAAAACTTTTTCTAATATCCAGCCTCAACCTCCCTAACTGTAACTTGAAACCATTGCTCCTCATTCTGTCCTCCGTTACTACCAAGAATAGTCGAGCTCCATCCTCCTTGGAGCATCCTTTCAAGTAGTTGAAGATTGCTATCAAATCCCCCCTCAATCTTCTCTTCTGCAGACTAAATAAGCCTAATGCTTTCCGTCTTTCCTCATAGGGCTTGTGCTCCAGCCCTTTAATCATTTTGTTGCCCTCCTCTGAACTCTCTCTAGCATGTCCCTGTCCTTTTTGTAGTGGGGAGCCCAAAACTGAGCACAGTATTCTAGATGTGGCCTCATCAGTGCAGAATAGAGGGGAATGATCACATCCCTTGATCTGCTGGTAACACTTCTTTTGATGCACTTCTTTTGAGTCCAGAGAAGAACCATGTGATTGATTTAAAGATTAGAAAATATGCTTGATAGCAATAGACAGAGGAGTTCAATTTATTCAGTGTAACAGAGAGAATGTTAAGGGATGACTTGACAACTGTTTATAAGTAACTACATGGGAACAAATATACTTAGGCAAGAAAGGTATATCAATTTCCAGTAGCTGGAAGCTAGACAAATTCAGACTAGAAATAAAGCATAATATTTTAATGGTGAGGTGAATTAACTATGGGAACAATTTATTAAGGGTTGTGGTTCATTTTCTGTCACTTATAATTTTTAAATCAAGATTGGATTTTTTTTTCTAAACATTTGCTCAGGGAATTATATTGCGGAAGTTCTGTGGCCTGTGTTGTATGGGAGGTCAGACTAAATGATCACAATGTTTCCTTTTGGCCATAAACTCTGTATATATATCTCTACATTGCAATTAAACATTTGCTGCTGTCTGATTGCAGCTGACTTGCAGGGTGCAGGCAATGGGACTGTATAATGGTGGTATGGATGTTTGGAGTCGGGCCCAGGGCTGGAACAAAGCTCCAGGGGGCTTGGAACTGCCCACTCTTGTGGCTCCCTCCCTCCTCACCGTGGTAGCGCCCAGCCTGGGGACGGTAACCCAATCCAGCACATGCTGGTGTGCAAGGTAAATGAACTGCAGCTCAGCTGTCATTGGGGCTGTCTGGGACTGAGGGAGTCAGGAGCTCACAGCCTGGCCAACACTGGAAGGGAGGTCTGGTGCTGCTAGGGGGCTTATGGGTAGTTGAGGGGGCCATGGCTTTGATGGCGTCATGGGGAGGGTGGGATGCTGGAGTCCACAGCTTGGCCAGTCACTGGGGAACTTCAGGCCAGAGGTCACACTCTGCAGTGCTTCTGCTGGACCTCCAGGTTGGCTGGTCTGGAGAAGACCAGTCAGACCAGCTGTGGGGTAGGCAGGCCAATGGTGGGCAGGCCTGCACCGATTGGGGCTATATTCTTGCAGTGCAGCAGGGGCCCCCTTTAGTCCTTAAAGCCCCTGCCTTAATCCATTCCTGGTCAGGTCTGTAGGATTCTCAAAGCCAGGGCTGTTCACAAAGGGGCAAGCAGGGACCTGCCACCCCTCCAATAATTGTCAGGGGTACAGAATTCCTCTGGCCCCAGTGTTGGAGCGAGGGAGTGATCTGCCAGGGCAGGGAAGAGAGAGCTCCTGGGCCCAGTACAGAGTGGGAGGAGGAGAGAAAAGTGAGCTCTAGGTGGAAGGGAAAGGCAAGCTCCTGCCGCAGCCAAGGCAGGAGGTTTGGGGCGGAAAAGCAAGCTCCTCCCCGGGACGTATTTCTGGGAATGGAAGAGATTTTTCAGGACAAGAGCCTGAGATTGTCAAACAACCTTAGAATGTTAAGTGAACCATTCAGCTTCCATGGGACGTCAGCGAAATCTGGACACACAACTCCCTTTCAACTTTTTGGAAAATCCCAGACTTCATGCCCTGAATAAGTTTAGAACAAAAGATTGAACAACTGCTTTTAATGTTCACTTTGAGCAAAAGTACCAAGATAGAATATCAACTCATTTGACTTTTCTCTTCCCAATCAGTGAACACTCACGCCACTGAACTGTGCTTTCCTGATCAACACTGAATAAACACTATGGCTATGTCCACATGCAAAGGCTTGTTTTGAAATAATTTTTTAAAATTTTGAAATAAGGGACACCCTGAAATTGAAATAGCATGACCTGCGTATGAACATGCTATTTCGATTCAGGAGAGGGGCAGCATGGGAGGTGTGGAAATATGGCCCCCTGGCAGGGCCATGTTGCCAACCAATCCCCTGCCTGGGTTTCACCTGGAGAGCCAGGCAGGGGAAAGCTGCCACCAGGGCAGGGATCCCCCTGCCCTGCTGTCCCCTGCTTCTGTTGGGGCAGTGGGGTAGGAACTGTGGGGGGAGGGACTGTGGGGCACCCTGGGTGGGCAGGCTATGCCGCCCAGGGCTGCCCTGAAGCCCGGGGCGGGGCAGCTGCAGCACCTGGTTCTCCCTACCACCCCAGCTCCAGGCAGCCGCCTGGAGCTGGGTGGCAAGGAGAGCTGGGTGCTGCAGCTCCCCCCTGCTCTGCCCCACTGCCAGGGCTCCAGCAGTAGCTGGAGGGGCAACGGATGCAGGTGCCTGCTCTGCCCCCCTCCTGGGCTTGGGGGGGGGCTGCCGGCCCCACGCCAGCTACGAGTGCCCACTTTGCCCCCCCCAACCCTGGGCGGGGGCCAGAGCGGGTGTCCACAGCCTCTACCCGTTGGGGCGGCATTCTCCCAGCCCCAGCGGGGGAGTGAGTGGGGGCGCGGGGAGAGGGAGCTGAGCGCCTCATTCCCCCAGCCCCTGGCCGCCTGGAAGCAGCCAGGGAAGTGCGGGCTAGGGCTCCCCCAGACGCTTGTGAGTAGCGGTGGGGGGGGGGCTGCTGGTTCCCCAGCTCCTCGCAAGTTGGAGGGGCTGGAGAACCGGCAAACCCCCTTCCCCACTGCTCACAAGGGGTTGGGGGTGCCCCAGCCCGCACGTTCCCTGGCTGCTTCCAGGCAGCCAGGGACAGAGCACCCAGGCTGCCTCACTAGGGAGCAGGGCAGCCGGCCAAGCTAGCTGGGGCACCTGCTGCCCCCCCTTTTCCTGGCAAGGGGGTAGGGGGCGGCGGGTGCCCCAGCCGGCTTCGTCTGCCACTTCCCTTTTCCTGGGGCAGGTGGGGGAAGTGGGCTAAGACGCCTGACCCCCCCACCCCCTGCAAGGGGAAGCTGATCCCTGGCCAGGGTGCTGGGGGGTGGGTGGGATCTTACTCCCAGGGTACTATGCACCCTGGGAACAATGTCAAATGTTATTTCAAAACAACGGTCATTTCAAAATAACGTGTCTGAACGGCATTATTTCAAAACGACTGGTTTCGAAATAACCGCTGTTTTGAAATGAAAGTTGTTTAAGCTGTTTCAAAATGACGGCTCTTATTTCGAAACGATGGGCTCCGTCATTACGAAATAAGAATACATCGTGTGGACTAAAGTTTTTTTATTTCAAAATAACTGCTGTTATTTTGAAATAAAAAAGATGTGTAGACATGCCCTATCACTTTCAGATCTTATTTTAAAAAGTCATTATCTTGACTGAAGCAATGAAAAGCCAGGCCATTTCAGGAGTCAAAATATCCTGGAATACAAGCACATTATGTGAAAAACTGGGGCTATCTCAGTAAAACCAAGATGTGTGGTTTTGTGATTCCTTCCTTCATTGCAGCCCGGGAAGGTAAAAGTATCATCCTACACTATACATAATTTTGTGTGGGTTTTGGGAAGGAAAGGACAAGGAATTGATTTCACTCCTTCAGGTACCTTTGGAAGCTGCAGGAATCTGTACAACTCCCCATCTCCCTTTTAACCCAATGTTGATCAAACCAACCTTCTACTCAAGGACCACTGGATGTAGCTCTCTGTTGTATTTGTGAATGATATTCCTGAGTGGGCCTGTGTGGTATTTAAATAATACCACAAGAACTTCCCTTTTCAAGGCATTGCATAGGCTTCTCGTACATTTACCAGCTCAGGTTCAAGGGACTTAACATGAGCCTTGCATTCAGATACAGCAAGTAAATATTTAGTTCACAGGACTATAGACTGGTAAGTACATAACTCCAATGCATGTCCCACACCAGTGGGGATGATATACCTAGTTAAATAATAGCATGCAAAAATAGACTGTTTTTCTTACATAACCATCCCACTCCAGCCTCATCTCACCACAAGCAAGACTTGTTATTGCTGTATATTAATAGCAAGAAGGTGCCAACATTTCACAGATTCACTTGCCCACTTGCAGAACATTAAATCCACAGCCACATGTCAATAAAATAGGGGCATCACTCAGAAGCATCCTGAACATGTAGTGCAAGCTTGTATAATGATACCTTTTCTGAAGGCAAAGAAACTAGGCCAATGAACTCCATTGTTAATTGACACTCAGCCACAGAACACAACAATATATGACTTCTAAGCAGCGGGTTGAAATTAAAAAAAATTCCCCCAGATTTCCTGAATCTTATTAGCAAATACATATTGCATTTCAAATGACAAGATTCAGATGTGGTAAATAAACTCTGCGTCACTGCTGGAGGAAGTGGGGGACTGGCTGGTTCTGCCTCTTTACAGCAAATTTACAGAAACAACATTTGAGTGATGCAATTTTTGTAGCTCATAAACATTAAAACCAACATCAGCTGTCTGCAGCTAGATCGTAGATTTGTAGGCTCCTAAATAAAACTAGATGCATTTTTCAGTGATCGCAGCTGTCACCAAAGCACCTCTGAATCTCAGACCCAAAATACAAAGACTTGTCTCTACTGCACGTGTGCATCATTCACGCTATGGGGAGAGAGGAATCCTGAATCCTTGCCTATTAAAACTCTAAGATTTAGCCAAGTTTCTTAATGTGCCTCAGGACTGCAGTTGGCATTTCCACTGCCAGCATGCTATGCAGATAAACCAGGTTTACAGGGACCACACTAAAACCAGCTGGTATCTTTTTAAATCATGGGAGTTCACACATGAGAACTGAGGCTTAGACTACAGGTGGAAAGGGTTAAAGAAGGAATTACTCCGAGTGAATTAAGCTGTCTCAAGTATAGCTTTACCGGTCAGGGAGCCTCCTGTAAACTATTTGGAACACCTACGGTGGATACTAAAAGTTAGCTGAAATTCTGTCCTGATAGTCAATATATTTTGGATCTGTGTATTTTTGCCCATGGCAGACATGTATAAGAAGACAATATGATTCATTTTTCAGGCTGATGCCAGCACCAGGAGAGCTACATAAATCTAATTTTGTTTACAGAAGTATTGAGTACAATGTTGGCTGGAAACTTAACCCCAGTTTGTCAGTTCATTGTTGTTTTTGAAGTGGCTTCCTTAAGCAAAAGAGTTGTCCTGTGGTTAAAGCATGTGACTTAGAGTCAGGAGATCTGGCTTCTCTTCCCAGCTTTGCCGCAGACTTATGTGATTCTGAGGAGGTATGTGACCATATCTGTGACTCAGTTTCCTCATTTGTCAGATGAGGTTGAGGATAGTTCCCCTTGCTGTTTCAGAAGGGTGGTGTGGGAATTAATGAACCCTTGCTAAGTGCTTTGAGAATTTCACATATAAGATGCTATAAAGCACAAAGTATTATAGGCCTGTTAAAACTGTTGCTCACTGAAACTGAAAGATGTTACACTTTGGGGAATGAAGCTCCTTTATAGCATGCCTGCTCCAGACTCTGTGCCCCACTTAAGGCGCATGCTAAAGACTTAACTCATGCGTAGCCTCACTGGGATGATTTTGCCCCATACTGACCCTGTGTCAGAGGAGTACAATCCCCTGCTCTAACTTCTAACTCATGTCCCAGGGATTACTGTCTAATCCAGGGGTGAGCAAACTAGAACCCACAGGCTGCAAATGGCCCATCTGATTGTTTTGGCAGGCCCTTGAGCCCAACCAGTAGTCTGGGAGCTCCATTCAGGTGGTCCATGGAAAGGTTAAGGAACAAGCTGTGTAGCATAGCAGCAGACACTCCGCCTTCCAACCCTGTCCCTTCCATTCATCTCTCTCCCACCATATAAGCCCAGCAGTGCCTTGTTGGGAGTTTGGCAGCCACTCCCCCCTTTCAGCACTACTCCTTTCAACTACCCTTCTACCACCACATGGGCCCTATGGTGCCCTGATCAGAGCCAAGCCATTCCCAGCCCTAAGGAGCTCTGTATAGCAGCCACTCCCCAGCACAATATTAATGCCCCCCCGCCACAATTTCTGTACCTAGATGTGGCCCTCAGATCAAAACATTTGCCCACCCTTGGTATAATCCAGGGGTCTCAAACATGCTGCCCATGGGCTGCATGCAGCCCCTAAAGCTATTTCCTGCAGCCCATGATGACACGATCATTACTGATATTTGCAATATACTAGTTCTCATGCAGCCCTCTACTAGTTCAATAACATACTAGTTCTCATGCAGCCCTCTACTAGTCCCCATGTGGCCCTCATGGTGATTTGAGCTTGAGACCCCTAGTATAATTAATGTATCTCCCTAGTTTTCAAATGTAACCAGTTGGAACCCCCTCCTCTCTGTGAGACCCTATGGCTGTGTCTACATCTGAAACCTTAGTTCGGACTTTCTTAGTTAGTTAGAGATAAACTGCATTTTTTTAGTTTGAACTAACTTTTAGTTCAAACTAGCTGTGCTTTTTTTTAGTTTGAACTAACTTTTTAGTTCAAACTAAAAAAGCATGGCTAGTTCAAACTAAAAGTTAGTTTGAACTAAAAAAAAGTGGTTAGTTCGAACTAACCACTAGTTCAAACTTATTTAGTTTGAACTAACATGTCTCTGTTGGGCTAGTTCAAACTAGCCACTTTTGCTAGTTCGAACTAAACAGTTAGTTCAGACTAACCAGCCAAACTAACTAGTTCAAACTAAGCTTTGGCTAGTTTGAACTAAAAATTTTTTTAGTTCAAACTAGCCAAAGGCTAGTGTTGACAAACTTCAAATTGGTCCAGACTAAGCTTGCTTAGTCTGGACTAATTTTCTAATGTAGATATAGCCTATGTTATCTGGCTCAGCTCTCAAAGGCTATGCCTACTAAAGGGCTCAATTAAGTCAACTCAACAAAGTTGACTTTATTAAGTTAAATTAGAGAGTCCCCATTTGTTTAAGTTGACTTTAGAAAGTTGACTTCAGTCAGGGGGCCCACTTAAAGTCAACTTTACTTTTACTAAGTTGACTTTAAATGGGTCCCCAAGCTTACCTCGAATTTATAAAGTCGATTTAAATGGCTATCCTGCCTTAAGTCAACTTTATTAAGTCAACTTTAATGGCCACATTTTAAGTCGACTTAATAAAGCTGACAACTCTTACAGTCAACTCTAAGGGTGAGAATTATGAAGTCGACTTAAGCAAGTGCTTAAGTCAACTTAGTTGCTTAAGTTGACTTAAGCCTGGTTAAGTCAACTTAAGCCTCCAGTGTAGACATAGCCAAAATGAGTGGGGCAAGTTTGGGAAGGGCAAGATCAGACTCTGAGGGGGTATACTAAGTCAGCAGCTTTGCTTGATGGGATTCCCATGTCAGAACTCCTGTTGGTGAGTCTGTGCTCCCTTAGCACACTTGTCCCCAGGGGCACAATAGGATGCAAATTGCCTCTCCAATGGTGAATCTCGCCCCTGAGCTTCGCGATGCTTAGCCAACCATCTACATCTTTTGACTGGTTTGCCCCTCACTAATTTAGATAAGATTCACTGCAAAGAGGTCTCCAAAGAGAAGCCCTGAATTCACACCCCCCAGGTCTTTGTACAAGAGGCTTTTATTCAGCTCAAAACTTTGTAACTGGCTGCTACACCTGTAAAAGGCAAATTGAAACTCAGCAGCTTTGGGAAAGTTCAGCACTGGGTTCAAACTCAATGGTGTGGTCTTATCTGGAGTTAATTTACGGCAGGCCATTTGAACTTGTGCCTGTACTTGTATATGAGTAACTAAGAGACTGTGAGAATGTCTGTGTTTTCTAGGCACCTGTTGGTTTTAATGATGTGTGTCCGAACCGGACAAGGTTTTTAAAAAAAGACACTATGAAGGCAATTTATTTTGGTCTAGAGTTTTTGCTCAATGCAATTTGATTTGCCTGTGCACAATAGATCACACTGAACTATTCAGAACCAGTGTTTTAATATCATAGATCACAACCTTGTTTGTCTCAGAATGAAGTAGAACAACCCTTCACCCGCCCACTCTAAGCAACTGCAGTTGCTTCATTGTTCGATAATTAACCTTTTCTTCCCCTGGCAGTAAATGAAGTGCAAGGCTTCATAATTGGTGTCTCTGTTTTCTTTGACTTCAAATACACCCCTGAGGGGGCATTCAATCATTATTAAGGCTGGATTCTCAATGTGACTCAGTGACACATAGTTCTCTACTCCTTACTATTTATGTTGAATAAAGATGAAGCAGAAATCAATAAAATGAAGGATTATTACTCAAAACCAACTAGAATTTGGATGCCAAAGGACATGGGGTTCTGAAGTGTTAAAAACAACAGCAACAGAGATCACTCACTGTGCTGCAGAGTTAAGTGAGAAAGCATAATTCTCATTATGGGGTGAGTACTTGACTCTCAATGAAGTTTCGGTGTCTGGTTAGGAGGAAAGGGTGAGCAATTCTACTGATGAATGGAAAGTAGCACTATTTGATGTGCAGTTTCCATAAGATTTACTGCTGCTTGTATTCTTTAATTTGATTTAAGCAACAATGCAGCTCCCAGATCAGTGGAACAAGAATATGAACACAACAGGAGAGATTAAAAAATCATTTGGTTTCCAAAATTATATGGAGAGGAAAATGAGGGATTTTACAGGCTTTCCTAAAATTCCTTTTTGAGCCATCATCTTCCTCCTTTCTGTAGACAAATTCTGAACAGTCATGGGAATGATCAGGCATGATATTCTTTCACATTCACACTGGCCTGAAGAACAAAAATGGTGCTATGGTTAAGGTACTCAAGAACACCTCAGCTCAGTTCCCAGCACTGCCTCTAGCCTGCATAGGGATCTACCACCTATTGTAGTAAATGAAATGATCCCCATAGGCATTAGATTGCACCCTAAACCAAACCAAAAACCTATCCTGAACCATCAAGAGCACATGTTTGACTGGGTCACTGCATTTTGTTCTTACCATTATAAGTTTTATTGAAACCATATGTGCCTAGAAGATGGCACACTAGCAGCAGCATATCAGTGTATGTTTATGCTTAATGTTCTGTTCTTTTTTTAATAGAAAAGAGATGTTAAACAGGAAACTGTGGCTTGGTTTTTATTCCCTCCCCCTGCCCACGTGACTTTCCCACTGATTTCAATGGGAGCAGGAACCAGTCTCTTGGGAGTCAAAGCTAACTACGTTATTGGTGTGTTACCCAGCTGAGGTTAGATTTTGTTTTTCTCTGTACACAAGGGGGACATACAGCAAGCTTCCCCTCATGCAGTTACTTGATAGAAGCACACAGGAGCACTCTGTATGCTGGCGACTGCATGCTTCTACTTATCTATGGGGACCAAGGAAGCTGGAAGCGATGAGTTAGAACAGGACCATGCCTTCCCCTTCTGCAATGATCTATGGAGCAGGGTCAGCACGGCAACGGGAGCATTCAGTACTAGGCTAATGACCAGTGCAAAATGTGTATCCTACTCAGGGAGTGGCACTTGTGGATCTGTGTCTTCCTGATTTATAATCTTCCCATTGCTCCTCTTGGTGGGTGTCCTCTACACCACCTCCTGGAGTCTGTGGCAGAAATAGTCCAACTCAGTTACTGCTACAAGTGCAAAGGACCTGATCCTGCATATCTTTCCCATGTGTGAGTCGTCAGTGCAGCTACTGACAGGACAGAAGGCTTGCAGGTTCAGTCCCAACATCTCTGCAGCATTCCTTCATTCAGCTATTTGTTGTATGGCCCTGCAGGAAACCATGGAGGGAAGGCAGTAAGGTGTGACAAGTTTCATTACCATCCTACTCTCTGATAAAAGGGCCCGTATTAAACAGCCAGGTCCTCACAATTTTCGGCTTTCATCCACTTTTGGGCATTGTAGCAGCATTTCAAATATCACTGCTTTCGCCTGCAAATCTGGGGAGACTGGGCCTCAAGCAGAAGGTAAAAAGTATTTTGTTTATTTGGAAAAGATGACAATCGTGCAATTAGGCTGGCTTTGAAAGTCTGAGGTTTCATTAGGGAAACTGATTTCAGTTGATGAAGAAAAAAGGGAAATTTCAAACAAAAATGTTCCAAGACCTCCCATTCATGAGTTTCACTTTGTCAGTCATGCTTAAACAGTTTCCCATTAACATTCCTTATTCAGTCCTGTGAGCAGAGAAAGCAAATAAACACCAGTTCAGTGCCTGACGGCTTGTCAGTGAAGCTGTACTTTATTTTTAAAATGCTGTCAGCCAGGAGGGAGGCATCAGCTACACTGCGGATACAAGAAGGGCCAGAGCCTCTGGCTGTGTCTCCACATAGCCCAGAGTGGGGACAGCAAAGACAGCTTTATGCTATCCAAACTCTGGACTGGTGTGGGCCTGCCCTCTCCCAATGTAAGTCAGAGGAACCTCAGGATCAGCTCTAACTTGAAGCTGCCTTTCCTTTGCCTACAGACTGCAGTGTAGTCTAAAATCTTTGTGGTAGCAAGGGCTAGGGCTACCCAGCTCTGGCACATCCCTTTTTGAAAGGGGAGCACAGGCCACTAACATCAGCGCTATGCTGTGGGAATTCTCACCCCACCCCTCATGACTCATTTACAGCCTCTGAGTGCTGCAAACATGGCATGTAGCTGAATCAAACCTTTGCAGGCTCAGCACAATATGCTGTAGAGAGCACATGAGCAAATTGGGGACTGCTTTGTGGATTTGGCAGAATAATGGTGGCAGGGATGGGGGAGAGGGGAATGCCCTTACTTTTGCTAGAGTGCTGCTGGATCTCTAGTGACCATTTCACATCTCTTCTCCAAGAAAACATCTCAGGAGCCTGAGTCGATGAAGCCCAGAATGCGATTTTGCAACACCCAAGTTTTCAGTCAATGCCTCCTCACCATGTGCTGAGTAACGTATTGCTGATATTTTAATCATAGACTTAAGCATAATGTTCCCTCTTAACCTGTTATCAAATTCCTTGTACCTTGTTTAGGGCTGTGAAAAGGTAACCAACCCACTGGGGAGCATGCATTACAACTCCTATTTCAGTGCTGATCCCCAGAGAATAGGATTTGTTATAAGTAGCAGCTAAACCGGCTGGGTTTTCAAGGGATAGTGCCTCAAGTTTTACTTCTGGAGAGGCCCTCGTTCAGTCCCCAGTGTGTTAGCCAAGATGGTGGCCATCCTACAGTGAAGAGGCATAAAGAGCTGGGGGATCTATTCATTTTTTTTTCATCACTAGAAATAGGAAGGTAATAGTACTTGGCAAACAAACTTGTATTGAGTGCATTTGCTGGAAATGTTTATTCTTTGGTCCTGAATTATGTACTGAGTTTACATGTATAGTTTAGAAAAATCTGCAGCTTGGGTCATTTGACTGTGGAGAAGGAACGCGGGGGAGGAGGTGAAGGAGAGATGGTGGATGGTGAGGAAAGAAGGAAGTGGACACGACAGCCGTAACTTGGAAGCATTCTCCCTAGGAAACTTTTAGAAAATACGTGTCATTATGGCAATCTAGGCTATCCTAAAGACAAAATACCTACTTTTTAGAAGAATTTGTATGTACCTTAAGAATGTCATTTTTGGCAGTAATTTCAGCCACAATCAGAGACGAAATACATTGTCTTAGAAATCACCTTTCAGTGTAGTTGCAGAATTTTAGCCAGCAGCTCCCAGAATTGCCAGATCTGTCTGCTAGATCACTACTGCTTACCTGTCATGACCTTGATTATGCTGTGAAAGCAAAGAGGTTTACAGCACAAAGTGGTTGCTGTTCACCTGGGGACTCCATAAGGCCTTACACTTGCAAGTTACTTCGAATTAAGGGAGGCTTAAGTCAAACTAACTTAGTACCTGTCTCCAGTAGGCTTTCATTAAGAAATTCTTTAATTCAAACTAATGACAGCTTAGTTTGAACCAGTAAGACCTGCCAGTTAGTTCAAACTAAGCCCGTAGTTCGATCGTTAGTTCGAACCAAGGACGATGTAGACAAGGATTAACCCTTAGTTCAAACTTAATGAGTTTGAACTAAGGGCAGTTGGTTCGAATTAACAAAGCGGACTAATTCGAACCAATGGTTAGTTTGAATTAGTCCACGTTGTTAATTCAAACTAATAAGTTTGGCTATGTCTACATTAGGAAAAGTTAGTTTGAACTGATAAGTTCAAGGTTAGTTCAAACTAACCTCAAACTTATTAGTTCGACTTAACAGTGTCAAATAGTTTGAACTAACATTAGTTCAAACTAGTCCACTTTGTTAGTTTGAACTAACTGCACTAGTTAAGTTCAAACTAAGGGCTGGTCCCAGTCTCACTGTACTTAGTTCGAACCAACACTCAAACTAAGAGCTTAATTTGAACTAACTGGTGGTAGTTACTAATTCGAACTTAAGCGTTCATTGGTTTGAACTAAGGAATTCCTTAGTTCGAACTAATGAAAGCCTGATGTAGACAGGTAAAAAGTTAGTTCGAATTAAGCCTCCTCTAATTTGAACTAACTTGCCAGTATAGACATAGCCTTCGAGTTTAGTTCAAACTAACCTTGAACTTATTAGTTCGAATTAACAAATTTGAACTAACTTTTTCTAGTGTAGACATAGCCTAAGTGACTAGAGAGGGAAAAATTGGGTGGCCCCTTAGGCTATGTTCAAACACACAGTGCTTGTTTCGAAACAAGACGTTTTGAAACAAGCCATTTTGAAATAAAGTATTATTTTGAAACACCTTATTTCGAAACACAAAAAAAGTGTTTTCAAAATAAGGGAGCGAAATAGCATATCCACAGTGTGGACATGCTATTTCGCTTGGGGCGGGGACTGCAGGCACCCCCTGGGGTGAAGCGCAGCCTGGCGCCTCACCCTGCTGGCTTAAAGCCGGCGGGGTGAGGTGCCGGGCTGCACTTCACCCAGCTAGTGCCTGCAGCCCTCTGCAGGCAACCGCAGGGTGACGCACCCGCCTGCGCTTCACCCCATGGGTGCCTGCAGTCCCCCCTGTGCTGGCCAGGGGACACCCCTCAGCACCCTGGCCAGGGTGCTGAGGGGACAGCCCCTCCTCCCAGGGTGCTTAGCACGCAGGGAGGAAGAGTCAAATGTTGTTTTGGAACACTTTGTTCCGAAACAACATGTTCGCACAGGGTTGTTTCGAAACCACTGTTTTTGAAACAACCTTGTTTTGAAAGGGAAGTAGGTTTAAGCCCTTTCAAAAGAATGGCTCCCATTTCGAAACAAGGGGTTTTCTTGTTTCGAAATGGCCGTACGTTGTGTGAACATGGCATTTCTTATTTCGAAACAACCTCTGTTGTTTCGAAATAAGAAGCCTGTGTGAACACACCCCTAAAGAATTAAAAATGGGGATAGGATCATAGGATGTTGCCAGGAGTGCGTTTGCTTATTCAGAGACACGTTGTTTAGCTGTTTTACATCCTAGATTCTCTGTTTAACAAGAGGTAAATATAGTTAACACGGTTTTCCTTGCCAGACACAAACAAACAGCACTGTACACAAACCCTTTCACCTTGCAATAACTCCTTACTGTATTGAATTTTTATCTGCAGACACTTTTATCTCATCTTTGTGGTATGTATAACCATGAACATAAACAAGGCCTGATTGGCTAATGGTGAATCACAGCTGTGTATCACTACAGATCATAAACATAATGTCAAAACACAATTTTGAAAGTATCTCAGAAGAGTTTTTGTCTTTATTGTTCATTCCATTACAAGAAAGATCCATTCTATAATAGCCTTCAGGCATGGCCTTGCTCACGGCATACTTCTGGGCCCTACTCACACTTCTCAGGTAGCTAAAGGGTCTGGAACCCTTCTGCATCTGGCTGTTCAGTTCAACAGTGCTTGGGTTTCATGTGACATGCAAAAGCAAAATGGTAAGGCAGCTTGGTTAACACCTAGGTACCTAGAGAGGATGGATGGTTTTTGTGCTTCCAGCACTGAACTGGGGGGTCTTGAGATCTGTCTAAAACCCCTTGCTCTGCCATGAACTTTCTGCGTGACCTTGGGCAACTAACTAAGGCCAGGTTTTCAAAACTATTTAGATATTGTTCCATTTAGAATTGCAATGCCTGGCTGATTTAGGAGCTGAAAAGCTCATATAAATATGAAATTAATAGACAGCAAGATAAGATATGAATTTGTAGTGGATTAGATAATCCACACTAGTGATGCTATCACTGTGCATTACAAGTAGGCTCAGGCAATGAAGTTTGATACACTCTCATGCATGCACAGCTACTCTTTCAGGGTAGATGCAGTTATAGGAATATAAAGGTGCTTATGCTAACATAGATATTCTTGTTTGGGAAGGGGAATAAATCTACTAGTATAAAGGTACCTTTTAAATTGACATACCAACACTAGGGGCTGTACGGTTATAACCATTCTGGTTAAAAACATCCCTCCCCCTCAACATTTATTTTCTCGCTCCTGTGGGGAACTGTACTTTTAAGGTGCTCTGGCATGCTATAAAATATATGCTGTTTGTGTTATGCAGTGCTGATCAGCTAGGACTTAGACACTGAATGGATAAGATCTTTTAGGCTGCTTGGTGTTGAGTGATCACCAAATGCCCCACCGTCATTTGTCTGCCTCCTAAGACTTTAAAGGCAAGGGTTGTCTCATATTATTTGTACATATAGTGCCTAGCTTGTTGGGGCCTCTAAGGGCTACTGTAATACCAATAATAAATAATAATAATACATAGGTGTACGTGTTTGGCAACCTCCCTGCCACTTCCAGCATACGCTGTGAAGTGGAAGCAGCCAAAACCCTTAGGGTGTTTCTTGCCCCTGAATAGCTGTCAGAATCTTCTCCCCCAAAGTGAAAATGCTAATAGTGAGTGTGACCAAGAAGCAGAAGGAAAAGCCATTGACAGTGCATGTTAAAATTGTGTGTTTGTTGATGCTTCCATCAGTCCTGCCTGCTTAGTATTTGTACCAGAGGAGTCACATCATGCAGTCCAGTGGTTCTGAACACTGGGTTGTGATGCATTTGACAGCATAACGTGACTCTACAAGACACACTAGCTCACTCCCTCCAGGCCAAATCCAGCCATCTCCTCAGCTCACCATGACACACTTACCACTGTGTGGTGACACAATAATGTGTCCTGACATAGGGGTTGAGAAGCGCTGGTGGAGTCTGTAGCCACTAGAACCCAGCATGTCCACCAGCTATTACTGAGATGCCTGGACTGCAGTGTGGAGGAGGCAGCTCAGACTGCACCTGCTAAGAACCACAGGCTTGGATATTCCTTGCCGCTCATAGGCACTTGTGTATTTTCAAGCCCTCCATCTGCCTATACCAGTTTTTTTAGAAGGAAAGTATGGGACCCAATGACCACATGTCAAAACCTACAGTGAGTGGGGTTCACTAGCTCTGAATGGCTTTTCTGTGGAAAAACAGACTTTATAAACAGCTTAAGTAGTTTATTACTGAGATCAGCTTCAAGACTATTTATGGGCACTACCAAGCAACACAAATATCCCCCTCCTTCTGGTAATGAATACTCTGGTTTCACTTTTTGCACAGCCAGAAAGACTCAATTTCATCTACACAAATATAAAGCCAGAGTAAATTCACCAGAAGTGTAAGAACCAAACCCAGAGAGGCAGAAGTGCAATGCAGAGTACTGACCACAAAACCACAAGTAGACCAGGATGCAGAAGTATTTTTTAATGAGTTCCCTTTACTCTGATCCAAAGACAATTGGGAATCTGCCTATTGTTTTCAGCGGGCCCAGGATCAGGCCCTAGCAGTGTGGCATGGAGCTGCATAATACTGCAGCAGCCAAATAGAGAGAAATTAATCAAAATGTTCAATAATGTGAACAGCCCAAAACCTCTGTTTGCTTTTCTAGTGATGTGAAGTAAATCACATTGATGCATGCGAGCAGCTGGTACATGGCATAGTTCAAATGCAGAAGTTTACACTCAGAGTGAAAGGTTAAGAACTGAAGACTTCACTCCATGTTCAACGGCAGTAATACACGCCAACAAGTAGCCACTCAGCAGGCAGTGACAGATGACAAGCGCACTGTTGGCTCAGACAGACACAGTTTGTTCCTGTCACTGAAGAGTTAGCTTTGCAGAGCTCTCCAGCAGGCTGCTTTAAACAAGGCTCTGCTGAGCGGCCAGCTTTGATCTGTTTTGCAGAATCTTTATTTTCGTCAAGGCTTAACTTGCCACATTGTCATATCCTCAGGTAAAGCCGTTTGAACTCTGCTGTAGTGTGCAGTTAGAATGAAGTGTTTCCCCTAACAATCTGGAGAACCATTTAGCACAAAAGCCTGAAGGCCAGAATTGCCAAGACCTTCTCATTGGAATTGATTTACTAATTATTGACTTCAATTTCATGATCCATTTGTATTAATTTGACTTCTAAAGGAAGAATTCCATGCTTTATTTCAGCAAAAAATTCCAATTCACATTCATCAGTTCTTTAAATCTTATTCAACCAGAGAGCAGAGACTTCATTCACAATCCCAGGGCTGCTGAGCAAAGCAGCTTATGCCATCTCAACACCAAGATTTTACACTTTCTGTGATTTATTCATAATAATCATTGCAATGGGTTGTGTGCTGCATACAGGCAATTAACAGGTTAATACGGCCTGAGAGGGCTCATGTGCCACCTGAAGGCCCTTGAAGGGGGAGTCATTTAAGATGACCACCAGCTGGGGTGGGGCTGGGTAATGATTATAAAAGCATGAAGATTCAAGAAAAAAAGAGGCTGCAGCCTGGGGAAAAGCTCCCCTTCCATCTCTGGAATTAGAGACAGGGGAAGAACAAACTCTGCAGTCTGTATCTGAGTAGAGGCAGCCAGCAAGAAACTAGGAGTAACATGAAGCAGGCCCTGATGGGATGCCCTGACAAAAGAACAGGAAGTGAGCTTCTGAGGGTCTGAGCTCTGAGAGATGCCTGATTGCAAAGATGTAAAGTCAAGTCGAAAGAGGGCAGAAGTGTGTTTTGTTTATATATTTTGGCTTGGAATTTGGGGGAGAGGGACGTGATTCCAGTGGAGGATCCTGGGAGTACTGGAAGGTGAATATGGAGCATTTGTAGAGGAAAAGCCTGAAAAAGACTGGGAAAGGAGCAGCCCAGAAAAAGAGCAGCAAGCAGTTGGGCTGAGCAGACCTTGGCTAATGATTGCAGGGTTCCTGGATTGCAGCCTGGAATAGGGGGATGACCCAGATTCCCCTGACCAGTGCTGGCAAGATGGCATGAATCCAGAGAAGGGAACAGGGATGATGGAGAGCCCTAAGAGAAGGGTATGAAAGCCACAGGTCCTGGAGTTGGAGCTAAAGACGTTAGGGATGTTTGAATTATTTATTTGATTGGAGGTTTTGTTACCCCAGAAGGAGGGGGTCTAAACTGTGGCCAGAGGGCCAGATAAGGAGGAGAGACCACTGCAGCACTGGAGCAACTTCAGCAAAGGGCCCCAGAGAGGGGGAGAGTTGCTATGCCACACCTGGCCATTAGGAGTTGTTCCACTGGTGAGTGAAATCCGTCAGAACAAGCAATGATGCTATTACTTAGCACCTTGCATAGTCAAAGCTTTTAAAATATTAGTTACTCAATCACTGAATCTCCAACAGTGAGTAGGGGTTCATCCTGTTTTATGGAGGGAGGCGTGACAGAGAGATTGTGACCCAAAGCCACAAAGTGAGTTAGGGCATGCCTCAAATGGCGATGACAAATTCACTGCTGTCAGTGTGCTCTTCCAGGTTCGACTGAGCAGTCTGTCAAGACGTGCTTAATTGATCTCCTGCTCAGTGCTACAACTCCAGCCCCATAATTGTAGTAGAACTAAGTTGACTGAATTGGATTTCTGCTTGATTTAGCACAGTGTGAACATAGAGGTAAATGGGAGTTAGTAAAGCAACGGGAGATATGCAAGGTATTTTATATACCTTGTGTGTCTCCTATCGACTACCGCTAAACAGTGCATTGAGGGTAGACTAGGGCTTAGTGTCATAGCCAGGATTAGGACCTCCTGGTTCCTTGTTGAGAATTGCACTCAGATGCCTGGGTCATACGGTATGTTTCATTAGATATTAATTAAAGAATACATTGGTTGGACTGTACATATGATAGGAGAGAGATGCCCTCTGTCATCTATCATTTTAGTACAAAAACCCATGCTGTTCTCACACTCCCTTGTGCAAGGAAGTAAATTTCACAGGACATTCCTAGATACAGTCCTACCAGTGAAGGAAGAAGTGCTTCTGGAAATCTTAACTCCTAATGTTAGCCATTCTCAGCATTATATAGATTATTCCCCTGTTTCACACCTCAATATGTGTAAGGATTTCTAATAGCTAGCAGCTGAGCTTGGGCTGACAAAAAAAGCAGCCACCTGCCCTCATTACGCCATCTTACTGTGGTGCTGAGTTCATAAATGAACCCAAATGCATTCTTTTCTATGTGATCTCTCTTCCTGTTGTAACGTCTCTAATGTTGCTTTCTTCTTTTTCTCCATGTTTGAACTGCAGACAGAGATGCAGACAAAGGTTCTGTCAAAAAAAAAAACAGGGAATTGTGGCACTTTAAGACTAACATTTATCTTTTGCATGAGCTTTCGTGGTAGAAAATCCCACTTCGTCAGATGCTTCGAAGAAAGGTGAACTTACAGAATGGAATGAAAATAAATGCAAGGGGGTGTAAAACATAGGATCAGGTCATACAGTAACAGCAAATCAGAGCAGTTGTTAGGTTCAAACCATGGGAAGCCTGAAATCAAATTACCTTTTGTAATGGGAAAAGAACCCATAGTCTCAATTCAGTCCTGCTTTCACAGAATTTAATTTGCGTATTAATTCGAGTTCAGCTGTTTCTTTTTGAAGTCTTGATGTCCCAGCCACATCTCTGACAATGGTCGTTAACAAATCATTTATCGAGTGATTAGAAAGATGGAAGTGCTCAGCAACTGGTTTCTTTGTTTTGTGATTTCTGATATCAGCTCTGTGTTCGTTTATTCTTTTGCGCAGTGATTGTCCTGTTTGACCAATGTATAAGGTGTTGGGGCATTTCTTGCACGTGATGGCATAGACCACATTAGTAGATGAGCAGGTAACTGAGCCTTTGATGGAGTAGCAGGATTGATTAGGACCTATGATGGTATCTGTTGTGCAGATATGTGGGCAGACTTGGCAGCATGGTTTGTTGCAGGGGTGTGTGCCTGCTTCAATGTTTCTGTTGTTAGATCTGTAGTTGCTGGTGAGTATTTGTTTAAGGTTAGGGGGCTGTCTGTAGGCAAGGAGGGGTCTGTCTCCTATGGCTTGAGAGAGTGAGGGATCATCTTTTAGAATAGGCTGTAGGTCCTTAATGATCTGTTGCAGAGGCCTGACTTGAGGGTTGTATGTGGTGACTAGTGGTGTTCTGTTGTTTTCCATTGTCTACAGCCAAGCCCTAAGATATAACCGCACCTGCTCTGATCCCTCAGACAGAGACAGACATCTTGACGATCTCTATCAAGCATTCTTGAAACTACAGTACCCACCTGGGGAAGAAAGAAAACAAACTGACAGAGCTAGACGGGTTCCCTGAAGTCATCTACTACAGGAGAGGCCCAAGAAGGAAAACAGAACACCACTAGTCACCACATACAACCCACAAGTCAGACCTCTGCAACAGATCATTAAGGACCTACAGCCTATTCTAAAAGATGATCCCTCACTCCCTCAAGCCTTGGGAGACAGACCTCTCCTTGCCTACAGACAGCCACCCATCTTAAACAGATACTCACCAGCAACTACAGATCTAACAACAAAAACATTGAAGCAGGCACACACCCCTGCAACAAACCATGCTGCCAAGTCTGCCCACATATCTACACAACAGACACCATCATAGGTCCTAATCAAGCCTGCTACTCCATCAAAGGCTCATTTACCTGCTCATCTACTAATGTGGTCTATGCCATCACGTGCAAGAAATGCCCCAACACCTTATACATTGGTCAAACAGGACAATCGCTGCGCAAAAGAATAAACGAACACAGAGCTGATAGAAATCACAAAACAAAGAAACCGGTTGCTGAGCACTTCCATCTTACTAATCACTCGATAAATGATTTGTTAACGACCGTTGTCAGAGATGTGGCTGGGACATCAAGACTTCAAAGAGAAACAGCTGAACTCGAATTAATATGCAAGCTAAATTCTGTGAAAGCAGGACTGAATTGAGACTATGGATTCTTTTCCCATTACAAAAGGTAATTTGACTTCAGGCTTCCCATGGTTTGAACCTAACAACTACTCTGATTTGCTGTTACTGTATGACCTGATCCTATGTTTTACACCCCCTTGCATTTATTTTCATTCCATTCTGTAAGTTCACCCATCTTCAAAGCATCTAACAAAGTGAGATTTTTCTCCCACAAAAGCTCATGCGAAAAATAAATCTGTTAGTCTTAAAGTGCCACACGACTTCTTGCTTTTTTTGCTGGACTAGACTAACACGGCTATCCCTTTGGAAATTGACAAAAGGTCCTGTCAACAACAGAAAAGAAAAGCATAATAAACGGCTCATTTGGCTACCTTGATCTTGTAGTCTCCAGCCATCCTTTTCTTTCTTTCTTTCTTTTTTTTTTAAACAAGCACTGGATATTCTGGCTGGGACTGGGTTATGCTGAACCAGTCCAGTTTCTGTTTTCCTGTCAGTGATGACAGAAATGAACAGGAGGCAGAGCTAGAGTGATTCATCCGGTCCTCCTAATCTCAGTGCTTTGTGTCTGACTGGAAATTACTCAGAACTTCCCATTGTATAGTCACGGCTATGGCCAAATATTGTAGGTGTTTCAAGAGTCCTAGAGTGCACTGGCACAGCTCTGGTTTTGTACCAGCTGTGGATGCCACAGAACGGGTCTGTCAAAGTCAGAGTCACTGTGTGGTAGTGACTTCAGTGGGAGGTTTGACTGAGGAACAACTGAAGAAAACCTGAGGGGAAAGATTGAGGGATGCACTTGGTCGGTGAAGGAGGGAGGACTGTTTGAGAAGAGTCATGGCCTCCATGACTGCCACCTGCTTAGCTATGCGGGCAAATTATCAAACTACTTTCTAGATGGAGCTTGACAAAGTTGTTAACAAGATTATACATTGGGGCTGCCCTCTATTGGAGGGGACCAGACTCTGTGACCCAGGTGCTCCCTTCCTGTCTCAAGTTTCTAACTGAACTCCACCTCCTTTATTAAATGAGATACTTACGTTAAAATCTCCTGATTCTAACATACACTATGTGGGCAATTTCAAAGTAACAAGAAAGCACCAAGACTGTTTGAAGGACTAAACACTCCAAACTGTAATTCTGTTTTTCATACAATGCTATCAGTTTTGGCCTAGAAGTTGGTAACACTGTATCATATCTCCAAAGAAGTGCATAAAGTTGCCATGCTTTGTATTTAACCCATCTGAATTTGCCATGCTTTGTATTTAACCCATCTGAATTTTTTCAATAGCCTGAAAAAAAGGTGTTTCACTTGGGGTGGGGGAGACAATATTAAGACCACTGACCCTGTGGGGGGTGCTGGGGAACCCCAGACGGGAGGCGGCCCCAGCCCCACCGGCGGCAGAAGTGGTGGTGGGGTGCCGAGGAAGCCGTCCTGCCCATGGCAGGAGCCGCGTGGGGGCGGGGGAAGCCCCTCCCACCTCTGGCAGGAGCAGCGGGGGGGCAGTGGAAGCCCCCTGCAGAAGCAGCGGGGAGGGCAGGGGAATCCTGGGGGCAGGGCGTCCCTGGCCCAGCACAGGCATCCCTGCCCCTCCCCTCCCCTATTTTGAAATAGCATGTCACAGTGGACTTGTTATTTTGATTCCCTCTTTTTTCCTTATTTCGAAATAGCTTTTTGTTATTTCAAAATAAGGCGTTTTGAAATAAGGCCTTTGTTTCAAAACAGCTTGTTTCAAAACGGCTTGTTTCAAAACAAGGGCTTTTGTGTGGACATAGCCATGGAGGTGCTTAGCCATCTTCAGGGCTTGTTCCCTCTCCCTCACCCTCAATCAATTTTCCGCTCCGCTTACTTGACCCATGGTAATGACAATAATTGGAGATTTGAGGGTCGGAGGAAATATCTGATCTCTCTCACAGTTTAAAAGTGTATTAGAGTGAGGGAAAGGTAAAATATGAAGGGGGTGTTTCTGCCAGTATAAATCTACAATCAATCCACTGAAATCAAGGGAGCTACAGTATAGAGATCTGAAATCAGTGTCAAGGAAAGCAGAATCAACCGCGGAGTGTCTTGAAGCTGAAGGTGTACTCAACTTCTCTTTCTGCAAAAGGAAAGATTTGAGGCTTTAGCCATAACAAAATAAAGTTAGTGCTTGAACACTGCCATGTGTGACTCTCAGAAATATCTCAGTAAACAAGGCAGGTTAGTTAGCCGATGTGCTATTCAAAGATCATATAAGGTAATGATTGCTCTCCAAGTATTTTAATTATACTGTTTAGGGTACTGAAAACAAGCACATCCTTGATGTTACCAACCCTGCAAGATCTTTGGGTGGATAAAAAGCAAAGAAACAAACAATCAGCAGTTCAGAGCTGTTTGAATACAATTCTTGACGTGTTCCTCAGAGAACTGAGACACAATCATTGCCAGCAATGCTCTTTTAATCTAATGGCTGCAGTGATATACAAGCACCTATTTTCCTAGTGTCTCACACGCTTCACCTGCCAATGTAGGTAACCTATAAAATGACTGTAATTCATAGCATCTTAAAAATTTCCCAGAGATGCAAATCTAAATATGCTTGAACAAGGTGACTCTGTTATAGATTCTGTTCCAATTAACAATAAACTGCCTCATGTCATTGCCTGACTTCAATACTAAGAGGTTTTTGTCAGGTCTGTAAGTAGTCAAATGTGTTGTGGTTTCTCTCCATCTCTTTTGGATGTACAGTAGTAATTATGCAGTTTGATCTCTCTTCATCATCCATCTGATGATTTAAAAAATTAGCATTTTTCAAAATTACTTAGAAGAGAGTAACCTGAATATTTTCAATATATCAGCTGTCAAGGTATATTAGCCTAGCTCCTTAGGTGAGTGAATCAATACAGCTCCACTCTGCTATTTATAAAACAGAGATAATGAAAATTTCACTTTTTCCCATTGCAATCTAGAGTAATTGGATTTTTCTATCTTCCAGCTTGTTTTGTGTGGGATATCACTTCTAGCACACGCACATCTACACAGATGAAGGATGGCTTTGTGCTTAGCATGCAAGTCTAGGCTGTGCATGGTGTAAGATCTACTTCTACTACAACCTTTCCCCCTGAGCTTATGCAGCTCCCTTAAACTCATTGTGCCTCAACTTCCTTCCTTAGAAAATATGCCTAATGTTTACGATCTAATAAAGATATCTGTAAATCATAGTATGATCCTCTTAGAAAAGGAGCTAGGCAAGTGCATAGATATCCTTGTCACAGGATGCACATTGAGGTGTGGTCTGTGTAACTTTTTTGTTCACTCCTGCCATGCAATTGCGTGGTATGATGCAAAATGTGCATGCCAGGTTCCTTTTTGAATGCTCATAACATGCTCTGCATTATTGTTATGGTATCATGTTTCCTACCATATCATGTATGTGTACAGATGTGAAACATGTTCCTAGGTATTTCACATGATTTGGGGGTTGGGGGAGACTATCAGAACTGTCTTTTGGCAGCATGTAAACAGCCAGGGGTGGCAGCACATCTCCAGAGAAAATAACAATCATAGGCTAGTTAAGTGTCTGGGCCAGAGAGGGGGGAATCTCCCACCCTTTCTGAACAAAGATCACCTAGAAGGAGGAGGAGGCCTGGAAACAAAATACATGCACTTTTAATAGTTAGGGGCTTTTTGCCAGTGAAACTCCATTTTGAAACATCTCCATCTACAAGAAGGATTGGGCCCTGCCTACGGAGAGGCAGAAAACTGACTGCAAACCATCATAGCTGAAGTTGAGTGTTGAGCTGATTATATTTTTAGCAGCCACTTTAGGTTAGAATGAGGCTTATATTTTTATGTGCTAGTGGTATCTCCTGACTAATTTATTAAATGGTTGTACATTGATTTGCTATATACTCACTTAAAATCATGTTCATCAATAAAACTAGTGTTTGTTTTATCTAAAGCGGTGTGAACTTTAGAGGGTGTGAATGAGGAGAGCTGAGGCATTCTTGTTTCTTTGATAAACAGTGTCTATGGCTATGTCTGCACTAGAAAACGTTAGGTTGACTTTGTTAATTTGAACTAATAAGTTCAACTTTAAGTCAAAACTAATATCAACTTTATTAAGTCAAATTAACAAAGTGGACTAAGCCCTAGTCTATACTTAAGGCTTTTTTGGCAGCAGTCAACTGCTGTTTACACAAGGAATATAAAATTCCTTGCGTAAACAGTGGCGACTTTGTAAGCCGCTGTTACACATTAGGGGAAAGCCGACTGCAAATCACTTGTGGTCGGCTTTCCTCAATTCCCCTGGACCCCCAGGACTTCTGGGGTGAGCTTCGGGGAGCAGCGTGGTGAGTTCATACTCACCATGATCCTCTCCCGGAAGCCCAAACTGAAGGCTGCAATTTTGCTGCTGTCAGTATAGCCATACCCTAAGTTGACTTAAAGTTAAGTCAACTTAGTCCACTTTGTTAATTTGATCTAACTGCCCTTAATTCAAGATTAATAAAGGCAAATTAGGGGTTAATCCAGGTCTACACCATCCTTAGGTCGACCTAAGTAGTCAAATTAAGGCTTAGGTCAACCTAACAGGTGGTTCTTATTAATTCAAATCAAGCTTTCATTAAGTTGACTTAAGGAATTTATTAATTTGACTTAAATAAAATCCAGTGTGGACAGCGACTAATTTAGGTCGAAGTAAGCCTCCTTAATTTGACATAAATTGCCAGCGTAGACATAGCCTATAAGCCTACTGTGATTAGGGAAGGGTTCTGATCTCTGTAGGAAGGAAGTTCCCGATGTAGCATCTGGGGATTGGTGGTGCTTGCTGGGGGACTGTCCCTTGAGTGACTGAAGAATGCGCACCCACTTCCTGGGACTGATTACACACAGGAGGTTAGGATGGACCAACCCAGGAGCAGGTGGCCACTTAGCAAAGCAGATTAATTCAGGTCTAGGAGTGGGCAACAGGGGAGGCATAGCAGCACACCAGACCAGATTCTGGGAGGGGAATACCATAGTCCTCTGCTGCCTTTGAGTACAACATGCCATGCTATTTGAGACCTCCTCTACAGTGATACATTTTTACCTCTGCAGCTAAGGATTGCAAAGCAATTTACAAATATTATTAGACTGGACTTCACAGAAACCTTGCAAAGGAGAAAAGAATCATTATTCACCTGTTACCCTGAGATTCTCCTGCCTATAATGCTGACACCACACATGGGAGGGGGAGTTTCTAGAATTAATAGACACAGAAGCACAACCTGTGCTTGAGCAAATGCAGCCACAGTGACACACAGAGTGAGTCAGGGTGGCCACCTGAGTACGATCCCACCCAACTCAGGGCAGTTAGATGAAGCCAGCACAGCCACATTGCTATCCTTAGAGCACTAGGTTGAGCAGAACTAGCATGTGTCCGTCTGCCTGCTCTGAGGGATGCACCTCCTGGAAGCTGCATATACATATGCTTAAATAGAGACGTTAAGCAAATTTACACAAGTTCATTCAGAAAAGCTGCTGCAGAACAAATAAGAGAATTCAGACTTTCTGAGTTCCCTACCTGTACTATAAACATAAGACCTGCCTTCTCCTAGGAAGTGGCATGTGCAAATTCTGCACCTTGGAAAACAGAAAACTGACCCATACATAGCAGAAAAATATTAGCTATCTATCGCTACTATTTTCACTGTTACTAACCTCAAGCTAGATTATATGTTGTTCCCTGCCTCCTTAAGTACAAAAACTTGAACAGGGAGAAGCAAAATAATTTCAATTAACTTTAAATTTGTTCAGTAGCCTGGTTTGATTTAGAGTACCAGGAACATAACATCACTGTCTTGCTACAAAGCACCTGCCATGCTGCAAAGGAAATTGCAATCTGAGTGCTAAATGCAAAACAGGAGTGTTATGCAAGGTTTATCTTTTAAAAGAGCTGTAAATGTTAATGAACTAGGTATCTTATACAGCTGTTTATATTTATTGATTTATTCATCCATCCACCCACCCCAAAAGGCACAACTAGAGTGGGTGAAAATGCAAAAGCAGTAATTCTGTGTCCTTTGGCTCTGATTCTCCCAGGGACTATTATTCTGGCATGCCACAGAATTCTATGACAGCTTCTATAAAATTAAGAACCTAACTGAATAGAATAACTAGATGTTTTCTGGTGGGGCAGTGTCTGGTACCCACTACTCATGCAGCTGATGGCAAACTGCCCCACCAGCAATGGATAATAAACTTGCTTTTTAGGGAAAGCTTTCAGAAAAAAATTGTTGGAAGTATCTTATTAGGTTTTACTAAACTGAAGCCAAAATTGGCTGCATTTTCAAAATAGGGAACTCACAATTACAGGTGCAGTTGAACAGCAACCTAATCTATGTGCGTAGTCACTGACACTGTGCAAGCAAGTCATAATAGGATACACAGAGGATAAAAGAAGGATGATTGAACAGTTAGGTTATCCTGGGACTTGGCAGAATTGGGCTTAAGTCTTTGTTCTTCTAGAAACTTTGTGTTACCTTCAGCTAATCACTTAAGACCAGATTTGTAAAGATATAAAGGTGCACACTGATGCAGCTTGACACTGAGAGGGTTTTAAGGCTGTGTCCACACTTGCGTGGTTAAATTGATTTAACTTATATCAATTTAATGAAATTGAAATAAGAATCATTAAATTGATTTAACTCACCATTGCTTGTGCAAATAAAACACACATTATACCTTGTTGATATGTTCAGGCATTTTGATTATATGTTTAAATCAGGTATAGACTTGTGCAAATCATTTGATGGTAGATTCTTGTTATACACAAACAGCTGTGGCAAAATGGGGTGTTAGCAGTAGAACATCAGCAGTTTCTCAAGATATTGACACAAATGTTGCCTCTCTCTCTCCCCCCTCTGCCTTGCCCCCATGGTCTGCAGAATAAAGTGTCGCTTATAGTTGAAACATGGAAAGGGCAGCAAGGTTTGACCAGGAAAAAAATATTTGCTTTGGGAAGTGCCCTGTGGGAATTCTGAAGATTTCAGAGGTGACAGGTATTGGCAAAGATGAGCCCCAGCTAGACTTATTGTTTTCCTCTGTTGAATTTCCCTCAACAGGCTATTTTATACTGTGTATAATAGGCATAACATTAAAATACGTGGTAAGGAAAGAAAATAGAGCAATGGTTTCAAGTTGCAGATGGGGAGGTCTAGGCTGGATATTAGAAAAAACTTTCTCACTTGGAGGGTGGTGAAGCAGTCCAGTGGGTTGCCTAGGGAGGTGGTGGAATCTCCATCTTTCGAAACTTTTAAAACCTGTTTGGATAAAACCCTGGGTGGGATGACTTAGTGGAAGTAGTTCTGCTTTTAGCAGGGGGTTGGACTGGATGACCTCATAAGGTTCCTTCCAGCCCTAATATTCTATGATTCTATAAATACTGGGCCAGAACCTTCCTGTCTTTGCATTTTGTGTGGTCACTCACACCTGGAACTAGTGTATGTAAATGCTGCTAGTTCAGAAGGACAGCTTTTTTCACTTGCTTTGCACAGGTATAAAACAACTTCCTGAGATGCACGGCTGGGTAAATCAGGCCAAGTTGAACAGTTTGTTCCCTGTCTCCAGTAAAATGCCTGAAGGACATAACAAATTAGAAACTTTCCTTCCATCAGATTTTCTTGGCTTTCTGAGACCACTACTCTTATCTCAAAGGCTGTCAGAGATGAATTTCTATTTTTCCCTCCCTTGCAGTCTACAGCATCTAGAGTTGGAGCCCATGCGCTCAATTATCTGTAGGTGTTTCTTATCTCAGTTTCTTTATTGAATTTCTCTCTTCTGTCTCCTTCACACATCAACTTGAGCAAACATGCTGAAAAATGAACAAGCCAAAGCATAAGAGGGAAATCTGTGCTACATAATAGGCTGGACAGACCAAAAGGGTCTGCTCGTTCATACATCTTAACAAAGCATTAATCATTATCATCTGTAGGCAGAGAGTATGTGTATTATTTTGTTTTCCAAATGCTAACAAATAAGGCTCTGACAATGGAACAAAGTTTTCAGCCTAGGCTAAACCAGGTGAACTCACAATACATCTTGTCCTCACCCACTCTCTCTTGATTTTGTTTCTGTAACTACATTTGCATGCACAAATTGGGTGATCTCATTACCTGTTAGGAATTAGGCAGAGGTTAAAATATAATTTGGAGGGGTCCTGGAATGCTCCTGTGCTGGCGGGCCCCCCTCCAGTGCCAGTGGGCCCCCCTCCAGTGCCAGTGGGCCCCCCAGACTCCAACTTTTGCCATGCCCCCTGCCCCCAATACCCCCCACCCAGCACGAGCCAGCCACCCCCCTCACTCACCAGTGGCGGTGCGGCTAGGGAGGTGGGTGGTAGACCCTGGGGCAGCACCACAACTGGGGCACAGGCAGTAGGCCCTAGGTTGGGGGCGGGGCCTGGAAGGGGAGGGGTTTGGGGTGGGGCTTGAACCCCTAGTAACGCCCCTGCCCGCTGGAACATGGTGGAACGCTGCTCTGGGGGCTTCCATTTGTAGGGGTCCAGTGTTCAGGGCCCTAAAATAGAGCATGGATCCAGAATGCTGCATTCTGGGGCCTGCTATTTTTAAATGGCGGGCCTGGAATTAGGTGGGCAAATGCCTGAAATTGAACTTCTGTTGAGGCCACTGTTGGTGTTATACCAAAAAGGGCACCCAGGAGAGCGCCCCCTAATAAAAAGAAAAGACTAGCAGGATCTTATTCAGGGGGACAAGGCAATATGCCACTTTTATTGTAAATAAGTAAGAATAGCAAAAGGCAGTCACACACACACACACAAGAAGTTCTGCAACCTGGTATGATATAATTACCAGTCCTTTCTAGTGGCCAACTAGGCTAGGCACAAGGAGAGAGCCAGGCCTCTGTCGGTCACAATCCGATGCTCCAAGATGACAGTTGCAGAATGAGACCCCAAAGTTTTCATGCTCTTACCCATCTTTTATACTTGCTGGCCTTCATGTAAGTCTATGGGATTTGCTGTGTCATGTAGCCTCAGCGTTCCTGTGAGATCATGGGTCACCAGTCACTTGCAGACTTGATTGTATTTTCTTGTTCTTTTCTTTCTGGGGTGGTTCCTTCTGTTTGCTTTAATGGGATGTCTGCATTGTTCAGCCAGTTAGATGGTACTTATGATTCATCAGGACAGGCTGGCAGTTGAGACTGGCCTCTTCACACATGCACGCACACGCACACGCACACCCCCTTCATTCACACACCTTGCTCACACATTTAAAAGAACATACATAGCATACGCCTAAACCAGATTTCATCAAGTATCCAAATGGAGTACATTGTTTAAGCAGGAGTTCCAAACTGACAATATGGAGTCTTGTTAGACATTGGTTATAATGTCTGTTACACAGGGTTACAAAATTATTTTACTTTATGACACTGAAGGACAGATACACAACATTAACTATCATATTTTAAAGGTAAATGTAATTCATTATCTGTCTGTGCTCCACATTGGACTCATCATTGAAAATGTTGCTCTGATGCCCGTCCTTGTTGACTATTTAGTGACTTTCAAAAATTAATAAATGGTTCTAGTGATAATTATCAGATTTTTTTACTTTGTTAGAAAACTGGCTCTTCATAAAAACAGGAAGTTCTCTTAGCTAAATATGTTCTGTCTTCATGGAAAACAAGGAATTACCTCTGGAGCTTTCGGATAATTTTTAAAAATCAAATAGGCTATGTCTACACTTGTAATTTAGTTCCAATTAAGGAGGCTTAAATTGAACTAAATTCATGCATGGTCACATTGTCTTTCATTAGTTCAAACTAAGGAAGTCCTTCATTCAAACTAAGGAAAGCTTAGTTTGAAATTGTAAAACCTCCCTTTAGTTCAAACTAATGGTTAGTTCAAACTTATTAGTTCAAACTAAACAATGGACCTGTGTTCGTTCAAACTAACTGTTAGTTCGAACTAAATGTGGTTTGACATTCTTCCTCCCAGGGTGCAGGAGGCAGTCCCCAGGTTGGGATGGGGCCTGGAAGGGGAGGGGTTTGGGACTAGGTCCCACCCAGCAACACCCATGCCCCCTGCCTGATGGAAAGCAGCAGAACGCTGTTCCAGGGCCTGCTATTTTTAGGGACCCAGCATTCAGGCCCCTAGAAATAGAAAATGGAACCAGAAAGCTGCATTCTGGGGCCCACTATTTTTAAATGGTGGGTTCTGGAATGCAGTGTTCTGGCACCATCTTCCATTTTTAGGGGACCTGGAACACTGAACACCTAAAAATAGTGGGCCCTGGAACTGTGTTCCTTCTGGTTTACTTTAACCCTGGAGCTCCAACTGTTAATTCACATCCACAAAAAAAGAGGAGTCCTTTGGAACTTGAAAGATGAACAAAATTATTTGAGAGTAAGCTTTCAGGCTATAACTCACTTGGTCAGACTCATGCTAACTCACAGGGTCCTAACCCAGGACTGGTTTTCTCAAGTCTAGATGTTTGATCCTGAATTCCTTGTCCATTCAGAGGTCTCACTGATTTCAATAGTAGTCTTCAGTGCAAAGCAGTTACACTATCATGCTTTGAATAGCTAGGGTTGGATTGTTGAAATCTACCCATTTTTCAATGAGAATTTTTTAAATCTCTAGTCTGGTGGACCTTAGAAATAGGGGCCTAAATTATTAACTGATATAAATTGGCAGAGTAGAGATCTGTTGCAGAATTTCCTTTCTTCTAAGAAGGTATTACTTACAATAATGATTTGGAAAATAAGATTATATTTATATAGACTCACTTGCTAGTATCCTTTTTATCAGCTCTGAAGGTTTTGAGTAAGAGCTGGATCTGAAAACCTACTTTACTGTTACCTGGCTTTGTTGATGACCAAAGTTACTTATGTTGTAATGTCACCAGCGGATGGTTTATCAGCACACAGCCACAGACACATAGAAAGGTAGATGATTGATTTCCTATATCAGGCAACTTTACAGTAGTAGAGCACCACAAAAGCCACTAAAACCCTTTGGCAAGCCATATTTTGGAGGGCTCAGGTCTTATTCCTGGGGACCGGGGGCGGGGGGGGTTGGTAAACTCCCATAGGGAGTGATTTGTGTTTGGTGGTGGTGGGGCTGGAGAGTGAGCCTGGGCCACACTCACCCTGCAGTGATAGCTTCTGTCCTAAAGGGGCTAGGCCCAGCTCCCATTGGCTCTCACTGCCTACAGTGGAGATTAGAAAGAACCAACCATAATGTCATGTGACATGCATATATGTGGTCAGGCAGTTCCCTTCTCCCCCCACACCTCCCAACCTAGCTCTGATGCCCTGCTCCAGCAGATCTGGGGTTTCACCTGCTGAGCTGGGCCATTCCAGCCAAATAAAACAATCTAGCGGGCCAGAGGTGGCCCTTGGGACACCAGCTGTCCATTCCTAATCTACATTACATTGAGCCAACATTGCCACTTGCAAGTGAGACTCTCTGTCATTCAGAACTTTGGCCATTTCAGCAATGCCTCAGCTGCTCCTAGTCCCACCTCTCTCTTACCTAGGCCCAGTACCTTGGTCAGGAGCCACTCCCTCTCCCATCACCACCTATCTTCCATGTGGATCTAGCTAGGGTGCCCCTACCCCAGGGGTTTATACAAGGCAGATATGGCGGGGGGGCAGGATCTGGACCCATTCTGGGCACCACCAAAAATTATACAAGCCTGGCATCCAGGACTACTGTGATCATCCAGTCTGACCTCCCCAACATAATCCCTGTTTGAATGGGAGCACATTTTGGGGGAAACCTCTAACCTTGATTTCCATATGAATACTGTTTTAGCTGCATTTTGACAAAGCAGACTGGAAGGAGGAAACAGTGTAGCATTACATCCCTGTGCTTATCACATATCCATGCCCATCTTTATGAGATTTGTTGTAATTATATTCCGTAGCTAGGATTAAGACAATTGTGGTCGCTGATTTAAAGGCTGTTTTTTCTTACAGGAGGTGACCCTGGAATAACATTGATGATTTAAGGCTGGAGTAGTCAGGTTTTATCTTGACAATATCTCTTTAAACCAAAACACTTACAATACAGTAAAACCCAAGGGTTCCTCTGAATGCAGAAATATATCCTCCAATGTCTCAAATGAAGTTTCATAAGAAGAAATCCATCATTCCATGAATTTATAGACATGTTAGGAAAAGAACCATATTGCAGGTTACTCGATCTATCCTTGAATCTTTGTGCAGCATTTAGCAGTGCAATGGAGGAATGTGATTTGGAAATGCACTGGGCAGGATTCAGCCATGTCCTGGAAGCATCAAGTTTCATCCAATTTGAGAGGATTTTCACTCTTTTTGGATAGTACAACTAGCTGGGATTATTATCCAATTTCGTTTTGCTGAATTGCTGTAAAGCTGAGAACTAGGGAAAATAAATTCAAGTGGGGTGACTTTTACTCCCTTTCCATTCACACAAAGTTTTCAGTTATTTCAAGGTAATTTGGTTCTTTCTTTCCCTTGTAGCACTTTCTGGTTTCAGGGATTACATGTAAAGACCAATGCTTTATACTGATGGATATATATGCAATAGCAAGGCATACAACAGTGATCCAAAGGGGGTCATTATCTAGTTTGCCAAAAAAACACCCCCAAAACAGTCTTTTCTAATGTATGGCAGCAGATGTCTCATCCTGGCTGTGTTACAGGTGATGGTGGCCTGAAGAGAGCTTGCTACTCTGCATGGGAATTGTAGGGCTTTAATCTGAGGGGTTGAGATCTGGATTTTTGAAATTCAGTTCCCTGGGTTTGCTGGAATCTAAAGTTGTTACAGCTAACACCTACAGCACATCAAATTCCTGAACCCACCACACCTGTACAACAGCTACCACTTTGGTCAACACACTGGGGATTCAGTTTAGTACCACATTGCTAAATGTATGAGCTGCTACAGTTTAAAATTTTCTATGTAGGGCTTCAACCAACTGATTTCCTCAGTGAATTGTGCACAGAGGGAAACAAAGCAGACTGGAAGGAGGAAATAGTGTAGCATTACATCCCTGTGTTTATCACATATCCATGCCCATCTTTATGAGATTTGTTGTAATTATAGTCCGTAGCTGGGATTAAGACAATTATAGTCCTTGATTTAAAGGCTATTTTTTTATAGTATGCAAACACACTCTACTGGGTCATGTAATATATGATGAGACCTGGGCCAGGTTCCCAGTTGGTGTAAATTGGCACTGAAATCAGTGGTGTGACTCCAATTTAAATCAACTGAGAACCTGGCTCAGTTGGGTATGTGTTCCTCAGCTGATCACTCCATTATCCAGGGCAGTAGTTCTCAACCATTGTGTTGGGACACATTACTGTGTCACCACAAAGTAGAAAGTGTGTCACAGAGGGTATGTCCACACTCACTCTTTAAATCGAAATAATGCTGATTATTTTGATTTAAAAGATTGCATGTCCACACTACATTTCCTTATTTCAAAATAAGGAACGTCATTTTGATATAATAAAACCAAGTATTATATTGAAATGATGGTCAAATCGAAATTGTTATTTCACAGTAACACAGTGTGGATGTGTTATTTCAATTTAACTGTTATTTCGATTTAGCACTTTTTGCCCTTCTCCTTCCCAGGGTGCTTTCCTTTTTCTACATATTGGGTGATGGCATGGCCCTTCTAGGGCGCCATGTTGCCACACATCCCATGATACCCCTCGCCTAAATCGAACTAGGAAGCCCTGTCCCTGGACATGCTAGTTCTATTTGAGTTTCTAGTGCAGACATGTTAAATCATTTTAACTTAAATTGATTTAAGGATTTTTATACTGATTTTATGAAATCGATTTAACTTAAATCAATTGAACTGCATAAGTGTGGGCATAGACAGAGAGCTGGGGAAATGGCTAGCCTAGGCCTGTGGTGGGTAGGCTGGTGTGTCCTATGGGGTCACAATACACCACCAAGCATGTCACAGCCTGCAAAGGTTGAGAACCACTGATCCTGGGGAAGGAACCATAGGTCTAGAAGATGCAGAAGTTCCAGGATTTGTTGTGCCTAAACCATTCAAGCCAGATGGCTATCCAGCCTCTTTCTCAAAACCACCAGTGAATGTGCTTCCTTTGTATAAAGCAGAAACATGGCCACCCCCAGGTGAGGCAACATGGCCGCCAGACACCTGGCCATCAACATGGAGCTCAAGGGATGGGTCAGAAAATATAAAAGCAAGGCCAGGGAGCTCAGTCCAGCCCTGGCCGCTGAAGAAGAAGGGTGGCTGTCCCCTGGCTCCTCAGCCCCGGCCATTCCTCCAGCAGAAGGAACACTTGCTCAACTGCTGGTCTCCACCCCAGTACCAGGATGTTTGGCTTGGGCATCCCATGGCAGGTGCCCCTAAGGCGGGGCCAGCTTCACTTGAGGACGGTCGGTTGGGAGGACAGCCGGAGTCCGGGAACCCCGACTTGTCCTCAGAAGGCTCAGTCTGCCATGACCCAGCTCTGCCACTATCTTCCTGTGATTTGGAGGAACTGCCGCCTGCTACACAGGAAACTAACCTTCCTGTGAGACAAGACCTGCATGAGCTGCCCATCACACCAGACCAAGTAGAGCTTCCAGAGCTTCCCCCACCAGAGGGGATGAAGGTCACGTTGGAGCTTCCCGACGTACCCCTGCCAGATGAAGTGGAAGGCTTCTGCTCCTTGCCCCTAAGCGACTACCCAGAGGACACTGTTGAAGGGACCGAACAGGTACTACTGGGACTGGGGGAAGGCAGTAGCCCAGGGGAGGTAAGTCCCACCCTGGGGTCAGCGTGTTACGGCCAGATCCCTGCTGACCCCATGGTCGAATACCCGACTTCTGTCAGGGCCCTGGGCTGGGACACAGTGGAGTAGGGCAGGCCTGTGTTCCCCTCCTCCTCTCACCTTCCCCTAGACGACAACCCCATTTGATACCCTGTGTTACTTACCCCCCCCGCTTACCTAAAGACTTGTTGATTCTGTGCCCTGCTTAAAGGGCTCCGGACTACTATTGAACTGCCCCAACCCAGGGCTCTAGACTGCTGGGTTGCCCCTCCAAGGGGCTGAGGCATACTGGTTTTCCCTTTCTCTTTCTGGAAGGGACTCTTTCTGCAATGCTTACCCCTACCAACTCTCCCAGCCTGCCAGCAGTTGCCCAGCTGCCACCCCCCACCCAGGATGTTGACAGCTTAATGGCTAGAACCCAAGAAGGGATGGACTACAGGACAGCTTGAGTTGTAATTCCCCAACCCTCTCACCTGGAGGCGCCCTCCCGGTGGGTCGAGCACAGGACTTGCTCACACTTGGTCACAGAGTAAGCCCTCTGCTACTTAGGTGTGAAGCATATGGTTGACAAATGTCCATAAATAATGGAAATGTTCCAGCATCCTCATCACATTCACAAATGAGAAGGTATTGTCTTAGGCTTTGTAAACTGAGCTAATCAAAGGCACATTCAGTGCATCTGTATGTCAAGTTCTTCCTAGCATTCCCAGCACAAGTGACACCCTGTGCTCTGCTCGCCAGGGCATGTAGTGAGCACACACCCTTCACAAATCCTTGAACCAGTAGCCCTCTCCTGTACACCTATTCAGAGTCATTGGCAGGCAGGGAAAGAGTAGGAAATGCATTCATCAGCAAAAGAGATGTGGTCACTTTTGCAGCCTCATGTGCGATTTTCCTTGTCATTCAACCTCCACACTGTCTCTCAACCAGTCTTATAACAGATTGCCTGTGTTTTGCCCATAGGAAGCCATGTTCTCCTTCACCCCAGCAGCAGGAGAAATGCAGAATTCTGATCTTGGGGCTGAGAAGAAGCCTTTCAGTGTCATACGGGGTCAGCTGGAACTGCCTGATATGATCCCAGCCCTTCAGCTCACAGCCTTTGTATGTGACAAATGAATTCCTCACTACTGAATCTACTTGGCCACATTGAAGCTGTCTGGTGGCTTTTGGTGGGATCAGTAACAGCATTTCCAGGATGCTGGGTGTATGTTCCAAGAATTCACACCTCTCTTCTTCAGAAGAACTGCAATTTTCTGTTGTTATTGGAAAAGGACTGTAATTCAGACAGCAATCACAACCCAAGCTGTGTGATGTCAGTATTGGTTGTGGTGTCACGCTGTGTCACCTGCAGCTATGGGTGACCTGTAACATAGCGGAATGATAGAATTCCACTGCATCAGGGTTAGCAGACCATGAGAACCTGTGACCCACAAAGCACCCTGAGACAGACATACAGAATGGCTCTTTGGAAGCAAGATGAGCAAGGGGCAGGAACACAGAATGTAGTACTACCTGGATCAGTCATTCTTCCATGCTAAATGGGGAATGCTATTGCCACAGAGTACCTGTCGCCTTCAGACTACTTTGCTTCTGTTCTGCTCCTTCAAAGTTCCCCATCAACTATCTGAGTTTCCTGGACTGGGTGCTGGAAAGAGATTTTGGGGCTTCACTGACTATTCATCAAATTATCATTTGCAAATGCAGTCTTCAGTTTCATCAGGATAGTAAATTAAAAATGAACCTTGTATTTTTAAGTTCCAAAGGGGTAGCTGTGTTAGTCTAGTTCAGCAAAACAAACAAGGAGTCTTATGGCACTTTTTAAGACTAAAATTTATTTAACGCATGAGCTTTCATAGGAGAAATTTTAAGTATCATCAGTCCATTCACTGAATGCAGCGGTGCCTATTCAGCTTAGCCTTTAAAAAGTGTAAGGTCAGAGTTGAGCTCCACTCTGCAGCAAAATATCTGAGAAACTGGTAAACAGAAACTTGAAAATTCGTGGAGTTGGTAAATGTTTAACTTGTGAGTTCTGGCTTGACTCAGTGTTGTTTAGGTTTATTTATCCAGCTCTTAAACAAACTGAGGAAAAATTCTTTATTGGGCTTAAATAAATAAGTAATTAACATAGAAGACCTGAAAGAGCACAAGTCCTGCCTAAAAGTGAAACCAACTAGTGTGTTTCTCTGCCTTCCCCTTATGAAATGAGGCAACGGTTTTTAGTGGTTTATGAAAACTTTCCAGGCAGAGATCAGATAAGCCATGCACTTGCAACTGGATTTGAAAAATCATCCTTAATGTATAAGTACTGCTAGCCCTGCTGTCCACATGAATGCAAATTGTTATGACTATGATCTCAAACTATAGATTAAGATGGGCAGAGGAGGGACAGTTCAATTCCAGACCCAGCTTAGTTTCAGGCTGGGTTTCTGAATTCAGGTTCAAAGCCCAACCTGCCTTTATGGAACATTTCTCTGCAACATCTGCAGAATATCTAGAGTTCAGTGAAGCAGTTCTATTGAATTCCATAGCAAGGGGAGTCATTCTACTTTCAGTTTTACAGGCTGTTTGTTCACTGCAAGTTCCACAGAATCCTTTGGGTTTCATTCCCATCCTATTTGCTAAGCTTTAACCATCTGGACATGGCTAGAGTTCTGGTAGGATAGCGCAGCAGCAAAATGTTGCAGGATTACAAAGTGGCATTCAAACTAAATCTAAAAGCTAGGCCTCATGCCACAGCCAAAACTGCAGGGATAGATTCAGAACCAATTATTTGAATCTCAGTTGCACCCAGTTCTGAAATTTAGGGCAGCTTAGATTTTAAGTTTGAGCTCAAGTCCATGTGTCATAACACAGTTCAGACAGCACCACTGTCATGGAACAGCTGTGTTACATGAAAAATGGGTCTGGTGCAAGCGAGAAAAGAGCCAGTTTTTCCCTAGATCAGCCATGTCAAACCTTGCCAGGGAACACCAACCTCTAAGCAAAGCAAGAGTTACAGATCTCAGCCTAGGCAAAGAGAGAAGGCAGATTTCCAGAATTTTCCATTTCTGTAATCTGCTTTAACTAGACTTGCTATATACATACTGTATATATAGGCAGTGAAACCAGGAATTTCTGCTCTGTGTGTTTAATATAGAAACAGCCTATCCCAAAAGCCCACTTCCACAATTTTACTCCAGATCCATGCCTCACTGCACAATTTTTTTAGGTCCGAATTTAATCCTTTCTTGTTGCCATGGCAATGGTAACACAAACACCTCAGAAAGATGAGCTGAGTCAGTGCTGCTTCTCCTGGAAGAAGAATGTACTTACTGTATACACAAGAACTGAAAAGTGTTTACAGTAATTTTAATGACATGGTTCAGTAAGTCATAAAGCAGAAACCAGCATCAGGAACAAGGAGCCCATCAGCTTAGAAAGGGGATCAGGGAACATTTTGTTATGTTCCCAGCCACTGGGATGACCACATTTTGCCTTTTACCAAACCCAACTCTGTGACAGAAGTAGGCTGAGCATTCTGCATCCCAGAATACACTCTGAAGCATAGTCAAATAGACCAATTTTTTCCAAAAAGTTTCTCCCAGATTCAAATCCAAACAGCAAAATATTCTAACCTTTGCCCTCCTCTTCAAAGTGTTTTCCCAACCATGGAATCCTCTAAATCCCCCTGTGAGATTGGCGTCTGTTATTAAGTGTCATTATCCCTATCGGGCAAATGATGAAATGGAGACAGGTTGTTTAAATAACTTGCCGAATGGAATCAGTGGCAGAACCAAGATTAGAGCTCATGCATGCCTGGCTATCAGCTCTGTGGTCAGACCATCAAACCATACCGCTCTTCAATAACCAATGTGTAATTTGAAATGCTGATCTCACAAGCCTGCTGTAGCATGGTCACAATGATCTCTTCACATTAGCAAGTGTAAGCTACATGTCAAAATCTTATGACAACTACCACTGCCCAGGGTCTTTATTGAGGGGAAAAATCCAGCACTCCAGCTGCCAGGTTTTCTTCTGTGACTTCTGATTTACTTTCAAGTGGCACAGAAACGTTGCGTTGTAGGAAGACCTGAAGTAAGTTATACATTTTGTGAATGAAGATTCTGCCTGGCAACCAGAGAACAATCTCTGCAGAAGGGTCAGAGAGAAATTTTCTCTTACAACAGTTGTGGGACCCCCTCCATGGTAATTCACATTCCCATTGAATTCTCTACATCAAATGGGAAAGCGTTCCATCAAAGTGCTTTGAATCCCACCCTTGTTTTGGATCTGCTACGTTAATAAATTAACTGGTCTCAACTCTTCCTCATCTTCTCCCTCCAAAGATCTGATATTCCATCCCTCAGAGCAGCAATGGAGGACACAAAGATAAAAGCACAATACTGAGAAAATGCATAAATAGGTTCTTGTTCCTAGGGGGTAGCCATGTTAGTCTAGTAAAACAAACAGGAAGTCGTTTGGCACTTTTAAAGACTAACAAATTTATTTATCACATGAGATTTCATGGGCAGAGCCCACTTCATCAGATGCCAGAAGTTGGAAACGACATTAAAAAAAAACCCTTACAGTATGGAACGGAAAGATAAGTCCTGTGGTTACATTTCACTACACCAGATCAGATTACTTCTGCAAATCAAACAAGCTGTATAGTGTGAAACGGTGTGTACCAGCATATCAGAAACTGGTGAGGTTGAGAGAGGTGAGAATCACTGTTTGTAATGAAAAACAAAGAAGTTCTGTGTCACTTTGAAAACTGATGTTTGTAGTAAGAAAGCCAACTCATGTCCCCATTTGAACCTGAGCTGATGGTATCCAATTTGAAACAAGAACACTATCAAACAAGAACATTCAAAAAAAAGCAGGAAATTACTTTCATCTACCAGGACACTCTCTAATGGACTTATCTGAGCATTCTTAAACAAATCTATGCTAGGTCAAGGCTTCAAAGAGAGACTTCAGAGTTAGAATTCATATGCAAATTTGATACCAGCAGCTAGGGTTTGAATAGGAACATTAATTGACTTTCTTACTACAAACATTAGCTTCCAAAGTGCCACAGAACTACCTTGTTTTTCACTACAGTGATTCTTCCATCAACCTCACCGCTTTCTGAAATGCTGGAGCACACTCTTTGAAACTATACAGCTTGTTTGATTTGCTGAAGTAATTTTACCTGATGCAGTGAAATATAATCATAGGATTTATCTTTCTGTCACATACTGTAAGTTTTTTTTTCCCAATGTCTTTTCCAGCTTCTGGCTTCTGACAAAGTGAGACATCACCCACAAAAGCTCATGCAAAAAATAAATTTGTTAGTCTTTAAAAGTGCCAGAGGACTCCTTGTTTGTTTTGCATAAACAGGTGTTCACTTGAATAACAGAAAGGAAAGACTATGATTGTGCCTTTCCCTCTACACTTCCCAACATCTTGCAGTCTCCAAGCTGTCCTCCAGCACATGTCCATTTCCCTCCGCGTGTGTAGGAGGGCATGCGTCTAACACGTGTGGATTAAAGAACTTTGCTCAGTTAAAGAACTGCTCTATCCAAAATTATTTTGACAAATATATCCATTACATATGCATCCTCCCTTTGGTTTTAGTGAAGTTACTGAAAGCATTAAGGAATTTAAACAACGAGTCCTGTGGCACTTAAAGATTAACAAATTCATTTATTGTATGAGCTTTTATGGGAGCAAATCCCACTTTGACAGATACTTTGTAGGATTTTCTCCCACAAGAGCTCATGCAATAAATATATTTGCTAGTCTTTAAGTGCCACAGATCTCCTTATTTATTTTAGTGAACTAGACTAGCTTGGCTACTCTTTTGGAACTTGAGGAATTTAGTTTGCCCTATGGACAGGATAAGGATTATTCACTTTCATTTTGCAGTACAATTCTGTGATATTTTCCCTCACAACCAAATGAAACACCTGGTCTGAATTTTCCCCAAAATAAAGAAACTGGGATACATTAGCTCCTGAGTATCACAGTTGAATTGTAACAATAATAATAATAATAATAATAATAAATTTTAAAAAATATAATCTTACTTTGTGGTAGATCTGTGGCATGACACGAAATGTGTGGGATAAAACAAAGTGATTGCAAACTTCAGCCTATGGTATAAAATAGATATCAAAGCAACCCTAAAGGTAGCTCCAGAAAGTTTTAGAATTTGGCATTGCAGTGACTGTAAATTTCCTGGTGTAATTGTTAATATGGCAGTTAGAACGTGTTTTTTTTTTTTAAACTTACTTGGCAAGAGTTTTAATAGCAACAGCTGTCCAAACAGTACATGAGCCCTCTTTACAGAATTTAGCTGAAAAGTAAAAAATCTACTGGGTTGTTGGCCCTGTGTATTATTTACAAGCAAATCAAGTTTCTCCTGCACACTCATAGACAGTTGGATCTTTTTATTTTAAACATCTTTAAGAATTTCTGACTTAGAAAGAGAGACGACGTAGGAAATACAAAAGCAGAAGGGTAGAGAACAAATGGGTCAAATGCCCAGCACAGTAAACATTCTCATTACCACGTCAACTTTGTTTAAAAAAAAAAGACTATCCTGTGTAGTGTGTGGCATTTGGTGACACGTATGAGCCGTAAGTCATTTACCTTTCTGTATTTTTATTGTTTGTTTCTTCATGAAAATTTTTTAAAAAATGAATCACAAAAATATACATGAGAAAAACAGTCCAAACAGTATTAATTTATTACACTGGATTTTTGTAGAGAACTTGGGTCTAATTTTGAAAGATTTCAACCCAGCCTCTCTTTGTGTTTGTGCAAACATCTATTTTTTTTCTCAGCAATCACAGCGTTGAGCAGGCTGTTAGCCACCTGTGGAGACAATGCTGGCAAACATGTCCACTTCTGTTGCTACCCTTTGTGCCCCATCATTTTGTCTGTTTATCCATCTGTTGCATCATATGATCACCCTAAAGAGCCTTCCAAAGAAAGCGGGCAGGAGGGGGCAGAAATTCTAACCGGCTTCAACCTGAGCTTGGTATACGTATGAAAGCAATGGAATGGTGAGAGTCCCCACAATGGGAGCGTGTAAGTACTAGTGCCAAATATTCCCAGCAGGTGGAGATGGAGAGAATTGTGAGTTACTACAAAAAATTCTTTCCCAGGTGCCAAGTTGGCAGGTGTCACCACCACGTTCAGGGTCCAACTGATTGCCCTATTTGGCGATGGGAAGCAATTTTTCCCCAAATCAGATTGGCAGAGACCCTGGTGTGTGAGGGAAGGTTGCCTTTTTCTGCAGCCTGGGATACAGGTTTAAACTAAAGTAAATGGCAGATTCTCTGTAACTTGAAGAATTTAAATCATGATCCAAGGACTTAAGTAACTCAGTCAGAGGTTGTTAGTTTATTACTTGTTATTGGTCAGTGGGTGAGGTTCTGCGACTCACAGTGTGTAGATCAGATTAGATGATCACAGTGGTCCCTTCTATCCTTAAAATCTATGAGCCTACACAGCAAGCTCTCCAGGGTGTAGGTGGAGTGTCTGTTTAACTCCTGTTTACTGTTCTAGAGGTACCACGCTGGGCATCAAAGATTTAGCATAGTTGTTATTTATACTATTACCACCATGCACCATGGTTGGTAGAGTGGACATGTGCAAGCTGTAAAACCAGTGATCGACAAGCACATGTGAAATTACTGGTTTGCTCAGAGGAGACCAGATAGAGCCTTCTTTCATATCAAACTCACTGTAATCCGTATGTCACAGCACCATGCATTATCTATGAAGACCAATGGCTAAGCCACTTAGGGCGTATCTAGACTACACAATTGCTTGTGCCGGTCTACACTTTGCTTCTGGTGTGAGCACTGCGTGTCCTCACCAAGAGTGTTACACTGATTTAACTGTCACTGTGGGGCACTGTGGGATGACTTCTGAAAGCCAGCCACAGCGGATGTAAATAAACACAGTGGCTACATTGAAATTCCATTGACTTAACTATGTCAGCCTAAACTCTCTGTCTCTTAGGGTGGTGAAGTTATTAAGTTGGCATATGAAGAAAGCTACATTGGTGGGCATGACATTTTGGAGCAGACACTTAGAGAGTTAGAGTAGGTTAATGTAAGTTGCCTTGCATCAGCTTCGCTCTCTACTGTAGACTAGAGCTTAGAAATAAGACTTCGTGTTTCTATTCCTTTATACAAACCCTGGTGTTGGTAGGATTGATCTTGGACATTTCAATTCACATCATGTTAAGATTAAGCAGCTAGAAGTGACCATTTTCCATGTGGAGAATGAATTTAGTGCTAAGTAACTAGCAGGGCCAACTAGAGCCAGGCATGCTACAGGCAGGCTCTGTGCAAACTTCCCTACAACACTCTGCCAAATCTTTTCACTCCTGCCATACAATGGTCCTGCTATTCCAGTCCTGGACCTCTCTTGAAAGAAGACTGCCAACTGTGGAGAATTGTACAGTGACTTTGTTGTAATGCAGTATGTGCTAAGAACTTTTTGTAGTATTCTCCATGAAGCTTTGCTGAAGTAAGGACTTGGTAAAAACCCAGGGTTAGATTTTGGCTATTGAGGAAGGCAGAGGACTTGTAACTTGATGGGTCAGGCCCCACATCCAGGTGGATATTCCATGGATCTCAGGGCTCCAAAGAAGGAAAAGAAGCATCCAGGAAGAGAAAGTTTATCCTCAGAGCATCGCTTAGTGCCCTTGGCTATGTTCACACACAGGGGGTTATTTCGAAATAAGTAAATTTGAATTAAGAAAATGTTAATTCGAATTAAGGAAAAAAGCTCAAAGTGAAACAGCATGTTTGGACAACAGTTATCTCAAAACAAGTCACTGTCATTTTGAAATAACATGTTCTGATGGGATTGTTTTGGAACAAGTTGTTTTGTCACCAAACGGGGTTTAAGTTGTTTCGAATCAACGTTGTTGTTTCAAAACAATGGAACCCGTTTTTTTTGAAACAACAGTACGTCGTGTGAACATGGCGTTTCTTATTTCGAAACAACCTCTGTTGTTTTGAAATAAGACTGCTGTGTGAACACACCCCTTGTGATTTTCTGATTTTCCCCATGTAGGACATCCCCAGGAGTTGTTAACAAGGAAAGTTAAGTTAGCTGCAGGCAAAGCATTTTTCCTTTGTCTTCCTCCTTACCACAGCCCTACATTTTTGGAACTATGGAGCTTTCATCCCAGATCTCCACAGTCAGATGGTGGTGTAAAGACAGCTTCCTACAAACAGATCTATGGGACTTGTTCTGGCTTAGGAAAAGGACTTAGATGCCAGTACAAGTACAAATAGAAAAGCAGCAACAGCCTATCTCTGAAAGAAATGTTGGAGGCACCAGCCTCCACTCAGTCCAGTAGGTTTTTCATTCTTTAAAAGCAATAATTAAAATATTTTGTATTAGGTATAAAATAAAATATAAAATAAAAGCATGAGGGGGAGGGGTGAACAGAATGAGAAAAAACACTTCCTCGAAAGAGAAAAGGAAACTACGGTAATCAGCTACTTTCAGACAAAACCGCAATGTTAATCACTCACAAGTTGGGTGAGCATGACAGAGCATGGTTTGTTGGTAGCCCCACTATATGCAAGCAGGTGTTATACTAAAAGAGGTTAAGAGAAATCTAAAAATATTGTTTTATAAGAGTAAACTTTTCCCATTTAATTAACATAATTTAATTTGAGATTTAATTAACTCCCAAGGATTAATTCTGCTCTCATTCATACCCATGCAATCCACTCTTTGCAGCAGAGTTGCACAGTGTAAAGCAAGGGCTTAATTTTGCCTGAGGTCAGTTTGTGGGAATATCCAAGCAAATTAAGAGAGAGTGTGTGCGTTTGTGTAATTTACTTACCCAGGCAGTTCATTTCAAGTGACGCATCTGGAGTCTAGACTCAGAATTCTTTAGGTAAGAAGCAGGATTATGGACTAAACATCTGTATGTCAACACTTGTTGTAATTATCTGCATAGCCTTGCATTTTGTCTGGCCATCTTGTGAATCAGACAGGCAAGGTGGGTGAGGTAATAGCTTTTATTAGACCAGCTTCTGTAAGTGAGCGAGACAAGCTTTTCAGTTTAGCACAGAGCTCTTAACTGAAGAAGAGAGCTCTGTGTACACTCGAAAGCTTGTCTCTCTCTCTCACCAACACAAGTCGAGCCAGTAGAAGATATTACCTCACCTACGTTGTTTCTCTAATCCCCTAGGACCAATACAGCTACAACAGCACTTTGTTTCTTGCAGATTAGACATGTTGAATAATGGTGGCTAGGTGATGAAGGAGGTGTGTATCTTAAAATGTTTATAATCATAATAATTGAGAATAATAAACTGCTCTATCGGTCTGACTGAATCCAAATCAAATCTTCCTAAAACAAGTATCTTAAACACACAAAAATAAACAGGCAAAACTCTCCACCTATTAAGAGTGAGTTTGGCTGTTTCAAAAAGAACTCATATCACATTTGATATGTTTGTCTGTGATTCCTAAAAGCTACTTTTCTAAGAGACATGGCCATTATGCCACAAGTTCATTGTTATATTTTTAGATGCTGAAAGGTGGGGCCCAAATCCAAGACTCATTGTACTTTGGCAGTAAACAGGAAATAAATGATACCTCACTGAGGTCAGATGCGATTCTGATTCTCTGAACATTTCTTTTCTTTTAAAACATTGTAGTTTTCTTGTTATGGGTGGTTCTTCCTACAGCTGTTTTGGAATATACAGCATGGAAGAACACCAGGGGTGGATTAAATAACCATGCTGCTATTTTTATGTACCTTTTCAGAGATTGTAAGCCCAAACTCCAGTCTTAATAAAAGGCAATCTCAATATGAAGTGCCATGCTCTATGTTTGAAGAAGTAATTACAGGACAGTCACCAACTTTTGTCAACAAGTCACATCAATAGGTACTGATGCAAGACAGAAAAATTAAGGGCTAGATCCTGAGGTTAATACCTTATGTAATAGCTGAGGTGCCTGAGATAGAACACCTTAGGGAATATCTTGGATTAAACTGTAGGTTCCTTATGTACCCACTGAATCACTGTCAAGCACCCAGAGACAACTCTGGCAACGTTTGTGCAGATGTGATTATGGGAAGCGAGCATGCTTCCTTCAACCCAGGAATTTAGGGCGCTTTCACTTGCCTTTAAGGTAGATCAGCGCTATTGTTCTTATTTTACAGATAGGTAAACTGAGGCACAAAGAGGCATCATGTCATTCCCAGGGTCATCAGTGATCAATGGCAGAGCTGGGAATGGAACCTTAAGCTTCTGCATTAGCACCAAGACCATCCTGCCCCTGTTTGCAGCTGCTGCGTTTACTTTCTTTGTAATCTCTCTTCTGTCTCTTTTCTTTACCATTGTCTCTCTTTGCTACCACCCGTGCCTTTCCACTGATCCTCCCCAGAGTGAGCCTGCCTCCCCTGCTCAGTACTCAGTCCCCCTACATCAACCTGTATTCCTTCAGATTGTGTAGCTGCCTCCTGGAGAAGAAACATGCTGCTTCTGAGGGTCAGAAAGCAGCAGTACTGGCCATTCCTCCCCATTGTATTGTCCTGAAAAGCACAGTGGGAGCTAGAACAGAGAGCAGTGGGGAGTAGGGGGAGGGAGAGGAGGGGCAGGAAACCTGGCTTGCATACTCCATTGCCCTCACATCAGAGTAGCCAAAAGGAGGGGCTGAAAGGAAACCTGTCACTGAAGATGTATAACATTTGTTAGCACGATTCCGCACCTATATAAGAGGGATTTCCATGTCTCCCTCACCTGAAAAAAGACTGCAGTTGCCATTTGCAACTGGACTGCAGAGCTGTGTGTGCAGAGTCAGGAATGTATGCTGCAAGGAGCATGCCTTATGTTTCATGGAGGGTGTTTACTGACATTTTTATCTGCGTGTTTCCTGCACTTTCCCGTTCCTGTTGGTAGTGTCACACACGTTAGCGCTATTTTTAGATTTATTTTTTTTTAATAATGAAAATAGCCAACCCCTGGAGCATTTGGTGCAGACAGCTGGGAAAGACAAACCTTTCCTTAATGAAGTGGCTACAAATAGATGCCATTTTCAATGTTATTAATTCTAAAATTTCTTTAAAAAATTGAATATCTGTCTCCCTCTTTCCCAATTCCATCCCCTTTTATTTGCTGCACCTCCTCTGACCTTGCAAACCCCAAGTCACTCTGTGATAGGAAATCTAAATATTATCTGTCACATTCTTCTCTGAAAGGAAGACTTGCATAGCTAGCAACAGATTTGAAGAACAAGCCAAACCACAAAGGTGCTGGGAGTAGTGACCACATCTCCTTCTGTGTTTGCACAGCATAGGGTAATGGGGCTGTGATCCTGGCTGGGACTTGTGGCTACTGCCATGGTATAAATTATTAATAATAACAGTGCTTTTTGCATACCCATTCAGGCATTTTAGCATCTCTCTGGAGACTGCTGACAAAGAATCCAGTTGGATGCAGGAATGGATGGAACATGGGCCATTAGGCAGTGCGCCAAGACCACCAACTAACTGTTCCCTTTTGCACAAAACAAAAACCAAAAACTGCATGAGAGAAAGAAGTGTGCAGCACCTTTCAAAATTGCCACTGACATGGCAGCTTGAGGCTAACAATGCAGTTACATTTCATTACAATATATTGCTATTTTCTTGTTCCACCATATATGACAACATATCTGCCCCCAGAGACTTTTCTGAAGGTGCAAAAGTTCACTCACTGCCTATTAATTCTGTGGAAGGCAGTGCTGTGACCAGTTAATGAAATCTTCTTGTGACAGCTGTTATGGTAACTACTGCATCACACAAGGACTTGGTTTCTGCTGAGTATAAACTGCAAGAGGAAATCTCAAGTGGTTTGTTACAGTAACTAAAATCTCAAAGTGAATGTACAATTTTACATGTGTACTTGCCTTGAAAGTATTTTACTCAGGAATGGGTCCTTTCAGCTTGCTTAATTTAGCCCTCATGTAAACATTGGTTGTTTAAAAGCTTAAATCTGAGTTAAACATCACTGGGTTTGCACTGCACTCTGGGCCAATATGGAGAAAAGAACACAGGAGGCAAAGGGAAAAGCTCTAATGAAAAAATAGAGTGTGTAGCAGAGGTGTAGAATATCCAGTGTGGAGACCTCCTCCTCCTTCTCTTTATAATACAAGTTGACTTTATTAAGTCGACTTTAAATGGATCCCCTGGTTTAAGTCGATTTTATAAAGTCGACTTGAACAAATGGGGACTCTCTAAGTCTCTGCTACAGGCTGGGGACTGATCAGCTAAGTAGCAGCACCGTAGAAAAGGATGTGGGTGTTATGATGGATGGGAAGCTGGATATGAGTCAACAATGTGCTCTTGTTGCCAAAAAGGCCAATGGCATATTGGGCTGCATCAGTAAGAGTGTTGCCAGCAGATCGCGGGATGTGATTATTCCCCTCTATTCAGTGCTGGTGAGGCCACATCTGGAATACTGTGTACAGTTTTGGGCTCCACACTAGGAGGTGGACAAATTACAAAGAGTCCAATGGAAGGCAACAAAAATGATTAGGGCTTGGGGCACATGGTTTATGAGAAGAGACTGAAGGATTTAGGTTTATTTAGTCTGCAGAAGAGAAGACTGAGGGGGGATTTGATAGCAACCTTCGATTGCTTGAAGGGGTGTTCCAAAGAGGAGGGAGCTAGGCTGTTCACAGTAGTAACAGAGGACAGAACAAGGATCAATGGTTTCAAGCTGCAGCTGGGGTGGTCAAGGTTGGATGTTAGGAAAACCTTTCTCACTAGGAGGGTGGTGAAGCATTGGATTGGGTTAGCTAGGGAGGTGGTGGAATCGCCATCTTTGGAAACATCGAAGGCCCAGTTAGACAAAACCCTGGCTGAGATGATTTAGTGGGAGTAGTCCTGCTTTTTGCAGGGGGTTGGACTAGATGACCTCATGAGTTTCCTTCCAAGCCTATGATTCTATTATTCTAAGTCAACTCACCTGAGCCCTCTAGTATAGACATACCCCTTGTTAGAGGATGTTGTGAAGGCCAAGACTATGGGTTTCAAAAAAGAACCAGATAAATTCATGGAGGATAGATCAGTCAGTGGCTTTAGCCAGGATAGGCAGGGGTTGCTGTTTTCCAGAGGCTGGAAATGGCCAACTGGATGGAACACTTGAGAAGCACCTCTTCTATTCATTCCCCGTGAAGCACCTAGCATCAGATTCTATCAGAACACAGGATATTCGGCTAGATGGACCATTGGTCTGACCCACTATGACCATTCATTTGTTCTTATGAGTTTGCTGGAAAGACAGATGGGTATAGTAGGCAGCTGTCACACAGGTAAAACTCCAGGAAAGCTCTCTCTTGTTGAGGCAGAAAGCTAACACAGTGGCTTAAAGTTCTGGTCTCTGTGAGCAGAGCATTACAACCTCCAAAGATTTATTCACTCCTATGGGTGTGAACTTCACCTCACTGTGCCAGCAGACGCTGCTGTGTTCCTGACTGGGTCCCTCCGTATTAGAACAGGTTGTGTTTCCATTGCACACCCTCTCTGGGCATGCTGTTTGGAGCGGGCAAGCTTTAAATTGCAGTCAGAGCTCCCAGCCAAGCACCCTAGATAGCAAAACTTCCAGCTTGTGTCTTCTATTTCTGTGCCCACATTAGTGGGCTACCGTGGAAGAAGTGAGGATGGGCCCCTTGCATTTCAGGACAAGAGGGGATTTCCAGGCATCTGAGTGTGAGAGCAGAAGGAAAGAACTGAAGAACACTGAAGCAACACAGAGGGTTTCAATGTCTGCAGAAAATAGCTGCCTGCCTCCTCAAGAGCTAAAAGAGACACGACTCCCATCCTATAGTCTCTTGGCTCCTTGTGGAGGAAGAGTGAGGGCAATAATGGATGCTGCCACAGTTCCTTCCAGGTGGAAAGTTCACAAATGGCGTCTCTTCACCCTGGATTATGCTGTATGAACCAGTCATGAACTGAGGCAGGATGGCACTTCTTCCATTGATTTCCTCCTCCTATTTTTAGCTGTGGTACGTCCAAGTCAAGAAATTACAGCTATTAAAGTGCCAACCCCAACCCCTCCAGACTTCTACAATCTTGTGTTTTATCCCATGTCTGAGATGTACCAAGGGAAATTAGTTTGGAGCATTCAAGTTCCAAAATATGTGGGCACTTTTCTCTGCAAAATGAATGTGCCCTGAAGTGATTTGTTATTTCCTGTTAAATAACTCCTGTCTATCATGTGCTGACTGCTGTTCTTCTTTTTCCCCTGCCCTCTGCATGCACGCACATGCACCGGTGGCCATCCCTTGCTTCCCTGTTTGCTGGTCTCATCAGCTTCCTTGGAAGGCTTTGTCAGCAAGACAGTTTAGCTGACTGCAGTCATTTCTCATGACCTCACTAGACATTGAACAGACAATGGAAAAGGAGGCAAGCCTGAAACATGCTTCCAAGCAACATTTTTAGACTTTCATAGCTCTCCCCTTTTGATAATCAGTTGTTTTTAATTAATGGCTTTTAATCAGTCTAGCAGCCCTTAATTTCTGCAGATTCTAGGCTGTTTGAAAGAGCTCTGAACCCAGACTTCTTTCCTACTTCACCACGCAACTTTTTGATAAGCTCTTCAATGTGTCTGAAGCACTCCTGAATTGGACCATTTATCCACCCGAGGGCACTGACAGTCATTGCTTTCTGCCTTCTTTTGTGTCACTTGTCTTTCAAGGAAGCTGAGAAGATTCAAGAGTCTCAAGAGTGTGCAACTACAACAGTCACCAAAGTAATGTGTTGCCGAGTCTGAACCTGTATTATCCTGTGGCCAAAACTCATATCCATCAACGCCAAGAGTGCTATGAGAAGATTTTGAAGACCCCTAGCCAGCTTCACTTTCAGGGACACTTCAATCTTGAGGGCTTCCTGAATCACTGGTTCACATGCATATTCAGACAGTTCTTTAATGAGTTACTAAGGAGTGCATTCTGTTCAGGGGCCCTGAAGGCTGACCATGATTCTGCTGTTTGGGGAACAGAGGAAGTCTTTTTATTCCAGTGAAAATGTATCTTATGGATTGCTATGGAAAGGGATATAAAAGTGGGGCAGACTAAGTTGTGGGAAGGAAAGAGTGAATCAGTGGCTGCATGAATCAAGCAACCATCCACTTCCCTGTATAAGAGGGAAGATACCATCTTTCTGGATGCATCCTCACTCATATGCCTCAGTATGCATGGAGAGGCACAAAAGGGAGCTGCCTCTGCATTTTATGTGGGTCTCCTATGCAAGTTCAAGTGGCAGAGCAAGGGGAGGGCATATTTGGTCCCTACTTGTTGACTTGCATATGGTCTCTGCAGCTGCCACTCCAGCAGCAGTATATGGATTTTCTTTACAAGGGCATGTCTCTGCAAATAATTCCACAGACTATATTGAATGATAGTTACCAAGTGAGCAGGGTCCATAGCTGAGAATTTGGACACCTCTATATTTGCTTTTTGAGAAGCTAATCTCTTTTCATATTCATTTTGTAAAGCCTGAGGAGAACTTTTAAAAAGTACCCAGATGTTGCTGGATGTTTGGAAACGATGTCATAGTCAACAGAAATCAGTGTTCTCCTCAAAGCAATTGTGATGCATACTGTTTGGCTTATGTTTCCTTTCCTGATCTGGAAAAAAAAAATCAGATAACATCTCAGAAACATTCCCATCTGGTACCAAGATGACCTTGTGGTTAAGACCCTGCAGCGAGACTCAAGAAACCAATGTTTAATTCCTGGGCCTCCCACAAACATCTCCTATGGTCTTGAGAAGTCATTTAACCTTTCCGTGCCTCAGTTCCCCACATAACACGAAGCAAATAATACTCTCTTCCACCTACCCTTTTGTCTTTCTTGTGTCTTTAAATTGTGAGCTTTTCACAGCATACGTTGTCCCTGTGTCCTGTGATGTGTTCACAAGGTGCCTAGCACAAGGGGGCCTCTAGGTGCTACTGTGATGTACCTGACAACAACAGAGATATAGCTATCTACGTAACATGGCTGACATTAACTACACAGACTGATAATCAAGAGGTAGATCCTGTCTTTCTCCAAGACATTCAGATTAATGGTAGGAGAGGAGTTTCCTTCCTGCTTTGTCCTAAACTAAAATATCTAAAGAAGGTTCCAGAATTTGTTTCTTTTGAGGGATGTCCATACAAAGCAAAAGTTGCTCCAATAAATCTTTACGCTCCCCGCAAAAATGACCACTTAGTGTAGTGACAATGACACTTAATGTAGAGACAAGACAAGTGAGATATCACCTCATCTCTCTAATATCCTGGGACTGACATGATACAAATACATTGCATCCAACAATGTAGGCATGATGGGGAGGTTATTAGGAGGCAGTCTCATCCTGCTGAAAGTCAAAACAAAATAATGTAGTAAAAGCCTTCTAATGTGGGACAGGATGGTTGTAATTTCATCATATTTGGCTTTGATAGTTCACAGACACAATGTGGAAATGTTGCTGCTCTACATAACCCACAATTTTCTTGCTAAATGCTTTTAAGTACATACAGTAAAACCATGACGTGATTTTTCCCAAGCTTCATAAAAGGAGGGGGTGAAATCAGAGCAGTAATGTCACATAAAAATAAATCTCTTAATAGTCAAGCTCCTCAAGTTGAAAGGAAATGATTATATTGACCTGGCCAAGTACAGTCATATCTTCCACTGGAATAATTTCTGTGGGCAGAGACCCATGGTCCTACAATACCAAGGGATAGATCAAGAGACCACCAGGTACGCAGAAAGCATTACAGTCTACTGCTTTATAGGACTGTGACACTTTGCCAATCCACACAAAGTTACAGCACCTCCCTACCCTATGTACCATGCCTAAGAGTTAATAAGTCTAAATAAACCAAATGTCAATGGGTGTGGCAGTCATATGGAAAAGGCTGAGTCAGAAGTTTACCACACACTTTGAGCTTTTTATATATTAAACTCAACAGTAGAGAGGGGCAACAAACAAGATACTGATAAATTGATGAGGGGTAACTGTGGCAGTCTGAATACTGCAAAAACAATGGAAGTCCTGTGGCACATTAAAAATTAACAAATTTTTTCAGGGATAAGACAGGAATGTATGCTTGGAGAAGGACTACTAAACTCTCTTCCTGACTATGGTGCCAATGAATCACTGTTTGTCTAATCTGTCAGTCCCTGAGTTTTCCCATCTATAAAATGAGGAAAACACTTTCCTGTTTCAGAGCATTGTGTTTTTTGGCTTACTTGGTATTAGTAAAATATAAGTACAAGAGTGTAAAAGGAAAAATCCCCATGTTCTTTAATTGGGCCAAGCTAAATAGGTCTTAATCGTGTATTGTAGTTCAGACATTTAACTAAAACATATGGTGAAGGGTAGGATGTTGGGTAAAGCTGCCAGAAAACAGCTATGACCTTGATCCTGTAAAACAAGCAAGGAGTCTTATGGCACTTAAAGACTAACATTTATTTATCGCATGAAATTTCACGGGAGAAGACCCCACTTTGTCAGGCACTTTGAAGATGGGGAAATTTACAGAATGGGAGGAAAATAAATGCAGGGAACTATAAGTCATGGGATCAGGTCAGACTGTAACAGCAAATCAAAGCAGTTGTTAAGATTCAAACACTGGGGAACAGCAGGACTGATAGGATTAAGGCATATTTTTGATTAAGTGTATGCAGCCCTTCATTCCTTAACAGGAAGCCAACGATCTTTCCTGTTCTGTACCTGTAACAGACAATAGCTTTGTATTCTCAGGGTTGTAACGCTTTTGGGTAATTCTGGTTGTTGTGATAGGTGGGGGGATGGCTGTGTGATGGTTAGTGGTTTGTCAGATATATTAGAGGTCAGACTAGATTATCTGGCTGTCCCCTCTGCCTTTAAACTGACTCTATTCATGTCTGTGAAGTTACTCACTTATAAGTGTTCTCAGGATCTGTGTATATTGGTGTAACATTATTGGATGTCACTTTATGACACTTTTACAGAGAGGAAGATAAATTCTCAACTGAATATATAAGCACTTAGCTCTTGGAAAAACACTTGTAAACTGTGATTAAGCTCTTTCTTTAAGAAGCTGAGCATATCTATCAGTAAAGTCATGTTTGCCTGAATCTCTCTGAGAATTGTTTTTAGATGGCATTGCTGCCCATAGATTGGATACACTCAAGCAAAACACAACATTTCAATACAACAGGTAATTGTTAGATCAAGACACTAGACTATTTACTTTAATTACGAATTCTGCTTAATGGACTTCACTTGTTTCTTTAATGACTTTAAAAATATTTTTCAAATCCTGAAATTTTCAGAGACTACAAATTCTTTGAAGTCTGGTCCTTTAATGTGGATGAACAGCTCCTAGCAAAATGTGGCTCTGGTCTTTGATTGTAACTTTCTGACACTATCACCACAGCAAAAATGTTAGTGTGAGAAGGGTTATCAGACTCCCTATTTTTCCATTTTGCGATGTGCAGCATTGCAGACTGAGGTTTCTGTTGAACCCGGGGTTCGCGATGTAACTGTGATGGACCAGCGACACTCACCAATGAGATGGACACCAGTTCAAGTAAACAAAAAAACCCCTACTTTTATAGTGATACCATAAACACCTATGACCAATTAACAATATGGAGCAAGAAAGTCTACATAAAACGCTTATAACCAACTAACAGTGTGGAGCAAGAAAGTCTATGTAAAACACCTATGCCCAAATAACAGTATGGAACAAGAAAGTCTATGTAAAACACTTATAACTGAATAACAGTATGGAGCAATAAACTACAAGAGAGTGGCCATAATAAGTCAAGGACTTTTCTGGCCTTTTACTGCCTCAACATCGGTATAGGCACTGATCAGCCCACCCGACGCGTACTTACCAATGGCTCCAAGCCATTCCTCCTTGCTAGCCAAGAAGGGTGGGCGGCAGAATGAAGGAGTCAGATGAGAGAAACTAAACTCCCACACTCCCCCTGTGTATGCTGGGGGAATTTGGGGACAGCAGTTTAGAGCAGAAATGGAGCAATAAACAACTTTACAATCAAAATGCAAAATACATATGGCTAATGAACATATGACGAAATAACAATCTATGCTAGGCAATGAACATATATATCATGAAAAGATTATGCAGGATACAGGGGGAATAATAAACAGCTACACAAGCTATACAAAACTCAAATAAGGAAGCTACAATAACAGATTATACAGAAATGGTACCAGAAAGAAGAATTAAGAGAGGTAGGAGGCTTGTACTGATTTATAATACCTGTCCTAGCACCGTAGTGGAACCAAAAGTGAGGAGGCAGACCAGCTGCAACATCCCAGTACTTAATTGTTGGGCCAGCAATCCGTGTACACCCCAAAAAAGAAAAAAAAAAAAAGGTCTCGGGAGTGGGCGCTCCCTGTCTCAGTCGGGGGATCAGTCCGACTGGGTTGCGACGTTCCCTTTAGCATTCGAGGGTGGGAGAACACAAGCTAGCTAAGACAGGGGGCTTAAATAGAATTTTGCACAGCCAGAGTAAAAATAGCCAATTGGGAGTGGGATTCTGGTCGGGACCAATGGTAAAACTGGGACCCCAGAAAATGACCCCTCCTTCATGGTGACAGGGGTGCCAAGAAACTGTTCAGGAGAGATAGGAGCTCACCCCCCTTCTTGCTGACACAAAGCTAGGGAGGAAGAAACACACAGGAGAGTGAGGGCCATCGGGGAGATCGATACTTGACATTCCTCCCTGAGAGCAGCATAATCCAGGGGGGCTACGTGGGGGGCGGGGTGGCCATCATGGCTGCCACCTCAATTGACAGTTTCCAAAATTTGGGATGTATATATTGAGTAAACACTGAGTTAAGCTCTGCTCTGTATTATGATACCTGGGCACAACTGCCACTGAAATGGCTAAACTTTGTTATGCACTTAATAGAAATCTGATGTGAACCTAAAATGTGACTTATGATACATTGATTTCAATGGGATGTAAAAACCAGGACCAAATATGGCCTATAATGAATACATGCAAATTGTTAGATGGGTATTCACAAGAATTACTGCTCATTTGTGCGGTTAATTGTAATCAATGGGTGACTACCTTTCAATGGAACAAACAAGGAGTCTTATGGCACTTTTAAAGACTAACAAATTTATTTATTGCATGAGCTTTTGAAAGCTCATGCGATATATAAAGTCATTGAGTCTTTAAAAGTGCCGCAAGATTCCTTGTTCATTTTGCTAAAGAAGGTTGATATGGCTACGTTTTTTAATTTATCTTTCAATGTGTGATTAAGAAGAATACTTGGGCTCCTTGTTTGTGGCTTGGATTCTCTTTGTGTGTTGTGATTGTTGGTGCTACTTTTGCTTGTTTATTTTCATTTTGGTTTTTTGATTTCCAAACTGTAGCTAAAATAAGTCTCAGTTTGGCAGCTCTTTACTCCTTCCTCTAATTTAGCACTTTCAGCAGTTAGGAAGTAAAGTATTTTCAAAAACTGGATTTTTTTCTTTTTACAGCAAAGGTGCATGTTCTACCGATGTCATATTTGCTATCTGTTTTATGAGGATTCATCAGTGTTGTCACCAATATGTGGGAAAATACTGGGCTGATTAAGAAATCCTTTATGAAGAAAATCTGTTCTGAAATCATAAAATATTGTAGATCCTTTACAATCCTATTGGAGAATGGGAACATAAAAATAACTTTGAGATTATGCCTTCATACTACTCAGTTACACAAGAAGATGATTTCAAGGCACATACATAAAGATCACATCATAAAATTAAAGTGAAACCAAACTAGCTTTTAAGACCAGTTATACTGCCCTTAAAAATCTAAACTCAAATACCAATTTCATCTTTCAGTGAAGTACTGACACATGCTCACAGTAGCTAGGACTTTGGCATGTGACATGCCATATACTGCCTCACTCAGCTTCCATTGTGCTTACCCCTTTTCACACATACAGGTCCAAATTCTTGGTCCTGCACACATGCAGTGCCAGCTGAAGGTAAATAATAAGGGCTGACTCCCAACCCCATGGCTCAGATAATTTCCCTGTTTTTCACTACAATTCTACTATCATGTGGTGCCCCATCCCTCAGTATCCTCTATCTTCCATCCTCCAGTCCTCTATCCCCATCCAATGCCCCAGTTTGATGTAGGGAGAGTAAGGGATGCTGCCCCAACACCCACTGACAACACCAAAGACTTCTTCATTGCAAACATCCGTTCCAGAGGCCTCCTCTATACTGCAAGCCTCCCACTCTCCTCTTCTCTGATGGAGCTACTGAACCCCTCCATATACAACACTCCTGCCCTAGCAACCTCACACTGATAAAGGGCAGCTTGTAGAATGGGGTCTCCAGTAATGCTCATTGCCACCAGTAAATTGTGTCTGTCTCCAGCAGATACTAAAACATATGCATATTTCAAATCACTGTGACATCAAACCTCCACTCCAACCTCCTCCACAAACCAGCTGCACATCACTCTAGAACTTGCCTGCCCCCCCCCCCGGCGGCCCTATAACATGCTTTTATTGCTAAGGTCAGAGGTCAGGTTTTTGGTTACAGCAGGATTTAGGGGAATGTGAGGTCAGTGTTGTGCTTCGGTGGACAGAAATGATCAGTCGGGGAAGATGGAGTGCCTGTCTCACACAACAGTGAATGTGGTATGTGGGTTGGATGGCTTAGTGAATACTTTCACCTTGACCTGAAAATGAGTTTGAAGGGTGTCTTTCTCACTAACAGAAGTTGGTCCAATAAAAGTTATTACCTCATCCACCTTGCCCTTTTACCTCATCCTGTCATTCTGTGAAAGACTGCAGTGTATCCTTGGCATGGTCCATAAATATGACATTGTTAACTTCATGGGAGAACTAAATGTACAATGATAATATTAGATAAGAACACATTATGGGCCAACATGGCATTCCAGGGGAGACTGACAAGGGGAAATGTTTTGTTGAACTTCATTGCCTATGCAATCTTTTCACTGAGGAGACACTAATTTCAAAGAAGGAAAGACATAAATTGACATGGAAATCAAATGATGACTTCAGCCAAGAACAGCATGATCACATTCCTATTAGTAAGCACTGGACAGAATCACTACCAGACAAGGTACATATGAATGCTAATGCATTACATGGCTACCATCTTAATATTGGGATAATCAAAATGAACTTAAATGGGCACGTCTACAAGGCCCTTTTATTTCAAAATAACACCCGTTATTTCGAAATAAAAAGAATTCAGTCTACATGATGTTCCCTTATTTCAAAAGGACGGACCTCGTCCTTTCGAAATAAGGATCGTCCTTTCGGAAAAGTAAAACCTACCCCCCCCCCACTTGAAACGACCATTATTTCAAAACAGATGTTTCAAAATAACGCCTTTAGACCGGTTGTTTCAAAACAACAGTGTTGTTTCAAAGCAACGGTTCAAAACAGCGGACCCATTGGCGTTATTTCGAAACATCCGTTTTGAAATAACGGTCGTTTCGATCCTGCAGTTTCCCTTATTTCGAAAGGAGCCCTTTTGAAATAAGGGTTTTATTTCAAAATCAGTCCTTTCGAAAGGACCGATTTCGAAATAAACCTGTGTGTGTAGACATGCCCAATGAGAGTTACAACACACAAGGCTGAAGGTATGCATAGTACTAGAAAGAGAGCAGATCCACCAATGAAAGTGCATTTCAAGTGGCAACTTAGCAAAGACACTCGTGAATGACAAGACAAATAATGGTAGTTTTTCAAAGAAGCTTGTCTGGCTGCAGCCAGGACTGCAGGGGGAGGGAAGAAGATTCAAGAGTAGCTCCAATCAAATACATGAATGTTTGTTGGAGGTGAAAGAAAAAAAGAAGAAAGTTCTGCAAGAATGAAACAGCAAATGGGCTATTTTGCAAGAACAAAATTCTGACAAAGATAAGGAAATTAAAATATCAGCCACAAAATCTAAGAGAGAACAGACGGTAAAAAAAAAAAAAATTTTTTTTAAAGTTGAGTAAGCATATTAGAGAAGGGCTGTCAAAAAAACCTTTTTCTAATGTCTCAAAAACAGGCATTACAACTTTCAAACCATTATGACATTGTGAAACCTCAAGATGGTGCCATTTTAACCATAGAGGAAGGACAGCCAGTCAGTTGGATGGAACGTTTCCAAGCTGTGCTCAGCCAGTCACAACCACTATCTCACACTGGGGGATATGAAGAAATAGCGGATTTATCTATATCACTAGGCATAATCATCTTTGAAGAAGTAACTAGGGCAATACATCAACAGAAGAGTGGTAAAGCACCAGGCTATGATAACATATACGCTGAAATGGGTAAATTGTATAGAATGGTTTGAGAAAAGGAGGTCTGCCCTAAAGATCAGATAAGAAGTGTTATCTGCAAAATCCCTAAAACATGGACCAGCTAAAACAGAGATGACTATGTCCCTGGAAAGTGTTATGGATTATCATTTTGAATAGAATAAAAGTGCTATTCTTAAATTACTTATGGAGGGGAAAGGGGTGGATTTGATCTGGTAAGCTGATGCCAGATCAGGTTTTCATCTTGAAAAGACTTATTGAGAAAGCACTGAGCTGAAGCATAAAAAGGACGCTTATAGGAAGTGGAAGCTAGGACAGATGACTAAGGAGGCATATAAAGACATTGCTCGGGACTGCAGGGATAAAATCAGAAAGGCCAAAGGACAAATGGAGTTGCGACTAGCAAGGGATGTGAAGGATAACAGGAAGGGGTTCTACAAGTATATCAATAACAAGAAGAGGATCAGGGATGGTGTAGGTCCCTTACTGAATGGGGCAGGCATCCTCGTGACAGAGGATGAGGAAAAAGCTGAAGTCCTCAATGCTTTTTTTACTTCAGTTTTCACAAGCAAGGTCAGCTCCCAGCCCACTACACTAGGTACGGGGGACTGGGGAGAAGAAGAGAGGCCCTTGGTGACAGTAGGTCAGGTTAGGGACTGCTTAAAGAAACTAGATGTGCACAAGTCCATGGGGCCGGATGAACTGCATCCGAGGGTGCTGAGGGAGCTGGCTGATGAGATAGCAGTACCGTTGGCCATTATCTTTGAAAACTCGTGGCGAACAGGGGAGGTGCCAGAGGACTGGAAAAAAGCAAATATAGTACCTATCTTCAAGAAAGGCAAAAAGGACGATCCAGGGAATTACAGACCTGTCAGCCTCACCTCAATCCCTGGAAAAATCATGGAGCAGCTTCTCAAAGAATCCATCCTGAAACACTTGGAGGAAAATAGAGTAATCAGGAATAGTCAGCATGGATTTACCAAGGGTAAATCATGCCTGACCAACCTCATTGCCTTCTATGATGAGATGACTGGATTTGTGGATGCGGGAAGAGCCGTTGATGTCATATACCTTGACTTTAGCAAGGCTTTTGATACGGTTTCCCACAGCATTCTCATTGGCAAATTAAGGAAGTATGGGTTAGATGCATGGACTGTAAGGTGGATAGAAAACTGGCTAGAACAACGGTTTCAGTGTGTAGGAATCAATGGCTCCATGTCAAGTTGGCAGGCAGTAACGAGTGGTGTGCCCCAGGGGTCGGTCCTGGGGCCAGTTCTGTTCAATGTTTTCATTAATGATCTGGATGATGGGATAGATTGCACACTTAGTAAGTTTGCAGATGATACCAAACTGGGGGGAACGGTAGACACCCTAGAGGGCAGAGACAGGATTCAGGGAGACCTAGACAAACTGGAGCAGTGGGCCAAGAGGAATCTCATGAGGTTCAACAAGGATAAGTGTAAAATCCTGCACTTGGGACGAAAAAACCCCATGTACTGCTACAGGCTGGGGAGTGATCAGCTAAATAGCAGCACTGGAGAAAAGGACCTGGGAGTCATGGTGGATGGGAAGCTGGATATGAGTCAGCAGTGTGCTCTTGCTGCCAAAAAGGCCAATGGCATACTGGGCTGCATCAGAAGAAGTGTTACCAGCAGATCGAGGGATGTGATCATTCCCCTCTATTCTGCACTAGTGAGGCCACATCTGGAATACTGTGTCCACTTTTGGGCTCCCCACTACAAAAAGGACATGGACAAATTAGAGAGAGTCCAGAGGAGGGTAACCAAAATGATCAAAGGGCTGGAGCACAAGCCCTATGAAGAAAGACTGAAGGAACTAGGCTTATTTAGCCTGCAGAAGAGAAGACTGAGGGGGGATTTGATAGCAACCTTCAACTACTTGAAGGGTTGCTCCAAGGAGGAGGGAGCTCGACTGTTCTCGGTAGTAACAGAGGGCAGAACGAGAAGCAATGGTTTCAAGTTACAGCTGGGGCGGTCCAGGCTGGATATTAGGAAAAACTTCCTTACTAGGCGAGTGGTGAAGCAGTGGAATAAGTTGCCTAGGGAGGTGGTGGAATCTCCATCTCTGGAGGTGTTCAAGTCCCAGCTGGACAAAACACTGACTGGGATGATCTAATGGGAGTGGTCCTGCTTCTTTTGGCAGGGGGTTGGACTAGATGACCTTGTGGGGTCCCTTCCAACCCTATGATTCTATGATTCTATGATTAGAGTATCAACATATCATGATTTTTAAGACTTTTTTGATTTTATGAAAGCATTTGATAGTGTCACAGAAAAGTCCTCTGGAAGATCTTGAGGTACTATGGAATTCCAGCAAAGGCTGATCATTTGATAAAAGCTTTGTATGCTGCATCAGGAAAGAAACTGGAGACACAGAGGCTATGTCCACACTTAGGCAGTTAAATTGATTTAATGAAATCACCATAAAAAAATCACTGATCAATCTAAGTTAAATTGATTTAACATGTCTCCACTAGAAACTCAAATCGAACTAGCATGTTCATGGACAGGACTTGTTAGCTTGATTTAGGAGAGGGGCACAATAGAGGTGTGGCAAGATGAGCCCCTAGAAAGGCCATGCTCCCACCCAATATATAGAAAAAGAACAGCACTCTGGGAAGGAGAAGGGCAAAAGTGTTAAATTGAAATAACATGTCAACACAGCATTATTTCAAAATAACAGTTTTGATTTAACCGTCATTTCAATATAATACTAGTTTATATTATATCAAAGAGATTTTCCTTATTATGAGATAAGGAAGCTCCTTATCTCGATATAAGGAAATGTAGTGTGGACCTGCAATCTTTTAAATTGAAATAATCTGCATTATTTTGATTTAAAGACTGTGTGTGGACATAGCCAGAATGGTTTAAGATTCTTACTGGGGCACGGGAAGATTGCATACTATTTTCACTTCTCATCTGCACCACCGTAGACTTTGTGGTAAGTGTGACAGCTGCTGCCTAGGACACTGGAACTGTTCATGAGACTTAGATTTTGCAGATGATTTAGTCATACTGGATAAAAACTTGGATGGCATGAAGTTGCTAAAGTGAGACTTCGTATCAGTATGCAGAAGACCAGGACCATGGAGATAGGAGAGAATGTTATCAAAACTGGTGGATGTGTGATTGATGGAGAAGTATACAAGAGAGTTGATGACTATTTATTTTGGTATAATATCTGCAAATCTATCTGCTAATCTATTTTGATTATAATATCTGCTAATGATCAGCTCATTAAAGAAGAGAAGACAAGAATCAGTAGAGCCTAGCTATCACTTTCCAATTTGTCAAACATCTGGAAGAGTAAAAAGATACATCTACACACTGAAATGAGAATGTACGACACTATAGTCCTCCCAACACTGTTGTATGCATAAGAAAAATGGTAGATAGAGGACATATGCAAACAAGTGGCTGAATGTTTTTTTGACTGCATTGTTTGAAAAGAATTTTAGGAATTCATTGGCAAGATCATGTAACCCAGGGGTCTCAAACTCAAATCACCATGAGGGCTGCAGGAGGACTAGCGAAGGGCTGCATGAGGACTAGTACGTTAGCCCAAGGGCTGCACCATTGAAACCTTTTCAGATAACGATATTGCAAATATCAGTAACGATTGTTTCATCGCTCTCGGCAGGAAATAGCTTTAGGGGCTGCATGCGGCCTGCGGGCCATGTGTTTGAAACCCCTGATGTAACCAATGCGGAAGTGTTGCACCATGTGATTGATTAGATTGCTGACATGGAATTAGATGGAGATTGCTATGGTGATTTGGCCATGCCATCAGGATCCCCCAAGCAACGAGATATATTTTAGAATGGATTCCACCTAGAGGGAAGAGAAGGCATGGACTATAAAGAAGGGCCTATCATAGGATGATCAAAAATAATTCTGCTGTTATGAAGACAACTTATTATGGAATCAAAGACCATGCTCTGGATAGATAGCAGTTGCTGCAACAAAAGTCTAAGTAAATCATTGCTGTGTCTCTGCATGTGAATAGCTTTTCTCCAACCCATCTCTGTAAACCATTTCTGTCCTCCCTGACAGTACTCATAATTGGCTTAATCTCCATTCAGCGCTCTTCCACCTTCTTGCCGTATTTGCTGTTCCCACTAATCAAGGACTATACTGGCTGCTTGGCTGTTGACTGTGTCGAGTTTAATATTGATGGTAACAGTTCTGCTCTCTTTTCTGCTTTATGTGGGCATGATCTGCACCCTCACCTTCCATGTGGCCACAGATGAAGATATTATATTTGCAAATTTCAGAAGCCTCCTTTTGACATTCTGGGAAATATGACTTTACTTCCTCTTTAGGAAAAGTGTAGCTTGTACTCTCCCAGGGCCGTCTTCCACCTCCAATCTTTAAAGGCTCAAACCATCCAGTTTTATTGTGAGCTACTGCCAGAATTAGTGCTCATCCCACCCCTCTGTGAGCTACATTCTAGTTATATTCTATGCAGTAGCATGGAGCAAATAGAAGGAAGTCTGTGCTACCTGTAACTAAATCTCTGACTCATTCAACCCACTACCCTCCATGCACTCTCTCTCTCCCTCTCTCCCCTTATTTATGGGCCAGGATAACAAAGTCTTGCCACTTTCCATCCTTCAGTTCATTACCAAATAAATGAAGACTAAATGTTATCTTGCATTGACTCCAGCTAGTAGGGGGCAATGCCATTTTCACAAACCTCTACGTAATCAAGAGCAGTTCATCTGCATCAGATTGCTCAGCTAGTAGTATTCAACAAAGCCTTCAATATGCCCTGCATTTAAACAAATGTGGAATTAGAATTAGAGTTCCAAATATGGAATCTGAATTACAATGTGTCCTGGATTTACACAAATATGGAATTACTGAATCTTTAGAAATGGGTTGGTGCTCACAAAAGTTTATGCCCGAAAAAATTTGTTAAGAACTTCAGGTGCCACAGGACTCGCATTTTTACTGTGCACACATTAACACTGCTACCCCTCTGGAACTATGGAATTAGAGCTTTCTGCTTGCAGTTGCTCATTAATGCTTGCTGCAATAGGTAAAATGGATAGTTAGATATGATAGAATTGTATTATCACAATGGAAAAGAGCAATGCAATAACAAGGTTTGGCAGTTTTCTATAATGCCAGGTTTTCTAAAATGATAAGAGCTGTTAATAATCTTAGACAATCAATATCACAGATGCAGTAAACACTACACCCAGAAACCTATTTGGGAGGCAAGAAACTCTAGACCAGGACTTACAAAGGTGAAAAGAGTTAGATCCATGGTTCCCAACCCGTGGTCCGTGGACCCCTCGGGGACTGCAGAGTTACTTCAAGGGGTCCGTGGACATGCTAGGAGCTAGGGCTGGGCTCTGCCAGCAGCACCACGGTTCTGCAGCGGGAACCGGACAATGTTCCCTGTAAACTGCGCAGCTGGGCGGGGGCACAGCCCCCATTGCTCCCCTGTGCAGGGAACACTGCCAGCCACATACAGCCAGCAGCCACATCCCCTACCTGGCCAAAAGACACAGACTGTGTCTTCCAGCCAGCAGGGAGCTGCCCTGCCCCAGGCTGGAAGTTTTTAAAACTCCCACACTACCTTGAGCATGCTCAGATCATGCTCAGGGTGAGAGTAAGGAGCACCTGTGGCATGGCTGCTCCAAGCTGTGGCAGCCAGGTAAGGGGGCAGCTGTTGGGGAAAGAGCATGGAGGGTAGGTGGTCAGCCTGGGGCAGTGGGGAAGCCAGCGGCAGGGCAGGGGGCTAGGGAGTGGCTCAGGAGACCATGGACAGCCAGTGGCAGGACAGGAGGGTTAAAGAAGGGCCCGGGGGAGTGGGGGGTGCTAGCAGCAGGACAGAAGGGGTTAGGCAAGGGGGTTTGGGTGACAGCTGGACCCCACTGGCGGTGCCGCTGCTCCACGGCGTGGCCAGATTCTGCCAGTGGAGTTGTCAATCCATGGCAGGGGCTCACCATCAGGGCCTGGATCCCAGCTGCAGTGGAGCGGGGGGGGGCACAAATTTTTTTTGGTATTGAGAAGGGGTCCCCGTCCTTGAAAAGGTTGGGAAACGCTGGGTTAGATGATGATTTAAGGAACTAACACAGAAAGAATCCTGGGTTTAGCAGACATGCTCCTTGGGTCATCATTCAGTCAATATCAATATTTTACAACTGTGGAAAATATATATTAAAACACATTTTTTTTAACCCTGATATCAAGCTAGACAGATTGCTCAGAGACTACAGTGTGAACATATGGCTGCTTCAAGGAACCCATTTTGCATTTGTATGGGTTGTGTGTTCAAATGTATTGTTCATGATATGTATCATATTGACTGAGTTCCCTCTTTCTCTCCCTCACACCTCCCCCTATACTCGGCATCAGGAGGGACTGTCTGTAGGGGGAGAGAGAAAATCATTAATTTTTCATACCCATTCATTTTCTTCTGTGAAGTTATTAGATGGCTGCTAACTCATTATCCTGATATTGATATTGATAGAACCTGTCTACTGGAACTTTGACAAAGAACCCCAAAGTGTAGTCCAGAGGTGTCCATACAGCAATTAGATGGTAACATTCTTGATCAGTTCATGAACGGGATGACATAATGGGACAGCCTCCTTTCACAATTAACTGATCGTTGGCTCCTAGTGGTAGATACAGCACGCCAGTGGGATGAATAAAAGGGTGGGCTCTGTGTTGTTAGAGAATTCTTTCTTGAGTGTCTGGCTGTGAGTCTTGCCCACATGCTCAGGGTTTAACTGATTGCCATATTGAGGTCCGGAAGGAATTCTTCCCCAGGGCAAATTGGAAAAGGCTTTTGGGTTTTTATTGTCCTCTGTAGCATGGGGCATAGCTCAATTGCAGGTGGATTTTCTGTACTTCAAAGTCTTTAAATGATTATTTGAGGACTTTAATAACTCGGTCGTTCGTTAGAGGTTTATTGCAGGAGTGAGTGGGTGAGGTTCTGTGCCCTGCATTGTACAGGAGGTCAGATTAAATGATCATATTGATCCCTTCTGACCTTAGAGTCTATGACTATGTCTATGCTGCCAAATTAGTCCAGACTAACAAAGCTTAGTTCGGACTAAATTGGCCCATGGCCACACTAGGCTTTGCCTGGTCTGAGCTAAGAAATTTCTTGGTTCAGACTAGGCAAAGCTTAGTCTGAACTAATATGACCTGGTGGTTAGTTTGGCCTTCCATGCTTAGTTCGAACTTTAGTTAGCAAGCAAGACTCGAAGTAATGGCTAATTTGAACTTCAAAAGTTTGAACTAAGTCATTAGTTTGAACTAGCCATGCATTCTAGTTCAAACTAAAACCTTAGTTCAAACTAGAATTCATGGCTAGTTCAACCAAAAACCTGTGGTTAGTTCAAACTAGCCCAAGGTTAGTTCCAACTAACCTCAGACTATTTTAGTTCAGACTAGCAAAGCCAAACTAAAATTTTTTATGTAGACATAGCCTATGAGTCTATTAGGGTGACTGGATGATGAGTATGAAAAAATCAGGATGGGGTAAGGATAAATAGGTGCCTATGTAAGACAAAGTTCTAAATATTGGAACTGTTCATATAAAATCAGGATATCTAGTCTCCCTAAATAACATCCATCAATCAACATGAACTTAGACTGGGTTTTAACTAGTAATCCAGATCTATATAATGCCACTTGTATGTCACTACATTAGACATTTGAACAGCAAACTGGTGGGATTTGAGCAATGCTTCTCCATCTATGTACCCAAGCAGACGGTGGCCAAATTTATGGAACTCAAGAGACACACAAGTTGATTATTAAACCTTCAAGAGCCACACTGAGACATAGAGCCATATTTTACCTACTCCAAAATTACTAAGTTTAAAATTCATTGCACACTTTAATTTTATCGTAAAAGGAAGACAACTATTGATCCTACTAATGTCAGATTCTAATAATTACTTAAGATTGCCATGAAAACTAGGCCTACCTATACAGTAAAAACTCAGCTTCTCCTCGCCCTCTCCAGCCATGCCAGCGCTTCTCCCTGCCCTCTCTGACCCCCTCCGTAACCCCCAGGCCCTGACACTGGCTCCCCGGGCTGACCCCCCCCTTCAGGGCCCCCTAACTTGGCCACTCCAGCAGCTACGCACAGGCTGGGGCTCCCCCCTGAGGATGCTCACAGCATGCTCAGGGTGGGAGATTTAAAACTCCTAGGCTGGAGCTGCTTTCCTCTGGCTTTCTTCCATGAGCTGCACTTTTTCATTCAAGAGCCCCATGCGTCTCCAGAGATGCAGTTTGGCCACACACAAGCATCTGTGTTAAAAGGTCTGTCCTCTCCCTAATATAGTATTTATTGATTTATAATTTTTCAGAAGAACACTTTAATCAATAGCAATTTGCTCTCAGTAGATCTAGGGTAAGATTTTCAAAGCTACATTAAAAACTTAGAGACATCTGCTATTCATTTTAATCTAACTCCCCTATGCAGCTTTGAAAATCACAACCCTAATCTTAAGGAGAAATAGGCTCTCTTGCTAGACAGTCTTTACTACATATGCTGTCAGCTCCACCATGGCAATCAATAAACTATGAGGTCTGGAACCAGTGTCTACAGGATTCAGGAAAGGTCAGTGACTCAGTCATGCTGTTGTTATGATTAACTTCCATGGAAAAGTACACTATTACACCAATCTCTTGTTTTTCAACTCTTAGGTTTCATTTCCATGTATCTGCTTGTTTTAACTAGTTAACCTCAATTTGGCATTAAGATAATAAGTGATTGGCCCCCAGGAAATACCCAAAAGATAAAAGGAGTTTTAGAAAATGTCACTATTTTGAAAAATTCAAATAGCAAGGTTCACGGTTTGAAGTTTCATTTTTACCTCAGATTTTGTTTTTTTAAACTTTGTGCTTTTTTGAATGGTAGCCAGCAAAACTCTCTCTGGGATATCAACAATCCAGAATGATGCTTCCATTTTCTGTACAGGTTACTGCTGTGACCTACCCTCTCTGATTGCAAAAATGCCTGAATTTTGAACAGGAGATCGAGATCCAATACTTAACATGGTACACATTGTTTCTTTTTAAAGGAACTAAAAGAGGTACAACACTTGTAGGCTAAGGGGACACAGCTCTTAAACTACAACCTATATTTATGGCAAATATGATTAGAATAGCCAATTATTTGGTGTGGGATAAAGACCAAAAAGGGATAGAACTGTTAAGGGTTACGTGAGAGTGATGTCGTGGATTAACCAGATAAAGTGGAGCAAAAACATCCAGAAACTGTGTGGTGTGGTAGGCAGTACAACATCCACAGGTCAATGGTGGCAGTCCCATTGAGTGAGTAGTTAAAAGTGGATGGGACAAAGCACTGGAAAATACACTGGCTGTAAAAAACCATCCTGCTTTGTGATGGAGGTGAATTAGGTGGCCAAGGAGATCCAAAATGTCCCTACCAGCATCCTCTTCCCTTACCTTCAACCATCATCTCTTGTCCCCTGCATATGTAGGAGAGGGAGTGGTATAAGAAACCTTACCCCCTTGTGCCTGTCTGCATTGGGTCAGGTACAGTGGGGATCCCTGCATTTAGGGTGTGGGAAATTTCTGCAGGACTATTAGCACAAGTCTTTGCAAGAAGTGCTGTGAGGGGAAAAGGAGTGCACCTTGCCCCCTTGAGTTAAGTTAAAAACATGAAATTCATGGTCATTTGGTTCCTGGGGACAACAAAAAGTCCTGTGAGGGACACTTAATAAAAGACATCAGGGATTTCTCTCCCAGAAGCAATGTGTCTCGGTCTTATTGTTCTTCATTTTCACAGCAGCAACCTCATTAAGGGTGGCACAACATCTGCACTACCAGGAAGTTCATGGAGGCACTGGAATGTGGACTTTGGCGATACAGCTGAGCACTGCTGCTAAGTCAGGGTGTGGTCTTCCCATCAATGTTCTGTCCCGTTTCTCTTTGGTCTGCTTCCAACTTCATGACTTCTTCCATGTCACCTCTTAAGGCTTGTCTGTACTTAAAACACTGCAGCATGACTTCAGTGAAGATGCTACATACAGTGATGGGAGGAGTTCTCCTGTCCCTGCAGATGATCCACGTCTTGGAGAGGCAGCAGCTAAGTCAGTGGAAAAATTCTTCATCAACTTAGTATTATCTACACCAGGATATCAGCTTAGTTTAACCGCATTGCTGGGGGGGGGGGACATGGAGGGATGGTATTGTCCACACCCCTGAGCAAACTAGTTATTCTGACCTAATTTCCTAGTGTAGATCAGGCCTTATACCCGGGATACCCTCCTACTTAAAGTTCAGTAAACATCCTGCCTCAGAAAACTACTCAAGACATATGTATTGTGAAGGATTCCAGCTACAATGACCACATCCTGCTCTGTTGCTCCATATTGTACTGCATTCATTTGGATCTTTCAGGCAAAGACTTTTTTTTCTCCCTATACTTCTTCCATTAGCCAGTGGCCTGGATAAGCATGATGTCATATTCAAAAATATCTTTTCTTCCCAGTTTGAGGTCTATAGACCAGGTCATCCCCTTCCTTGGATGAGCCCAGAGAGAGGTGGAGAAGATTATGCTTAAAATTTTGCTGAGGTACAATACAGAACTGGTGACTCATCCTGCCTGGCCGGTGGAGACACTGGGGCTGAGTGGAGAACTCAAAGGTTTAACATAATCACACCAAACAGAGTCTCCTCACCTTAAGTCTTTGTGGTGTCCAGGGCTCTCCTGGGGGGGGGGTGCAGAGGATGCAGGTGGGGTGACCATCCCAGAACCCATGGCTTCATGGGTCGCCCCTTGCCACGCTGTCCCCTCTCCACCTTTGGTGGTAAGCCAAAAGCAAAGGGTGCGGAGGGAGTGTGAAGCCTGGCCTCTGGGCCGGCCTGCCCAGCACCCCCTGCAGCATGGGTGAGAGTGCGGTCCCCACCACAACCAATTGCCCCTGGGCCCTGCTTCTCCCTAGGGATGGCCTAGGTGTTGTCACAGCACAATTCTGCAGGTCTTAGCAAAGTCCCACTGAAGTGAGTCACAGGAATACAGTGTCAGGTCTTGCCCCCCCCCTCCAAAAGATGTTACGATAGCCTTCTGGGTGAAATAATAGCTTAAATCCAGGACTGGGCAGGTCTTGTTCTTTTTTGGAGAATAAATCAGTGCCAAAAAGTAAGTTACTTTCCTACCATAATTTGTTTACAAAGTGTACTCAGTCCTACATCCTTGAACAGCTGTAGGACCATGCAAGCAGCCCCCTTTCCCCAGACGGGGTATGACTGCCTGGTCCCAAACAGCAATGACTGGCCCTCACTCTCTCCAAGACTTCACACAGACTCCCAGCCAAAAGCAGACTGCTTCTTTCCACATCAATCTCCAGCCTGCTTAAGACATTGTTTTGTTCAGCCTGAAACCAAGAAAACCGTTATCTCTACCTTCTTCTCGTGGACCACATAGTCTCACCAAGTGACTCCAGTAGGCATTGGCCCCCTTCTTTGTGCACAGCTGTTCTGAACTAGGAGAAGAACTTCCATTGTCCCAACTGCATGGCACAAGAAAGAATGAGATGATTGCCTTTACATCTAACACCTCACGACAGCCCCTTAACATCTCTTTCCTAACAGTACATTATAATCATCACCCTTTGGTTAGTCAGACATTTATATAGATTAGCTCCTGGCTAGTGCATGCTTCTGCAAGTGAACTGCCCTTCATAGCAGAAGTCCACTGGAGAGAGGTTTGCCAAGTGGCCACAAGTGGGCCACAGCCATTTGGCGCAATGCAAAAAGTGAGCGATACCGGCTGGGGAGATGGCATGACCATAGCAGTGGGCTGAGGCCTTGAATCAGTACATCCCTGGGCAGCTTCTATGCTGCTCTAACAGCAGTTAAGGACTGCCCTTCCCCAGCAGATATTTCAAAGGAGGATGTCTGTGCAAATATTGCCTGTTCTCCTGTGTGGGTGAATCCCATCTAGGGTGGAGGGACCCCCAACTGACACAGGAAATCACACCTATAGAGAGGGAAGAGTGAGCTGCTTAGTTCTATTTCCATTCGCTGTGATTCCCTTTCTTGCTATAGACTGTAAACATTGGGCATCTTATTTGGACAAACACACAATAGGGTCAATCTGATACAAATTAAAATCAATTCAATCATTCACATGGGAGAACATTTCCATTCACAAACATCCCTTAACCAAGAACATGTTTCACGCTTCTGGGGCAGATCTTTCTCATGCCTGCACATAGCGGTTTCTTGGAAAGCAGTATTTAGTATTTGATGGATCTATTAGTTATTTGTATTTACACTGTATTGAGCACTGACAGACAGCTTTGAAACTTTGTGATCACATAAGGGAGCACTTGTGGCTACAATATTTTGAAAAAAATCTCATGGAAGGTGGAACTCCCCTCAGTTTAGAGGGACTGAAAGATACTATTTGTGTTTCTAAGACACCAGCCACATCAGTGCATCAGACACAAACGGCTTGTGAACCACTCCCCTTCCAAATTGTAATGACAAGAGAACAGCGAGTCTCTCCCTGAAATGGGCTAAATATACTGTTAAAGTCATTCTTATGCTCCATAAACCTTTCTAAAAGAGCAATTCCAGGGCCAAATTCTCCTTTGTTATACCAGCAAAACCCAATTAAATTTGGCTCCCAGGTTTTAAATCATTTATCAACTCTGAGATGGTATTTTGCCTTCCTTTCTCATTGTATCACCTCAGTTCCACTAAAAGGAGCTGCATGAGTTGTGGATCAATAGTTGCCTAAGAGTAGAAAATTATTCTAAAAATGTGCTTTCAATATACATGATTTTGAAAATGATGCAATTAAACCAAGATGGACTGACTACTTGATCCTGCAGTTTTCCACTGTAGCTGTGATGTTCTTGTTTGGTTCCTGAAGGAACTCTTATTAATTATTATTATTATTATTATTATTATTATTATTATTATTATTACTGTTCCATGATAGCACTTTGCCCCTGTACAGAACACAGAGTAAAGGAGGACTTGATCCCTGACCCAAGACATTTATACTCCAATGCAAGTAAAAATTACAGCACACAAACAGAAACAAGATGGACGTCCCCGTACCACGCCCCTTCAGACTAAAACTGGCAACACAATGAAATGTTCAAGTGTTAACAGGCCTGTTCTTTGGGCCTCATGAAATAGAAACTCAGCTTTCACTTATAAAAATCCCACAAAACTTTTCCTGTGTAAGAAGCCGTGAAAATATAACTGGTACTTGGCAACCCAAGTTGCTATAGAGGTAAAGTACAAAGAGTTGGACTTCTTTTGCAGCATGACAAGTGAGGCCCATGAGTCCCAAATATAAATATACTTTTTATATCTAATTATTCACTTATATGTGAGACGCATCTCAGAGAGTCATCTTGTTAATCTTTCCCAAATCATTAATCTTAGTGGTGTGATAAGGATGATGAAGATGAAGAATTTGTTATGTTTGGGGGCAGGAGACAGCAAAATGGAGGAGAGTGGGGGAATTATCTTGTAGTTTAGATTACTTTATAAAGAAAGAATTTATTAAAATGCTAATAATGGTTTAACCATTGAGAAATAATTAATAGATGTCAGACACTGAATAAAGTAGAAAACTGTAACCTGAAAGGCTACACAATAATTTTCTTTGTTAGAGTAAAGGATGTTTGTTTGGGAACCAATCAGTGTCTGACTGTATAAATTACTCACATTTAAAATATGTGAGTTTTTGAAAAAAATAATAATAAAAATAAAGCCAGAGATACCTGACTACCAAAGAAGAGGAAAACTAGCAAAAAGTTTTTCACCTTTTTTTTCTTTTTTGCCATTTCATTTAGCATGTTTCTATGTTTTCCCCACATTTTGTGAACTTTCAAGTGACCATTTTTCCAGATTGGCTTGAAAATCTAGTTCAGCATTTGTCACTTTAGAAATGTTGCACATTTCAGATGACATTGCAGAGATGCCATGAGTTATAGTTCAAGATGTTATGTGATAAGCTTGCACATCACAAACAATAAAACCTTATATTTACATTAATGGCTTTCATCTGAGGATCTCATAGCACATGACAAAAAAGAACACTTCAGCACCTCAGAAGCAAGATACATAATTTGAAAAATTTAGGACACTCTGATTTGCCTGACATTATCACATATTCAGAGTGAAGGGATGGGAAAAGGAATCTAGGTCTCCTAACTTGGTTCATTGATAAAACACTGTGCCTCACTACTGTTCATGTTAGCATTACAGGTAGTCCTCACTTAGTGACCGGGTTCCGTTCCTGAAACCCGGTTGATAAACGAATTGGTCACTAAACGAGGAGCAGCCCTTATCGGTATTTCAGGCATAATGTACTTTACTGGTAGTGGGTTTTTCAACCATCGGTAGATAGTTTTAATGTCACCTTTGCATCATTTATAACATTTTTCATATATATTTTAAATGTTTTAAGCTCTAATGTACTGAACTTAGTTTGCATAGTGTACTGTAAATATAGGTAATCTGAGAGAGTTGATGCGAGTTCTCGTACATCGCCATAATACCAACTCATCAGAGAGCCGGTCATAACTCTGAGGGGTCACTAAACGAGTAGGTCACTAAGTGAGGACTAGCTGTACTCCAATAAGCAGAGATCCTACTTAAATATGTACTTCCCATGTGTGCTGGTTAACAGATTTGGGCAGACTAACTGTTTAAATCAGAAAATCCTGAGCTGAAAGGGACCTTGAGAGGTCATCTAGTTCATCCCCCCTGCACTGAGCAGGATCAAGTATACTTAAGACTATCCCTGACAGGTGTTTGTCTAAATGGTTCTTCAAAACTTCCAGTTACTGAGATTTCATAACCTTCCTTGACCTATTCCTGCATTTAAATATCCTTACAGTTACAAGGATTTTTCTAATATGTAACCTAAATCTTCCTTGCTTCAAATTAAGCCAATTATTTTTTGTTCTACACTCGATGGACACAGCAAACAAGTGACTGTCCATTTCATAAACAACCTTTCATGTATTTGAATATTTTTATCATGCCCCCTCCCCCCAGCCTTCACTTCTGTGGATTAAACAAGCCTCATTCTTTCAACCTTTCCTCATAGATCATGTTTTCTAAACCTCTTATTTTGTTGCTCTTGAATGGACTCTTTTCAATTTGTTCCCATCTTTCTTAAAATGAGCTGCCCAAAACTCAACTCTGTCCTCCAGTTGAGTCATGACATAGTAGGATGAAACAATTACCTCCTGTGTTTGTTTATGAGAGTCCCGTTAATGTATCACAGAATGACATTAGCCATTTTTGCAACAGCATTGCACTGTTGACTCATTCGATTTACTCATTCACTATAACCCTCAGATTGTCTTCTTCAGTACTGTTGCCTAGCCAGCTACTCCCCATTTTGTAGTTGTTTTTTTTTTTTTAAATGTCTCATTTTGACCTGTCTTTACTGAATTTCATCTGGTTGATTTCAGACACATCCTTTGATTTATCAAGATTGTTTTGAATTCTAATCCTACCCTCCAATATGCTTGCAATCTTGCCCAGCCTGGAGTCATCTGCCAATTTTATCTATATAGTCTTCATGTCATCATCCAAGCTGTTAAGGAAAATACTGAATAATACCAGTCTAGAACAGATGCCTACAAACCTCCATTTGATATGTCCTTCCAGTTTGACAGTGAACCATTGATAACTACTCTTTAGTATGGTCTTCCAAATCAGTTCTGTACCCACTTCTCAAACACTCCATCTAGAGCTGCCCTAGATTAGACATTTCCCTAGATTATTTATGAGAACACCATTTGAGACTGTGTCAAAAGCCTTATTAAAGTCCAGACATATTGCCATTAGTCTTGTCCCCATCTATTAGGTTGGTTACCCTGTAATAATGGTAGTATCTAAATGTTACATGGCTATTTATGAGTGTACAGGTGTGGACAAGGATAGGGGGAGCCTCTCTTTGACCCAGTTGCTCATGCATTGAAAGCAACCATAATTTGGTTGTCTGTATTCCGTGAGAATGGAAAGAGGTTGCTGTTAATGCTACTGAAGCTGTTTAATACCCCAACGATGGTGTGAGTAGGCAGACTGAACAGATAAATAAGACCCTGACTCCCCGGGTACAAGATAGAACCATGGGAATTAGACAGATCTCGTAACCATAGAGCAGCAAGATATAATGGGGAAGCTCCCTCTCCTCTTCAGCATTTCTAGAGCTGGAGCCATGCTAGGATCAGCAGCACCAGCTTCAGAGTACAACTCCCTACCTCCTTTCCCCCACTCACTATGGCTTTGTCTCCAGAGTTCTAACAGGGACCTAGCCAATCAGGCAGTGGAAAACTTCTTGAGTTGGCCCTTTCCGTCACCAAGTACTCACAATCCATGGGAAGATCCTAAAAGACATTTACATGGCTCTGTGGTTTTCCTAGCAAACTGTTATTGAAGTACGGGGGAAGCTAGAGGGCTTACAGTCTTTCTCTGTTGCTGAAAAGGAAGCCCAGACGAATACTTCCAACTGGCTGAAGCAGCCTTTACCATTTCCCAGAAGGTTACTTAAGCACTTGAAACCACTCCAGCTGCAACGTCTGTTATTGTGTTGTTTTTCTGTCCCTGCTGACGAATGCTGTATTATGAGCCTACCCATGTCTAACACAATAATGAAGAAAGTAAAGTCAACATGTGAAGTAAAAGGCAACAGTGACACTATTGCCGTCTTTAGTGATGTAAGCCTGATTTCAAGACTCTTGTTAGGACTTGCTTGAACTTATTACTTTTTTTCTAAACAAGGTCAGTTTTATTCATGCCTTAATAGCTTTCATGTGAGTTTCTCTTGAAATGCTTCCTTATGTCCCAGCAAGATAAGGCAGCTTGTGGTTAGGATCCTGGACTGAGTTTTCAATTTCCAGCCCTACTACAGACACTGGGACCTTTGGCAAGTCACTTGAGTGCTTTCTGTGCCTGAACTGAAAATAAGGACAGTAATACTTCGCTTTTGTCCATTTAGCCAGTACATTTTCAATGGAGAGATTGTTCGCTATGTACAGAGCCTAGCAACAGACCCTGATTTTGCTTTGGGCCTCTAGGGACAAATATAAATAATAATGATAGCAACTCCTGGAATTCTAAAGCTTTGCTGTTTTGTTGTCGCCACAGCCATGCTCACTGACTTCGTCCAGTGCGCTGTATCTGTCATGTTAGCTACTTACTAGGACAAGGTACTGTAGCTTGAGTTCTCAGTATTTGCATTAGAAAGGCCTATTTTCAGGATTTACATAATGCCATTTTTGATTAAACCTGAAAAGGGGTGAAGAGCCTATTCTCTTCTCTTTCTGTGGTAGATCCTTGTCACAGCAGTAAGAGCTTCACATGCACCTAAAAAGGAAAATTTGGGACACTATCACAGCACCAACTCCCCACTGGCTCCCCGTTCATTTCAAGATACTGCTGGAAATTTTCATCCTGCATTACAAGAACTGACTTTCAAATTTTTAGCTGACTTCACAGACAGTGTACTGAGGGTAGAAAGAGAAACATGAAAATAAGGGCGCTTGCTGTATTCCAATCCAATATGAAGCTCAACTATTTGCATCCCAGGAATAATCTTATGAGCTCCTGCCATAGATCAGCTGTGGCAAGGATAAAGATAAATCACACAGATCCTCCTCCTTTTACCTGGTAACAGGATGTGAAGAAGGGTTATCTGTGACAATGCCAAGAGCCCCCTGCTAGCACAATATTCTCTCCCTCTCACTTGTATTTTCCTATTTCTCTTTTGCTAAGCTGTTCCATTTTGTATTTAACACTTTACAAGCACTATTTAATTCAGTACAGCATTTCAGATGCAGTTGGCATAAAAGTAGAATTCTATACTGCAACCAACCAAACAATTTAGCTCAAAGGAAGTCATCTTCAGAGTAGCATCAAGAAACACGTAAGTGTTTGGAAGGGGAAGCGTTATTTCCTTGCTTCTCAGCAAGAAGACTCAGTGATTGACTGCTAAGTGAAAAGACCAAGTCTTTGAGGCCCGGATTCATTTCAATGAAATTGGAGCCTTTGTGGTTCTGGGCCTGAGTATCTACCTGTGCCAGATGTGTTGGCAAATGTAAAGTTTTTAGTGGTTCCTCTGGTAACTTGCAGGCACTTGAAGTGAGGATCTAATCTGAACAGTGGTTGCAAAACTCCACTGTGGGGTGTCATGTGTCATATTGCGTTTGTAGCTCAGTGTGAAGGAGAAACAAGGAGAATAAATTTATTAATTATGTAGAAAACACATGATTTGTAAGTTAAGATCCCCTAGGAAACACAGTTTTGAATTATAAAATTCAAACAGCAGCTTTGTCAGAAATAACTGTCCCTTAACACGTGTCTTCTTTAAAGATAGATAGGCTTTTAACTGCATTCTTCAACTAGAATAAACCTCTACAACTAGACCTGGCTCCAAAATTAAAACAGAACTCTGAGGCTGGAGCAAGCTCCTTAGCTAAATGAAACTTCCAAGCTAGACACTGTTTCTAAGTCATACCACATTCCCAATCTGAAGTATGCTCCTAAATTTTATTACACTCCTATGCTGACATAGCCTCCTCAAAGCTGTAATATGGCTCTAAATAAACTGAGCTAGGTAACTGGAGTCAATGCCACAGAGTCAGCCCAAGCCTCTAACAAGTGGTATGAAATCATAACAGCTGGTCTGGAACAGGCCACTTCCTAATAAAACTCCCATATTAACAATAGCTTCTCCACACAAACTAGAACTCCTGCTGAACTAAACTTCCAGTCTGCAATGAGCCCTTTGTGCCTGAAGCAGGCTTTATAGCTTCTTAAATCCACCTCTAACTGATTCTGGCCAATCAGCCCCTTAGCACTTGATCCAAAATGGAGTACCACAGCCCTACAGGACTGCAACTAACAGATTTTTCTGCATAAAGTAAATAGCTGAGTCTATCCTTCAGAATGCAGGAAATTCATAGAAGGAAGAGAAACTTGCCTTGGGGTGTCCACTATGCAGCCCAAGTCTATCTTCTCTTTTTTCCTCAGACCATAGCAGATTCAACATGTACCAGTAAGTAGCTAAACCTAGCTGTCAAAAAGCTTCTCATGCTCTTGAAAAGAAAATTAGTAGTTTGCCTTGTTTGAATGGAATGGAAAACTTGTTTCATTCAGACAAACTTTAAAAAAAAAATCTTATTTTTGAGGGGCTATTATTTTTCTCACTCTCTATTGCTTTTTCTGGTTCTATTATTTCTATTACTATTTTTTTTAAGTGGGGTGGAGGGATACTGATTTTTCAGAAGCCTCTTTTCATTCTTTTCCATAAGGGGAGTGTTCTCCTTTTTAGTTTACTGAAAAAAGTGGGTTCCCACTTTTTTAACTTGTTCTCTTTTCTTATGGAAAATTTTTAAGTATGTTTTTCCCCTACTATATGAAATTAAAAGAACTCTGCTTTAAGCTTTGCACTTCAGAATTTTTATAAACATATTTTATTAAACTTTCTTTTATAAACCTCCCTGGAAAAATTTCTGACTGGCTGCCTGCATAACATAATGGTAGTTCTTTAACACTTGACATGAGCCAGTCTTTTCCATCATGGAGTGCTGTATCACAGTGTTCATTGTTTCTCAATGAGCCAATATCAGATTGGTGTCATCTTTAAGCTTTTTTCCTTGACTGTTAGATTTGCGAACTCAGCTGGCTGTAGAGCATCAAGCAGCATTTTCCTCTTTTTATATGTAACTGTCGGAACAGCAATTCTGCAGTCATCAGGTCCACCTTTTAAAAACATCACTGTCTTCAAATGGTGTGCTCATTCACATCTATGTAACCCACTTAACCTTCAGTGAAATCCCACAAAGCCATTTTTCCAGTCATATTTCAAAGTGAAGCTGTTTTAAATTTTCTTTTTTACACTAAAAGCTTCCTGTTTTGTTAATTCCCACCTCTGCTCTCTAGTGTTTTGATACTCTCCTATTCTTAGTTATTGCCGGTGCTGAGGAACCAGTTACCCTTGGTATTCTACCTAGCTTCAGAAACAGCTGGAATGTCACTCCAGTGGTGCAAAGGGGTCAGCAATGAGCATATTCAGGGTGCTTGCTATATAACACACAATTAGAATTACCATCATCACCCCAGCAATGGCTCATGTCCCTCTTGCCAAGACATTTCAGAAGAGTGGAATGACTATGTTTGAAACCCTTCTGCCATGGCGTGATGGTGACAACAGCAAAGGTTGGGTTCAATATCCACGCTTAACACAGGCGGGAGCAGGTGGATCCCCCAGCCAAGTAATCAGGGAAAAACTAAACACCCCTGGCCACCTCTACAAGGGAATACTTCCCCAATTGCAAGCACTAGGTCTGTGTATAGCCAATAAAACTGAAGCTTTTTATTAGAAGGGAAAGGGAATGCTGTATTTATTTGTAAAAACAACACAACGATTCAATAGCATGTGCACCAGAAGTAAACAACCTCCCCTTGGGTCATAGTCCTTTGCCTCATTTCTCCAGCTTGCTGTGTCAATGGCCAATGGTTAAAAGTGCTTTTAACACACCAATCTCTTCCCCTACTCTTTAGGCTTGCAGGACTCAAACCAGGGCCAGCCAATTACCATACAGTGCTCAGGCCATTGCCACAGTACAGCTTGCATCTGTCAAGCCTGAAGGAGGAATGTGTGGTTGAGCCAAGTCTCTTCTGTTGCTACTTGCCACTATCACTGTTGTCTCTATCACTGCTCATGCCGGTAACTGCTGCCCCTGCTGCCATCTGGGATGTTTTGATGTTCCACTACATAGCCCAGTTCTTAGGGACTGTACCAGATGTGAGGAAACCCACTGCTGTTATAGCCTCTGCATTAGCTTTCATTGCAATGACATCCTGGTTCAGCTTTCTAGAGGTGCATCTCAGTGATGTCAGCCCTAGCAGAAACAAAGCTACTCAACTGCTCCTGAGCAGTTCTATCTTCAAACATTCAGTACCTAAGAGACTTTCAACAGAATCCCACTTACCCACTGTCAGTTCTGATTTTTGGTCAGCTTTGGTATCATGACCTCATGCTTAGCAAGTCAGCTTTAAGTTAGGGTGACTGGCTCAGTTAGTACATATTAAGTATTACAGCTCTGCTGTTTAGTCACACAGGAAGGGTAAGGATATTTCATTACCAAGGCCAAAGTGAATTTCTACCCAAGGCAGCTGAAACTGATCACTTTCACAAAGCAGGTCTATTTGCTGATCATGTAAGCAAAGTAGGTCTTTCAGTGCCACATGACTCCTTGGTGGTTTGTTTGTTTGTTTTTTTCTGGACTAGACTTACATGACTATCCCTTTAGAAACTGAAAGATGCAAATATAGTTAGCTCTTAAGGGCTTTTGTCCCAGTTCATCAACAGAAGGCAGGGGAGAGAGCTCATTCAGACCATAGCTTATGTCTGGCTCAAACTATGGAAGATTGGACAGCTACATAACAGCAGGATGAAATGATTTTTCTAAACATCAAGGAAATTAGTGTCAACATCAGGCTTATTTATTTCTAAAGAAATTGCATCAATTGTTCCCATCCAGCACAGAACTTTATGTACGTGTGCAAAACAGTTCTAAAAACTTTTTATTCATGTGAGATTTTTATGGCACTGAAACAGTCTGGCATGAAATTATGGATTCCAGTCATGAGACAGTGTGTCTGATGTTTGCAGTTCACATCCACCAGAAGTTTGCCCTTTGAATGATTTGCAATGTATTGTGTTTTAACAAAGCATCAGAAGAAACTGCTATAAGGATGCAGGTTCAGTCTCAGCACCAGGTTGTCCAGGCAGAGGACTGGGACAAGGTGCTGGCTCTGCAGTGGGTACACCACTTCTACACCCACACCCCCCAAGACTCCCTTATAAGTGCAGGTGGTGAAATGTCTTTCACTTGTCAGTGAAGATTGTTTTACAGCTGTTTACATCACTAATGCAGAGCAGAGCTGACATAGTAGGGCCCAGGACCTTGCCCCTTATAAGGAAACTCCCTCCACCACAGACTACAGCAATCTCCCTGACTTTGGCCCCAGGCAGCAGAAGGCTCCAAAGTAGGCTGAGAAAGAGCTGTAGAAAGCTACCAGAGACTTACTTGGACTTATTCTGTCATGAGTAGACCCAGTGGGACTGCATAAGGGGGGCTTTAGTGGACAGAAATGACCACATAGGGATACCCTCACATGGAGGGCTTCATTAGCTGTTGCAGAAGTGGGATAAAAGCTGTATAGTGACCCTGCTGCCAGATCCAAGCACAGGGCTGGAGGAAGGACGTGTTGAGGACTTGGGTGGAGTGTACTGCACTGTGGATCTTCTGTTTCCTAGGGCACATAGCTGACCAGGGACACAAAGCATGAGGTAGACCATTCCTGAGATTGTGTTAACTCAAGCTTCTGCATGGCCACAAACTAAAGGAAGCACAAAGGTTGTTTAAAGCTACCCTTGGCCCCAAGCACAGGAGTGAAGTAACTGAAAATCAGCATACAATAAATCACAGGCTTCTCTGGAGCCAGCCATTCCCTAATATGGCCCAGGTGCATGGGGTTAGGGAGGGTGGGGGGAAAGCTAGGGCACTGCGGGATGGAGGGGCCAGGGAACCAGTGCTAAGGCCAGAGGAAGGAGATGGATGGGAAATGGGAAAACATCAGGAGCCTGTGCCCCAAATCTCTTTTCTATATGTCAGCAATCTTGGGGGTGGGAATCCCAGGGCCCCTTAATCTGGCCTTTCTACACCCCAGTTCAGGTCTGTAAGCACAAGCCCCTCCTTAGTCTCTTGATTTAATGCTGGTACCATAGGCTTTTCTAACAGTTTATTTCCAAATACTGGGCAAAACCAAGCTCTCTTTCTCCCAGCTAAGCTTGCCATTAGACACCCAGTGCTCAGCATTGCTCTGGTTTACACAGGTGCCATTACACTGAAGTCAGATAACTGAATTTAGCCTGGCCACTGTAGCAGCTTGTTTATATGTACAAAAAGACCATTTTGTAATGCAAACTTTCAACCTCCACCCACCCTTTCCTCCCCCCACCCCAACACCTGTTCAGTATAAGGTTTGACCTGAAGTCTTCTGGACCAGCCATCCTTCAGTGCAGGAAGAAAAAGACTGTACTTTGTCTTTAGTCCTGTGCTCTATGAATTGCTAACTATGCTTTTGTACCCACATGTCACATTTGGATGACGTGGCCAAACACATCTGCCTCCAAAGATGGTCGCCTGCATTTGCCATTGCTTACAGAATTTCAGCAGTGTTTCCAGGCTGCCCAATCGATGCTAGAGTGAGACTACAGACCCAGGGTGACTGGACAATGCAATATCCATTTAACCCATCCATTCCAAATGGCACTCTTCCTTCCACAAATTATTCCCAGTAACTCATTCCTCTCATTCTGCTTTGATCTTTTAAATTTGATCCTTTCTAGCCACTGGAACAGAAAATATCAAAGCTGGACATCCCTTAGATCTTCCTGAGTTAGGGTCCTTGTATTGGTGCACTGTACAAACACTTCCTGTGTGCAAAGACAAACAGGGTCCACACAGGTGGTCAGTCATCCCCCTGTTCTGCAGGTCGCGAGGAAGAGGCAGGAAGAAGTGGTGTCCTTAACATTACCCTTCCCCTGCCCCTGGTTTGTCCTGGCAATGTAGCTATCCTGGCATGTCAGGAAGTGTACACTGAAACCTAGCTTTCCCCCCATCTTCAAAGTGTCTGACAAAGTGGGATTTTCTCCCGTGAAACCTCACGCAATAAATAAATCTGTTAGTCTTTAAGTGCCACAGGACTCCCTGGATTTTTTTAGTTAGGCCCTAGATTGCTAGTTATAAAGATCCTACAGAATTTTCCAATATACGGCAGATGATGAATCAGTTGATTTCTAGTAGAGAGACAAAGTGGGTTATTTAATGGACCAATTTCTGATGGTGAATGAGATAAACTTTCAAGTTACACAGAGCTGTTTTTCAAGTCTGGAAATGGTACTCAAGAGTGTCACAGCTAAATACAAGGTCAAACACAGCATAAACAGTTAGCACATATTCTAAGAGACCATTCAAGGTAAAGTGATTTCTAGTAGTATATATCATCTCCTAGGGGTTTTTTTTCCATGTAAAGAAGGTGTGATCTCTGCTTCAACAAGCTCAACATCTGAAAAGAGAAACAAGTAAGGGCTGATAATATTGGACAAGAAAAAGAAAAAGCAAGTTAATTTTCTAACATCATGGACAAGATTCTGCTCTCAGGTGCTTATCAGTGCCTCTCTTTACAGGGGATGGGAGAAGTGTGCATGTTCTAAGGCAGCGGTTGTCAAACTTAGGGTCGGACTCAGTACTGGGTTGCAGACCCTCAAGCCCCAGGACGCAGCTCTCCTTGCTGCCACTGCCAAAAGACTGGAGTTCATTACTCAAAGATATAATTGTTGGGTTGTGGGCATAAATGATTTTTTTCAACTGGGTTCTGAGAAAAAAAAGTCTGAAAACTACTGTTCTAAGGGACTATTTCATTCTGGAATTGCCAAAGAATGAAGGGAGGCTTAGGTGTGGTGAGCTATATCATTCAGCATTGATATAGATGGCAAAATCTGGCCCTAAATTAAAGAAAACATTTTGCTTGTAGATTTCAGTCATTGGATCTCACCTGATGTATGGAAGTGACAGTTTGCAAAACAAATGCAGAAATAAATTAATAGTTGTTGTTTTAAAAAAACTGAGCAGCATACTTGAAGAAACTCCATTTACTACCATATAATTTTTATTGGGAATTAGAGAATACTTACTGGGTATTCAGGTCAATGCTTCCAAATACAAATTCTTTCAGTGTTTCACATAGCAGGTTGTGTATAAGAACATGTAGACTCTGTTTCTAAAACAAAACTGGCTCTTTTTTTGAGAGAACTGTTTGCTTTTTTGCCCCCTTGTGTTTGTCCAGCACCTAGCACAATGGGTTTCTGGTCTGTGACTAGGTTCCTAGCACTATAGTAATACAAATAAATAATGTTTATAGAGATGAACACAAGAATGGCCATCTTTGGTCAGAACAATGGTCCATTTAGTCCCGTATTGTCATCCAGTAGTGGCCAGTGCCAGGTGCTGCAGAGGGGAAAAAAAGAGTATGCGATCAGTGAGTGACCCATCACCTGTTATCCACTCCCAGCTTCTGGCACTTAGAGGGTAGGGTCAGCCACAGTATGGGGTTGCTTTCCTGACCACCTTGGCTAATAGCTGTTGATAGACATATCTTCCATGTATTTATCTAATTCTTTTTTCAACAATTATAGTTTTTGCCATCACAATATCCCCTGACAATGAGTTCCACAGGTTGACTGTGCACTGTGTGGGGAAATGCTTACTTTTGTTCCTTATTGCCTATTAATTTCATTGGATAACTCCTGATTCCTATATGTCAAAGGGATAAACAACACTTTCTTGTTCACTTTCCCCATGCCATTTATGATATTCTAGCCCTATATGATATCCCTCTTTAGTCATCTCCTTCCAAAACTGAAAAAAACAGTTTTATTAAATCTTTTTTCATATGGAAGCTGTCCCATACCCCTAACCATTTGTTGCCCATTAACCATCTGTTGACCATCCTTCTACCTTTTCAAGGTCTAGTATATCTTTTTTGAGACATGGTGACCAGAATAGTATTCAAAGTGCAGTGCATGAATTTAGCCAGGGGCATGATGATATTTTGTGTCTTTGATCAGCTAACAGAGTTAAGAACTGTTATGAAAGGGATAGTGATAAGACAGAAAATATCATCCTGGCCCTGGCTAAATTCATGGTACACCTGCACCTGCTGCTGCCCATTGAATTGATGTTTTCCGGGAACTATCCACAAAGACTCCAGGATCTCTTTCTTGAGAGGTAACACTTACAAAATGGTGGGATCTAAATTTATGTATAGTTTGGATTACTTTATCCAATGTGCATTATTTTCCATTTATCAACAGTCAATCTCGTCTCCCATTTTGTTGCCCATCCACCAGTTATGTGAGTTCCCTTTGTAACTCTTCTCAGTCTGCTCTGGATTGAACTATTTTGAGTAGTTTTGTATCGCCTACAAATTTTGCCACCTCACTGTTTACCCTTTTTCCAAGTCACTTACAAATATGTCAAACAACACTGGTCCTACACAGTTCGCTCGTGGACAGGACTATTTACCTCTTTTCCTTCTCAGAAGTGACCATTTATTCCTATCCTTTGTTTTGTTTTTTTTCTTTTGACTTTTAACCCATTACTGATCCATGAAAGGACCTACACTCTTATCCCATGACTGTTTATTTTGCTTAGGAACCATTGGTGAGGGACTTTATCAAAGCCTTTCTGAAAGTCCAAATATACTATAATCCACTGGATCGCCATTGTTAGAGCCCTGCACAGATATAAAAATGTTGATCCACATCTGCTCAGTGATAGCATCTATTTGGTCTGCAATCCACGTGTCAAGTTTTATCTATGTTTGTAATCACATCCACAACAAATCTTTGGCTCAAAGTCATCATTTTAGCCTTTGATTGGCTCATTCCCCACATGGGTTTCACTCACTTCTGCCTCTTCTTGTTTGCAGTTCGCACACTATGCTGTCAGTCAGATTTCCTTGGCCACCAATGAAATCTCTGCCAGCATGGCATGTGAACTGCAAACAAGAGAAGAAAGAAGTGAGCAAGGGAGTAATGGGGAATGAGCCAATCAAAGGCCACAATGCTGACTGACTGACAGCAAGTGGTGACTCTGCAAGCCCCAACCTGCTGTAACTGAGACTCTGAGTGGCCAGCAACAATCAGAGCTGAGCTAGGATTGGCTGGAGCACTTCCTTGATCCCCTGTGTGCTGCTGACATGGTTCAGAGCAGCAGCTGCAGTGATGGAGCGCACCCTGGGCAAATAAAAATAGAATCTGTATCCAGGAGTCAATCCACAGCAATGGGTCTGTGGTTATCTACACCCCCATCTGCAGATGCAGATACCTGCAGACAGGAGTTAACATAAGGGGGAAGGCACCAGAATGCCATTCTGGGGCCCACAAATTTTAGGAGCCAGTGTTCTGGGGCCCCAAAAAATAGAATAATGGGGCAGAACGCCGCATTCCAGTGTGTTGCCCCTTACTACCAATGTTCCCTGTAGGCTGCATGGGTGGGCAGGGATGCAGCCCCTGTCACTCACCCCCACAAGGAATGCTGCTGGTTGTGCACAGCCATCAGCTGTGGCCCCTACCCGACCAGAAGACTCAGTCTTTTGGCCAGTTTTTAAATCTCCCCCCATCCCGCCCCCGAGCATGCTCAGTGCACACTCAGGTGGGAGTAGCAGCCTGAGGCATGGCCGCTCTGGTGGCCAGGTAAGGAGGACCTCAGTGGGAGGTTTGGACTCAGGGGGTCAGCCTGGGCCAGCGGAGGAAGACAGAAGTGGGGCAGTGGAGTTAGGGAAGAGGCTGGAGGACTGCGGGGAGCCCATATCATGACAGGGAGATTAGGGAAGGGCTCAGGGGCATCACGGCTGCTAGCAGCTGGGTGGACGGGCTAGGGAAAGGGTTGGGGTGACTCAAGGGAGTGGAGGAAGCCAGTGACAGTGCAGGGGGATTAGGGAAGGGATTGAGGTGACTCAGGCATAAGTAGTAATGGGTAAATCAAAAAGGCTATGTCTACACTGCCAAAGATATTTCAAAGTTGTTATTTTAAAATAACTATTTTGAATGTATTTAGAAATAATTATTTTGAAATAGCCTTATTTCAAATTTATTATTTTAAAATAGGAGTCTAATGAAGACTCTCTTTCAAAATAAGCTAGGAATTATTATTTCAAAATAGGAGAAGGCAGGAAACGTATAGGTCCATTATTTTGAAAAAAGCCAATTCCACAGCTTGGAATGGCCTTTTTTGAAATAACTTCTGAAATAATTGTTTTTTCAAAATAAAAGCTAGTTTCCTTATTTTGAAATTAGTGCATCGTTTTTTCAAAATAATAAAATACTTATTTTGAAATAAACTGCCTGCATGGATAGGTAAAAAGATTTTTCAAAATAAGCCTCCTTATTTTGAAAGAACTTTTCAGTTTAGACATATCCAAAGACATCAAAATTCTGGTTTGGTTCATATGTGTCTTAAGTCTGCAACACTGCCTTGAAAACCTCCTGGTAAACACAGTCCATGAGGCTTCTGGTTATTTTGGTTCCTATCTGCTTTTCTAGATTCTATTATGGCCCCACCCACATAGTACCTTCACACCTCCCAGACAGTAACGAATAGTTTCAGACCTCCATTCTGGGGGAATGGAGACAAGGGGACTGGGGAGGTTGGGAGGGGTTGGGGGGTGGAGTGAAGATGGGGGAGATGGGGGTTAGGCAGACTGGAGTGCGGACTTGGGTGCAGGGAGCTTAGGGAATGGGGACAGGGGCTGAGGAGGACAGGGAGGAAAGAGGGGTCTGATGTGGGCACTAATGGACAAGGTTGGGGTGATGTTGTAGATTTGAGGCTGTGCTTCATTTGGTAGGAAAGAGCTGGTGGGGCTCAAAAATGCCTACCTGGGCTGGGTCCCGCACATGCATGAAGGGGGCCTGGACAATATGGAAAAGGGACCCAAAGATTAGGAGGATTTCATGGCCTGTCAAATTATATTTTAACCACTGCCCACAGATCTGCAGTGGATACCTGTAGATCTGCAGAGCTCTAATCATTATCCACGTTTGCTGATCTGCAAAAAGAATTCTAACAGATGGGTGAGGTCTGATTTCCTTTTACAAAAGCTGGATTGACTATTCCCCCACAAATCGTGTCAGCTGTGTATCTGATAATTCAGTTGCATACCATAGCTTCAATCAATTTGCCTGGTTCTGAAGTCACCCTTACCATGCTGTAATTTCCAGGATCACCACTAGAGCCTTTTTTGAAAATGGTGTCACCTCAGTTATCTTCCAGCCGTCTGGTACAGAAGCTGATTTAAGTGATATGTTACCACACCTGGTAGTTCTGCAATTTTATATTTGAGTTCTTTCAGAGCTCTTAGGTGAAAATGCTACAGACTGCAGCCAGCATTCCAACTACCTGCCCACAGGCTGACTTTCTGGTGCTTCTGCTGAATTCTTACTTCACACAATCTGTGTTTCTCCCTCCAAGGTGGATGCTGCCTGCAATTTTGTGCACCCTAATAAAAGTGGTCTCATTGTCAACAAGAGTTACAGCTGCTCAGTATTTTGAAAATCACATTAACTTCATTTAAATAATTACAGTATGGTTTTAGAAGCCTAACGTTAGGTATGCAGTTGCAGAACTGTCCTAAGTCAATAATTGCTTTCAGTAGCAAAAGCAAAAACCAAAACCAAAGAGGCGTGTTGAGGGTCTGGCACCATAGAAGCTGACTGGAGGCAGCGATCTTTGGACATGCAGAACATCATTACCCATCATACACCAAAAGGGAATGACTTCACAGCTTCATGACTGATTTCCACAACACACAAGGTAAGGCTCTGTATTTACTGGGTACCTAGTCTGTATCAGGAGATGACTGGTGTGAAAAGATGCACACTGCTTCCTCCAGACCAAATAAAGGCATCTTTGTTTTCAAGAAACATATCGTCCAAAAAATAATAAATCAAAAATAAAACACACACCACTCTACAAATTAACAGTTGTTTATAAGGGACATTTGAGTGTCCTTACTTCAGCAAAGATGGTTACTTACTTCATAATTAAATATGCCTGATACCTAACACTGGCAGAGAATTGAATTAAATTGTATTCTGTGAAATTATCGTGCCATTTAAGCACTTCCACATGACACTGTAATACAGTAGGTTTCTGTAAGTATCCTGCATGCTGTGCTTTGCAAATGTATCAGTTAATTACTGAGCCCTTTAAACTTGCTAACAAGATGATCCTTGTTCTTTCAGCCTATTGCTTTTTGCCAAAAAAAGAGAAAAAAAAAAGTCTGGTGGGCAAATAAATCTTTCCAGAGAAAACAGATTTGTTTCCAAATCAGTCAACTGTACTGAGCTGGAAAGGAAGAAATGTTATTTTTTCCAGGATGAAAGCAAAACAAGCTCTTTCCCTGTTTACCCTGTCTCACCCATTTATAAGAAGGTCAGTTTAATTCTTTCATTATTTTTTTTCTAAAGTCTTATTTATCTTGAAGTCATTTAGCCCCTTTCAGTTCTAGTAGCAAAGCTCTGCCTGGTTAGTCATACACAGGAGCCCTGTGCTTTGCCCTTCACAAACATGCAGCTGCTGAATTGTCCATGGCTCTGACTGAGCATCAGGGTTCCGTCCTCTTCATTCTGGAACCTCGATTTTCTTAGGATCTGTGCCTAGAAGTCATCTCTTCATTTGTCCATTAAAAAATATCTTTAAAGCTTCTAAAAGATGATGGTTTCATATTTAGCCAAAAACTCTGTCGCTTTATGGTGACATGGAAACACTGATTCCATCAGGATATTTTAATACTTACACCTGACACCAAAATTCACAGGTGGTGAAAGGCTGTGGAACTATTCAGTTCTCTAAGTCAGATACTGTCTTCATAGTGTCTGTTTTGTACTCTATCTATTACATTGGGAGCTGATCTCGGATTGCAATCTTTAGGTGCTACCATGATAGAAATGATAAATAATAGACTCCTTCAAACTCAATCAAGCTTTCTTAGTACATCTACTAATGTGTAAGGGACAGCTAAATCTGTGCAGCTTACATGCCAAAGAGCAAAAGGTGCCAGGTCAGAAGAGACAGTTAGGATTAGATCACCTATTGTGAACTCCTGTGTATCATACACCATAGAACCTCACTCAATAGTATCGGTAAATTTACTCTTAGACTTTCTTGTAAGTTGTTTTTTCTTGTTGCTGTTCTCTGTGGTCCCTGACTTGTGGGTTACAGAGGTTTAGCTTCTCTCAGTCTCACACAGACTCCCAAGTTCAGAATTGGTAGAAAAATGGACACATGTGTTAACCATTGGCAAATGGGTGTAATTCTAAATAAGGCTATGGTGGTGAAGAGATCATCAGGGTTTCACAAACACTGAGGCAGCTGGAAGAGATAGCAGATTGATAAGCACTATATAAACTTCAAATAGATTTTTTAAGTTGCATCAATTTAGCCTCTCAGTCTCAATTTGGACTCTGCAGCACAGAACCTACCCTTAGTGATAGCCTTCTAAAACTACAAAGGCTGTCACTATACAGTCATTTTTTTAAAAAATGGAATAAAATAGATGGCTGTCATAACTGTTTTGAAGCACAAAATGCATAGTATTCTACTTTCTTTGCAGTATAGAGTCTTTGTATAGCAAGACTAGTTGAGTCATATTTTGGTGACTGACTGGTCTAGGTTTCATCCTCCTTTTTGGTAGATGCCTGTGTTTTGTCTACACTGTACTGATCTTCATCAGAGCTGAATCAGCAGAACGAGTCCTCTGTTTGCTCTTCCTTGACCTCTGTGGCATGCGTTGTTGATCTTCCAACACTCTTGGTCCCAATGATTAGTGGTTTTTATTTATTTATTTTTTTCATTTCAGAGCATGTAGTGATTTTAAAAGGTGACAGATTTAAAGCCTTAAAGAATGAACTCATCAGTTTACCTGCAAAATGGCTGCCACCTGGATAGCACCACACCAGGATTACCCGTGCTTCTTCACTCCCTGGAAGGACTGCCTCTTGGAGCAAGAAGGTAGTTTTATCTCCATGTATGCACCTTCAGTCCTTGGTGGCTCAGCTAAAATTACTACATAGTTTTATTTTGTTCTAGCAGTGTGGTAGACTTTATGATGAGAACAAATGGCCATGGAGAACTAGACTCAGATTACCAAACTCAGTTTACCTCACTTCCATCCATCATCACACTGGTATTAGCACACTTCATACCTGGCAACAATTTTCATTCCCCAGTAGTCTCAGGTAGGTTTGAGCTTTGCCTTTGAAGAAGAAAAATCAATACTCCATTAACAATCCCCCTGATTTTCTAAACCCCTCAGATTTGCCTTTTTTTAAAGGGACTGCCATTTTGTATTGTCATTAGTACTCAGAAAATATTTTCCTAGGCCAGTTATAGAAGTGGTCCTGTTCCCACAGAAGTGATTAAGTGTTTTGACATTAGTTTGAATGGGAACAGATGGCATCTATATTTCTATTATAAACATTTTTTATTCATTCACTCTAGATACTACTAAAAAATCTTTACCCAGCCATCCCAACCAACGTAGACTTTGTCTAGCCTGTGTAAAAGCAACATTTGCCAGCTGGGCTGCCAAGAAATTACAGTCTGCAAACAATCGCCCTGGAGGACAGCTTGGCAGTAGTCAGCTAAGAAGTGGAGAAATGGAAGTAGTCAAGAGGCAAGGTTTCGAAGAACTCTGCCATAAGTATCTGATGAAACATATTAGGGAGACATTTAGCAAATGTGACTGTGAGTGTTGATTCTCTGCCAGCTGGCAGGTTTGGAATTACAGCCATAACAATTAGCTGTGATTACTTCCTGATGTCGCTGAGTACAGTGCAGAGATCACCAGTTGGAGTAGCTGCAATCTGTGATATTTGTGGGTGGGCAGCACAAAGAAGGAGTATCATGTCATGGGGTAACCATTAGAGATATGTTTTGGGATGGCCAGGTGTGCATATGGTGTGGTAGGAGGAGGACTGTTCATTTATTTCAGTTAATTGAGCCTCAATCCAGAGATCTAGCTGCAACACATAACTAAAATACAACTGTTATAAAAACGATCAGCAAAACAAGTGAATTTCCCAACCAGGACCATGCAGGCTACAATAGTTATGCCATGACAACAACTCTAGTTGATTAGCATTCACCCTCAATCAACCATCCCAGATCTAAAGCAGAGAGGATAGGACGTGCTTTGCAGTGTGTCCAGAAGGATAATAAATCTGAAGTCCCATTTGCACTTGTTGCTGCCATTGGAAAGATGCCCAGATACATCAGTGGGCACTGACTCAGGCTCCTAGAGTCCTGTGGATGGTGACTTGAGCAAACTGTGGCCTCAAAGACCCTTCCTGGAGAGTCCTTTTATGAAAGCTCCTCATGTTTAAAGTCGGGGGGGAGGGGGAGTTCATCAAAGCACCCCTGCTCAGGGCCAGATCAAGGCCTGGGGGGAACCCCTCTGCAGAGGGCTGGGTGGGCTGGTGCTGCTCAGGAGACTGCAGGGGTGCTCACTACTCATGGAGGCCGTGGCCAGTGGTATAGCTCAAGGGGGTTGGAGGGGCACAGCCAACAATGCAGTTCGGGGGGGCTGGGAAGAGGGGGTCATGGCTGGTGCTATTGGGGGGGACAGAGGGGTGGGACTGACACAGCTCAGGAGGGTGGGAGGGGAACCAGCATGGCTGCAGGGGGGGAGGTCACAGCTGGCGCAGTGCAGGGACTGGGAAGGGAGCCTACCTGCTTGGTGCAGCTCAGCTCCAGAGGCCGTACAGAGCACCAGCCAGCCTCCAGGCCTGCCCCCAATGTGGAATTGACTGAATAGGGCCCACCCACCCCCAGGGGCAGCCCGGAGGTGGGGCTGGAGCACCTCTGGCCCCGGGACCCACCCCAGATCCCCAGGGCTGGCCTTTTTCAGCACCCCAGCCAGTCCCTCCAGCTCTGTGGAGGCAGAGTGTGGCAGTGAGGGGGGGATGTGGGGCAGGCGGTCAACATGGCAGGAGCCATAGGGGCTGGAGCCTGGGCCCCCCGTTCAGGATGGGGTCTGAGGCTGCAGCCCCTATAGCCCTGGGATTAATCACAGCACCAGTACCACTGCATAGGGACAGAGGTTGTCTCTAGGTAGCTGGGAATACTTGCTGCCTACGTTTATTCATAATTACCTCCAAGGCTAACCCATTAATTTCCCACCGTATTCAAGCCTGGAATTCAGAACACAGGATGAATCCCGAAAGGTCTTTATAACATGAGAAAAACTATGCAAATTATCCTGATTAGTGCACCAATTCAACTAAAATTTAGCTCTGGGGTTGAAGTTGAACTTTAGCCTTTACTTACAAAGGTCAGTGAACAAGGGCTGAGGACAGTATGACTAGATAGCAAATGTGAAAAAAAAATCAGTGTGAGGTGGGGGGTTAATAGGTGTTTGTATAAAAAAAGGTGCAAATACCAGGACTGTCTCTTTTAAATTGGGATATCTGGTCACCCTAGATGAGGCTATTTGTACTGCAGAGCTAATGATTCCCCCCCAGCCACCCTTTCCCTGCTCACTCAGTTTCCTCAGCCAACCTTAAGACCTTCCTGAAGACGTTGGATTTTGGAAGCGGAAGGAGGACCAGCACTGGAGACCTTGTTTGACACAAACCCAGAAATTTGATCAGTTTACTCTGAATCCTTGTGACTCAAATTATACATGGTTTTCAAAGTGTAAATGTGAGACATTTCAATTTAGCATTTGTGGTCAGCAGGTGTAATTGGTGTAAGGCAAATCATTAGTTTTTAGAGCTGAGTAACTAATTTATATGTTCATTTAAGTATTTCTGCCCTTTGCTTTTCACAACCACAATACTCTTTTCCAGTTTGCTAAAACAAACAAGGAGTCCTGTGGCACTTAAAGACTAACAGATTTATTTATTGCATGAGCTTTCATAGGAGAAAATCCCATTTCATCAGACACTTTGAATATGGGGGAACTTAACAGAATGGGAGGAAATGAATGCAGGGAAGTGTAAGTCATGGGATCAGGTCACACTGTAACAGCAAGTCAAAACAGTTGTTAAGATCTTAACTCACTGTTACAATAGGGATTTTTCTCCCATGAAAGCTCATTCAATAAACAAATTTATTAGTCTTTAAGTGACACATGACTCCTTGTTTGTTTTACTAACTAGACTAACATGGCAGCCCCTTTGGAACTTTCCAGTTTGCTGTTATCTGTCTTGGGATCAGGAGTCTCTAAACCAAGTGCCAAAATAAATTTGTTAGCCTTTAAATGTGCCACAGGATTACTTGTTTGTTTTTTCTTAAGCAATGATGTTGCTTAGTTGGAATTAGTCACATTATATTGCTTCTTCTGACCAGGTTTCTGATCTGAATTCTCATGAAAAGCCTTTATATTGGATCACATGGAATCACAGAGAAAGCAGCCATGATCAATGTGAATTTATTTAAACATTTGAGCCAATATTTCCTGAAACACTGCAATAGTTGCCCAGCTCTCATTGTTTCATGAATCATTAAACACTTCAGTTTTTCTGTAAGAATATGATTAAAATAGAGCATTTTGTCTGCAGATCTTCAGCAAAACCATATTACTGAAGCTCATACAGTCTATCTGGTAGTTTTGTGTGCCTGCCTGACAAAGCTAAGCACTATCATCACATGTTAAAAGGTGTGGGGGGGGCTGGCTTTCTGTTGACAAACGCTGAACAGAGGTCTGGTCAAGAGAGAGGATAATCTGATATTAAGGTATCATTAACTTGAAGCACTATCTCCATGTTAACATATCTCATGCTTTCGGATACCAAGAAGATAAGAACGTTTTCAAGGTGAGATTTTGTTGGTATGCCATTAATAGGATAAAGGGTTTTCTAATGCCTTTATCAACTGTGATATGGTACACATGGAACTACTTAAATCCTTTATGGTAGTATATGCTGATACAGGAATTATTGTCCTTCTCCACAGATTCCTAGACCTGCTGAGAGCTCTCTTCAGTGCCCATGGAAATAGGAAAAAGCTGATCCAGTGTGGGGAGGTGACCTTTTTTGTTCATCTTTGGGGCACAGTCAGGTCCCAATGAGCACAGTTTGACCCAGTATCTATCAAAACAGTCATGCTAGGAAAAGGTCACCCAGCTGAATGACTACATTTGCCATTCAAAGAAAAATTTTCTAGATCAAACTTCTGTGCTTAGAGCTAGACACAAACTCATCTTCAGGCACTTTAAAAAAGTGGCGTGATTACCCTGGCTGAGTACTCATCCATTGTCTCCGACAGAGCTACTATGAAAAACAAGGATCAGTCCTGTGAATCCAGCATTGGGCCTTAGGTCTGTACAAAAATAAAAAGAGAATAAAGTTTGCCTGCTCTGTCTTCAAGGCAACACCTTAGGTTTCCACCCATCTCTGTTCTAAATAGTTAATAAAGGCAGTACTCTCCCCCAGCTTAGATCGGTTCCCACCATCACTGTGTCACTACTGTGAAAGCTGGCCATGGTACAAAAACACTCCATGACGAATGGAAGATCCTCATTAAGAATAGTTGTACTCTTTCTGACCAGCCAGTGGTGAAGACAGAGTGTGTAAGGAAAATATATTTGCACAAGCCTTGTCTTTTCAGGCTTGGAATTTCCATCTCTTTTCATTGGTCAGCAAAACAAACTAAGCAGAGACAGGAGCTTGTGGTGCTGTTGTACAGCTGTTGATTTGGCTTGTCACATCAAATATCGGCATGTGTAATCCAATCATGGGTGTGAGTGCTGCTGCAGTGCAAATTGAGTCCATTCTGCATTTTCATATTTAATGGCATTTTTGGACCACAGTCCTTTTGGCTGTGCTTAGATCACAGAGCTCATTTCATAGTTATTCAATACTAAATTATTACCAAACAAATGGAAAGCTTGAAAAACTCTGTGGTAACCCTAAAAATATGTTTTTGTCAACCTTTAGAGGAGACAGCATGGCCCTCTGAACACTGTACTGATAACATCTTCCCAGTTCTGTCACTGAGTTGCTTTGTGACTTCGGCCTGTATACCACACTTTGCCTCAGTTTCCCCAGACATAGTACAGGCTAATGATACTAATTCTTCTTTATATAGTACTTGGAGACCTATGTATTTAGATTATCTATAAAGGCTCATAACAGCTTAGTTGTAGCAATAGATGACATACACCTTCATACCTATGGGTCATATTGATTCTTTCAGTTAAATGGATTGATTTGTCTAAATTGCCTCTCCGGACAATAACAAGCCAAGCCTGTCCTGACTAATTGCCATTGATGGACCAATCCTCCATGAACTTATCTAATTCTTTTTTAACCCCCTTATACTCCTAGCCAGTACAGTGAGTTTGGTTTCCAGACACTGGAGTCAAGAACGATTGAAATATTTGTCCATGCTGACTTCTCTAATCTGGAAGTGCTTCAGTTCTCTCCTCCTCTTCCCACCTCCCCCCATACTCCAACAGAAAAATGAGTTCCCTGTGGACTTTTCTTGTCCAGTGTGTGGAGTTTTGCCACTAGGGCTATGTTAACACACAGGGGGTTATTTCAGTACAAGTTGTTTCAATACAAGTTGTATCAAAATAATGCCTTATTTCAAAATAAGTTAATTTGAATTAACAGTTTGTTAATTCAAATTAAGGAAAAAAGCGGGAATCGAAATAGCATGTTCAGACAACAGTTATTTCGAAACGAGTCACCACTGTTTCGAAACAACATGTTCAGACGGCATTGTTTCAAAACAATCATTTTGAAATGATGTTGTTTCGTCCCCACATGGGGTTTAAGTTGTTTCAAAACAACGCCATTGTTTCGAAACAATAGAACATGGTCTTTCTTATTTCAAAACAACCTCTGTTGTTTCGAAATAAGACTGCTGTGTGAACACACCCTAGGTTATATAAGAGGCAGGATTGGACCTTGTGTAAGCAATAAAATAGGACTTAAAAGTATGAATTATAGCTGGTTGGTTACAATGAAAACCTGATTTGCCAGAATCACTGTAGAGGCCTACAGCTTCTCAGCCCTGGAAAACTGAATGTATCAGGGATTACGTTGCCTGATGTAAGACAGCAAAATGGGTCTAAACTGCTTTGTTACCATGCACAGCAAAATTTGGGACTACACATTTCACATTGTCTATTTAATTTGGAAGAGCATTTCTGAACCTAGAATGGGGCCTTCAAACTCAGAGGCAGGCAGGTAAGTTTGTCTACCTAACTTACGTCCACCATTGAATGCTGCCATTATTTGGTGTCGTTCAATGCAGCTCCCAGATCACTTCCTACAACTCCCCAAGAAGCTACTCTGGATTATAACATCATACATCACTGATGTGTTTAGGCTCTGAAGGTTTTCATGGAAGAAGTGCCTCTAGAAGACTAACAGAAAGATGTCTGTTCCCCCTCCCCATCACAGGGATGGCCAAGAACTTAGTGATACTGAGGATATAAAGTATTTCCAGATCTTCCCCATCTCTACCACAGATGCATTTGACCCTACTATGTACAATACTTTGCTTCTCTGAGTTATCATCTCCCCAACAGCTTCAAGAAATTGCATGTAGTCAGAATAAGGAAAGTCATTTGCATACTGATCATACACTTTGTAATTGCCTGCTGTTCATCCTAATGAGATTTTTCCAAACTCATTAGAATAATTCCATGCCTTTTAATACCCACTGGGATTGCATTATTATTTGATAAATCCCAATAGTGGGCATATAGCACTGTGTCTTTTTGTTCAGCTCCTTCAAATCTCTGAAAGCTGCCAAATGAAAGCTGTGAATAACCACGTTTGTCTCCTTCTTTCTCTCGGGATGTCTAATATGGACAGTGACTCGCAGTCAGCACAGTTGAGAAGATCTCTTTATCAGCCACCTTTTCACTAATTTCTTAAAGCTGCAGGTATTCATTCACTCAGAGCTGAGTCTAGATGCCTGTGGCTGAAACCAAAGAAACTCTTGCACCCAATAGTTACCAGCGGCCTGTCAAAGATCTATGGGCTCCCACCTCCCGTGAAGGGCAAAGGGCAAAATGCATTTCTATACAATGCAACATTTTGACTGGTAATATTCATTAATGCCTGCCTGCCATCTGTTTTGTTCTGCCTTTCATCAAATCATGTCTGAAATTAGTTCCAATTTTGTACTGAATTCTGCCTGGGCAGATCCTGGTTCCCACACAGAGCTCCTTGCAGGATCAAGACCAGAAATGGTATGCAGGTCAAGCAGGGATTGTGTCCTGGGTTGATTTTTTCTTTTTTTAAACCAATCACACATTCAGGTGTATTAATGTTTTTCTCACCCCTCTTGCTGAGTCGGATGAGTCACACAGACAACAGGGAAATCTACTAACTGATTGTACAGGGAAAAACATTGAAACTGACTAAAAACTGATCGAGGTTTTTGAAATTTTGATGAAAACAGACGAAAAATTCTTGAAAAAATGTTGCACGGTATCCTTTGTAGTTTTTCCACCTTTATCTATTGCCTCTATGTAGAGTGTTGTGAATTGTGCTAAGAAAACAAATTTGAGGAACAAAATACAGAAATATATTTTTCTCTAGTCTTTCAGTTATAATAATCACACATTACAAAAGGTATAACAAAACTATAGTAGACTTAGGTGTTAATTGTAGCAGTGTGAGATAAAAGTTCCAGAAAGAAATATGATTTTTAAACTGGCAAGGTCCCTTTAAAGCAAATCCACCCTGCTTTTGCACTCTGCCCTTACAAACAGACCCTCCAAGTGGTCACAGTAAACACCCACTTCAATCGTAGATCAATCTCTAATTCCTCCTACTTCCTCTCCCTTGCCTTCCTTACTATTTCCTTCTGAGACAAGAATATTACAGACACTTTAAATCACACACAGGGCAATGGTAAAGGCAATAAGCCTAGCATAGTAATTATTCTCACATCACACCACCACTTACAAAAACAAAGAAAGAATAATGAACACTCGTAACCTGACATTGCTCATTTAACCTTCTCATGCTACCTAATGTTATACTGGCTAATGCTAGCATGAGAATCACAGACAACAATTAAGCATTTATTTGAGGAAATTGGCATCAGTGCTTTAGCATAACATTAGCATCAGGGTAACTCATGCTGATGGTGATAACAAAGTGCAACAGAACGGGTGCAGCTGAAGACAGATTAAACACAGATGTGTGTTGACTATTCTAGTGCATTTCTTAGCTGGTCTTACTTGTCCCTGAGTTCTGGTTATAGGAGTCATGGAGTTTATTGAGGGCTTCTCCTGAAACGCTGGCTTGTTGGTCTACAGTAGATATAAGCTAATCAGGAATTATGGAGGTGTAGAGGAGATGTACTGCTTGGTGTTAAGATAACTAAAAAATAACTTTTTAGTTCTCTGCTTTTGTGTCAGGTATGTAGCAACCTTAGCAATTTCACTAAAAGGTCTTTTTTGGCTGCATGCCATCAGGTTGCAAGGAGACACTGACGTTCCACTTACTGGTATTTACTGATGCATGATCCTACATTTGGTTTCTGATACATTCACATTGTTCCATGCAGTAATGTCTCTCTTTAATGTTCATGGGCAAATCATTACCAAAATGATACTATCTCATCTGAGTTGACCAAAGATCTGTGTTCCCTCCTTCCTGCTTACATCAGGGATTGTTTTGTTTTTGGATAGAACAAGAGAGAAGAAGGTGAGGGAAAATGCCAGAAAGACAGTGAATCCACTTATTCAGAAACATACAAACAGATAACAGGTCACCAGGCAACCATAGCAAAATGGCATCTGATAGGTAAAGAGGACAAGAATCTGATAGGAATGGATGATTTATTAGAAGTGACAGGGAGTTGCAATAAGGGAGGGTCATTGACGTTCAGGCACCAAAAATCTCCATTCTCTTCCTATTACTCTTATACATATGCATAGATCTCTGGTGGCCTAGTACGGATATAAAAACTTAGGTGTTAATGGCAGAATATACAGGCAAATATGAACCAGCTCCTTCACAAGGAACTCCTCCTTCCGCCTGTGGAAAAAGCAAATCGTCTGACAAAGTGGGATTTTTCTCCGACAAAAGCTCATGCGATAAATCTGTTAAGCTATGTCTACACTAGCCACAGGAAGTTTAAACTTCTTAGTTCGAACTAAGAAACTTGAGGTTAGTTGAAACTAACTTTGCACTTACAAGTTTGAAGTAACTGCACATTCTAGTTCAAAGTAATGCTTAGTTTGAACTGGTAAGTGTAGTTAGTTCAAACTAACTGGCTTAATCAGACTTCTTAAGTCCAAACTAAACATTGGTCCGTGGCTGTATCACACCTAGTTTGAACTAACGTTCAGACTAAGCACTTAAGCCCAGACTAACCATAGGTACTAACAAGTTTGAACTAAATTTTCCTTAGTTCAAACTAAGAACTTTCTTAGTTTGAACTAGAGAAAGCCTAGTGTGTCCATGGGCTAAGTTAGTGTGGACTACGTCTCCTTAGTCTGGGCTAACTTGCCAGTGTAGACATAGCCAGTGTCTTTAAAAGTGCCACCAGACTTCTTGTTTGTTTCACAGTGCAAGAAATTCCCAGAAGCAATGCAGGAAAACCAAGCCACTTCCTGACACTGTGATGCATTTCCTTCATGACTAGAGAAAGAATTGAGAGCATCTGAGATGCCTACAAATGAATTTTTTTACACCTTCTTCAAGCAGAGAAATCTATGATCAACCCAAAGCTTGTTGTTATGAAGAACTCATTGCCTGATGCAAGCAACATCCCACCCTCCCCCAATATGGCCCAGTTTCTAATTTCTCAATCTTAAACAAACTAAATGAACTATGACAAAGTTTACTTCCCTCTAGAAGATACTGCCATCCTTTACTCCTTCCAGTTATGCATCCAGTCAGGACCTGGAATGGGACTGGCATTGATAACTATGGGGTGTAGCCATCTGGCTGCGGACCATATTCATAAAGCTGGATGTCTCCATGACATTGGATAGAGCAGACCATGAAATCATATTATCCTCCCTTAGACACAGTGGATAAGTCAGAAGTCTGTAACCTATGGCTCTGAAACCACGTACCGCTCTTTGGCTGCTCCTTTGCGGCTCCAGGTCCGTGGTCCGCAGTCACCAGAGGGACCTTGAAGGTGTTCCTTGCCAGGTTCTGGGCTTGCCTTACCACCAGGGAGGTCCTGTAGGGGGCCTGCTCCTGGTTCTGGGCTCCCCCCCACCTGACCCAGGGTCCCTATGCCAAGTGCCTTGGCCCAGCTCTCCTTGCCCGCCACCAGGAGGCTACACCAGTTGTAGCTCTCAAAACACTTGATTAAAGAAGGAATTTTTAAAACTGGCTCCTCTTATCATTTGGATCGCTGACCCCTGGGGTATGGTGAGATACTAATGATCATGCTGAGATGGCTACAGTAACAGATAATGAAAAACGGGCCCTAACCAATGCTCCAGAGATTTATGAAGCCAAACATTGAGTCATTTCACTGTCACTGTATTCCTTTGGTTTTCACTGAGGCTGTAACAGCCTACCTGATCAACAGCATCAGATCCAAATGGTTCATTATGCTCCTACCAGCAGACAGTATACCAAAGAAAGTCCATGATGTATGAGGTGTATCCAGTGTGCCCTGAGTATCATAATTAGGTAAGTAGTGGAATTATTTAGACTTGATTAATGATTAAAAAACACTTAATAGATACTTTTGGCAGCTACAATGCAACTCAGTTGTTCTATAGCTGAAATTATGAGCCATTAAAGGGTAATTATCAGCAAGAGAGTGAGTTGTGGAAAAGGAAATGCAAAAAGGCAGCAACACTGTTGATAATATGTTTTATCTGAAATAGCTGGTAGTCTCAATAGACCTTTTAGCTAGAGATAAGCAGAATTCAAAGACAGCATTCACTCACTGAGAAGACCAAACACCAGACTCTGCAGCCACTGTGTTTCTGGAGGCAGGGCAGGGAGTGCTCCAGGCACCTAGTGTTTGGGTGCAGGAGTGGGGGATGAGGGAAGGAAAATGCAGAGTCTACAGAATCTAGTGGTCTTTGAACTACTTTTCACTTATTTCTAATCCACTTTTGCTCTCTCTCAAGATATTGCATGCTGGTGAAAAGGGAAGTTTATAACCAGAGGTGTTCATAACATCCCAGAAATCTGAGGCTGTACTTGTAAGAGGATCTAAGTTTTGTGACATTATGTTTATCCTATGGCAACCATATTAACTCTGGGGATTTTCTCTTAGCACTGGGTGGAGGTTGGGTGGGGAAGGAGAGAGACAAAACCCCTTTCATCAGTGTATAAAAATGAAGATGATTATCTTAGTGTCATCAGATGCATTTTGGAGCCCTGAAAGTTGCTCCCTGCCACATGAAAGGAACTTATTTTTTCCACATGTGAAGCTGCTTGTTGGTGCAGTTGGTTCCTTAAGGCAGTCAGCAATACATTCCCATCATCCTGTGAGGACTGTGCAAACCCAGCTTCATGTTACAACCTTTCACACCAGAAGATGTATTAGTAATTGAAAATTATCATGTATACTTCCCCCAGTTATAGAGGAGGCAAGGTGAGTCCTTCAATAGGTGGCAGTTAGCATGGGTGAGGAAGAAGGTGTGCCGTTGTGAAGCTTGTGTTTGTTATTGCTTATTTTCCCCATGCACAGCATCTTGTGAGCTATAGGAACTGTTGGCTTATAGCTGTAAGGCAGCTATTTTAAGATGCAGTGTTCAGTGATGAGGTTAGGAAAAGAGAGACTCCCTTGCTTTCTTTCTCTTGGAGATATCACTTCTATACTTCCTTAGTTTGTTCTCACTCTAAAATAAAGACCATGCTCACACAGCATCTGCTCAGTGGGCCAAATTCTCATATTCGTATGAAAACAAACCCTAAACTAGGAATATGCTGAGAACAGCAAATATTAAGCTTTTTTTAAAAAAAAAGAAAAAAAAGTATTAACCTTTTAACCCAGCACAAAGTAGAAATGCTCGTGATTCTTGTATAAACACAGAATGTGCTTGGTTCTTATTATGCCTTCTCCACCCAGCAAATTAAGCATGACAAACTCTCTTCAAAATCTGTTTTATAAAATCCTGTATTAACTTCTTGCAGTTAAGTTCAGGAGTGACACGTTAAAGCTGAATGCAGCCCAGCTTAACTGCAAATGGGAATTTCAACTCCACTAGGTGGCCTATAAATTGTGGGTGTCCCTTTAGAAATGTGTTGGCAGGGGATCCTTTCAGGTTTGCCTGAGCCACACCACTCAGATAATCCTTCAAGAAAACCCAAGGTTTCTGGTTACATACACTTCCAAATGCAGTTGTGAAAAACCTTCCCCCCCACCACCATTTTCAATGGTAAGAGGACACCCTATTTCACTGCCCACGGCATCAGTTATATTTTATTTCTGTGGATACCCAGGAGGAAACCTGTTTGCTGGGAGCAGGTAACAAACAGAGGCTCCCTGACCAAGGCTCCTGCAAGCAGACTGGGCCAACAAGTATAGTCTTTAAGTGCCATGGGACTCTTTGTATTCCAAAGATCCACTGTTAATGCTCGACCTGCAGTTCTGTGAGACATGCTGAGGGAACACCCATGGGGTAAATGACATAGATGCAATTTTTTTCTGCATCCTTGATCGTTCTTTAGAGTTCAGTTGTGGCTAGCCCCTTATGGGTGTGCAAGGAGCACATACACACCACAAGCCTAGGGAAGCGATAGTTGTAGTCTCATTCCTTGTCCTCCCTACACACAGGGATTATCTAATATTGACAACAGCACTACACCCCCTCTGTAGGTTTTCTACATCAAATGACGGAACAGTTCAGCACAAGGGGCTGTACACCCCATCTTCTCCAACATGCATCTAAAGGCTTCTGCCTGACTCAGCTAAAATGCTGCTGGGATCTGTCACTTGGACAGAGCATCTCCCAAGCATGGATCTAGCTTCCAAAGCCCAGGCAAGGTTCTTCATTTAAATGCCTGAGGAAGAGGAGATTTAAAAAAATCCACACACAGTTGCAGCCAGACTAGCTGGTCTGTCCTACTTCAGCTTTCCCAAACACAGCTCAAGGAACAGACAATAACAAGCAGCATTGATTTATTAGTATAGATGAGGTGGAGAAATAGGAATGTAATAAATGTTGAGAAGATGAGAACTGCACCCATGCCCTCAGCCCCTACACACATAGCTCAGAAAGGGAGAGATTATCCGCCGTGAAACAGCACATTCTTGTGTTCATTAGAATTTCAGCATGCTAGAGCCAAGGCAAGTAGGTGGTGGTAGAAATGCAAAGTCTGACGTGGATTTATCACATTAAAATGTCAAGAGCAGGACGGCGAGGAAGGGCAACCTACGCTTTGTAAAATGCATGTTGGGGAAGTTAGACACTATCTTTTGGTGTGACATGATTACAACAGAAATGAATTGCACACAAAAATACAATGTTAACATGAGCATTGAGGTTTCAATACTAAACTTTCAAAAATTAGGAGATGTCTGAATTAAAGGTTACCTATTGACCTTAACTGGCCTCATCCCTTTGTGCATCTACCTTGTGTGTGTGACCTTTCATTACAAGCTTGACTCCTTTTGCCCTGTCTCCTCTGATTTGTTCTGTCCTTGCCTTGTCTCTTCCCCCTGCCCGGTTCCTTGTCCCAATTCCATTCTCCTTGTCTAGCGAGACTCACTTCCACTCCCCAGGCTTTTCATCATGGAGCCAGTGTCTTTGCCCAGCCAATCCCCAGTTCTGCCCTACTCAGCTTTCTGTCCAGTCTGTCTCTTATTCCTGCGCTGGATCCCAGTACCAGTTTCCTGACCAATTCCAGTACTATGGGAGTCTCAGACAGTCTTGTGTACTAGATTCCCTGCTCCTTCCTTAGCTCCTTGACTCAGTCTGTTCACCAACCAGTCTCACTTCTTCCTCTATACCCCAACTCCATGTCGGATCTGTCTTATCTTCCCCCCACAGTGGTTCCCATATGTCCCACTCTCCCCTCAGCTGGTTGTCTGAATTCAACCTCTCTTCTGCTAACTGAAGCCCTCTCACATTTCATTTCAGCAGGTCGCAGCCATCTAGCACCTTGTTCTTGATCTGTATTGAGCATGTACAAACTACAATTATTTTCCTGAGACTCCTAACTTGGCCAGATTTGGGGAGATTTTTCTGGGTCTCTCAGAAGGTACACCCTTGACATAAAACTCATTTCTCTGCTGCCAAATTTCAAGTCTCTGTTCTGAAGCATGGGAGTCCTAAGAGCAGTTCAAAGAAAAGGTCACCAGAATTTTTTTTTTTTAAAACTTGGGCAAAACATGTTTTTCTCTAACCTCCTTCTCAGAAATGGCTGAATTGTTTTAGCTGAATTTTCCCCCTGAAATTATCAGTCTAAAGCAGACACCTGGAGTGGAAAATTTGATCCCAAATGCTTAAGGTTTGGCAAAGCTATAAGCAACTGACAGCATCAGTGTCTTATAATGATAAATTATGAGCACCCGCTCTAATATAGTCTGGAATTCGCTGTGTGCCATATGAGGGATCCAGTGACCAGTGCCAGTAGAAAGTCATTCACCATTTATGTCAGTGAAGGCACTGAAATAAAACACCTTTGCTCCATCCCCAAAACCACAGAGCAACTGAAACAGCTTGAACCCAAGGCAGCCACTTGTGGCCAAGAATGTCAATCATTGTGGACAGGGTATGTGAAGATGACCAAGTTGTTCAGCTTGTGTTTAACAGCAGCATCAACTTAAAATTAAAGAATTTTTTTTTTTTTGCAAAACATACATTTGTGAGCAGAAAACACTATTAGCACAAGAACCTTTCACATATTGTGAATAGGACGGAAACATGGTGAGCAACAAATGTTTGAAAAGGACAGTCTTGTGATTAAGGCACAGCCTTAGAAGTCAAGCTTTGAATTTCCATTTCACTATTAAAACAAACCCCCTCTCTCCTTGACTCAGTTTTCTCATCAATAAAATGGGGTTCATACTACATCATGGGGCGTAGGGTTAATTCATTAATATGAGAAAAGCATCCCTGGATGGAAGGCTATATGTAAGTGTAGCATTATTAGTGCTTCTCTGCCCAGACCTGGCAGGAAATATATCTGCTCAAAGTATTGTTAGACTCCCTCATAGTATATTAGGGCTGGAAGGGAACTCATGAGGTCACCTTGTCCAGCCCCCAGCTAAAAACAGGACTACTCCTACTAAATCTTGTATTTAACCCATACTTTTGTAGAACGTAATAATGATGCTATTGTGTAATGTTGGGTGTAAGAGTAAATCCCAGAAGTCGAGAGATTTATGGCTGTATTTGCTTGGAATGTATCATTATATCCAATGCTACTCAGTCACAGAAACATGATCTGACCAGAGCTAACTGGTTTTGCTCAGGTGAGCTTGAAACATTTGCTGTAGGTTGTGTAGGTGTTGAACACAGACTAATGCAAAATAATATATCAATTCTGTTGTAGAGCAGGAAACCTTCTAATTACACAAAAAAATAACGCAATTCAATGCTTGTAGTACTTCTATTGTAACCTTTATGAGTGTATCTAATGCTTTATGCAAACAACTTGCAGACTTCTTTCACTGCCAACAAATCAAATGCCGTGTAGAGAAAGCCATTTTAAAAATAAGCTTTCAAATTACTTCCAACAAACATTCACTGGCGGAGATTTCCATTAGCAGTTTGGAATTATTATAAGAATATGGAATAGTGGTTGGAGCTTCAATCTACATAATAGTTGGGCTTTTACCCATTATATTCTCTGTAAGACACCATTAATGTTCTATAATAAGCCTGGAAACTCTAGCAGAGGAATGTATCATACATGACTTTAAAAAAAACACACACAAACTTAATCCTGATACTTGGAAAGCAGGAGTCAAATTGGTGGGGGATGCAGGGAAAGTGTACAGTAATCTCAGTCTTCAAACACAATCCCAACATTTCTGACTTCTCACAGCAGGCATGCTAACAGGCCCTACGTGTCACTCCCACATTGTTAGGACCATCCATTTTTCTTACTTAATGGCAGGTCATCTGAAATTGCACTGGGGTATAGATGAGCATTACAGCTTTTAGTCAGATTGCATTTTGAATATTAGCAATTTCATTTACATTTTTCTAGGGTACTATTCATGCCTACAGGAGCCATACATGAGGCCAAAATGTCAAGATTTTGCCTCTTTAGCTGGATGGTGGAATTGCCACAGGGAAAACCTCAAATCAAAATAAAAACAAATTTTGTAAATGCTGGCAAAAAACATGAGATATTTGAATTTATTCAGGTTTACCTGAATATCAAGATACTATATCCTGATTTATTTGGGGTCCTGCACAGCCTTAAATTCCAGTTAATAAACAATGTGTCAAAAAGCTGTTTTACATGTTTTGAAGCCTTTTCAATTGTTTGATCCATTTTCAGTGATAGTTATTTAATATCAGATCAATCATCATTTTAAAATGGATATGATAGCTATTTTCAGACATTGCTAGTTTACTTTATATGTATAATAAAAATACTCAATTGGCCTTTTAAAAACAGTTCACAGAATCATAGGATCTTAGCAGATTAGGGTTAGAAGGGACCTCAAGAGGTCATCTTGTCCAAACTCCTGCTCAAAGCAGGACCAATATCAACTAAATCAAGGTGAGCCTTAAAAACCTCCAAGGATGGAGAGTCCATCACCTCCCTAGGTAACACAATTAAATATTCTGTTTATGTGCCTGGTTCTCTTAATATACAGGCTATACCCCCAATCCTGCAAAGAGCTGCATTTTAAACATCAACTTCAAAGTGATTTAGTTTCAGTTTGGTTACTCACACCGTGTAAAGTTAAGCATCTGCTTACGTCACATCTGTGAGATCAGACTCCCTACTGCTGCCGTACACGCTGCCCTTTCCCCAGGACATTTACTAGAGACAACCCTCATTTTATCACTTCTCTTATCTCTATATGTTGTCTTTTTTCTTCTTTGCTGGCATGTTTTTATTCTCCTGTCCTTTGCTCTGCTTTTCTTTATTCCCTTTTCCTCAGCAGCCTCTCTTTCTCACAGTCGCTTCCTCTCCTCTTCACTGGCCTCCTTCCCACCTCTTAACCACCTGGTTCTTTCCTTTCCTATCCCCTCAACCCTAGGCAATTCCCTTCCCAGACTCCCCTGATGTTGGGGAGGACTGATGATGGCCTTATAAGGGCTCATGTGTATCTTCCCAAGCAATAGTATTATCTGCTGAATCCAGATATACAGGTAAACCTTCATTAACACAAGTAAACACCCAAACACCTCATGGTTGCATGTTATTTGAATGCAGAGGTCAAGCCATGAATCAGGGAGGGACAGTTGTGACCATGCTGGGCAGAAGACAGTGGTGGCACCCAGAGGATGTGCAGGTCGACCAGTGCGTTCTTGTCACAGTAGGTTGCCACCTTCTCCCCGAGTCTCATGGAGCAGCTGAAGTCTTAGTACCCACCCCTCCAGCAGCACCCCTGAGGGATGCTTTAGCCCCCTGTGCTTCTGAGCTGCCCCAGCCCACTTGTGCTCTGAGCCTGGCGGGGAGCAGCACCAGGCTAAGTTTCAGCCAAGTGAGACCTGGCTCAGAGGAGAACAGGAATGGATGGACAGCAGGGGAGGACTCTAAATTGGGGTACCCAAGAGTGGTCTGTCTTTGGATTTGGGGAGGTTCAGTTTGGGAATAGAGGTTTGGGAGAAGCCCTGGTCTGGTAGGCAGTGGGGAGGATTGGGCTGAGAGGGATCAATTCATAAAGGGGGTATGATCCAGTTCTGGTCCAGTTTGGGGGCTTGGTCTTGGAAGGGATGGGGTATGGTCCAAACTGGGGGAGGGGTTGTTCTGAGTCTGGTCAGGTTTGGAGGGGTGGACTGGTCTTTTGGGGCTACAGCTAATCCTAATCCCCTTCTATGTGCCCCTCTGCCTGACTAGCAAGATTAGTAAAAAATGATGCTGTAAAGAAAATATATAGTTTTTGGTATCTTTTCTTTTCAATATGTTTTAAATCTGCCTATTTAATTCAATTTAAGCCCCAATAGCTCATCTGAGAAACATGCCAGATGCAGTAGCTATCAAGTTCCCTTTCAGGAGGAGCAGCACAGGACTGGTGTTTTGGCCACATTGGTGCATTAGCTGTTTCTCCCCATTGTGTTTTATTTCATATTTTTCTTTTATAATTTATGTTACACTTGTGCATGCTCTTTTCACCCTCGAGCTACCCTTGCTGGCAGCCATGTGGCTGCCACTTCCAACTGCAAATATTGTAAATGACTGCCCCCCACCCCGTGCAACTGTGTGCTGTGTCGAAGACAACCTCAGTGTTGAACACTTGTCTTTTACAATTGTTCCCTAGGAATGGTGGAGGGGCACAAACATGTTGGGCTGCAGGCCCATAAAAGATTAATGCAGCCATGGTTGCACTGCTGGTCAGGTCTCTTCCCTGGTTCTGGATCACTCTCCCAGCCTGACTGTAAACTATTCCACTAGTCTTAGCCCCAGGCTCTGGTTGGCCTTCTCCTACCACCAATAGCGACACCACATGCTCTCACCTCTTTCACATGGCTCTTTTCTCCAGCCCCACTCCTGTCCACAGCTGGGCAGGCTCTTGCACACTGTAGCTACATGCAGGTAGCATGGGAATCCTGGAATAGACAAGCTACCAACTCCAGTTGGTTAATTATACTCCCGAATCCCCCACAGCATCTCCCCTGCTCTGTCAAGTTGCTAATTGTTTTGGAGGAGTGTGACAAGGAAAAGATCTTATTGAGAAGTCAAGGGAGTATATTTACATAGCTAGGAAGGGCTGCTACACTTCCCAGCTGGAGCTGGGTAATCTCAGTTATTCTGCTCAGTCTGGGAGTGGAGCGGGGGGGGGGGGGGGCGCTGAGGCGCCAGGGGGGCAGCTGGTCAGAGGGAACGTGAACGTCTCACACTAGCACCAGTGTACAAGTCTGGGAAGAGCAGAATCTAGATACCCATGAAGAGTCTGGACTTGCTGTTTTCTACTCTAGTAACATAAAAACCATCCCTTAAAACCTCCAGGTCCTCTGCAGGAAGGAGAGGTTTCTGTCTGGTTGTGGATGATGAAAAATGGTCACTGCTCTAGCGTGATACAGCATGTGATTGACGTACAATGACTTGGGTACAAAATCTCTTTTCTTGGCATTGAAATCATTTGGGGGGGGTGTTGATGGGTTTTCTCCCCACTCCACCCAATTCTTTGGTTTGGTGGGGCTCTCTCTGCACTCCCAGCGAGAGAGACTAGCCACCCAATGTTAAAGAGGAAAGCTAGGACAGCTGGTAGATTTTCTGTCTTTCCCACTCACCTCCATGCAGGGGCAAAACCCAGTGGCCATAGTACTTTCAGAAAAGTCATCATACAAAGTCATGTTGCATGAGCTACATGAGATCTAGGATGAGCAGAGCAGGCTTTGGAGTATGCCTTAGCTCAAGGGTCTCAAACTCAAATCACTACAAGGGCTGCATGAAGACTAGTAAGTTAGCCCACAGGCCACACCACTGAAACCTTTTCATACAACAATATTGCAAATATCAATAGGGTCATTGTGGGCTGCAGGAAATAACTATGGGGCCATATGCAGCCCACGGACAGCAAATTTGAGACCCCTGCCTTAGCTTCTAACAGCCTTTTTATAGACTTTCCAAATGACTAAGCTCTTGCGGGATTCCTGCTGAGAAATCTGAATGTCATTCTTATGTTCAAGAGATGGGTTCCACCCCAAATGGGTGACTTTTGGTGTTTGAAGCCATGCACCTAAATGTCTTTCATGAAACTGAGGTATTTCATATGCATATTGGTATTTAGGATTCTAAATAAATATGGCTGAATAAAAAAAAAGGTTGATTTTTTCCCCAACCATTTTTAAAAAGTAAGAAGAAAGGAGAGGCTAGAACTGCATAAGGATATCATATACGCTGCTGGGGTCGCTTGCAGCTGGAAGGAAATCAACACTCATTTTGAAAGAGGCCATTTGAGTTGGATCCAAGGTTTTCTTATAATGAGCAGGAGGAAGCTGCAGATTGTGGCTGACACAAAGAAAAATGGGGCTAGAGTGTCAGTCAGCAAGGGTGAGGACTGGTGGCTTGGGGTGGAGCAGATGGGGCGTGTGCCACAAGAACAGGCGCTAAAGAGGACCTTTTGTTGTCTGTACTTATGGACTTTACTTTGGGGGCCTTGAGGCTTGTTTGAGCTTTTTCCAGCCCAAAGCAAATGTGCTATTAGCCCCAAGAAAGATGGTGGGGTATTCTTAAGAAACCTGCAGCGAAGGGGCTAGCGGGGCAGGATGTCTAAAGAGAACCAACCACAAGATAAGACTTGGGAAGCAGCTACCCTACTACACTCCTACACTGAGCAAGAAATTAACTTACAGTTCTCTCTGCTTCCAAACCACAAACCATGCCTCTCACCTCCTGTCTAGTTCAACATTTGTCATCCAAAGCATTTGAGAAACTGTGACCACCGCACTGTGATGTTACAACAGCGTTGTGATGGGTAAGTTATATGTTTCTGTGCAGCAAGCTCAGCATTAACAGAAAGATGAGGCACAGCTGGAGCAGAAGTTCACTCAGATTTCTTGACAAATGCAAAAAGAGGAGCAGAACTCAGTTGCTGTCATGGGTGTTACTGAATAATACTGTGTGCAAATAGTGGATGGGAAAGGGAGAAAGACGACAAAGTGATCAGTGGAAGACAGGCTGGAAACAGGTGGCAGTGACAAAAACAGCTCTGTTGGCATGTGGTAGATGTAAGGTGTGTTATGAGATATTTGTAGAAATGATGCATTGTAAAATTCAGCAGCACTGTATTGTCCTGAAAAAGAGCACAAGTTCAAGACAGAGGTTAACACTGAAAGACGGATTATTAAAAAAGAGGTGCAGTGTGCAATCAAAAATGCCACTCTGCTGTCAGAGTTGGCAACCGAAGACAAAAGCAAATGGATACCACATAGCATGTTGTCCTTAAAGGAGATTGCTCACTCAAAGGGTCAGACCCTTTGTTGACATAAACTGGTGTAGCTTCATTACTTCAATAGGGGGAGGTGTAAATTCACACCACAGGTACATCTACATAGCAGTGCAAGCCTGGGTTTGAAGCTAACTCTTCTTGCATCCACGCACCAGTTGTGTTAATCCAGGGTCCCACGACCTCAGAGCTGTAGGGTCTAAGGTTTATTGCTTTCCTGTGTGCACACAGCCCTGGCTTGACTGAGGTCGCCGAAGTCTTCCAGCTATATCTCAGAATTCCTTCAAACAATTCCCTTACTCCTCTCTATGTCAACACTCTGTGGTGCAGTCTATTGCAAAGGGAAGGCACTCAGGTTAGTGTTAGACCATTGTCTGCTGAAAAATCAGCCATCAGCACTCTGTCAGACAGCCTCCAGGGTTTCCAGTAGAGACCGATCAGAAGGACTGTTTTGCAGAAAGGTAATTGCTTCCTAGGCACAAAAGCACAGTCAAATTTTGGTGCATGCTGCCTGGGCACCCCTGCAAACACAGCCCCAGTGACGCCATAGGGGAGCAGCTGGGGTGTTGGGATCATCCCTCTCCTGGATGTGCTGCGCCAGGAGCTCTGCTACTCCCCTCCCTGCAGGACAGCCACTCACGCCCCCACTCCACTTTCTGACCTCCCCAACACCTGGGCTATGTCTTCAGAGGCAGGGTGGTGCACCAAAACTTGCCCACAGCTTTCCAGCCATCCAGCTTTGGATAAGATCTGCATACAGTATTCAAGCTGTGGACCTGCCATGGAATTATAAAGAGGCAATATGATATTATCTATCCCTTCCCTAACGATTCCCAACACCCTGGGAGATTTTTGACTGCCACTGCTCAGTGAGTGGATGTTTTCAGAGAACTATCTGCAATAGTTTGAATGAAGAAGTTTTGTTTAACATCTTCATTAACAATCTGGAGCAAGAGTTAGCAACATCCTGCATGTGTGCCAAGAGTGACACATGAGCCAGCTTGGAGCAGCTCATGGAGCCCTCTGCTGTGCCATCAAAAGTGTGCTCCTGCTGCCAAGAACACTGGATAGGTCCAAAAGAAATCCGATGAGGTTCAACAAGGACAAGTTCTGAGTCCTACACGTAGGACAGAAGAATCCCATACACTGCTATAGGCTGGGGACCAACTGACTAAGCAGTAAGTCTGCAAAAAGGACCTGGGGGTTACAGCGGATGAGAAGCTGAATATGAGTCAGTGTCCTTATTACCAAGAAGGCTAATGGTGTATTGGGCTGCATTAGTAGGAGCATGGCCAGCAGACTGAGGGAAGTGATTATCCCCCTCTATTTGGCATTGTGTCTAGTTTGGTTCTCCTACAGGAAGTATGTGAACTAATTGGAGTCCAGCAGAGTGCAACAAAAAGATTAGGAAGCTGGAGCACATGACTTATGAGGAGAAATTGTGGGAACTGGGCTTGTTTAGGCTACAAAAGAGAAGAGTAAGGAGGGATTTGATAACAGCCTTCAACCACCTGAAGGGAGACTCCAGGAAGGATGCAGCTAGGCTCCTCTCAGTAGTAGTAGATAACAGAACTAGGAGCAATGGTCATAAGTTGTAGTGGGGTAGGTCTAAGTTGGTTATTGGGAGAATGTTTTTCACTAGGAGGGTGGTGAAACACTGGAATGGGCTAACTAGGGAGGTGGCTTGCATATGCCTCCAATTTCCGTAGAGCAGTATCCCTTAAATTTTGAGGCTGGGTTTCCTGTGCTCTATTTTTGTTCACTTTTTTTTTTTTTTTGAGGTTTCTTATCTTCTTTGCCATGGGAGTGACGTACAATTAAACTACAACATCTTTATTCAAACCCAAAGAAAATAAACTAAAAGTTTAAGTTCCTTCCCCAGTCCCACAATGATTCCTTTTAACTTAGGAATCAAAATATCAGAATGCATCTTAAAACCTGAGTGCTGTATCCTGGCTGTTTGATAGTTCTGCTCCTACTGAGTCCTCAAAATCATATAATGAACTACAAAAGCCTCCATGTTCTCCCTCCCTTCAGTTTAAAGCAGTTATCCAAAACAATGTTGAAAAAGCAGGCAATGGTTCAAATTTAATCACCTTCCTCTCTGGAACAGAGCTATAGCAACTAGCATCAAGATATAGACTGCGTGCTCAGTCCTCTCTAGGGTTCAATCGCGTCCTATTATGCCCCGATTAAACTGCTGCAGTGCAAAGGGTCACAATAAACTCCCAAAGGGAATTCTTGTGTAAAAGGGGCTTTCCCATTGGGATGGGATTGATTTGATAAGCCCTGCACAAGACGTAGAGGCATGTTTGAGTGCTGTGAATATGAGATGGGATCAGAATATTATATGCTTTAACTGTCCTGGGATGCAGACCGTGCCAAAGGTGAGGCAACAGAGAAGCATTTGGAACATCACCAAGTTGCACTGAGTGTTGAGGAGGCTCTTGGCCAGTGCCAGAAGTTGTAAGATATAAAAAAAATGGCATGAAACCTGTTACCTGTGCTCCATTTCATGACTGAAAAGTAAATGCAGTAGCAGTCTGTTCCATTTAATGCAGACTACGTGCACCCCTTGTACTTCTAGGTCCTGATCCTGCAAAGCCAAGTTAATAGCCAAACTCCTGTGCCAGCTCAGAGCTGAGTGAAGCCCATGGAGACTATGCAGAAGTGAGTACATATGATCCTAATCGCAAAACCAGGGCCTAAAGAGCTCAAAATAAAGTATGCATTTGGACAGGATGAGCACCCTTGGAAAAGATCCACCACAGACCTTCTCTTGAGTTTAGACTATTACAAACAATGCATATTTGCGAGGACCTAGCCCAAAGTAAAAGGTGCAGTCCCCACCATCTACAGAGGAAAAATAGTACTTTAACATGCCTAGTTTTGAAAGGAAAACCATTGAGCAAGTTTATTTTTGTTTCACTTCAGCTCTGATCCATCAAACTAACAGTCTGAACTCTAAATTGCCATCTTCCAAGAAGATGGCTCTTTGTTGCTTTTCCCTGGGTTTCCTCCACTTCACTGATGTTTCTCTGGTATCAAGGTCCACTTTAAAAAACAATTGCCCTTTTGCCAGAAATACAATTTAAAACATCAAAAATCCATAAGCACAATGTACAGTGTTAAGAACGGTTACCTCACAGCCTTAAACTGCATGTCTCCTGCCTTTCCTACTCTTTTGCTCAATGGAGTCTTCTTATGCTGAGCTCTGATTTATAGATCTTCAGTGGTAAGATGCTCAGGGCAGGGGCCATGAATTTTACTTGCACCTCCCACAAGTATAGTCTATGTAAACAACAAGTAATAACAGACTAGGCACAGAGAGGAAGGCTGATCCACTGGTTTAGACACCAGTGTCTGACTTGAGACCTGGGTTCAGTTCCCTACTCTGCTATTGAAGCTTGTGTGACCTTGGCAAGTAATAGCACCTGAATGCACAAAGGAGTTAGGCGCCTAAGTCCCAGTTTCAGAACTACTGCAATGCACAGAAGTCCTGCTGAAACCCTATAGGTGCCTAGGATTTTTTTTTTTTTGCAGTAAAATTCCCTCCACGTCCATGTTTCTGCTTCTGAGCAGAGACACTGCTGACTCTCTGTACATGTCGAGAAGAGTATCTCCCCACTGAAACCCCAGAGTGACTCACAAGCCAATGGAGACAGCAGTTCAGCTATCTAAGTCATATTAGAACCTACCATGTAGGCATGCTGGAAGAGGCCCCCATCCCAGAAGGCCCCCACCAGTGAGTTCACACACAACAGTCAGAGAAAGACACCTTTTCTCATGACTTCTCTGCTAGTTGCTTGGGAATTCACCTGGGCAACCACAAGTTAAACTCCCTCCTACATCTGAGTGGTTAATTCCTTTTGTGCATTTAGGCCTTAGTCTCCGTAACTATGTCTACACTAGAAAATTAGTTTAGATTAAGGAGGCTTAATCCGGACTAATTTGGTCACTGTCTACACAAGGCTTTGCCTAGATCAACCTAAAAACTTTGCAAAATAAGCAAAACTTAGTTCAAATTAGTTTGAACTTATTTCGAACTTTAGTTCCAACTAGCACAATGTAGCCATGCTAGCTCGAACTAAATAAATTTGAACTAAGCAGTTAGTTTGAACTAACCACGTTTTTTAGTTCAAATTAACTTTTAGTTTGAACTAGCCATACTTTTTTAGTTTGTTAGTTCAAACTAAAAAAAGCACAGCTAGTTCAAACTAAAAATTTAGTTCGCACTAAAAAGCCGCAGTTAGTTTGAACTAACCAGGCACTACTTAGTTTGGACTAAGCTTGCTAATATAGATGTAGCCTGTGTGCCTCAATTCCTCAGCCACTGCAGGATCAGTCCCTTCCCTGTGTATTGCCTTGTAAACTAGGCACAACTTCAAGGCAAAAAGCTTTTTACAGCTCTGTTCGTGTGAAATGCTGTTTGTACAGGAGTGGGTACGCAGACAGAATTGGCACAAATGCCTGTGAGATGACATCACGAGTGGCATGAATGTGTCAGTACTGCTGACAGAGGTCCACAGCATTAAAGGCAATAGAGCACACAATGAAACACTAAAGACCATAAGGCTCTCTGCTTTGGACATCGGCCTTTCCATCTTCCATGAGGCATTCATCTGCTGGTTCAATAATGGGTTTCATATGTTGCTCCCCTTCATTCGTTCCCTCACTGAGGATGACAGATGACTTGATAGCCTTTATTTTCAAACTGAGTTGCTATTTAAAGGGACACACACACTTAATATAGATATGAAATACAGATGAGCCTTTCTTAATAGGTTCAGTATTTAGGCTCAGTTCAGAAAAGCATCCAGGTTTTGAAGAGATTATCTGAAGCCAATTTGCAGTTTCTGAACTTCTTGGATTTGTGAAACAGAGGCTGAAAATCGCCAGAGAACAGGCTGTGACAACAGACTATTTCTAGCTTCTGATCAGACTGAAAGACACCAGGACCAGCAGTTCTTGCAGCATAGCTGCATTTCCAGCTCGTGCTGAAACACAGATATGAAGACACAGAGTACGGCAGAGGGAAAGAGAATCAATGGTTTTTCTAAATTTTAATTAAGTTCAGGTCAAGTTTTAGGTGACAATTCACAGGCAGGAAGAGGAGCTGTCTTACTCAAACTAGTTATCCCATCCCTAGCTTATGGTGCAAAGTGCTGCCACAAAGACATTTCCTATAGGCATGTAAACAAAAAGCATACAGTACCTGGACCACTTCTAACTACTTAGACCTCAGAAGGAATAGTAACAGAGAGTGAAGACTCATTGAATGCGTGAAAGAAAAAACTTCTCTAGAGGCAAGAATAGGTGCTTGGATACCCTTGGTGATGGGCATGATATAGAGACCTGAATAGAACAATTATTCCTACAGAAAAAGAGACTGTCTGAGACTATTCATTTCATGAATTGATTACTTAAGGTTTTAATCTTCTGTTTAAAAAGGCTTACGTCCCTTATACTTTTCACCATTTTTTACAGTGTCATTGCACCTGTCCTTGCAAGCAATATGAGACTACACTACAATCATTCTTTCCTTTCTGACTTTAGTCTGCCCTGGCCTTTAAGAAATCTGTCAATGCTTGTATTACGTGGGATTTAGTTAGGTGCCTACAGCTACACTGATTTTAAAAAATCATTAATTGTGTGGTTTCAAAGAACAGTACCTGTAATTTGGAATCAGCTCTAAAATCAGGATATTTGTTTCCTACTTTTGCCTGCTATCCATGTCAGGTAAACAAAGCTCATCTCCTTGACAACCCAGACACAAAACAATAAGCCTCACCCAGTTTATCTTTGCCATTGTGTCTCATAGTTGACTATAGATATATGGGTGCCAGGCAGAAGCATTCCCCACACTTGAACATTGTTTATCTCTTTGATTCTCTCTCTGACAAGCAAGAGACTTTTTAAAGAAAAGATACTAAACAAGTCACTCACTAATGCTGTCCATGCCAAAGTAAACCTGTGCTTCCTGGCTGAAACATCTGTCAGGTGATTGATTACACTTTCTATTTATAGGACTCCAAGATAAAGCTACTCTTGGCAGAGGTGGAGTTTTGATATATTGTTTCTCATATGCTACAAGTTGTAGCTCATTTTTCCCTTTGATAAACCAAGCTCTACCCAGGTGCTCTAGGAGGCAAGCCAGATACCTTGTTCACTTGTCATCTTAAGTGAGTCATATCAAACATCATCCCACATGTTTGGCAAAGGTATAATCTGAAGATGAGTTTTTGCCCATTTAAGGAGTTAGAGACAATCCAGGAAGCATAGGTGGCAACCATCTCTTTAAATATCTGAAAACCCCAGCTGAGTGGTGAAGAAAGAACTCTCTGGTCGCAGTCCGATGAAGTAATAGGAGAACATAGTAATGCCCTAGACAGGAGGTGCTGGATATCAACTGGTTTTCAATCAAGTGACAACTGTACCCACACCAATTTAGATGCATTTCTCCAAGTGAAATGCTAACATGCTACATCAAGTGTCTCTGTAAAATCTAGGGGTGGAAGCTCCAGTGAAGTCAGCAGAAGCTTTGCCTTTGACTGCAGGGGCAGTGGGGACAGGATCTCAATCCAGATAACTTGCTAGGACAGCGGTTCTCAGCCACTGTGTCAGAGCACATCACTGTGTCACCCTAAGTGTGCCGATTCGGCCTGGGTGGGTGGAGAGGAGGTGGGCTGGTGTGGTCTGTAGGGTCACAATATGCCTGTAAGTGATTTGCAAGGCACAAAAGGTTGAGAACCACTGTGCTAGAACATCTCTACTGGCCCAAAAATGCCACTTAGCTTAGCTGGACGGACTCATAAAGGATTCTCTAAGCACAAGGGACCTTTTCCTCTAGAGTTGTGCCAAAGCACCATCCCAGTCACTGGCTGCTACTGGTACAAGGGCAGACCAAAAGGTAAGGAAGCATAGCTCAGGCTCTTCACACCCAGCCAACATGAAGTGCAGCTGCCCCACTTTCTTGGAAGCATCAAAGGGTGTGTTCACACAGCCTCCTTATTCCGAAACAACGGAGGTTGTTTCGAAATCAGGTTTCGGCTGTTCACACGACGCATGGTTGTTTCAAAACAAGTTAGACCTAGTCTGTGGGCGAAACAACGTTGTTTCGCAATGGTTGTTTCGAAACAACGCCGTGCGAACGTGTTGTTTCGAAACAATGGTGGTCTCGAAACGACCTGTTTTGAAACAACCATCGTCTGAACATGTTGTTTCGAAACGATGGTGAGTCGTTTCGAAATAAATGTTGTCCGGAATTGCTATTTCAATTCCGGCTTTTCTCCTTATTTCGAAGTGACTTTTTTGCTAATTCGAAATAAGTCACTTCGACATAAGGCGTTATTTTGATACAAGTTGTTTCGGAACAGCCATATCGAAATAACCCCCTGTGTGAGAACACAGCCAAAGTGACTTAACACTAACCAGTTCTTGAGTTGTACAGGGTGTTCCTGAGACATCTCTTAGGATCTGGCAGATCACATCTACAGCATTCCTTTCCTCCATTAATTCTGTGATTCAGTCCAATAAAGAAATCATGTTTATCTTGCAAGTTTTAACCTTATAAACCAAAACTGTTTATTGCACATACCTCTATTTTTGTCTGGGTGCTTACAGAATCCACGCTCCACACATCCCCAACCCTGCCCAAACACACATTCCCTCTTAATACTTCCTACAAACATTTCCTGTCTTGTAGTTCTTTGTGTATTACTGCAGTAGGAAGGAGACTTGGAGAGCAATAGTTTCATGGGCCTACAGATGAACCAACTTACGCAGAACAAATTTGGATAGCAGTCTGTCAACAAGGGTGTCCACCCCTGTGCTGTTTTCCTAACAGTGTTACTTTTCTAGACCGCATGTTGGATGCATGCTGGCTGCCCTGAGAGCAGGCAAAAGGTCTGAAGGTGGAGAGTGGGAAGAGGTGAGCACCATTTCCTATTCTCCATATATTGCTGACTTTCCAGACAAAGTGATTTCAATTTCTTTTTAACTCAAGTAAATGTCCCTGGAAACTTTTGAGACAACTGAAGCCAATGAGAATTGCAAGCATTCAACTACTTTGAAAATCAGTCCCAAAATGTAAAGAGAAGAGCGCAAGGGAAATGGTAGGAGCTGAAGTGATGCCGAAAATATCCATCTGAATCAAACTGGCCCATTTATGGATAGCAACTCCTCTCCAAGCTACAGGAACTGTACCAATTAAAAACACAATATCCTTAATACTATTAAAATACAAATAAGTCTCTCTGCTTGGCTCAAAATATAAAAAAGCAGCCAATGTAAACTAATAAATGCATGCTATAATAAATCTTAGTCTGTAGCATTCATAATGTGCTTGTATAAAATACATTTATGCATAATCTTATTTGTACTAAAGCACTGAGGATTGAAGGTTCCTAACCAAGAGTCCCCTAGGTACCATTGTGTTAGGCGTTTTACAAACATGTAGTAAAAGACAATCCCTCTCCTGAAGATCGTATCATCTACACAGACAAACAAAGATAGTGGAGGGGTGGGAGGATGAACAGAGAGATGAAGTGATTTGCACAGCCTAGAGGTGGTTGGGAATACAGCTAGTCCTCACTTAGTGACCTACTCGTTTAGTGACCCCTCAGAGTTATGACCGGCTCTCTGATGAGTTGGTATTATGGCGATGTACGAGAACTCGCATCAACTCTCTCAGATTACCTATATTTACAGTACACTATGCAAACTAAGTTCAGTACATTAGAGCTTAAAACATTTAAAATATATATGAAAAATGTTATAAATGATGCAAAGGTGACATTAAAACTATCTACCGATGGTTGAAAAACCCACTACCAGTAAAGTACATTATGCCTGAAATACCGATAAGGGCTGCTCCTCGTTTAGTGACCAATTCGTTTATCAACCGGGTTTCAGGAACGGAACCCGGTCACTAAGTGAGGACTACCTGTATAGAACTTGGGTTTCTCTTCATCCTAGTTTGCTGTGCTATCCACTCCTCTGAGATAGCATATTAGTGCTTCACTCTGTGAGTTCATTTGCCATTGAGAAATGGACATGCCTTACTGCAGATCCTGAAGATTACCAGAATCATTCTCCTGAAGAAATGAATTGAGGAAGTCTGACTACAGTCCCCTCTCCTTATTGACAACGGATGGAGCTCTGAGCTCAAATGCCTCCTTTGATTACTACTTGCTATAGCATCACCTGAGAAGAGAGACAATCCCAGAGGTTAGTTGGGGAGGCAGCTATTTAAAATGGGTATTTTGTTTATTCATCTGCCAAATGTGTAGAGTGCAAGATCAGAGTGTGATGGGCAGATCAATTGTGGTGGGGTTGATAAAGTTCAGAAGAGACTGAAAGACCAGGGCAGAGATAAAGCCCTCAGGGTTACTGGCAAAGATCAGAAAAAGCAAGGAGTCTTGTGGCACTTAAAGACTAACAGATTTATTTATCGTATGAGATTTCGTGGGAGAATATCCCACTTCGTCAGACTCTTCAAGGCATCTGAGGAAGTGGGACATTCTCCCACGAAAGCTCATGCGATAAATAAATCTGTTAGTCTTTAAGTGCCACAAGACTCCTTGCTTTTTTTGCTTTTCTAGACTAACATGGCTGCCCTTTGGAACTTGGCAAAGATCAGTTATTATTGGCCTACATATAGGCATGAGCCCGAAAGAATATACTAGTTTTGATCCATTCTCCTGGTTCCCTCACACCATGCAGAGAACACACTCCATTGGTCTTCCGTTGCCTGATACGTGGAAGGGACATCCTGGAGTAGGACTTCAGATCAAAGAGGTGTAGTGTACACACTTTAGTGTGCCCTTTTCCTCACACTGCTGCCCAGTTTCTCTCAGTTTACTCCTGCCTCTGGTGGAAACAATCCATACTGGGCATAGTATTGAACAAGAGCTCTATGCTTTAACTTGGGCTATGTCCACACCTACATCATTTCAAAATAAGTTAATTCGAATTAAGGGAAAAGCTCAGAGCAAAATAGCATGTCCAAACAAAGGACTTGCTATTTTGCTTTAGCAAAGGGGCACCATGGGAGGTGTGGCAACATGGCCCCCTCCCTGGGCCATGCCCCCACCCAATATAGGCTAAAAGGAAGGCACCCTGGCAAGGAGAAGGGCAGAAGTGTTATTTTGAAATAATGGTTATTTTGAAATAACACGTCCGAACAGCATTATTTCGAAATAACCATTTTGAAATAATAGCTGTTTTGATTTAAAGACGGTTTAAGCTATTTCAAAATGACAGCTCTTATTTCGAAATGACGGAGCCCGTCACTTCGAAATAAGAACACTTCGTGTGGACCTAATCTCTTTTATTTTGAAATAACCAGTGTTATTTCAAAATAAAAGAGATGTGTGGACATACCCTTGTATTCATGTAAAGAGGTCTGAATGCAGTCCAATAAATGTGTAAAATACAGTATAGCAGTCAGGCCTCTGAAGTGCAAATCTAAGGATTACAAATCAAATACATTTTTCTAATCTACAATCACTTTGCCTCTCTAGCAACTCACTTAGTTTATTCTGGTGTCATGATGGAATCTCCTGAATGAGTCTGCCTTAATAGCAGCACATGTATTTATGAGCACTGGTCAGCAGAAAAAGTAATAAAATTATTTTCACAAAACATTTTAAGGGGCATCTGTTTTTCAGGGTTCTAAATAGACCCATTTTCCATGATGTCCTTATGAAATTGATTTGACATTTTTCATTTACCAAAAACCTGGTTTTCCTTAAGAAAAATTCAGTTTTTGGTAAAATGACAAAAGCCAAAGTTTCATTTTTGAAAGAGACCATTTTATGACAGAAAATCTTTTGTTTTTTTTGTTGCAAACAAACACCCTCTAGTATTTTGTCCATTTAAACCCATCATCCAGAAATCAGAACCAGCATTATTCACAGACTCTAGTTCATGCTCAGCTCCTGTCCTGGTTGTGTGTGGGTTCACTTGTTGAGGCTTTGTTAAGTAAGCAAACTCCTGCCATGCTAAGGGGATGTTCTCTTTATCTGTCCATCTATGTTCTAATAATGCTTCCATCACTGGGATATCTGAAGGGTCAGGAAGATATCAGTTATAGGTGTCATAACTAGATATCGTCATGGTGCAATACATTCTACCTATAACGTATGTTGAACGATGATTGATACAGCAGATGGGTCCCCAATAAGGTGCATTATAACATGATGCTTACATACAGAGCAATGCCTAAGAACTTAAAGAACTCAACTTATAGGAAGTGCTTGATGAGAAGCATGCAGATGTGTGAAGGAAAGTAAAAAGCCTGGGTGTTAGCTCTCTTCATACACTTGAACAGTTAACAATGATCTCTTAGCTTGCTCTAGTTTATATACTCTGAAGCTGCCCAAATGCATATTGGGGTGGATTATGTGACTTCTGATCCTGCACAGTGGAGACTGTTCCATATTTGCCTCCAGGAAGGACAAGGAGGTTACAGACATCCCGGAGGATATATTATTATTTCCAACAGAGGGAGTGGGGGGAGGCAAGCTAGTGGCAAGCTAACCTCACTGTTAGGAGTAAGACAAACATTTTGAGGAAATAACATTGTTGGGTATTCACTGATTAGGACCGCTGGCTGAAACTTGCTCAGTTGTACACAGCAGATTCACAGTAGGAAACCTTCATGTGAAATTCTGGAGGAATTTTTGGCAGACAGCTTATCATGGAGAGCTGCGGCTGCATTTACCTTCCTCAGCATTACTACAACACTCTCGTAGATAAATGTACAGTTTGTTGCAGTAAATAGTTACAGTTTTTAATCCCGTTGCACTGCGCACCCAGAGTACTCTGCTTCACCGTAGTCTATCGTAGTCAAATTATCCATTGTGCTGTACCCAGCCATACATTTTCTACCTTTCAGGAAGCAACCACTGTTTGATTTAGACATTGTAAGCAGGCCATCTTTATATTTCATTGAAACTAAGTGCTGAGTCTTAACAAAAGCAAAGGTTTGTTAGGCATTAAACTTATGTCACAGTAATGTAGCTTATGGTACTCCATGACCAGGCACTCTGCATTCCTCACCCCCAAACCTGGACCCTGGAGCACCACACCACCATCATCTCCTACTTCTTCCACTCCCTATGTGAGGCCAGAAGACCAACATCCTGTCTTGGAGGCTGAACTGAAGAGGCCCTGGCAAGGAACTTGCCCAGGACAGTAGTCAGATCATGGTCAAGAGTTGAGAACACTTCAGTGTCCTATAACCAGACTGTAGAAATCTGCTCTAAGTCCCCTCATCTCTTCCACAAGGCATGAGCATCTACCAGCACTTCCTGAGACTGCCATTGGAAAGCCCCTCTGTTTCCAGGAGGAAATTACTGAAAATTACAAGGGAAAGACCAAGAACAGGGAGAGAGTATGGACTAGCTGGCACCAGCCAACCCAGGTTCTGTGGAACCACTTCTCCTACTCTGCTATGGATAAGAGGGGTGGGAGAGTCCAACCCAGCAGCACCCCGGTGCCTCTACATCTGAGGCAGTGAGTTAGGAAAGCAGAATTGGTGGTAGTACCTGTGACATCTCTTAACAGCCTCCTGGGAGTTTGCTTCTAGCCTCTAACTTCCAGAGCTCTACTTTCACACACTGCCATTTCTGCAGGCAGGAGGTTAGAATAGAATAGAATAGAACCACTGGGTTCGAGGCGACCTCATGAGATCATCAAGTCCAACCCCCTGGGCCTTGAACCCCAGACCTGCTTCCGTGAAGTGACAGGAAACACTTAACTCATTCAGGGAGATGCCCGGAAATAGCTGTGAAAGTCACCATGTGAAATCTTGGAGAAGAGCATAAAGGAATCACTGTTTAGGGTTTGGAAAAGTGGTAATTCATTATTTATTACCTCCTCCTCCTTCCCTATTCATGTCTAGGTGATGACTATTTAGAACGTAAGCCCTTTGAGGTGAATGTCTATGGAGTACCTGGCAGGGGACCAGTGCTAAGTAAATAAACTGAATGACAGCACCTCTGTTTAACATGCAGAAGGTCCTGGGTTCAATTCCCAGGGGGTTGGACTCAATGATCTCATGAGGTCCCTTCCAACCCTATGATTGATTGAACATTGAACAACACAATGAGTAAGGCATGTAATGTAGGTAGTAACAGAACCAAGGGAAAGGGTGAAGGAGCTGGGACCCCAACCAGCTTCAGTGGAATGCCTAACTGTGAACAGGTGCCTAGGCACTCTGCTGAATGTTGAACTGGGAGAATACAGCAGACCAGGATACATAGAAAATCCTGCCCTGGCAAAGGATAAGAGATGAACTAATAGGTTTGTTTTATCTGTAAATTCTATGAGCAATATAGGAGAGGAACTGGCCTGGGCAAAGAATAGAGCTGGCAAAACCACAACAGGATAACAGAAAGTGACAAGAAGGAGTAATAATGTGCCACTAGAAATTCCAGATTACTCAAAGCATCAGTTATCTAACAGCTTGTAGGACAGGCTCAGAGTTAGTGTTAAATGTGTATGTGAAGAGATGTCCCTTTTATAGAGCAGGGAAAAACTTTTTGGACACAGCTTTATTTTCAGGAAAAACTAAAATGCAGATTTGCTGACATCAAAACATTTTATGAACTGACATCAATTTTGCCAAATTGTTTCAGAAAAAATAATTCATTTTGGCGTCTTGATTTCTGGTTTGAAATAACTTGTTTTTAAAAAATTGCATTAGAAACAAACATTCAAAGATGCTCCAATTGAAAAGAAATATTTCCTTTTGGGAAGAACAAAAGCTTTAATTTGATCCAAAATGAAATTGGTTTAGACTTTCTGACACATTGAAAATTTCAAAAATGTTAGTTTTCAGTTGATCCAAAAAATGTTTTTCTGATTTTTTTTTTAATTGCCAGTGAACAAAAAAAGAATCCAACTATTTGCCCATGCTTAGCCCTGTTTTGGTAACTAAACATCTACAATCTACTCCTGCCCCCAGTGATATCAGTGGAAATTTTGAAGTTATTTTTAAAGGGAACAGGATCAGGTTATTAATTTTTACAGGGAGGATCACCCAACATCCAGCTTGCCAGCCAAAGTGTCTGTCTCTCCCTCTCTCTATTTGCTCATTCAGGCATGAAAGCTCCAAACTAACTCAGAAGAAACCAAACAACAAAAACAGTTGAGCAGTTATACACTTATATTTGTTTCGTTCTTTGTATGGGACTTTGGAGCAGGTTTCCTACATAAAGGACATGAAACTGAAACTTCTGGAAGTGTCTGAGCTACAAATAACAGAAGATAATCCCTACTAGGATATCAGAACAGTCACAGAACTGTAGGAGCCAACCACTTAAGTAATGGATACCTTTCTCAGACTCGTGTGTGAAATAAAAGAGCTGAGGATCTGAAGGGCAGACATAATTCAAAGTGAGAGTGTCAATTTCAAAGGTGACAAGTATTTGAAATTATATTAAAAGGTTAATTTTTAAAAAGTGAATCATGTGTGTTCATGGACATTGATGATGACATGGCAGTTTTCATAGATAAATTATTTTTTTCTGTCCATGGCCAGCAATCATTATTTGTATTATTCAAGAGACTACGCACTACCACCAAAATCTGGACCCCTTTGCTCAGGGAACTATATATATATCATATTGACACAGTCCTCGCTTCCCCCATCCCTTAAAAAAAAAATGAATGTACCAACTCCCCTATATCTGGTATAACCAGGTCTCAGCAGGCAGAATTCTACACCCATTCATGGAGTCAATTACAAGTTCAGGGCTTCAATAAGACAGATAAAGGAGGGAGGAAAGAGTATTATCTACATTTTACAGCTGTATAACTGAAGCCTAGAGCACTTGACATCATACTTTGTGTAACAGAATCAGAAATCAAACCTAGATCTCCAGGCTTCAGCTGTACCAAGTCCTAATCCATCCCTTTAGCCCCCAACTCATCCCCTTTCTCTGTGACACACACCATTTTGGGTGCCAGCTGGCTGCCACCTTCCACCCACAACAGTAGTATGTTGTTTCAATAAGACTTTTTACATCAGACCTATGCAAAAATAAGGAATGTTTTTCATTTGACAGATTTCACAATCCATGTCAAGTGATCTGGCAACTCCATATTCACTTTTTAACCAAGTTTCAGGACTTGAGGGCACTTTTTGTGGAGGTGAAGGGGGGGTTGTCATGGAGACGGTAGAGGGTGATGAGATTTTGCACTGAAGCACAGAAAAACTCAATGTGGTTTTTACACAAAGCTTTGCTCACCAAATTTTGAGCAGGTGATCTGAGACAGAGGCCATTTTTGGAATTTGGCTTCATAGAGGAAGAGATAGGGTAGCAGAACAGAAACAATCATGTTTGATCCCATCACATTGACTCTAGCTGCCAGCAATCCGGAGAAGCAATTATGGCAAGACATCAACTAGCCACAAACTACGCCCTAGCCATAGCCATTATTCTGCCTCCATCATGCCCCCACCAAGAATATCAACTAGCACAGCCTCTAATATGCCCCCTATGGTGGCATTATCCACCAGTTGATGGCTAAAATGGCATTAAGACATCTTTCTCCAAAGTAGAAGAGAATCAGGCCCTTTATATTTAGGAATGTAAATAGTGCCTGGTGAAGGATAAAACTTATGCTAATTGTCAAGCCAGTAGATTGGTAAAGATATTATGAACTCCACAAAATAGCCTGCTGCGCATCCATTAATAAGATAGGGCTGCCTTTCAGCTTTTGCACTGGAAGAGGACAGCATTAAAAATACATGACACATGGCAGGAGTCTCACAGCAAGAACATATAAAAGAAAAAAAAAATAGGAAAAAAAATGTGGCTAGGGACAATCCTGCATGGATTAGGTTAACTCAGAGGACTTTTCCAGCTATGGCTGCAGTGTGTAATTCTATATAGTCACATGGCTACAACAGATCGGATCATTAGCTACTAGCAGAATAACATGGGCAGCGCCTATGACTGCCTGTTTGCTGAGCTGCACCAGTGTACCCTTCCTGCTAAATGTGGTGCTTTAATGTGCCTGCCCACTTGTCAGTCTTTTGGGGCGCTGAATGGGGCACCAAGTTCCCATGTGGTACACACCTGCATATCTGCAAATGCTAAACAAGTTCACTTACTACATTATAATACCTTTGCACCCATATAGTGGCCCTCCCCTGAGACTCTCAAAGCATCTTCTCATTTATAAAAATTACTGTCTGCTCCTTTATTGCTAGTGCCTTGCACCCATTGTGGCCATTTGAACCTTTGCCAAGTGATCTGGTAGCATTTAACTCCTACCTTGCACATGATGCATTGGCTACACTAGATGCAGGGCAGTGGCGACTTCGGCCCTGAGTGGAAAGGCAGCTAGCTGCCTGTGAATCACAGAGAAGTCACACGTCCAAGGAACCTCTGTCTTTCAAGGCAGAATTAATGTTCTTTAAAGTCTAAATTCAAAGCTAGACACACCTGTCCAGCCTCCTTTATTTCAGTGGAATCACACTACATATGACAGTGGCATACTGCTGTGTTTCTGCATCACAGATAACAGAAAAGGTAAAGAGGGCAGCAGAAATCAGAGCAGTACGTTACACAGTCAACAGTTAATAATTTACAACTGCCTGAGTGACCTTTTTAGTGAGGGCAACAGGTATAATTAAATAGCATATTAGAGAGCAGGTGTGCAATCGTATGCCCTGAGATTTACTCATTTGTCTTTGTTCAGATTACTCAAGCAAAAAACATGTGTGTCAGACTGTGACCTGCTAGGATATGAATATGCCTGGGGATTCCTGACCCCAGGACTTCTTTGATGCCCATAGTCATTATTCCGAGTTTATTTGCATATCTGATTTTTCAGCATGATAATAAACACATTGACCTGGTACATTCCTAATGATATCATGTGGCCTCAGCTCTTGAGAGCTCCCTTATTTACTTATGTTGTCCCTGGCACTAAGGTGGCCTGGATTTGCCTTTTGTAGATTTTGCACAAAGATAACAGACTATAGCCAAAAAGTTATCCCCATTTTTTTAGTAAGTACTGCCTTTGTAGCCTTAGGTGTCTGCTTGCACCAAGGTGTCTGAGGTTTATCCCAGCACCATTATTAAGAGAAACCACAACATTGTCTTACTTTGAAGACTGTTTATATAGTTTGCTCTATTTAATAACCCCAGATACAAAATTCAAGCCACTGGATACAATAAACTGGAGTTAAAAGCCAGAGGGTACATTGCTTTAAAGTCTGCAGCTAGCATCTACAAAACAGTCAGGATCACAGAGAACATCTGGTTGTGTGTAGATGTTAGCTCTCCCAGCCATCTCACTGGGGACCCATGCAATTTATATTCTGTATACAGAGCATGGCGAAATAGCGTTTAACTTTGGAAAATGGCTTATAATCAATGAGATACCAAAATGTTGCTTGATTATAGGGCAGGCATGTGAAAGAAAGGGCTTTGATTTGCATCTGGCAAGTAAAATGGGGGTACATTAGATGACCCTTTCAGTTCCTTTTAACCCCATAGTTCTGCAGTTCTATGGAAAGGTAAGATTATTTTATCTGGCTTTTTACAGGAGGGTGAATTTGAAGTCTGAGCGGCAGGTGGCTCTAATGTACTAAGGTGTACTTTGTAGTAAATGGTGTCTGGACTGATCTAGGCAGGGTATGTGTTTCCTATTTGAGACCTGTACAAACCCTATCTTAATGAAGTTTGTTCCTGATTTTTCCTCAGTTTAAGATGTTCATTACAAAGCCTTGCAATGTAAAAATCAGCTGTAGTTTTCTTCTGAGGTCAAGAATACATTTTTGCTGTAATTATAGATTTAGTGTAAAAAGACTCTTGTTCAATGAAACAGAAGACTCAGATAATGTACTATTAGAGTAGACAATGGTCTTGATTCTTTGTAATTTGTTGACTGAAGTTTATTGACTGTGCCAGCAGAGCCATACATCAGAGTTCATAAACATCACCACATTTACTGCCTTTTGCTGAAGCTGAATATGTTTGTAACATGCAGTGTTTATAAGAAAAAAAAAAACAGTAGAGTTCCTTCTAAACTCTGTGGTAAGGAGTACTTCAGAAATGTAAAGACCACAGATGTTCATAATACATGGAGTTGCATTTCTGCTACAGACACCACCCACTTCTCTCCGTGAAGGACACAACGCAATTCACCCCTACAGAGCGACAGCACAAGTTAATCTGTCCCTCTTGAATTCCCATTTAACACTTTAAGTAGAATTAAACGATGCAAAGACAAGAGCTTAGTAAATAATTGATTTCTCTTTTTTTGGTAACTGAACTGTAAAAATAAAAATGTTTCGGATCAAATAAAATGTTTTGTTTGATCTGAGAATAAATTTTTCATTCATTTTTCAAGGTTATATTTACACCTTTAAAAACCAAACAAGCAAATCTCGCTAAATTTAAGGGAGGATCTTGCGCTGCACAGGAATGTCACAATGTGTCAAGCCACATGGTACATCTAAGGGGAAAACTAGGTCTAGTAATAAATTAATCTGAAAAAACAGTTATTTGTAGTGTACCTCGTTATTAAGCCTTTTGTTCATGATACACCACTCCTTTAAATAAAATCACCAAACTGACAAGGTAGTTAAGCACTGGAAAAAAATTATATAGGACAGTTGTAGAATCTCCATCATTGGAGGTATTTAAGAACAGATGAGTTAGACAAACACCCATCAGGAATGCTCCAGTTATTACTTAGCCCTGCTCTGAGTGCAGAGGACTGGACTAGATGACCTACTGAGGTCCCTTCCAGTCACAGAATCATTGGGTTAGAAGGGACCTCATGAGGTCATCTAGCCCAACCCCCTGCCAAAAAAGCAGGACCAATCCCACTAAATTATCCCAGCCAGGGTTTTCTCTAACCGAGCCTTAAATATCTCCACAGATGGAGAGTCCATCACTTCCCTAGACAGCCCATTCCAATGCTTCACCTCTCTCCTAGTAAGAAAGTTTTTCCTAATATCCAACCTTGACCTCTCCACCTGCAACTTGAAACCATTGCTCTTTGTTCTGTCCTCTGTTACTACTGAGCTGAGCTCCCTCCTCCTTGGAGCATACCTTCAAGTAGTTGAAAGCTGCTATCAAATCCCCCCTCAGTCTTCTCTTCTGCAGCCTAAAGAAGCCTCGTTCCTTCAGTCTTTCTTCATAGGTTTTGTACTCCAGCCCCTTTATCATTTTGTTGCTCTCCACAGGACTCTTTCTAATTTGTCCACATCCTTTTTGTAGTGGGGAGCCCAAAACTGGACACAATATTCCAGATGTGGCCACACCACTGCCAAATAGAGGGGAATGATCACATCCCTCAATCTGCTGGCAACACTTCTAATACAGCCCAGTGTGCCATTGGCCTTTTTGGCAGCAAGAGCACACTGTTGACTCGTATCCAGCTTCTGATTCACCATGACCCCAAGGTCCTTTTCTACAGTACTGTTACTTAGCTGATCACTCCCCAGCCTGTAGCAGTGCATCGGGTTTTTACGTCACAAGTGTAGGACTTTGCACTTGTCCTTGTTGAACCTCATGAGATTTCTATTGGCCCACTGCTCCAATTTGTCTAGGTCTCCCTGAATCCTCTCCTTGCCCTCCAGCGTGATGTCATCTGCAAACCTACTAAGTGTGCAATCTATCCCATCATCCAGACCATTAATGAAAACGTTGAACAGAACTGGCCCCAGGACTGACCCCTGGGGCACACCACTCATTACTGGTTGCCAACTGGAGATGGAGCCACTGATTCCTACTCACTAAAGCCATTGATCTAGCCAGTTTTCTATCCACCTTACAGTCCACACATCCAACCCATACTTCCTTAACTTGCTGATGAGAATGCTGTGGGAAACCATATCAAAAGCCTTGCTTAAGTCGAGGCATATCACACCAACAGCTCTTCCTGCATCCACAAATCCAGTCATCTCATCACAGAAGGCAATGAGGTTGGTCAGGCACGATTTACCCTTGGTGAATCCATGCTGACTGTTCCTGATCACTCTATTTTCCTCCAAGTGTTTCAGGATGGATTCTTTAAGAACCTACTCCATGATTTTTCCAAAGATTGAGGTGAGGCTGACAGGTCTGTAATTCCCCAGATCCTCCTTTTACTCTTTCTTGAAGATAGGCACTGTATTTGCTTTTTTCCAGTCCTCTGGCACCTCCCCCATTCGCCATGAGTTTTCAAAGATAATGGCCAGCAGTACCACTAGCTCATCGGCCAACTCCCTCAGCACTCTTGGATGCAGTTCGTCTGGCCCCATGGACTTGTGCACATCCAGCTTCTTTAAGCAGTCCCTAACCTGACCTTCCATCACCAAAGGCTTCTCTTCTCTCCAATCTGCTATACCCAGCATGGTGGGCTGCAAGCTGGCCCTGCCTGTGAAAGCTGAAGTGAAAAAAGCATTGAGTGCTTCAGCTTTTTCCTCATCCTCTGTCACAAGGATACCTGCCTCATTCAGTATGGGACCTACACCATCCTTTATCCTCATCTTGTTATTGACATACTTGTAGAACCCCTTCCTGTTATCCTTCACATCCCTTGCTAGCCACAACTCCATTTGTCCTTTGGCCTTTCTGATTTTATCCCTGCAGTCCCGAGCAATATCTTTATATGCCTCCTTAGTCATCTGTCCAAGCTTCCACTTCCTGTGAGCTTCCTTTTTATGCTTTAGCACAGTGCAGAGCTCTCTGTTAAGCCACGCTGGGCGCCTTCCACATTTGTTCTTTCTGCTTATTGGAATGGTATCTTCCTGTGCCCTTAGCAGGGTTTCTTTAAAATACAGCCAGCTCTCTTGGACACCTTTCCCCTTCAGATCAGCCTCCCAAGGGATCCTGCCCATCAGTTCCCTGAGGGAGCCAAAATCTGCTTTTCTGAAATCCAGAGTCTGTGTTTTGCTTCTTTCCTTTTTTTCCATTAATCAGCATCTTGAACTCTACCATCTCATGGTCACTGCTGCTCAGGTTGCCAGTCATTGCTACTTCCCCAATCAATTCATCTCTGTTTGTGAGTGGCAGGTCAAGAGGTGCAAGACCCCTAGTTGGTTCCTCCAGCATTTGTACCAGGAAGTTGTCCTCAACACTCTCGAAAAGCTTCCCGCATTGCCTCTGCACCGCTGTATTGGCCTCCCAGCAGATGTCAGGGTAATTGAAGTCCCCCACGAGAACCAGGGCCTGTGATCCAGAAACTTCTGTCAGTTGTCCATAGAATGCTTCATCTGCCTCCTCCTTCTGGTCTGGTGGTCTATAGCAGACACCCACCACGACATCCCCCTTGTTGTCCTCTCCTCTAAACTTAACCCACAGACTTTCAGCTGGCTCATTTCCACTTCCATAATGGAGCTCTGAGCAGTCATTGAGCTCTTTTCCATATAGTGCTACCCCTCCCCCTCTTCTTCCCTGCCTGTCCTTCCTGAACAATTTACACCCATCCATGGCAGAGCTCAAGTCATGCAAGCTATCCCACCATGTCTCTGTTATTCCAGTTATATCATAGCTCCTTGTCTGCGCCAGTACTATCAGTTCTTCCTGCTTGTTTCCCAGGCTCCTTGCATTTGTGTACAGGCACCTACAATACCAGGTCAATTGTCCTACTTTCCCCTGTCAATTTTCAGTTCTATTGAATCTACCTCCTTGCATTTCCTCCCAGGGTTGTCCTCAGGTATTAGGGCTTCGTTAGGACACCTGAAACAATTATTTGATTCCACCCATGTTCCAACTACCCTCTCTTTTATCCCTGGTGTTACAGTCCCAGCACTCCACAAGTTCCATCCCTTCTCGCAGGTCTCTCACATTGTGAGTTACTTGTAGGCTTCGGTCTCCTTCCCCCTTCAGACCTAGTTTAAAGCCCTCCTCACTAGGTTAGCCAGTCTGTGTCATACTCTTCTATAGTTCTACACCTCTGTGCACCAACAGCTATGCCTTTCTGTTCTTGGAAATAATTGTTAATATGCAAGTGATTCATTTGCATCCACACCAAAATGAAAACAAAGGACTGGGGCCAATGCTGTTTCATTGAAAGTGTAAAAATCAAGGCAATACACAGATTCCAGCAACAGAACTGCCCTAAGCTTGGCAAGTTCAGTAAAGCTTCAGCTCACTGTGTAACTTCCATGATCAGCAGCATCTGATCACTCCTAACAATGAGCAACTATAAGTGGTTCATCTCTCACAGCATAGTGACATGACTTTGTTTCCACCTGAATAAAGACTAGTGAGAAAGTTCAGAGTTCTGGCACTGTGGTCGAAGCAAATGGTTTCCCCTTTTCAGGGAGAAACACTGAACAAAACAATTTGCCTGCTGCTTGTTGTACTCTGAAGGGCTTTGTGGCCCTTTTCAGGCTTTCATAATTTTTCCTGGCTTGCTCACAGGCCCATCTCTCCGCCCAGCCCTCTACACTGCAAGCTGACATCCATGCTTGGCACCACAGGATGCATACATTCCATCCCCAGTAGTAAACTTTGCACCTTCAGACTCAAAGATACCCTGTTTCCCAGGTCCATTTCCTAGCTTCTTACAGTGCCAGGTCTTTGGCTTCCCCAGTAGACAAACGCCTCTCATAGGTCCTGCTGTAGCAAACCTTTAGGCCTCCTTTTTTAGCCTGTTCCTAGTGCCTTCACAGGTCCCCATGTAGCAGAGAGTCCCATTAGCGCTTCCACTGAGAGCAGCACAGCACTTCTGACAGCTGTCCCCTTGCAGTGAGCACAAGATGCCCCTTACACTTTCTAGCAGTCCTGATCCTAATTTCCATGACCTGGAAAACAAAACAGGCACAGAACAAGTTGGAGCCAAGGTCCCTCTAACTCAGTGTGACAATAACCCTCAAACGATTTGGAGATCTGGCATGGAAGCACCCTCACCTTGGATGAACTTCCAAATCTTATCCCAGACCTGACCTCTTTTTCACCTGTTGGTATCACAAACGTAGGGCTTCAGCCTGCCTTTTGCAGGCAGGAATCACAGTGGTGGACAATCTAGTTGGCTAGAATTGCTCACATGAATACATAGCTGAGTAATGCCATCCCAGGAGAACATACAGCAAGTGAATTCCTCTTCTCTCAGGGAATTTCCAAGCTGGTGCATGGGAAAGAGTGGGGCTGCACAAACATGCCCCCTTCCAGATAGCTAACACAAGTGGGATGCCAGCAGGAAGTAGAACCTGTTCCTCCCAGCAATGGTGTGACTGGCTGTTCCAAGAAAACACAAGGCTATGGCCTCTCCTTCCTGCCTGCACATAGCAGTCAACGGAATCTGGATTTTTTGGATGGAAATCTCATCTTTGGGCCAGGGGAGAAGTCAAGAAAGTGTTTAACAATGTAAGAGTGAAGCTACTACTGTCACTAGTCAGATGAAATCACAGGAGAGTATAGATCAACAGAACAGAATAGTCTGTGTGATGAAGCAGAGTCCAAGGCCCTGTGGGTTGTGTGCTTCTAGGGTTTGCAGAGCACCACCTCCCCTCTTCCAAACTCCCTATGTAATGTAGTCCCCAGGGTCCTAGTCCCAGTGGTGGGGCTGGAGCACCAAGGTCCTTCAGCCTCACTACCCCAGAATGCTGGGCCTTCTTGGGTCCCTTGAAGATCTCAGGCAGGGTCATTTCCTCCAGCCCCTGTTGTGTTATGTTACTACCTCCTCCTCTGTGCTCCTGCCACACCTCCAAAACACAAGGCTGGCTGTCTCTGGGCTCCTTTTTGTCAGGCTTAGTTGAGCACCCTAAGTGGCTCAGGTGCTGCAATCAACTCCTGGCCCTGGTGTTGTGATCAGATTCCTCTGTTCTACCTGGCTGAGGTGCTGCAATCTATCCCAGTGGCCTGATTCAGAGATCTGCTTCAGTACCCTGGGAATAAGGCCTTGGTAAGACTGGATCTGATGTGTTTATTGTCCCATACTCTCCCATATCCCTTTAATATGATTCTGTCACAGCTGGCTTGGAAACAAGTCCTTGAACCTCTAGCAAACAGTGCCAGGAATCCCAAATGACCATGAGGGGGTAGAACTTCATTTTTATCCCATCCAAAAAGATGGATACAAACTGCAGCTGCTGCCTCAAACTAGCAGGCAAGGATACCAGCAGATCTACTAATGATTCTTTGTTGTAGGTTTTGTTTTTTTTTAATCCCAGAAAAGAGATGAATCCTTTCTTTTCTGTAATTCGGTCACCAGCACTATCTGATGAACTATCCCTTTCTTCCCTTAGCCACCTGTGAAGGTAGCTGTATTACATGAAATGCACAAATCTTTAGTTATCAGTGCTATTAACAGGGATTAGGAACCACAAGGAATTGGAATAGTTTACCAAGGGATGTGGTGGATTCTCTGCACTGCAACCCTGGAAGCATGTAAGATTAAGTGTCTTTCTCAGAGGTATGCTCTAGTTTAACCACATGTTATTGGCTTGAAACATGAATTACTGGGTAAAATTCTATGGCCCATGCTATGCAGAAGCTCAGACTAGACAATGGTACCTTCTGAATTCAAAAATCTGAGAATACATTAGTAGTTAGCTTCAGTGATCCAAAGTCAGTAGCTGATCTTCTACCACTGATGGCTGGTAAAGCACACAGAGTCATAGAATTGCAGGGCTGGAAGGAACCTCAACAGATTATAGAGTTCATTTTGAGTGCTGAGACAAGATCAGATATAACTAGATCATCTCTGACCAGGAGCATCTGCAGGAATCAAGGCCAGCTCAAGGGGTTGTGGCACCCCAACCCAGCTTTTGCACGTCCCATCTCATGTGCTTGCAGGAACAGGAGGGACAGGGACAGGCCAGCGGTATCTCTTGGCGCCCCTAAGCTTCAACACCTTGATCTGGTGCCATAGTGGCTCACCTCTTATGCCAGCTGTGAAAGGAATCTAAACTTTTGAATGGGTTTGGAGGAGTTTACTAAATATACAAAAAAAAAACCCACACCCACTACAAACCACACCACACCCACAAGTTCTAAGAGTGAGGGAAAAAGAAGTAACTCAGCTGGCAGCTAGTCACCCTGCTGCTTCCTCCTTCCTTGGATTGCAGGGATACATGTTTTTTAAGAGAAAGCCAGGGCCATCCTTGGGGGTAGGGGGAACAGCCGGGGTGACAGCTCCAGGCCCTGTGTTTCAGTGGGCTCTGAGGAGCTGATGCACATGGTGCAGCTTCCAATGTGCCCTGGAAGACTGTGCTGGAGTGGAGGCCATACAGCACATCAGCTAGTCTGTCCCTAGAGTGGAGCCACCAGATGCCAGCCCATCCCTGGGGGTGGACCAGCAGGCCCATGGCCATGGCCTCTGGGCTGGACCACCTTGCCCCCAGGGACAGACCAGGCGGAGCAGGAGCGTGGAGCCTAACTGCTAGCCCAGGGTGGACCAACCACCCCAGGGCTGGGGCAGGGCTGGGTATGCCCACAGAGGCAAATTGGGTCTGGGCCCTGCCCACCTCTACGGATGTTTCTGGAGGGAGCCATGCACCTGTTTGCCCCTCTTTGTGGACACCCCATCTGACAAATGTTTGCCTCCTAATCTATGCCTACAAATCTCCACTAATGAAGGTTCCACAACCTAACAGAGAACCTGAATCTCCCTTGCTGCAGATTACACCCATTAGTTGTCCTACCTTCAGTGATGATGAAGGACAATTGATCACAATCCTCTTTACAACAGCCTTTAACATATTGGAAGAGTATTATCTGGTCCCACCATGAGGTTTTGTCCCCTCAAGGCATACTCAGGTTCCTTTAAAAGAAACAAGGAGTCCTGTGGCACTTAAAGACTAACAAATTTATTTATCACGAGCTGTCACAGGAGAAAGTGTTTGTTTAAACCTTTCTTCTTAAGTCAGGTTTTCTAACCTTTTATCATTAGTGATGATCTCTTCTAGACCCTCTCCAGTTTGTCCATATCTTTCTTAAAGTTTGACACCCAAAACAGGACCCAGAGCTCCAATTACCACCTCACCAATGCAGAGTACAGCAGAGTAGTTACCATCAATGTCTTGCATATAACACTCAAATTGATACATCTCAGAATATTAGCTTTTTGCAACTGTATTACATTGTTGCTCATTTGTGATCCACTAGAACCTGCACCCAAATCCTTTCCGATAATACTACTGCCTGGCTATGTATTCCCTATTTTGTATTTGATTTTTTTCCTTCTTAAGTACTTTCCAGTTGTCTTTACTGAATTTCATGTTTTTGACTTTGACAAATTAGAGAATTTGTCTGAAGTCATTCTGAATTCTAAGCCTCTCCCCAAAGTGCTTGCAACCCTGCCCAGTTTGTTGTCATTCTCAAGTTTTATAAATATAGTCTTCTCCTCCATTATCAAAGTCACTATAGGCTAATCTACTAAAGACTGACCCGTTACAAGACCACACTTGATCCATCTTTCCAATCTGACAGCAAACTGTTGCTAAGTAAATAGTATGAGTTTGGTTTTTTGACCATTTATGTTCCCATATTACAGTGATTTCATCTGGACCACATTCCATTGCTTGTGAGACTGTGTCAAAAGCCTTATGAAAAATCAAGGTATCATATCTCCTGCTTCCTCCCTATCTACTAAACCAGTTATCTTGTCAAAGGAGGAAATTAGGTTGGTTTAACATGATTTATTCTCAACAAATCCATATTTGCTGTTATTTATCCTATTATCCTCTAGGCTAGGTACTTACAGATTGAATTTTTGATAATTTGTTCCAGCATCTTTCCAAGAATTGAATTTAGATTTACTGGTTTATAATTCTTCAGCTCCTCTTTTTTCCCCTTTTAAAGACAGACCTTTCTCCAGTACTCAGGGATCTCACCTGTCCTCCATGAGTACTCACAGATAATCACTAATGGTTCCAAGATTGCTCCAGCTAGTTCAATAAGTATCCTATGGTGAATATTCATCAAGGACTTGAATACATCTAACTTTCAAGTATTCTTTAACCCATTCCTTCCTTGTTCTGCCTTGTATTCCTTTCCCCTTGTTAATATAAACAGTGTTCAGCATCTGGTCACAATTAACTTTTCAAATGAATAGGAATGTTGGAATATGATTGAATAAAATGTTTAATAGGGTAGACTTAAGGCTTGATTCACTAATGTAACTATTAAAATCATTTCATACCCCTCCAAAATTCAGCTACTTTCCAGGAGAGAATGGAGGAAAACTGTTCAGTGGTGTCACAGAAGTCTCATCTATAGCCTGATCTGATCAGATTCTCACTATATTTTTAAATCTCACATGGTATCACAGCACAAGGTTGTAGCTGAAGGGTTTAAAAAATTAAAAGTTTAGGCTTTGTAGGAATTGGACATATGCATATGTGTGAGAGAGAAAGAGGTGCATTACAGGACTCTTATAAGTCCCTAAAATTGCCAGCTGTCAATTTTAAGGTAATAAAACATAACAGATTGCAAATGTTCAAGTTAAAAGGTGTCAACATTTGTACATATTCCTGCACCTTAATTTTAGATCCAGCCACTTTTGAACAATTGTTCAAAGCATTTTATTCTCTGCCTTATTACAGTTGGTTGAATAGTAAAAATTAAAAGTGGGCCAAAATAGATTCATCTTTGAAAATAAAAGTACCAACTGACCTTGGTTTGCTATAATTTCTTGACACATGTTCTATTGGTGGACATTCAGGCAGTCAGAGTATGTGTGAAAGGGGCCACAAACCCCAAAAGTTTCACGAATTTTAGCATGAATGATTACTTGTGTAAAATGCCTAAAGAATCTGCATTATCAAATCTATGTTCTTTAATTAATTAATTAATTAACTATTCAGTCAATCTATATTAATTCATCTCGTGTTTAAAAAATGTAACTTGTGTTTAGGGAGCAAAAAAATATCATGAGATTTTGGAGACCACCTGTAAACCCTGAATGACCAACAATGAAGACGCCACAGCAAGTAGTCCTGAGTTGTGAGATATAGTAGAAATGCAACAATGATTAATCCAAACTATTTGAAGATTAATAAATGAAAAAAAAATGAGGATCAGTTCATGAACAATTTACCAGAGCTAAATTTATAATAAGCAGTTCAACCAGTTCTGACCAATGCTATGGAGCAATATAGGCTTGCACATTTCTTTTATTGCTTACCCCCCCGGAAGAGGTCATGAGAGAGGAAAGTAGAATTTCCTTCCTATGAGCATTTGATGTTGAGATATGTCTCTTACAGGGCACCATACAGCTTTGAGGACCTAAATGCCTTAGCACAGCTGCTTGAATCTGCCAGTAGTACATGAGGTGATGCACTCTGAAGCAGGCTGCTGGAGGTCTGCCAGCAAAATAATGCTGGATCTTTTCCTTTATGCGTGTGGACTCAGTTCCTTTCCTACAGCAATTCCTCTGCATGCTAGATGCCTCCAGTGTGTTTTCCCTATTGCTTTCACTCACTCTCTGGCAGTATATTCACCAAACTTCCTTTTCTACATGCTACTCAAATGTCTCCTGGCCTGTGGAACTCCCTATGGACCACCACAGCAAAACTGCTAAAATTTCAGCAAAATCAAAATTAATCAAATGAAAGCATGCTTGGAAAAGCCAGCCAAAGTCATGTGACATCCCCATTGTTTGTGGAGTGGAGGTTTCACATTAATTGTTAAAGACCTAAGCATGCTACAAAACATTAGTAATCTCTAATAATATTGGCTCTTCCTAGTATTTTCCAGATGAGATGCTCAGAGTGCTTGACTCAAACAATAATGAAGTCAGCCTTTGAACATGTGCATCAGACAGGCAACTATTATTAACCCTGTTGTACTGATGAGGAAAGATGAGGAACACAGGCATGAATTTGTCAGTCATGCAAGGAGAGAATAGCCAAAAACACAAACACAAATGGAACCCCTTTGTTCCTAGCCCTGTGCCGTAAAAAGGAAACCATCCTCATTAAACAAAAACCCTGCTCCTATGGAAGCATCCTAAAGTGCAATTCAGATACAATAATGCATAGCTCTGACAGTGTTTTCATCGGTATATCTCAAAAGCCTTACCCTCTTCAATTTATTTACCATAACAATTCTTCTGGGAGGTAAGAAAGAACCATTATTCCCATTTTACAGATGTAGAACAAAGCGGGTACATAACACAAGTGGGTGATGGAGCAGAGAATTGAACAGGGTGCACCCAACTCTAAGGTAGATGGCCCATCTTTCCTCACAAGAAAGCCTACTTTCATTCCTCTATTTCCAAACTGGGGAACATATATATAGGCTATTAGTTCATATTTTGATGGTTAAAAGTCTATATCCATTTAAATAGCTCCCATAAAAAAATTTAAAATGAAAACTTTGACAATTATAAATTTTTTCCCCAACATGTGTGTCAAGTGAGAAATTCCTAAAAACTTGAAAAGTTGTAGTTTTGAAGAATGACCATTTTGTATTAAAAACAATCAAAGAATTCCAGATCAGATTGATGATGCGATTCCAGTGAAGTCAATTCTTAGGGGTAGCCGTGTTAGTCTGTGTATAGCAAAAAGCACGGAGACCCCTGTGGCACCTTATAGACTGACAGATTTCTTCGATAATAAGCTTTTGTGGGTTTCAAGCCACTTCGTCAGATGCATCTGTCTATAAGGTGCCACAGGGGTCTCCCTGCTTTCAGTGAAGTCAATGGAATTACACAGTTGTAGAGCTGAAATAATACAAGGGCGAATCAGTCTTCCATGATCCTATTTTGCACCTTCCTCTTTCACAAAAATATTTTAATTTCAACAAAAAAACAATAGATCAGTGTCACCTAGTGTAGTAGAAGAAAACAAAACGGATCTGCCTAATCTTTTTTGTGACCTATGCTCAGGTGGAATGTGTCACATAACATGGCTGGAGAAAACTGTCCAGTTTATTGTACTGTCAAAGTCTAGGATACTTATTTTCATGAGTCTCCACCATGAGTTTAGTTCAAAACTGCGTTTTGCCCTACATTATACTTCATACATTGCTGTAGGATAATTTTGCTGCAAATAACCTGTAAAGTGAGTGATCACTTTCCTGTGTGCCATTTATTTATATTAGTTAGGCACTGAGAATTTGTTTGGCACTGTATAGGACACAGAATGAAGACAGAACAGCCCCTGCAGCTGTTTTTTCATGTAAACAGCCACATTCACATACAAACATGAAAAACAAATAAGGAGTCCTGTGGCACTTAAAGACTAACACATTTATTTATTGCATGAGCTTTCATTAGAGCAAATCTCACTTCATCAGCTGTTTGGGTATTCATATTTAAACAAGCCTGTTTATTATCAGAAATTTCTAAGAAGTTTCCATCGCTCACGTAGCTAAATATTATTTTTTAATTTTCATGACAGTCAGTGATATCTTTTGCTGGAATATTAATAGAAATTGGAATTGAAGATTTTTAGAAATGTTTTGTTTACCACAAACCTGATTTTCCGTTAATGGAAAATGTTGATAATTTCAAATACCACTCTAACATGGTAAAATATATCACCAAACATATAACAAATATGGTATATTTTGATAAAATACATCACCAAATAAAAAAGGAGAACTTTTCAAACATTAACCTATCATGCAAAAGGCCATTTCCCAAGAAACAGCTTATCATGCATAAATTTTTGACCAGCTCTTTTTATTATTTGTTGCTGCAGCTATCACAGGCCTCTCCTTGTGGACATCTTAGTGAGAGTTAAAATGCAGTCTACCCAAAACTAAGCTCCTCCCCTCCTCATGGACACCATCACCATTTTGCCATCTCTGAGGCCTATAATCTGGGTGTCATCTTGACTCAATCGTCTCCCTAAGGCTCCACATGTCAAAATCTTGCCAATTCATCCTCCATAATTTTTCCAACCAGCTGCCTCATGCCACTTAGTCTCAGCTGGACCCTCATCTCCCTTCTAGACTACTGTAACCTTGTCCTCTCTAGCCCTCCCAACAACCACCTCATCAGACCCAATGTGGTTGCCACAGACATCTTCCTGACCTGTCTCTTTGATCATATAACCTTCCTGCCCCACAAATTTTGATTCCATCCCTCTATGAAACACAATCTTCTCAGTCTTAGCTTCTAGGCTCTTCACAACTCTGTCCTTCTCTATTTACCTATCCTCATATCTTACGATGGCATCTCCTTCTCCCTCCCCTCCACTAGCAGTGCCAGCCTATATCACTCATTTGTCAGCTTTTCCCACAAGTACGTTTGCACTTTCTTAAACGCCAGACCTTTTGCATGGAGGCCATCCCCAAATAATTTACCTTACCTTTCAGTTCTCTTCAGCAGACCCACTTCTCCCAGTATGCCTGTTGATTGATAGTGGCTAAGTGGATGGCCTGTTTAAGGAGTCATTAAAAACTCTTCTACATTAATTAAAAAAGGACTGAAACTGTGACTGGGATTCCCCCTATGTCCGTTCATTAATATGAACGCTGAGAAGCCAGGGCACAGCTGCATGCTTATATGCCAGCCTGCTGGCTCCTCCAGCCCATCAAGTGGTGTGGCAATCAGGCAGCCTGCTGGAGGTCAGCTGTAATCATGAGGTTGCCTGGAGACTAGCTCTGCTGCAGACCTTGATTCCTGATGGCACTGTGTGCCCACAGCCTGAAGTGAAGCGAAGAAGTGAATGGGAGCTACAGATGTTCATTGCCTCTAGAAAAAATAAAAATAAAGGCTGATGTTGCATGATTCCTATGATATCTTGTGATGTGCTCAGTGCTTTCAGCTCCCATGAAAGAAGAGCTCAAGGTCTATTCTCTACATACCAAGATTCCAGGATTGTCACCAGTCTACGGATCATTCTGAAGCCTAGAATGACTGTGGAGTCAGTGCAAGGCAACAGAAGCAGCTAGAAGCATGGTTAAGAACTTGCTTAATTCTTAATACCAGCAGGATGAATCATCAATGGGATTCAGGGTCTGTTACCATCCAGTTTTTAAGTTCTCAGCCATTTTGATTTTACAGAATTATTTCCACGTGACAGCAAGACACGTATCTGTGCTGCACCAAGGATTCTAAGCCAGCGTTTCCCAAAAATTTGCCCATGGAACACGTTGGGGCTTGTAACATATTGACAGAACGCACACATGCTGGTCGTGGGGGGGGACATACTGAAAAATTGCCCCGTGTATTGCTCAGACATTGATTTACAAGAGTTAGGAGTTTCTTGGGATGTCTTATTTTACAAAGAGGAATAATATCACTAGTATCGATTTTTTGTTTCATGGAGCACCTATTCACATCCTGTAGAACACAGTTTGTGAGACACTGTTCTAAGCCATTATGATATTGGAGGTACGTCAACCCTTACTCTACAGCTAAACATACAACCATCTCACTGGATGTGTTAGGGAGGTTGCACAGACGGTGGATTACTTGGTCCAGCTGTCACATCCATGTGACAGCACAGGTTTTCACCTCCTAGTGTTTTATTTCATTGTACTGCAGTAGCACCCAGCATCTGTGGTCAGGACTCCATTGCACCAAAGGATGTACAGGTACAAGCACCCAGGCCCTACCCTAAAGTCCACAGATTCAAAGAGTTTTTGAGTCTGCAGATGGAACCGTATTGGCTTACCTTTGTGCCTATACAGCATTCCAGTAGGCTCTACTTGGCTCTGTGAGGTGCATCCAGAAGCATCCATTTGCAAGATTTAGCTCCACTTTGAAACAAGACAGAATAGAAAGTATATAACAATGGGGGGGGCTGGGAGGGAGAAATCAAGGGTTCCATAATAAGGTGATGCAATTACTTAGGCTACTTATAGGTGCTGTTTATGGGTTTGAATGTTTTGGATTTTTTTTAACCTGAAAAAAGAAATATCCGTTACTGCCAACCAACATTCAAAATCATGATTCAGGTCCCCACTAAGCCTGAGATAGTCTTAAAAACAACACATTTGCAGCTATTCATGTGCTGTCTGGTTCATGTTTTCAAACTTCTCTCTTCTACAATGAGGGCTTATTTCCCTTTCACCTGAAGAAATCTGAGATTCCCAATTACTTATAGGACTCCATGAGCTGAGGCTTCAGAACACCAGTAAACCATTAGACTTGGCCATAGTGAACATCAGTTATCTACAGTTGTAGTTCAATCTAGCTAACTGCTGATTTTCTGTAGCCATCACCAAGGCAGTAAATTTTGAGGGGAACTTAACACAATAATACTTTCAAATTAGTTGAGGGAGTGAACACACCAGGCATAGTATCAGAGAAAGCACAAAGGAATGTGTGAGAGAAGAGAGAAATAGGTATTGGAGATTGTTGTCATAAGTGGAACAGACAAAGAGAGGCACAAGAGTAGATAAGTAGTACCAACTAAAGCATTAGGTGCAGAAAATGGGGGAGAGGGGGAAATCAAATGATGAAGATCTGTGCAATCTGCAAAGAGGGACTTTGCATTTTGGCACTCAGCTTTTTGTGGGGAAAGTGTTCAAATATAATGCTGTAAATTCACTAGAGCATATAATAGGGTGTCCAAACAGTGCAAAATAAATCTGATACTGTGTCTAATGGTCTTCCTTAAAGATAACAAGCAGTTATGTGGCACTTTAAGACTAACAGATTTATTTTTTGCATGAGCTTTCATGGGAGAAGAAGATATCATGATACACAGACCTGAGGAAATTAAAAAAATATATCCAAATAATATTTGACAAACTGGCATCAGCAAATAGTCAGAGCTAAATAAACTTTACATTCTTCTCTCTTACTCACTCCTTTCAGGCCTCTGTAGGAGTTTCAGAAGAATGCCAGATGTTACACATCATGTGTGCTTCAATGCCTAGGAACAATTGGGTCAGTTAAGAATGAAGCGAGCACATCAGCTCTGACATGTACATTTTTAAAGGGTTGCCCAGAGACTCCCTTAATATCAAAGCCACTTGCTCAGTAAAATCCTGTGTGATGCTTTCAAAATGCATGGGTAAGTGTCTGTACTGGGCATATAGTACAAACGCAGTGAGGCTGACCTTGCAGTCCTGATGCAAGAAAACTCTGACAGTTGCATACTTGTCTGCACTTTGGAAAGTTCAATTAACACAATGGAAGACACAGGCCCAGTAGCTTTTATTGTCATGTGCTTTGGTGGTGTCTTTGCAGCATGTAGAAGTGTGGCATCCTGCAAGGCCTTGGTGATGAGAAGTCAATGGAAATAAGCAGCAACCCTTTAGTGATGGGATAGTCTCATCTTGTTTCAGAGATTAAGGCCCAATCATGTGAGGTGCTCAGTACCTCCATTCCCAGTTGGCTTCAGTAGGAGTGGAGGGTGCTCAGAACGCTGCAGGTTCAACCCTCCACTGGTGATTTTCAGGTCTACTCCAATGAAAACATCTCAGATTTCTGAACTGACTCCTGACAATTTTACTTACCTTGTTTTTGTTAATTCCAGCAATTTAATTACTGGGGTTCATCTACATCAACCTTAGCTGTCCCTGAGTCATCAAGCAGCCCAGCCAAAGACAGAGATGTTGCTGGCACCTGGCACACAGGGCAAGTGCCCTGAGTCTTGGCGCCTGTGCCCCGAGTGTCCAGGCTGGCCCTGTCCCAGACCAGGGACCCTGGCCAGGGCGCCCTCTGCAGTGCCTGCCTCTCCCAGCCCTGGCCCCAGCCCCGGCCCTGGGCACTGAGGCTGGGAAACCCACAGCGGCACCTGCCTCTCCTGGCCCCAAAACTGGCTGGGGATCTGAGGCTAGGCTGGAGGCGGCAGGAGCCTGATGAATTATCGGGGCCAGGTGCCAAAATGTGGCCAAGGGGACGTGGCCTGGGCCTGTGCCCCAGGTCTTTTCTGGGGCCAGCGATGTTCCTGGCTACGGAGCTGGATAGAAAAGGATGCTGGCAGATGGCTAGAACACCCTTTTCCAACACCATTTCCTTTCCAAAGAATTAAAGTCAAGTGGTCTCTACCAGGAAAACCTATGGACATAGAACTCTTTGGACTCAGTTCTGCAAGGTCATATTTGCCTTCCACTCCTATTTGTGTCCTAAAAGGATAGTTGCTCCACACTTGGCATACTTGAACCTTTACAGGGGAAAAAATGTTTTTCCCTTTTAATAGGCACACCACATGATACTTCAGGCTATGTCACATCTCACTGTGTAGCAGGGGGATAGTACTTAATGTACAGTAGCACAATCCACAGGTGCCCACTAGGGATGAATCTGGATTCAGCATGTTTAGGAGAAACTTTTGTCTGTTCAGATACTATGTAACCTGCATTGAAGTCTTAGATTAATAAAAAGATTACTGCAGAAGAGCTGTAGTAACTCAGACTCTGGCCAGGGCCAGATTAATGCAGGGACTATAAGGGTGAAGTCCCAGGCCATGGCCCAAATGGGGACCCCAGGCTCCAGCCCCAAGGCCCCCCACAAGATCTAGCTTCCACTGCCCACCCACCACAGCACCAGCACAGCTTGCTTGGGAGGGGCACGGGGAAGACTCCTGCCCTACCAGCACTGGAGGAGGACAGGACCTTGGAGCCAAAGACCAGGCTCCAGGCACTCCTATCCCACCCCCAGGTAGGCTGGTCTGCCCCCTCAAGTGGGATGGGCTGGTGGAAGTTTGCTCCACTCTGGAGGCAGGGCGGACTGGTACATGGGGCAGCCTCTGGTGCATGCACTTGGGCCACACTTGTGACCACAGTGCATGCCATCTGGCCCCATCCCCACCCTCAGAGGCAGACTGGCCAGATTGGGACCAGGGCTGAGGTAGGAATGCCCTCCGGCCCCAGGGCCCCCCAGTGATGGCCCACCCACAGGCTGCCATGGTGGAGGGCCAGGAGGGCCTGCACTGATGGACAGCCCATGGCCCCAAGGATGCTTCTTCTGCCCCGACCCTGAACTTAGCATCTACTGCAGTTGTGGTGATACAGGTTAGGATGCCATCCCTAGTGGTAGAGACAGTCAAGAAGAGGGCCACTCCAGCAGGGGAGGGAGCTCACGATCTGCCCAAAAGTGGGAGCTGGACAAAGAGTGAAAGCAGAGGGATGTGAATGTTAAGTTAGTGGATAAACTGGAGCTGGGGTAGAAGGTGAGATGATAACATAAGAGAACAGGAGAACAAAAGTAGTAGAAAACTGAAAATTGAGAAGAAAGAAAGGATTCAGGCCAGGAGAAGCAAGAAAAAATAAATAGACCTGGTTCTGTGAGCAGGCGCTAATAGAGAAAGGAAACAGAAGGAAATAAAATCTACAGACATACCAGAGAGAAAGAGCATCAAGTGAAAAAAACTGAAAGGAAATATAACTGGTGAAAAAGGGAATTAATCAGATTGCTGTTTTCAGGATCTGTTCTCATCTCCCTCAGTTAATGACAAGCCCATCCCAAAAGGTTCTACAGGATATGAACAGAGCGAATGGCAGAGTTGGTAGAATACAGCGAAAAGGGGCCTAAAGGACAAGTGAGGGCTCACCAAGTGATGAAATCCCATTTGTGGATAAATTTGGTGAAAAGAAATACAGCCACTGGAACATCAAATCAAAAAGAGCACTGCAAACCAACAAGAAGAAAAGAATAGGACAGCAAGAGTGTAGCTGAACTTACAACCAAGGATAGGAAAAGCTGATCCTTTTCTGAAGTGACACAGTTGAATCATCTCTATTGTTCTTACAATGCATTTACTGCAACTGCTCAGAGTAAGAGAGTAGTGTGTACAAGCTCACAAAGATAGATATGTTGATACTATGTAGCTTAATATCATTAGTAAGTACTTTGTAATGTATATTATTCATGTTCCTACCACAATTTTGAGGAATTTTTATTATGAAGTTCTAAAAATTGAAAATAATCCTTTTTTTCTTAGTTTGCCTCTTCCTCTCCTTCCAGTTAACCTAGCCAGGTCATTGCACAGCGACCAAGTGCCTGTAGGAGCCAAGGGACGTATAAATAGAGCATTTTCCTGTGGTAATTAGCTCTGCAATGGTCAGATTTGTTATCCAGTTTGGAGTCGTGACATTCAAGTGCATCTTCTCAAGTGCAAACATGTTTAGCAAATTTAGACAACCGCTGGAGACGGCTGGGAAAATTACAGCTCTGATATGGGGCAGTATAGACTTTCATATCCTGCCACACATATTCCTGAACCATCATCACTGTTGTAGGCACATTATTTCCTCAGAAGATCCCCATGGTGATGAAATACCACGAGAAACTGAAACCAGCAATGCAGGCTCTAGCCACTACATTTTAGACCATGCACAGCTGTCAGCACAGAACAACCTGTGAAAAACTCTATTCTTGGCTTTTAGAGCAGCTACAAATGATGGAACTCCACTTTCTTATGTAGACACTAAATCCTATGACCGGATTTTAAAGAAGTCAGCGTCTGAACCAGACACTGGTGAAATATAGTGTGCTAATATGCTGAGCTGCCTAGTATAATTAATGCCAGTAAAAACCAGATCTTTCAGTTCAGCTTCAATTCATGTGGTGTTTGTTCAAGAGCCTTCTTATTAAACTAGGAGATTCCTGGCAGCATCCCAAGCCTGGCTAACCTGTCTGTCTCACCTCCTGCACCATTTAAATGTCACTTATGTTTTTGTGGTTGACTGGTCAGTGAAGTGATGAATGAATAAATGTTTGTGCTGACTGATCTATAGGAAGATGCCTCATTAAGCAGAAACGGACATTGGATGATACGATGTTGATGTGGTTTTGTTTAACTTTGGCAAGTGCCAGTTGCGGTGAGAGCATATTTTATATCAGACTTGTGTTTGGAAAAATAAATACTCAGTTTATCCTTAGATCTTTACCTCTTCCCCAGTGCCCCAGCCTGTTAAAAGTTTGTTGAAATAAGGAACTCCTAACTGAGCCCAGCCTGAAGTTCAGTTTAAAAATATATAACCTTCATGGTGTATTCTGACTGCTGGCAGACTTTTCTAAAGGGCATGGCTCATCCTGAAAGTCAGCATCGCTCTCCTGCAAGCCATGCACCATCACCCCATTGAAAGGCAATGGAAGTTTGGCACTTAACAGACTTCTTTAAAGAAACTGATCCAAGGTGCTAAGTGCACTGACAAACCATTAGCAGTGCAATTAAATCTCAATTGCATTAAAACTATCATTTCAGCAGACCTGTGCCAGCCAGACACCAAAGGAAAGCATCTTTCCACCCCTTAATCATACAGGAAGCATACCTTCGGACTTCTCCAACCCCCCCCCCATCTTATATATGCAGCATGCCCAGAAGATCACTAAATTCAAGCTCTCTCTCAATCCAAGGTGGGGAACATGTTCTCGAGTCCTGGAACCTGCACACAGACACTCCCAACACAGGGGGAGGTGGAGAGGGACAAGGAGGGCAATTGCCCAGGGGCCCAGAGATTTACAAGGGCCGAGGTGGATGAGAGGAAAGGTACCTGTATCCAGAGCCGTCCCTAGGGTAGGGTGATTGGGGCGGCCGCTCAGGGCCCTGCGCCTTGGGGGGCCCTGCGTGGCTGCACCTCTGCCCCCTGCCATGCTGGGGACCAGGTGAGCGGCCAAAATGGGCAGCCCAGTGCAACACTGCTGGTGCACCCCCCCCCCACCACCACATGCACAACTCTGGGCTCCGTGCTGGAGCAGCGGGGGGGCAGTGCGGAGCTGGTATCGCTGACCTCCCCTCCACCACCACGGCCGCGCTGCCTCCTGCCCCCTCTCCGCTGCTGCAGCATGGAGCCCAGAGCAGTGCACTTGGCGGGGGGGCAGACCGGCAGCCTTGCACAGGGCCACCCTTTTGGCTGTTTGCCCGGTCCTGGCATGGAGGGGGCAGTGCAGGGGTCTACCACCCCCCCCAGGCTGGCCAGCGCACCCCCCCACTGCCAACGAGTGGGGGGGGGCTCCGCAGAGGGTGATTTGCCTGGGGCCCCACACCCCTAGGGATGGCCCTAGGGGCAGCCCTGCCTGTATTCTCCCTTTCTCCACACACCCTTCCCCTGAGAGCCTTGCCGCTCATAATTTCCACCACTCTCCTAAGCTAAGCTTATTTTTTTATATACCATGCAGCTTCCTAGGGAGCTGAGGAGGCAGTATCCGCTACTCAACTTCATCAAAAATCCCCCTGGGGTGTCCAAAGGACCCGGGAAACTGAATAGCAGGTACTGCCGCCTCAGTCACCCTGGAACCTGTATCATGCATAATAGATAAAAACTTCCAACAGAAGCCCACTCAGACCAGAACCATCCCTTTCTAGGGAGGCCATTGGCTGTTACACCCTGGGGCCTGGAATTGCTGTCAGTGGCCCTGCCGACACAAAGAAAACCCCACAATCACTTTGGCAAACCACTAGTTTCTAAGTCTTTCCCTGTTCAAATGTAAAGAATTCAGGTTTTCCCTGGAAGGCTGAGAAGGGAAGGAGTCCTTTTTAAACATGATTCAGTCTTGGTTCCTACAAAATAATCTAGGAGATTATTTTTATTATACTTTATTATCTGTTGACTAAACTGTAGCTTTAGGCCTGACCAGCATGCAAGAGTGTTACCTGTTACCTTTGCCTGCCCTGACTGCATTGTCCGGACACATCTTCAGGTTACAACCTAGCCCTAAATGAAGAGTCAGAGTAGTTAAAGGACAAAGGACCTCAAGCATAGTGCCATTCATATTAATAAGAGATGTAGGTCCCCTGTAGTTTTGCAAATCAGGCATCAAGGGGTCTCAGGATAGGCACTCTTGAACTGAGGCAGAGAATAATAGTATACTCCTGACAGTATGACTGCCTGTTTGTGAGTGAAAGTACAATTTCTTTTAAATGAAACTGGCATCATTCACCAGGAAACAATGTTAGGGGGTCTCTCTGGCTTCTGAAACGTAGAATTTTTCTTCCTTAGTAATTGTTCACAATAAGGCTGCTTTTCTTTCTTGTGCAAAACTATAAGCAGTTCAGCAACTGCATCATTGTTGAAAGATGTAGTTCTTGTAACTGTCCTCACATAAAGTCAGGTAATAGCCGACAATTGAAAAGCATAAAATCATTCTGCTTATGTATCACACACCAAAAATGACATTCAAAGAATGTTAGTCAGGCTGCAAAGTCAAGTGCTCCAAAGTTAGGAAATGCCAGAATAAAGCTGCCTGCACAACCTTAATTCAGACTTTTAGGATATAGTTTTCAATTACATGCTTACAACTGTGGGCTGAAATTTGCTGCACTGGGTGTTTGCCTCAAGTTGAAATGTCTTAGAAAAATTAATCCAAAATGGTTAAGCCATTTCTGAGAACAAGGCTAGAGGAAAAATACTGATTTGCCCATGTTTAAAAAAAAAAAAGTGTGATCTTGTGCTTGGGAAGCACTAGTGTCCTTCTGCTTTCGAGTATGGGCTTGAAATTTAGCAGGAAGGAGTGGCCTTTGTAGCAGAGATGCCATTTGACATCCCCATGAATATCCACCCAACAGTGACCAGCTTATAAGCATATGAAAAATATTAGTTTACACATGCTCAGTAGAGACTTGATAGAGCTTCACAGCTAAATTCCCAAAGATTATCTCTGCTCCAAGTGTTTCCAACCTGTGGCTGACCAGGTCTTTCACAGGCTAGGGGTGGACACTTATTTAAAAAGCCAGAAGACGTGTAGTGAAGGTGGTGGGTGATTGCCGGAAGAGAGAGCAAGTATCTCACGAAGAGAGCGATTTAAAAATTGATTCTGGTCTTGCCTATGCTGCAGATTTCATGTTACTTTAACCTGGCTTGTCACATATGGTCACTAATGGTGTGCTCCTCATTTTCTGAGTTCCTGACTTGATACTGAGGGGGGTCTGATTTGCAGATGTGCTGAGCACTCAGAGCTGCACTTGAAGTCAGTTGGAGATGTGGCTTAAACATAAAATATGCTATCTAATGTTAAAGACTTGGAAAATCTGGTACTGGGCATCTGAAACTAGGCAACTAAAACTAGTGGATACTTTTGATCTTGATCTATGCCTCAGTTCCCCATCTTTAATATGGGAATAATAACACCCCAATGAAGTTAGGGGGTGTTGGGAAGATAAATTCATTGATATTTGTCAAGCATTCAGACACAACTGCTTTGATCATCACAGAAGAGTCTATCAGGAAATTAATTTTGTTTTCAGAGCAGAGTTTGAACAGTGTGCAGTAAATAAGGCAGAGGGTTATGAATTAAGGCTATGTCCACGCGTACATGCTTATTTTAATTTAAGTTAAAATAAGTTAATTTGAAATCAAATCCTTAATTCGAATTAATTTAAATCAAAGTAAGCAAAAACCTCAAATTGAAATAGCAAGTCCAGACACAGGACTTGCTATTTCAAATCAGGAGAGGAGCACCATGAGGTGTGGCAACATGGCCCCCTCACTGGGCCATGCCCCCATTCAATATATACAAAATGGAAGGCACCCTGGGAAGGAGAAATAGGTAGCATTACTAGTTCTGCTTATAATAACCCTATAACAACAATTTGAAATAATACTGGTGGTAACTTTAGCAGTAAATTTAGTTCCCAAAGTGCCCCAATGAGTCCCCAGTGTCCTGCATGCTTAACAGGCACACAAAAAAGAATCACTATCCAAAACAGTTTACAGTCCAAGACACACAGAGGAAAGTTGTGAGCTGGGAACTCAAGTTAGAAGGACGTCAGTCCAGTGAAGAATTGGCAGTACTTTGTAAATTGCATATTTTCTAAAGCTTCTTGTTCCTTTTTAATTTGGGAGTAGACATAGGGAGGAATAGAATAGGCCAGTGGTTCCTAGCTGGTGGTCTGGGGGCCAAAAAGGGCCCCTGGGGTCTTTCTAAGCTGCTCACCACTCCCCTCCTGCTGGCTTGTGTTTTTCCAGCCGAGGGGCGGGAGATCCTTCTCGCTGAATTCCTTTCCTCTGGCTGCAGGGGGAGAGAAGAGCTGCTGGTGGAGACTGGTGGTCCTTCAAGGTAGTAAAAATTATACCTGTGGGCCTCAAACCAAAAGGGTCGGGAACCAGAATAGGCAAAGGAAAGAAGGGGGAAGAGGAATAGTCTTAGCCTGTCAGCTGTCTAACCATGACAATCATGCTGGATTTTGTTGCCATCTTGACAAAGATGTGTCTTAAGGAGGAAGCTAAAGGACAGTAAAGACGTGGCTGCTCTGATTTGGTCAGAGTTTTGACCATGCTGAAAGGGCAGTGTGACACAAAGCACCAAGGTGTTTTAAGGGAGAGCTGATGGGCAGGCAGTGCAGGGAGGGATTGTTGGCTGACCAAAGGCAAAGTGGACATTGTAGTAAGTTTATCAGTCATATAGGGAAGGTTTAGGAAAGAAACAAGGAGGAGTCATGAAGGTAGACACGTAGCTCATGTTTGATGTGGGGAGGAGTTAAATGAGAAAGGAGGCTGGCTTGGATGAGACTGAGCACTTGGTGTATGTGGGGGGGTGGGAAATTTCCAACCCATTGTCCAGCTTCCCTGGTCATTCTGCAGCACCTGTACTCACTAAACATTTCAACTTGCACACCCCAGAGAGATACCAGATACCATTCTCCTACTATGAAAAGAGGTGAAAAAAAATAAAATCAGCCTCTCTGAAAAGACTCTCTCCTGCCCCAGCTATCCTGGATTGCCCCAGCTTCTCCCCATCTCCACAGATGGGCGGGAAGAGGCAGGGAGTGTTAGGAGGCTGTGTGCAATTCAGTTAGACTTTACCCTGCAATAATACAGCCTTGACACCTCTCAAGGTGAGAGAATCGCAGAGCCTGCGTCCCAGCTCTACTCCAAACATCTACAGTGCAATTATGTAGCCCCACAGCTCAAGCCCCATGAGCTTAAGTCAACTGCCAGAGTCCAGCCACAGGTATGTTATGGCAGTGTAGACATATCTAAAGGAAACATCATGGGACATGAGGTTTTAATGAGGGAATAAACAATAATTCAACTTATGGGTCCCATCTTGACAGAAAACTGACCAAGTATAACAAGCATGGCACTGCAGGGATCAGTGCTGGGTCTGGTTCTGTTCAATATTTTCATAAGTGATTTGATAATGGCACAGAGAGTACACTTCTAAAGTTTGCAGATAATACCAAGCTGAGAGGGGCTGCAAGTGCTTTGAAGGATAGACTCACAATTCAAAATGATTTGGACAAACTGGTGAAATGGTCTGAGGAAAATAGATTGAAACTGAATAAGAACAAATGCAAAGTACTCCACTGAGGAAAGAACAATCCATTGCACACATACAAAATGGGCAATGACTGCCTAGGAAGGAGTACTGTGGAAAAGGATCTGGATGTCATGGTAGACCACAAGCTAAATATGAGTCAACACTGTAATGCTGCTGCAAAAATGCAAACACCATTCTGGGAAAGTTCCAAAGGAGCAGCCGTGTTAGTCTAGTAAGGCAAAAAAAGTGTTGTGGCACTTAAAGACTAACAGATTTATTTATCGCATGAGCTTTTGTGAGAGAAAATCCCACTTCGTCAGAGACTTTGAAGAGGGGGAACTTACAGAATGGGATGAAAATAAATGCAGGGGAGTGTAAGACATGGGATCAGGTCATACTGCAACAGCAAATCAGAGCATTTGTAAGGATTCAGACGCTAGGAAAGAGCACACAGAGGGAGGGTGAAGTCAAATTACCTGTTATAATGTGAAAAAAAATCCATAGTCATGATTAAGTCCTGCTTTCACACAATCTAATTTGCACTTTAGTTCAGTTTCAACTTTTTCTCTTTGAAGTCTTGGTGTCCTGTTAATTTTCTTGAGGACCATCATTAACAAATCATTAATGGAGTGATTAGGAAGATGGAAGTGCTCAGCAAGTGTTTTGTTTTTTTTGTGTTGTGATTTCTGATGTCAGTTTTGCGCCCATTTATTCTTCTGCATAGGGACTGTCCTGTTTGTCACATGCATAAGGCGTGAGGGCATTTCTGGCACATGATTGCATACATTACATTAGTGGATAAGCAGGTGAATGACCCACCTGGAGAAGCAAAGAAACAGACTGATAGGGCTGGACGGGTACCCTGCAGTCAATTACTACAGGAAAAGCCCAAAAAAGAAAACAATAGCACGCCACTGGTCACCACATATAACCCTCAAGTCACACCTCTACAACAGATCATTAAGGATAAACAGCCTGTTTTAAAAGATGACCCCTCACTCTCTCTAGCTTTGGGAGACAGACCTCTCTTCGCCTACAGACAACCCCTGAACCTTAAACAGCTACTCACCAGCAACTGCAGACCTAACAACAGAAACATTAAAACAGGCACATATCCCTGCAAAAAAAACAAACAAAAAAAAAACAAAAAACACGTTGCCAACATATCTGCACAAAAGACATCTGCATAGGACCTCTTTCCTAGTGTCTGAATCCTTACAAATGCTCTGATTTGCTGTTGCAGCATGACCTGATCCCAAGTCTTACACTCCCCTGCATTTATTTTCATCCCACTCTGTAAGTTCCCTCTCTTCAAAGCATCTTACGAAGTGAGATTTTTGTCCCACAAAAGCTCATGAGGGTGCTGAGGGTTCCCTGGCCAGTTTTGAAACAACTGTGCATCGTGTGAACATGTTTTTTTTTTTTGTTTTGAAACAAAAATGCTGTGTGAACACAGCCTAAGTGTCACAAGACTTCTTGCTTTTTTTTTTTTTTTTATTACCATTCTGGGATATATTAACAGGAACACTGTAAGTAAAACACAAGAAGTAATTCTTCCACACTACTCTGCCCTCATTAAACCTCAGCTGGAGTACTGTGTCCAGTTTTGGGTGCCTCATTTCAGGAAAGCTATGGAGAAAGTCCAGAGAAGATCAACAGAAGTGATTAAAGGTCTGGCATTGTTGACTAACAAAGGACCATTGAAAGAACTAGGTTTATTTAGTCTGGAAAAGAGGAGACTGACAGGGGATTTGATAACAGTTTTCAAGTACCTAAAAGGTTGTTAGAAGGAACAGGTAGTAAAATTATTGTCCTTAACCACTGATGAGAGGACAAGCAGCGATGGGCTTAAATAACAGCAAGGGAGGTTTAGGTTGGACATTAGGAAAAAATTCCTAACTGTCAGGGTGACTAACTACTAGAATAAGTTGCTAAGGGAGGTTGTGGAATTTCCATCGCTGGAAATTTTTAAGAACAGGCTAGCTAAACAGCTGTCAGGGGTGGGTTACATTGTACTTTGTCTGCCATGAATGGAGGGTACTGGACTTGATGACCTTTGATGGTCCATTCCAGTTCTATGAGTCTATGTCCAGAAATTATTTTCAGTAGAATAGGAAAAATGGTTGACACAACCCAGCTGGCCCAGCAGGTGGACAGGGTAGAGCTCTGCCTAGAAAAGATCTTGAAAAGTCTGTTTTTCAGAAAGCCATATCAAAGAACCTCCAACTCAGATGGATCCTAGAAAATGAAATTCTTTCAAAGCCTGTTGGTTTCCTAGTCTGGATACTCCCTGAACCTGCTTTCATTCAAAGGATTACACAGTGAATAAACAATGCATTAACTAACACTCCTGGCCCACAGTCAAGTAGGTGTGGGATAGAGAGAGAGATCTTTTCACCCATCACTGGCCTGGCATCTAGATAAGACAGGCAGTTAAGATGAATCTGGCAGGCAAATGATTCTCTGTCATTTCATTCCTGAAATACCTAGTACTCAAAACTCCCACATCTACCGTGGTGCTGTGTAGAGCACTGGGAGGGTCTGTGGGAGATCAGGTCCAAAACAGTGTATCTACAACTCCACAACTGCAGGCAAAATTTCATGGATAGCTGCCACCAGCAGCAGAATGGTCATATTCAGCAATCTTGGGTTCCACTCCAGGCCCTAGGCTATGTCCACACACACATCGTTATTTCGAGATAAGTTATTTTGAAATGAGTCATTTCGAAATAAAGTTCTTATTTTGAAATAAGTTAATTCAAATTAAGAAATTGTTAACTTGAATTCAGGGAAAGCCTGCTTTTGAAACAGCTGTTATTTCAAAATAAGGCCGTTTGGCCATGCTGTTTCAAAACAGTTATTTTGAAACAATGGTGTTGTTTCGAAACAACATGTCCAAATGGCCTTATTTCGAAATAACCATTTTGAAATAACAGCTGTTTCTAAATGAATGGGGTTTAAGCTGTTTCGAAATAATGGTTCTTATTTCAAAATGACAGACCCCGTCATTTTGAAATAAGAAAACGTCGTGTGGACCTAATCTTTTTTATTTCGAAATAACCAGTGTTATTTTGAAATAAAAGAGACATGTGGACATACCTCTAGAGTGGAGCGTCACACATCCTTCTGCCTGTTCCTTCCAAGTTTAACTCCTTCTGCTCCATCCTTTCCAAACTGATCTATCCTAGTCATGTCTCTTACTCACACTTAACCTCTCTCTACCCTGTGTTCAGTTCTCAGCCTTCTCACACAAGGCCCACTCTATCCCTGGGACTCCCTGTTTGGATCCCAGTCTCTCCTGCCCTCACAGCTCCAGTATCCTTGACAACTCACTCACACTTTCCTCCTCGTAGCATCTCTCCTAAGACTCCTCATCCCATCTCAGCTTCTCTACTCACCATCTCTCCCTCTATTTATTTCAGAATCTTTGCCCAACTAGTCCTCATTTTCCTCCCATACCTTGCCTCCTTATTATATCTATCTCTGATGAGACTGTCAACCAGGAGACCCAATTAGTGCAATTGTGATGATGGATGTTCTGATGTCGGCACCTGTCCCTTAGGAAATAGGCAGAGACCATCAATTCATTTCACGCAGGCTCCTAATCAGCAAGTAAACAAATAACTGTCTCTCATTCACGCCTCCATCAGAACCAGTGATTTGGAAGATTTCACAAGGATTTGAAAACAGCCCTTGCTACTTCCACTGGCAAATGATCATAATGTATGCTGAAGCAATTTGCAATATTCTAAACTAAGCATACAGGAAAAAGCAAAATTAGAAAGTCCCCACTGAAGCACAAACATTTTTAAATTACGTGTAATTTAATAGCAGAGAATTTCTTTAAAATTACATGCAGAGGAAATTGCTTTCCTGTTTACCTTTGTGTTGAACACTTTTACAAAGTACTTATCTGAGCTGGGTTGTGGGCAGCCTATGTGCACCTGTCTGCTACTTAATTGCGGTCAGGAGATGAATAGCAGGGTTGAGGTCAAGCAGATCAGGCTACCAGGAAGTCAGGGACAGGCACCAAGTTGCAGCTGCAGGCAAATATCTGAGGCAAGCCAGGTTCCAGAGTATACAATGAGAAATATCTGGAGCAGCAACCAGCCATCTGCATTTTTGTTCTGACAGCTCCCCATGATGACTTGTTGGTATAAATACTAGCATCAGCCAATAAGTGGGCTGTGAGATGCCATTACCCAGGCCCTACCGGGTGGAACTTCCTCCAGAGCCTAGCTTCAGAGAGTTGTCAGGTAGTACCCTACCCTGAGCTTCCAACAGTAGTGAGGAAGTAGTGGTGGCTTAAACCCCCTTGGTCACAGGTTCTTTCCATAGTGTCCTGTATTAATACTTCCCTTTATTACACAACCTCTTTTCAGATACCAGTGTTTGATAATCCTCTCTAGGAGGAAGAAACCTGAAAAACAGTCAAACTGATGAGCTTCAGTAATCAGTAGATGAAATGAACATGAGAAATGGAAATATTCTCTTCATTTCTAACATTCCTCCATTTTCTGATCACACTGGGAAATAACAAGGAAGGAGATTGCTGGGATCCCTCAACAATTTTGAATTCAAGTTACACAGCAAATTCTGCAGGAGATCAATATTCCCTTAACAGCTGACAGAGCTAGTTAGGTCAGTGTGGATTGCTGGGGAGGTTGGAAATCCTATTTTACTTATCTGCCTGAAAGATCAAGACTACATACAATTTCTTACACATCTTATAATTAGTTGAACATAGATTAGGGTTGGAAGTGACCTCAAGAAGTCAGTCATCTAGTTCAATGCCCTGCTCAAAGCAGGACCAACACCATGGAAATCATCCCAGCCAGGGCTTTATCAAACTGGGCCTTAAGGGCGTCTAAGGATGGAAATTCCACCATCTCCCTAGATAACGCATTCCAGTGATTCACCAGTGCTTTTCCTAGTATCCCACTTAGACCTCCCCACTGCAACTTTAGACCATTGCTCCTAGTTCTGTCATCTGTCACCACTGAAAACAGCCTAGCTTCATCCACCCTAAGACCCCACTTCAGGTAGTTGAAGACCACTAGTAAGTCTCACCTCACTCTTCTCCTTCAGCAGACAGAAGCTGAAGACTAAGCCAAAGCCTGCAGTTCAGGCTGAGTCTTTCCTCATGTAAAACTCCCTTGACCAAAATGAGACCACAGAATTTGGTTTCTCAGGGCTGTTCGGGGGAGCTGGCTGGGGCACAGGGACAATCGGCCTGTGGAGGTCCCCACACCCCTCCGGTGCTGGGTGGGGTGGGCCAGCCCAGCGGCCAGACTCCACACTCCTGCTCTGCCCTTGGGCTGGTTGCCCTGCTCCCAGAAGCCGGACTCTCCCACCCAACCCTGCCCCTTGCCTTCAGCTTGCCGCCAAAGGCAGCAGGAGGAGCAGTGCAGTAGTGGGAGGGCACTTGGGCAGTGTGGAGCCTGCAGAACCATGGGGCACAGGCTGTTGTGCCCCCCCCCCAACACCTTTTCAAGGACAGCAGCGGGCTTTCTTAGTTATTGTATTTGCATAAGAAGTGAAAATGCATGAAATCACATCTACCAAAGAGAACGGATGAAGATGTTAATATTTGGGAGACAGATCTTATAATCTTTGATTATCCCAAACTGTCTTTATAACTAGCTATAAGGAGGTGGAAAACATCACTTTACTCATAGCCCTCATTCTTGCCTTTGTTTTTTTTTTCCATGTGAACTATTTGTTGTGTTTCTACAAATTCTCCCTTATAACCGCAGATGTGTGAGACGTCACCACTTGTTTCACACGATATGTCTGCTTTGCAATCCAGACTGCGCTATGAATAGACATACCTGCACAAGTGTACCTAAAAATAATAGTATAGATGTGAAGCATGGAAACACAATGCAAATAGGTGCCCAACATTGTTATACAGCCTGCATTGAAGTGCCTGACATTGCATCTACAGTTCTAGTTTTAGCTCGTGTGATGGCCCAGGTATATTTACCCATGCTGAAATCACATCTCAGATTATGGTTCAGGCAAACTCATGAATTATTTTGGTCCTTCCATCTACCCTTAAAAAAAATGGTTTTGGTTCCAGAAGGAATTGAAGTCGTCTAAAACCTGTTAATAAAATATTCTCTTTCCTTTACTACAATGCTCAGCAGCCCTTTGGCTTCAGGATTTTACTGGACTTCAAGAGGCATCTACTGACGTTAAAGTAGATAGTTGTTGCACTAATGATTCAAGACTAGTCTGCTTATTTCAGGCAGCAGGGCTACATGGGGCCAGTCCTTTGTGAAGCTGACTGCCTTCAACTTTCATTAACATCAATAAGTGGATCAGGGCCTTGACAAATTGGATGAGACTGGGAATGATTCTTTCTTGCTCTGAGTCCAGAATACTCTTTCCTTATGTTGGGGCACATATGAAGCATATCATAGGAAGTGTGTCCAGCCTGTGAGATCCCTCACTGCTGCAGTGTGGTGCAATGGTCATTGCAGTCACTGTCTTGACCCAGAATAAAACAGACAAAGGGTGATGTACCTGAACCTGCTTTGACTGCTTTTAAAAAGGCAGCTTCCTGAAGTTACTTATAGCTATATCGTAGCTAATCTGCTTTTACTGAAATTTAATTCCGTTGTAATGCTGCAAAATGCTGCAATTCACAGCAATGGTATTTGAAGTTTTTACTCCAAATACTGTCGTTTTTATATGGCTTGGAGCATTTTTTGTAGTAATAGGACTGGCTGCTCTGACTGATGTTCAGAGGAGGAGCCCTTGCCTGTAACCTTGTGCTGGTGGTCTATGCAAAGCCTATTTATCTGGGCATTTCACAATGGACCAGGATTTTCTCAATATAATGTTCTGTGTAATGACTGTGATTGCAGCCTTCTTCCCTGCATGACAGAGTATGCAGACCTTTTGGGAATTTGCATGTAAAATAACCACCATTAATTTCCACAGGTATCTACAATGCATATACACACACTTCTCCATCCTCTAACAAAACTCAGTTGAAATACAATGGTTGTATGACAAAATCTCTGCTAAATAAAATCAAATTGATATGGTTTATTACTTATTTTTACAACGTTTACAGCAAATAATTTATCACTTTGATACCATAAAGAACTCCCCCTAGATAAATCCATCTTAACTCATAATGTGAATGGTCCACCACATTCAGATGAGATTAACATCCTAATATAGTATTATAAACATAATCTTAAAACAACAAGCACGGGTTTCATACTATAAGGGATGCTATAATTATTGAGAGTAGGAGGCAACCTGAAATTATGACTGCTCTGTGTTTTCTGCTGCTTTAAATTAAAGAGAACTAACAAGGTTAGAAATGGGGGAGGGGGGGGAGATCTTCAAAAGCACATTTGTCATTTGGGCACCTACCTGCCATCTGTGCATGTGTAAAGTCTGCCCCAAAAATGTTTTGGGTTTTTTCTAATCGCCTGAATGCCATGAATAATCCTGTTGATAATTAAAACAGAAATCATTTTCAGAAACTAATGTTTTCACTTTTATTTCTAATCTGTATTTGGGATTTTCAAATATCACTAAAAAAATGAGTATCAATTCTGTTGATTGTGAATGGGACTCATCCTCGTAAATCCCTTTGGAAAGTAAGTTGCCCCATCTTCATAGGGCATGTCCACACGCAGCTTTTAAATTGAAATAACACTCATTATTTTGATTTAAAAATGCTTATGTCCAGACGACATTTCCTTATTTTGAAATAAGGAGCTCCCTTATTTTGAAATAAGGAAAATCACTTTGATATAATAAAACCTCGTTATATATCAAAATGAGGGTTATTTCGAAAACTGTGGTTTCAAAATAGCCCCGTCTGGTTCTGTTATATCAATATGCCCCACATATCGATATAACAATTGACCTTCCTCCCAGGTGCGTGGCACCCTGGGAGGTAGTCTCACCCCCCTCAGCACCCTGGCCAGGGAGGGAGAGGAGGTGCAGGGGGGCGCAGGGTGGTGGCAGGTCCCAGAGCCGGCTTTGCCCACCACCCCGGCTTGCTGGCAGCCGGGGGGGGACAGCAGGTCCCAGGGCCAGCTCCCCCTGCTGGCACTGTTTGCCGGCAGCCAAGGGGGCAGCGGGTCCCTGAGCCAGCTGCCTCTGCTGCCCCGGCTTGCTGGCTGCTGACCTGGCGGTGGATACGGAGCCTGGTCAGCAGCCAGCAAGCTGGGGCAGCGGAAGCAGCTGGTCCAGGACCCGCCGCCCCCTGGCTACCGGCAAGTGGGGGCAGCGGGCGAAGCCGGCTCCACACTCGCCGCCTGGTCAGCAGCCAGCAAGCTGGGGCAGCAGCGGGAGCCGGCTGTGGGAACCGCCACCCCCCCCCGGCTTCCATCAAGCCGGGGCAGTGGGCAAAGCCGGCTCCAGGACCCACCGCATGGACAGCAGCCAGCAAGCCCTCCTTGCAGGGTTAGCCAGCTGGGGGACCTGCCCCCCAAGCAGCAGTCGGGGTGCCCCTTGGTCCCTCCCCCGCTGCCTCACCAGCAACAGGGGACGCAGGGCAGGGGGATCCTTGCTCTGGGGGCTTTTTCCCCTGCCTGACTCTCCAGGTGAGAGCCAGGCAAGGGATTGGGTGGCGACATGGCCCTCCCAGGGGGCCATGTTGCTGCACCTCCCATCCTGCCCCTCTCCTGAATCGAAATAGCAAGTTCTGTCTCCGGACTTGCTATTTCAATTTGGTGTTTTTCCTTAATTGAATTAAATCAAATTAAGTATTTTATTTCGAATTAGCTTATTTCAATTTAACTTAAATTGAAATAAGCGTGTACGTGTAGACATAGCCTAGTGTCTGACAAAGTGGAATTTTCTCCCACAAAAGCTCATGCAGTAAATAAATTTGTTAGTCTTTAAAAGTGCCACAGGACTCCTTGTTTCTTTTACTGAACTAGACTAACATGGCTGCCCCTTTGGAACTCTGGAAATTTTGACCGTTTCCCCCAAGTATCTATTCAATTTCACATTCTGATTTTCACCCGGTAGCACAAACCTGCACTGTTTGGCTTGCAAACACTACAGGAGAAGGTTTATTGATTTATAAAACTGTTTATATCAGATATTTATATATCATAGGAAAATATGTCTAAAGTTTTGAAGAAACTTGTTTTTATAAGATGTACATTTAAGGGGCAAATTTCACCATACTATGTGCCTGGATGTATATCATATTATAATAGTTATACTGTAAATCACCAGCTACTGTAATATGGTATAACTGATATATTCCTGAGGACCCATAACAATAAGATGTGCATTTCACAAAGTTGTTCCAGGGAACAAAATATTAAATAAGCAAACACATTGGTATGTCAATGAAATTACTGCAGGCCAGACCCTCAGCTGGTATAAAATGGTGTAGTTAATTGCCTTCAAAAGGACCATGCCAATTTATGCCATCTGAAGATATTATGGCCCATCATGTATATCATTTCAGCTGGTTTCTGGAGAAACGTAACAAATCCAAACCAAAATCCGCCTTGTTTTCTTTCTAAACTACATTAATACCATCAAAGAATAGTAATAAATATCGACATAACCCTTTGTAGGGAAAGTAATCCAATGAAGGAAAACCATATTTATCTCATACCAATAAAATAAAGGAAAATGGTTCAGAACTTCGTTCCATATCCAAAGTTGTCAAAAAGGAATGAGCAGCCTTCATTATTTTTTCCACATTTGTAACCTTAACTAAAGTTGTCATGAGTCATGTTTATAACTCCTGACACATCTTGGACCAGTAATAAAGACAGACACTCAGCCCCTGACTTGTTTGTCTAAATTCACCAGGGATTTGTGCTGCCGCCATCATCAGTTCCTGTATGTGGAAAATGAAAATGCCAAATTTAGAAACGGATCACAAGTCTCCGGTCAGTTTGTTCCCAAGAAGCCTTATGCAATCCGCTTTCTTATTTAGCCTAAACCTGTCTTCTCAAGTCTTATCTTCCCTGAGATTTTCAGACCTTTTTCCACCCCTTAAGCTGTTCACTCCTGCCGTATTAGAACAATAAGAAATGACTAAGCTGACTCTGAAGCCAACCAGAGGAGGCAGGTTCAATTTCCATTTAGAAACAAAAACACCCCCCCCCCAACCAAAAAAACGGATGGCTCCCACTGAAGTCCTTATATATTTACACACAGAAAAAACAAAAAAAAAGAAATTGTGATTATTCTAATGACGCTAATGAAGGATGATCAAGAATTCCTGTTCTCAGCCCCTGCTTTCTATCATTTTCTCAGTTGTTGCACTTTGGAATGGAAATTATTTATGGAGACGTTTGCATAAACATTTGATCAAAACCTAGTCAGCTGACTGAGTCTGTGAGCATGAAATCAATATGCTTTAAACTTGGAGAAATACATACTGGAGCCTTTGTTTTAAAAGTCTTTGCCACTTTTGCATGTGCTGCATGTAATCTGCACTCAGTGTGGAAAAGGCTGATAAAAAAAATATGTTTACATGCAACTGCAGGTGCCCACTGTTACTTATGAAGCTCTGACAATGTTATTTCAATGTAGAAATGCAAAACAGTCCCTGTACTGAAGGGCTTACAGCCTAGAGACAAGGCAAAAAGAAAGTAAAATGCACTGGCACACAAAGGGTGTGAAAATTTATAATTATAAATAGTATTAACATTTGCACGTCTGCTGTTCTGTTTTTTTAAGTGTGTTATTACTAGTTCACTTCTTGTGGCCATCATGGAAAAAGGGAGCCTCCAGGCACCCAGCTCATTCAACTCCACACAGCATTCACATTTCAGTGATTCAACATTCAGTGACCATCACATACAGTGAGTGCCTGAAACACATCCACGGATTCTAAGGCCGCTTCCTGGGCTTCTCTAAGACTATGACGATTCTAACACTTTTGATGGCTCTCCAAAAATAACTCAAGATGGATTCAATGCTAAACAGTGGTTAGTATACTGGGCAGTTGGTTTTTTTGTTTTTTTTTTTCCCCCTCCATCAGTAATAGTAAATAATCTCCTTTTACTTAGGTCAGACTGCTTCTCCTGTGTGTGATCTGACAAGGCAGTATTTAATCCACTTAGCCTGCCAGCAACCCCACCCCCTTCAAAAAGACACAGTAAAATCACCAATCTCCAGTGTGCTGTGCATAGCCTGCTGCTTTCACCCCCTTCAGCCCTCTTGAGAGCCTGCAGTTATGAAGAGATGGATTAGGAAAATTACAAGGTGGGTCTCAGAAGTCAAATTGTTTTCAAGGCTTAAATCCTAAGACCCCTCAGGAGGCAGCCCCCTTGATTCTTGCAACACCAGCAAAGCACTCTGCTTTCTAACTTTACACTGTAACTTACAACTGACCCTGGGATATATTAATAGCATTACTTGATGAGGGACCATTCCAGTCTGCTGCTAACATAAACAACCAAAAGATCATGAATTTCAGAAATAGGTTTACATGCATTCACTCACTGCAAAAATAGTTGTCTAGTTAAATATGAGTCAGATACTCAGCTGACGTGAATACACATTGTTCGATGGACTTCTGCCAGTTTACACCCTGTGAGGATCTGACCCAATATTCCTCCCCCCGAGCTAGCCAGTTCTCAGACCAATCATTTTTATTGTCTTCGCTCCAAAGAAAGAAATGAAGCATTGCAAAGCTGCTGCCTGGAAAGTTTAAATGTACACCTCTAGGGTGATGAATGGCTCTCCTTGTGGCTATGTCTCACTTGTTTCTGTCTGGTCCAGAATATGAGCTAAGCAATTCTGAATTTCCCATCAGTTGTTACTATTATTTGTAGCTATACCTCAAGTCCTCCAGCACGATCAAAGCTCTATTGTACAAGGCGCTGTGCACAAAAAATACAAAGCTGGCCCCTTCCCCCAAAGAGTCTATTACAAAGTGGCTCAAATTTGGTCCACAGTTTCACCAGTGTAACCTGATTGGCTTCAGTGAAGCTGCCCCACTGAACTGGAAGCTGAATTTGATCCAGTTTCAAAGCCAATTCTGCTCCTACACAACAGGTACAGAATTCTGCATCAGGACACGACAGATAATTTTGTCATCAGCATCTCAGCCTATCACATCAAGCTAATTAAAATATTATTGAACACCATAACATGGCTTGTTATGCTCTCATGATCTATGGAATTGAATTAAGATTGCAGCACACCATTCGACCACAGGCATCTATGCTTTTGACCTGGTATTACACTGCAAACTTGTCATGTACTTTATGAAGTGACTCAGTGTACTCTGGAGCTATTTTATTGTATTTGCCAACCCACATGCACTATATGCCACATCTGCTCCACCTCTAAAATGCCAGGGCCCAATTCTGCTGCCATTTATACAAGTCCAACCCCACTGTGCTTTCACCTTAGTAACATGTACACAGGCATCAGAGCACTTCACTTTCACAATTAGAGCTGGCTGTACATTTCCCAGTGGAACAGTTTTTCATTGGAAAATGCTGATTAAACAGAACAGAATCTATTGATACTTTCAATGGAAATCAGGTTGCCTGCCTTTCTTGCCAGCTGGGAGTCCTTGATGGCCTAGGCAGCTGCCTCCAGGGGCTGCCCAACTCCAGGCCTACCGCTCTCTAAGGAACTGGGCAGCCAGGCACAAGCTGAAAAATGCCTTTTCAGTTCCCACAAAAATGACATTTTTCAGCATTTTTCCTCTCACCAAAAAAAAAAAAAAATCTTTTTTTTTTTCTTTTCATCCCAATTTGGGACAAATCCCCCCTGCCACCATTCAAAGCTTTTCTGAGAGGGAAATTCTATTTTCTGGTTATATTCACAAGGTTGCACACCCCTTTTCCTCCATTTACACTGACATAAATTCCCTGTTACAACTACAGCAATTGCCTATGCTGAAAGTAATTAATGCATTTCTAGATATTTTTAAGGGCAGTTTAATGGCTGAGTGAAAAAAAATCAGAGGAGGAGACAGGCTACAACTAATCACCTCTCTGGCAACCACCACAAGTGATCCCCAGGACAAAAGATAGAGGACTTCCAGTATCTGTTCTCTCAGAGGAGATGGCAACTGAATAGGCACTGATCTTGAGCAGGTTAAATGTCTTTTGGCTACAGTAACAAAACTGCTTACCCTAGGAAACAACATGGGATTTGGTGTCAAGGGTTCCCCTGTGGATACGTTAAGCATGACTCAGCAGGTGTTGGTCTCAGCTTGATTCACAAAGGAAAATATTTGCTATACACAAAACAAACATGTAACGGGGATTAAGTGAGAGCTGAGTAGACACACACAGATGTACTAAACTGAGGACACTCTCACTCTTACCAGACAACAATATAAAGTTTCTGCAACGGAGAAACAGCATCTGGTCCCCCTTTCACATTTTGGAGGTCTGACAAGGTGGGTTGGAGCCCACAAAAGCTTATGCCCAAAGACATTTTTTCATCGTTAAGGTGGCACGGGTCTGCCTTCCCACTTATCTATCGCAGTTCTCAATCCCTCTCTGCTCCAGAAACAGGTCTACACAAACTAATGTCTACTCTTTGTTTCCAGTTCCCAATAATGCAATCCTGATCTACATTAACCCTTGTACAAAGGGGTGTGGTCTAGCAGTTTGCAACTGTGACCGTGTGCAAGGAAGGCTCAATTTTAATGGCGACTTTGGAAAGTTACAGTTAACCTCTCTGCCTCAGTTTCCCAAAGGGAAAATTTCTATAGAAACAAATAGAGAATGGAATACTTTCCATTGAGCTTTAAACCAACCTACAACTTCTACAGCAGGGATATAATTCTCTATTAAAACCTCTACAAGTCAGAGAAAAGATGGCAAAAATGTTAAGTAAAAAGTTATAATTAATAATTCTACCAATATTTCTATTTGGAAGATTCCTATTTTTTTTTATTTGAGGCTTCCTGTTTTATTTGGATTAAGTCCCCTAATTCTGGAATCTGTTATTGCTATGTAAAATATTCATTTATAACCTTCATCAGCCCTTTTTAACTTTAATACCTTCCAGCAGGTGGCCTCCCATGTGTAGAGAACATGAGCAGATTCTCCAGTGGTGTAAACTGTCATAGGTGCAACTGGATCTACCCCCAACGAATTTTCACATCAAACAAAGCCTCAAGGAAGTACACATTTTTTTTCTCAGCAGTTTTTACAAGCTCACTGAGGCCTGCATTTCTTCTAAAAGCAGGGGAAGGTCCACTAAACATCGCAGAGGAGGCAGCATTAGACAATGGCCATAGCAGCTTATATTTGAAAATCCCTCTACTTAGAGGTTGGAAGGTTCCTTTGAAATAACGCTGCAGCAGCCACAATGCAGAAACAGAGGAGTGGGCTGTCACACTGCATTGAGCCTTGCCAATTAAACCATCCCAATGTACTTACACCCATCTAGAGGGCCAGCATGCAGGCTAAGTACTGCTCTAGTGCTCTCGACACAGCTACACTGGCTGTGTGCCATCTGGGGGATTTCCCCATGACAGGAGACTCCCCAGCTGCCCTCATAAGGCAGAAGCAAGAAGTTGTCTGGAATGTTAGCTCATATTTTCCTAAAATAACCTCTGAACTATGTACTTAAGTCCCATCTGTGCCACTGAAGCAGCTCAAGAAAGATTTAGCAAGCCCAAAGCTTACAACCGCCTTAAATCAGGGACAGAAACAAGGATTCCTGAGGCACTTTTCAAGACTAACAAATGGATATAATTCATGAGCTTTTGTGGGAGAAAATCCCACTTTGTTAGATGCCACAGGACTCGTTTGTTTTCCTGAACTAAACTAACACGGCTACCCCTTTCATACTTAAATTAGGGGTTGGAAGTTGGGGTGCTGCCACTTGATGTGGTTTCTATCATATTCATGGTTTACAATTCGGTTCAATGGCACTCTGCACCCCCATTATACAAATTGTTCCAGTTCCTGTGCCTTAAACCTGCCCCGATGCACATGTTGATAGGCTCTTCCATCACATGGACACGCAGCTGTAATACTGAATGCAACATCTACACATTACTTTGAAATCATTATTCACACACAGATCTGTGGCATAAATAGCAAATACGCTAGCTTTTTCCTCTATGGAAATCTGTATTTAAATCAGAGATGGGCAAATGCATCCAAGTCAAAACCTGCCCAAATTTTACCAAGTCCATGAATTGAGTCTACTTGTAGCTCTTTTTAATTTCAGATAACTGAACTTTCAGCCTCCCATCTTGTGTCTCCCAGTACAGCAGTGGCTCCCTGCCTCTGCTCAACCAGCCAAACAAGCTACATTTCCAATTGCTGAATTTCCCCAGCCATTTCCTTGAATGCCAGCTAGACTGTGTCCCCCTTAACTCCTCTGCACAGGAAATGCAGTCTGTGAGTCTCAATCCACAGGGGTAAACAGAAAGAAAGAGAACTGACAGAGCTTCGGCTCTCCCCTCTCAATGTGCCTGCCAGCCCAGCTGCCCTGGTTTAAAGCAGAGGTGACAATTTGCTGTTAGTACAGGGTAGAAGCAGATTGCTGTCCTCCTGAGCCATAATTGCTTCTCAAGGGTAGTGCTGCAAATGAGACACCCATTACTATAGGATGCATCCTTGTTGCACCCATTACTACAGATTTGTCTTTGTAGTTCCCATTTCTACAGACTTGCAGCCTTTCACAACTGGCTTCTTTCTTGTGGAGCTGTATTTGATCAACTTTGCCTTAATTTTTGTGCAATTTTATTTCATTCCTTATGCTGGGGTTTTTAAATTATTTTGCTCCCTTACTTTTATTCTGTGATCTCATTTTCCTGCCACCTCTTTATGAAATTTGTCTGATGAAGTAAATGCCTCTTTATCCTTGATTGCTTCTGCAAGTGCATCATTATCCATATTGGCCTTTGTTTATTCTCTTTGGACCCGGTTCTGCTACCTCCTGCTAAGTAGTGGTAGTTCACTAAACAAGCAATTTCCTCAAAATCAAACAGCCCACTTGTGTAACAAGTTACTACTCAGTGTAAGTAGAACCAGCAGAATCAAGCAATTTGTGTTTGCACTCACAGCCGCTTGGCTAAGCAGCCATTTATCTTTCAAACACATGCCATTTCTCCACAGTTTATTTCCTTTTCATTCCTTTTATCCGCTTTATCTTTACCACAATGCATCTACTTTCTCTCAAAACTCAATTGGCAGAAATCCAAATAGATGCAAAGTCAACATGGTCAACAAATGCAAAGCATTATCATCACTGGCCTTTTGGTCCTTCAGTAATCTGCAGCAGACAGAATGATACAGCTCCTTTAAAGTGAGAGCAAGAAGTTGTCTGGAATGTTAGTTAGCTCATGTTTTCCTAAAATAACCTCTGAACTATATGCTTAAACTCAACACCTGAGGCAAAGGGGGAGTTGCTATTTAACATTGCACAGCTTCCAAAACAGTCTTTACACGCTAGGTGATTCAAACCAGGAGTACAGAAATGCTGGCAGCATTTTAAGGATGACTAATACAGCATTGCTAAAAACAACTTGAAGGGGTTTTCCATGAGCAAACCTCATAACAGGTACAGACTGTGTTGACTTTTCACCTGCTGAATAAGAACTTAACTGTAATGTACACACTGCTGGGCTTTTTATCAGCACATACCATAGCTAGTAAAATGAACCATAGCACTTTCATAAACAAGGGCAGCACCCAATGCTTGTTAACACCGCTTTATATGCCAAAAGTCACCATCACAGAAGAAATGCTTAGAACTATGGGAATGGAATCTAAAGAGCGTGGAGTAGGCACAAAAGAGTAACAAGAGCAGAATGTAACATGTACTGTATAAATGGATACAAACATATAAAAACTCAAGGAAAAGATGTAGAATATAACTCATCAAAAGAGCTTCTGGGAGAGATTTCAATGGAACCATCGTCTGTCAGAATATGGAGTTCTGTCATCATCAAAATGCTTCACAAAATCAGATTGTTTCCCCTCTGCTTCAAATCTGGTGAAGAGGTTCTGCCAATGTTGACACATCCCATTTGGGGAAAAAAAGTTGAAATTCAATCAGTGCTTTAATTGATCCAAAAACAAACAAAAAAAAAGGTGGAATTTTGTTTCTTGAAAAATCTTGAAATTTTCAGTTTTTGTTCCAATTTGAACAAAGCCAAATTCAGAAATCTCAAAATCCTTTGCACAACAGAAATTTTGTCCTCCACACAGCTTTATGCACTCAGTGGAGAATTGTAATATCTGACTATTTAGAGTTGTTCAATGAATGTTTTGTGTACACAGACTTCAGACTTACAAAAGAAAAAAAAACAAGCAAGTAGTCCTGTGGCACTTAGGGCTAACAAATTTATTTGTCGCATGAGCTTTCATGGGAGAAAATCCCACTTCATCAGATGCTCCAAAGAAGTGAGATTTTCTCCCATGAAGGCTCATGTGATAAATAAATTTGTTCATCTCTAAGTCACACAGGACTCTTTGCTTACTTTGCTGAACTAGACTAACACAGCTACCCCTTTGGAACTTCAGACTTACAGATTCCTTCTGAACTGTTCACTGAGAATATACCTTTTGAGTATTTGATGTTCCAATTGTATGATTCATCACATGGCCCCATTTGTGTACACTGACTGGGTGACCCAACCTTTACAAATTACTTCTGGTTTCACATGAAATTAATTTGATTTTCTTATTTAAGTTTATTTTGTTTTAGGATTGATCAAATCTACATTGTTTCCAAATAATACTCTAAAAACAAAAACATTGCTTGAATAAGTGATGATGAAAAACAAATAAAGAGATGTGGATTTTTGATTGAAATGAAATTCTCCTTGGAAGTTACCAAAATGCCTGGAGATGACCTCTCACTATGAGACATGCTCTACCAGCAGCTAAAGTTAATGAGAGCCACACAGGCATAGTTGGGAATGTATATTTGCCCCAGACTATCCTTCTATTTCTTTCTATCTTCCATTACCACAGAACCTAAGCACTGCCCACATAAATTAGATCAAGGTCCCCATCATGGAGTCTTCTGTTTTTCTTCCTTCCCTAGTTATAGGAGCCTTTGCTTGAGTTCTGTTGGTGACCCATGGAGCAGGACGTTGCCATTAATAATTCTGAAGAGGAGGACTGAGACCTAGCACCGGCAATGAAAGTAGATTTACAGCCAGGACAAAGAGCAGAGCAGAGGGTTTCATTGCTAATAGTAGCCAAGCTCATTGCAGAAGTGGCCAAATTCTGAACAAAGTGAAACATTTGACTTGTCTCCACAGTCAGCAAGTTGTAGTGATCCAGTCTGAAGAGGAGGAATCCACTGTAACTACATCCTAATCTGGAAAGAAGGAGAAACTAAATTTATTAACATGATAATAATGGGTGACTTCAATAAACTGGTCAAACTGCACTATGGGACAGCATTTAGAAGTGTCATTTCCTACCACCTTCCATGATTGCTTCTTGGAACATCTAACTATAGAGCAGACAAGAGAAGAGGACATTTTTAACATCTTCCTAAGTGATGATTCAAAAAGTAACTACAGCTAAATAACAGTGGCTGCAATATGTGATAATTGAACCTGACCTCTTCAGAGGAAGAATCATTTCCAAAGCTAGCACTGTGACACTAAGCTTCAAAAGGGGCAATTTAAAAAAAAAATGAGGAAGCTAACTGAAAAAATCCCAATGTGAAAAGCAAGAAAATTAAAATCTGTGGCTTGAACAAGGCTATGTAAGCACAGTGTAACAGTCAGTGCATAGGAAAAGCAATAAAAGGAAATACTTTTAAAAAAAAATACGTTACATAACCAGCCTCTGAATTCCTTGCCACTGAGTGTTGTTGAAGTCAAGAACCTGGCAGGATACAATAAAAGGGCACACGTTAGATAAGACCATCTAATAATGATATTAGGATAAAACAACACTGATTTTTTTAAAGACATTATAGTCTTTCCAAGTCTTTCCAATAAGCCAACTTTTAAATAATGGAGGTCATGCAGAAATTTTCCCCATTAACAAAGGTTGCTTGTACCTGTCTTTGAAGCATTTAGCGCTGGCCATATCACCACTTGTTTGATCTGGAAAGTCCCAAGTTCTTTGCAGTTAGTAGCAAAGTTGCCATTCACCAGGTGCCCCTTTATGCAGAGGTATAACATGGCATTTTGCTGCCCGGGGCGCGTTCCAATTGGAACACGCCGCTTCCTATTAGCGGCACTCAGAGTTACGGACCTACCCTTATGACCAGAGGTGTTTCCACAGGTCCCACCCTCTGCTCCCTTTTTCCAGGGTCCTCAGAAGTGCCATATAGTCTTTACAGCACTACTACCACCCCTCTCCTCTATCAGGTGAATAGATCGAAACAATTCTAAATAGCCCTCAGTGTCCTGAACAAAAGGTCCATCACAGTAGTCACATAAAAAAAACCTTTTTCCAACATTCCTGTCATCCATGACAACCTTATTCTGCTCAATAAGAGCCTCACCTTTCAGCGCCACATTCCTTCTGCCCACATGCTCCCTGTTCTGAGAGGGAAGGCAGGATTTATACTACCCTCCTTGTGAAAGCTTATCTTCTAGGAGAGAATGGAGCATGGCCCAACCTGATGTCCCAGGACTCTTCATCTTAGGTTCTTAAAGTGACAGTGTCCTTGGATCATCCCATCTCACTGCTAAATCCCTAGGACCATCGCCTTTCTTCTGGCTCCAGCTGGTTTCCAGCCATATACTGACACCAACATCCTTGAAACAGGGTCTCCTGGCCCCCTATTATGTTTGAAGGGTCTTTATGCACTGATATTACAAATATGCTATGTCATGAAAAGTCTCCTTTCTTATCCAATAAATGACCTGGAACTAAATGCAAATATTATTTTTGCAGTTTTGCATAAAAATTTTCCCTCTTTGTCACACAATGCTATTAACATCTAATTTGTTTCTGTTCCCTGACTGATGGAAAGCAGTTCCTTGGATAGTTTTATTGCGTCAGTGTTCTCTGAATATGTAAATAAAGATACTGAGGGAAAAGATGCTCAGTTACAGAGGCTTCTTACACTCTGTATTTATCAGAGCCTTCAAACTAAATAAAAACATCCTTTATATTTGTTCAGTTCAAGATCATGCTCAAAAAGTGATAATCAAAATTCCTTGAATCTATATTCTTCTCCAACAACTCAATTCTATACACAGGACTATTCAGAGAGATCCTCTAAAAGGATCCACAGTAACATTTTCAAAAAATAATTCAGTGATTTAGGAGCCTAAAATCTCATTTTCAGAAAACACTTGGTTAGAACTGAAATTTTCAGTGACACCTAGGATCAGGGCCAGCCCAAAGTATTTTGGCACCCTAGGGGCTTGAGATTTTGGTGCCCCCCTCAGTGGCCCAGGCCAGGCCAGCTGGTGCTCCCCCTCCCCGTGCCCCCCCAAGCTTAGCCAGGTGGTGGGTGGGTTCCATGCAGGCTGCCGGCCAAATCGCGGCAGCAACTTTGTTCTTACGGCTGGGGTCAGCTCCTTGCCCGTGGGCTGATGCCAGTGGTGGCTTCACTCCCCCAGCCAGGTCTAGTTCCTCACCCACAGCCCGATGCTGGTGGCAGCTTTGCTTCCCTGGCCAGGGGTGGCTCCCTGCCCACAGCCAGATGCTTGTGGAGCAAGGTGGGAAGCCTGCTGGCCCCAGCCCCAGCCCCACTCTTGGTGCTCCCTACAGGCTGGTGCTATAGGTGACTGCCTAGGTCACCTCTATGGATGGATCAGCCCTGCCTAGGATCTGAAGTACTTAAAACACAGATTTTAAAAGCTCTTTAGGCACTTAAAAATAAAGATGTGCCTACTGGTATTTTCAGAAATGCCTATAATCTAGTTTTAAATCATTTCTGAAAATGTGATCTGGGCTCCTAAGTCAACTTGTCAGTTTACCCGTAGTCTGAAGAAAAGAGCTCTTCTCCTCACATGGCCTCCTTCAGAGTGCAGTCTGAGGTACATACAGCTCAGCTTATTTAGCTTGTTTGTTGAACTGGCTACAAGCCAAATGGAGACGAGGTGGACGCTTGGCTCCTGTTGCTTGCAGATTTTTTTTAAGTGAAGTCTTTTTATTAAACACAAAACCTCAGAGCATTTGAAATTCTCTACTGTGACACTTCAGCAAGTCGAATGAAAGAAATTGATGTGCAGGTTTGAAAACTGAAGTCTGAAGTGAAGTGCTCCAGTATGAGGTGTCACTAGATCATATGGAAGATGGAGCTAGCCTCTTTTATCTTCATCTTCTTCCATGATCTACAGACAGCACCTGCTGCAGCAACTTATTACATTTGGGCTCTGATTGTGAACCACTCCAAAATGTCTTTCAGCTAGTCAACCTGGTAAAGCATTTAAGACAGGGTGAGAATTAGAGCTGATGTAAGAACTACAGAACACAAACCAGTGGATGATGTTACATTTTTTTCATCTGGATCAATGTTTTAACAATTAGCACTAATTTTTCAAGGTTTTATGCAAGGTCACATGTAGGATGCTGAAAATCTTTAAATAAGTATCTAGGGACATTGAAATAATGGAACAGAAAGAAATCCAGGAAGGGAAAAGTAGTTCATGATCTGCAGTGAAATGGACAAATGGTCTTTCATCAAAATCCATCCCATCTATGTTTCAAAATGAAAAAGACTGAATTAAATCTGGCCTTCAGAAGGGCAACAAGCTATTTATTGTTTAGGGTACAGTATGGAACTATGGTCCTACTTGTTTTTAGCATTGAAACAGAAATGCATTTGGGATGAGCAATGGCTGGTCATTTGTCCAGCTGATTATCATTAAGCATTTATTTTTATGTGTTTTTATCTCATTATTTTAATAATCCTAAAAAGTGGTCTGTCAGGTTCATAATTATGACCTCACATCAGAGCTTGTTGACACTGGTGGCCAAACTTTGCTGATTTAAAACAAACAGAATAATTCCCACTGATGATTGACAAGCACCCCAGGGTGGAGCTACAGACCTGTCACCTAACCATCTAGAGCTATGAGGAGGTTCCTGTCTGCACAGGCAGCAAGGATCAAGATGCCAAGGTGCAGCACACTCCAGAACATTCCCTACCGCTCCTTCAAAGAGCAGCGGCATGCACCCTCCCCGCCAGCATCTCTCACCAAAGGCACACGACATGCAGGGGAGCCAGGAGCCTGACGTCACCCCCGGAACAGTTGGTGGCACCCTGATGGAGCATCACTGGATTGCTAGTATGTGGTACTTGCTACCTGCCCTTGGGAAGGAAAGGCAGAGTGGGGAATTTATCTGTATGGTCTAGCATACTCCATGCAAGACATATAAGAATATTTTGCACTGTATACACTGTGCCCAGGCAACATCAGCTTCAGAAAGGTGTTGCCGTGTTACACAGAGTTTGAATCTTTCCTCACATCCAGGGCCCTACCAAAGTCACGGTCCATTTTAATCAATTTCATGATCATGGGGTTTTAAAATTAGTCCATTTCATGTTTTTGGCTCTTTACATCTGAAATTTCAGGATGTTCTAACAGTTATGGAGCTTCCTGAAGCCAGAGGAGGTTCCCAGAGGTGACCCAATCTTCTTCCAAGAGCAGCCATGCTGGCGAAGACGGACTCCCATCCCTCCCCAGCAAGGCTGGAACTAGTGTCTGGAGACTGGTGGGCTGTAGGAGCCCCAAGCTTGGGCATCCCCAATCATACCCCTCTCCTCCAATAGCTGGCTATCAAAGAGAAGGTCTGATTTCACAGCCTATGATACATTTTTCATGGCCATGAATTTGTTAGGGCCCAAATCATATCCTTTCATGGGGTGACTGTGGTGGCTTGGGGGAAATCTAGACCAGGTGTTCTGTGAGAGAAAGAAACATGTCCCCAACCCCACTTAGCAACCCCTCTGCGCACCATAAAACAGCAGGAGAAGAAAGCACAGAAGCCAGCTTATGAGTATCTCCTATTAGCATGCTTCCCTGGGAAGGCTGCACTGATCAGTAATGATCTCCTACAGCAAAAGCTGCAGGTTATCTGCATACTTCCTAAGCAACCAAACATGTTAGATAATATCTATCAGGATAAAAAGTACTGCACATTTTGAGTACAACTTAGCAATGTCTAGTAACTCAAGTAATTTGTTATGCTTTTCTTTAAACTTTGAACTATTAATGTTCTAATAAAACGACACACAAAAATTTAACATGTTCTAAATAATTCTATTCTATTAAGGAAAAAAATCTATTAAAATTCTAAAAAAAACAAAAACAAAAACAAAAACAAACCCAAACCAGACAAATTTATCCAAGTGGAACTAAAATTATGCATAGCTGAAGCCAGGCTCTCCACCAGCATGAACACAGGATTCATAAATCTCTATTAGCAATACTTTTTCACATATTTTGAATCTACCATTATGTCTATTAGTCCCATTTGTACAATCAAGGTTGAGGCCATTAAAACCAAACTCATTTGCCAAAGCACATGAGTGGAAACAGTGCCTAGACTTGATAACTTTTCTGTTCAAAAGTCATGTTGGCCTAGGTTCCTAACGTAAGTTTTACAGCAAGAAATCAAATTGCATTTGGAAACTACACCCTTATAATTATAGTGAAAATTAACAACAGACCTAGCATTCATTTTTATTGGCACTTCCTTGCACTTTAACTCCTTTATTTACTTTTATTCTGGGCCTGCCAGCTGTTCCACCCAATTCCATGTTGACATTTTTTCCTCTCTCCCTTCCTGTTGCCAGAAGAATTTTGGTGTAGCCAGAAAGAGAACATGTAGTCTTCTCACAGGCATTCCCTACAGCTAGTCAAAAACTTTTAACTAAAAGTTTTTGAAAACATTTTTCAACTATTTAAAACCTTTGAGAGTAATGAAATGTTTTTGAAAATCTGAAATTTCAGGAAAAAATTAATGAAAAAATTTAAAAATATCACTATTGTCACTATTTTTAAAAACTTTTTAACTATAATGCTTCCCCATTAGTTGGTCACCACTGGCTCTCCATTCAACAGTGGAGTACATGGCACCCATCTGTTGCCCCATCCAGAGAAAAGGATGTAATTGTGCACCAATTCAAGTCAGTGGGCGTTATGTCACTGGTGTAAATTGAACTTGAATTGGGTCCCAAGAGTTTCATAACTAGTCTGATCCAAAGCCTATTGAAGTTAATGGAAAGAGTCCCATTCACAATCAAGGCTGATGTCTCAAATATCACCAAAAGCACAAGACTATCTCAACACACAGGCCTCTGTGGCCAACTCTACTCTTGGGTTATTTAGTCTCAGAAGCTAATCTCAGTTCCTAGTCCAAGTCTTGACAGACCAGTGAAACCTGGAATACCTGTGGACTGCTAGGGGCCTTAATCAAAACCAGAGCTGCTAGTCTCCTCTACACTCACTGCTGCTATGTGGTAATCTATTACTCAAAGATAAGAAAAAAGAAGGTGGATCCCTTATCCCACAAAGACAAATATCTCAAACTTGGCAAAGAACCCTCTGTCACCATGCTCAAGGCAACCAACTTTGTGAGTGGGACGATTGACAGCAGTCTGCTCTTTGATGAGCCCCATTCACAACTCAGATCCACCAAATCCTGAATGATGTAGGAGGTCCACCTGACTCTGAGTTCTGACTACAGAATACCTTCCTCTGTTGCAAGGGTTTTACTTATATTCTTGAATGACGTTTTTGGCTTCAAGTATTGAAACTATGCCACAATTTACAACTGGCAGGCCATTTTGGCCAATTCAAGACCTGGAATCTGGTCTCAAGGAGTATTTGGCGGCCAGGCCTACACACTTATGCAAAAGGTTATATAATGTCCTCCCTGATCAAGAACCCATAGTTTTCTTCCTGTGGCTTCCCATACCTCTGCAATCTGGGTCTACTATTGCAGTGTTTCTTGACTTTTCTGATGCCAAGGACCAGCTTGTGGTCTTCCTAAACTGTGTGAGGGAGATCTCAGGTACTAGCATCAGTCCACAGACTGGTTGTTGAGAAAGAGTGTATTATAGCAATGGACTTAACTGTAAAACAGTCACTTTCCCTTGGATACTCAGTAATACTGTTGCTTGCTGCCTAACAAAGATGGTGCACTTCATTCCATGCCATACTGTTCTTACCACATAGGAGACAGTTCATCTCACCTTGGAAAATGTCTTCTTCTATAACAGGCTACCAATAGGAATGTATTGTTCATCTTCTGATTCTAGAGTCTTGCTTTATCTGCTCATCATCCTAGAGCTGATAGAATACTATATCTGTATCACCTTTTATGACCAAAGACTGTAACTCATTTTCCTACATAAGTTTGCTTGCTTTAATGTTCCCATTTCTTTTCTTAATTAATAAATCCTTAGTTAGGTTACTATAGGATTGACTACAAGTGTTGTCTTTGGTGTGAAATCTGAGGTATGAATTGACCTGGGGTAAGTGACTTATTCAATGGGACTTTTAATAGCTGCAGCTGACCCTACTTGACACTTGACATTTCTAGTTTCCATATACACCACATGTGCATCTACATGGAAATCGTAAAAGCTGTGATGCCTGAAAGCATCTGTTAACCATTCTGGGTCATCAGTGAAGGACAGTTAATGCTGCTTGTATCTGAACCACAATGACAGCCCAGTTGATACCTTTTACTGTGTATTTCTTTATCTTCTCCTCCTTTATATAATTATTATTAGGGGCAGGTTGTCTGTGTGCAAGTGAAGGAAAGGTACAGACAGCTATTTTTGTGTGCATTTCTTTATCTTCTCTTTTATATAATTATTACTAGGGGCAGCCTGTCTATGCACAAGTGCAGTAGAGGTACAGGCAGCTATTCTCCTCTTTTTCTCTCCCCACAGAGCCAGGTACAATCTCAGTCCTTTAACTATGCAGCACGGACTTCTCCAAGCTATCACTAGGATCAGGGAGTGATACACTGATGGTGTGGAGATGGTAGTAGCCCACCCTCTGTACTGGCCAGTGTTGCTGGGCAACTGAAGTGTGGTGGAGTTTCCACTCCTGTGTACACTTTCTGAGCCAGTTGGATTGATTTAAATCAGTGATTTAAATTTTAATCATGGCTTAAACCAGCAAGCAATAAACTTTGAGATAAATAATAAATTTAATCTTGTTTTGCATTTGGACTTTGCAGTTATTTTTCTAATGAAAGGTTAATTGTCACTGGTAACCATTAAAATCATTCATTGATTTGCAACTAAATGTTGTCTTTACTAAGCTGGCTAGCAAAGAAAAGCACCAAGGAGGTCACACCACATTTATTTAAGCACTTAGTGCAATTTACATTTATTCAGATACTTAATTTTTATTGTTAGGAAATGGTCAGTGATGCATTTTGTCTTTACTAGATGATCCCTTTTTAACTGAAGAGCTATGTAAAGCTCTGGTTGGATTGAAGTGCAAATTAAATTAAAATGCACAAACAGCATTTAATTCTTAAAAAATGAAAACAAGCTATATTAAATGTGCTAGATACATCAGGGAAAAAAACCCTTAAAGTTCATCAAAACATCTTTGGCATTCAAAACAAGTTGATGGATCAAACCAGTGAACTATTATCTATATTAGTGAACAGAATTGTTTGATTCTGGCTTTGATGAGGTGTTTACTATGCTGTAGCCTAAAGGGGTTGATGAGGCTGAGAACAGCCCATCTACCTAGATCAGTGTTTCCCAACCAGTGTGCTGTGGCAAACAGGTGTGCCGCCAGGCCTCAGCAGGTGTACCACAAGATTTTTTGAAAAACTACTAAAAGAGCTCTGGATTGGCTCATTGACTCATGAATATTCATGGATTTATTTGGAAACTATATGGTGGTGTGCCTCAAATTAATTAAAGGTAGCAAGGTGTGCCATGGCAGAGAAAATGTTAGGAACCACTGACCTAGGTAGGCCACAGCTGGAGGGAACAGGTTGCCTAAGTATTCCCTGAATGATGGAATCCATCTGAGAAGAAAAAGCTAGGAAGTTTTATACTCATCCCGGACACCAGGAACAGGGACAAATAGACTATATCAGTGAAGAGAAAACACAAACATGAAAGGAGCAGTCAGACCAAATTTCCCACAAGAACAGTGCACAATTAGAGAGTGAGAGACCAAAGAACCAAAGATGCTTGGAAAGCTGTGGAACGTGTGGCAAGACACCAAGCCACAGCTGGCAACAATATCCAGTAAAAGAAGTAGAATGTTGGAGATGCTACAAAATGGGGTGTTTTGCAATAGAATGCAAGACACTAAGAGCCGTGTAAAATGATTTAGGAGAGAGAGTTATCAGGAAACAATAAAACTGTACTTCTAGGGTCTATCTACTCAATAGAACAAACAAATCCTTGGTATACAAGCATGAATTTCAATGGTCAAAACCTTACATTTAAATTCGATACTGGGGCAGTTGGCACTTCACTGCCAATAAATGATTACAAATCAATCCTGAAATGGAGATCTGCAAAGACCAAATACAATTTTACACGGGGCTAGAAATACTACATTGAATGCTTGTGGCCAGTTCCTTGGGAAATTGGAGAAATAATAGAATGGTTTCCATCAAATAATATTTGTAATTCAAGGACTGACAATTCTTCTACTAGGGTTGCCAGTATGAACGGTCTTCACCTACTAGAGAAAATGGAATGGCAAAAAGCAGTACATCCTTATACAGGCAATTTGTCCCTCTGTCTTCACAGTGCTTTGTAAGAGGAGCACAAAAGAGAACTGGTGCCATCAATGACTTTGCTCTGACAGACTCATGTCACATTCCCATAAGCTTGCTAGGAAAACCTCAAAGAAGAATTAAAGAAAAGGAAAGATGCAGGGCTTTTTCCCAGATAGAAGAAACCACTAACTGGTGTGCAGGAACTGTTGTAGTATCAAAGCCCAATGACTAAATCAAGATTTATGTGGGCCTTAATAAAAAGCATGTGCAGAGAAAGACACCTGCTTCCTGCAGTTGACCAGATGTTAGTTCAGTTATCAGAAGCCAAAGTCTTCTCAAAGTTAGATGCTACTCGCAACCCCCCTGCTCCTACTGCTAAAGAGTCTACACTAGTAACTGCATTCATTGCCCCATTTGGAAAGATAGTCTTCTAATCAGCATATCTTCCACACCAGAAGACTTCCAAACAGAGCTGTAACGTGCTGTTTCGCCACCTGGGGCACATCCTGATCGGAACATGCCCCTTGCCATTAGCAGTGCTTGGGACCAGTGCCATGAAACACGCCTTTTAAATGAGCAACTCTATTGAGCCGCTCCGGCGCGCCTGGGTCAAAGCCCCATTGGCCCCGCCGTAGTTACAGACCTGCTTCTAAAAGACAATCTTTCAGATTGTGTCAGGTTTGCACGGTAGTCTTTGCGGCACTTTAAGACTAACATTTATTTTTTGCACGAGCTTTTGTGGGAGAAAATCCCACTTTTGTCAGATGCTTCAAAGTTCACCTATCTTCAAAGCATCTGATGAAGTGGGATTTTCTCCCATGAAAGCTCATGTGAAAAATAAATCTGTTTGTCTTAAAGTGCCATACGACTCCTTGGTTGTTTTTTTTTTTTGTTTTGTTTTGTTTTTTCTGGATTAAACTAACACGGCTATCCCTTTGGAAATTGACAGTAGTCTTTGCTGTGCAGATGAGGTATAGGTGTGTGGCAGAGATAATAATGAATATAAAGAACAGCTACATATAATTCTGAGATGTATCCAACAAGCAGATTTCACTCAATGTGAATTTAGAAAGGAGCAGCTAAAATTTGGAGATGCAAGTATCAAACAGGGAGTTCAGCTGGATTCAGACAAAATGAAGACATTATTTGGTTTATCCAAATCCAAAGAAGTTTCTGCGGCAAGAAGATTCCTGGGTATGACAAATCACTCTGGGACATTTTTACCAAGTTTAGTTCATCTAACAAAACCTTCCAGAGGTCTTCTTGATGATTATAATACATGGATCTGAGGTAGCCCCCAACAAAATTCATTTGATAAAGTAAAAGACTTACTGATGCCTCCACCTGTTTTGGCACAAAATCCAGTAAGCTACCCAACAACAGTAGTAGCAGATGTATCTTTATATTGTTTAGGAGCAGTGCTCACCAGGAATGTCACTGACCCTGGAAAAGACCCGGGGCATGGGCCCAGGCCACACCCCCTGGGCCCAGGCCACGCCCCCCTGGCCACGTTCTGGCGCTTGGGTCTGATAATTCATTGGGCTCCTGCCGCTTCCAGCCTGGCCCCAGATCCCTGGCTGGTTTCAGGGCCAGGAAAGGCAGGTGCTGCTGCAGGTTTCCTGGCCTCAATGCCTGGCCAGCGCTGAGCCAGTGCCGGGACCGGGGCTGGGGCTGGGGTCGGGGGAGGTGGGCGCTATGGAGGGTGCCCCTGCCAGGGTCCACAGTCTGGGACAGGGCTGGCCCAGACACTCAGGGCACCGGCGCTGAGACTCGGGGCATGTGCCCTGTGTGCCAGGTGCCAGCGACGCCCCTGGTGCTCACATAAAGGCATCCAGAAGAAGACCAGAGACTTGCTGCATTCATATCAAGAAATCTCACAGAGGTGAACAGTGGCATGCTCAAAGTGGAAAAGAAAGCTCTAGTAGTCATTTGGGCCTGTGAATAGCTCTGCACACATCTGTTTGGCTTTGATTTCAGCACAGAAACAGACAAACAGCCCCAAGTGGCATTACTGGGTTCAAAACTACTGGGTGACTTTCCATGTAGGATTCAAAGACTTCAATGACAGCTGATGCAATTCTGTTTAAACATCAAACACATAGGCTGTGTTCACACACAGGGGGTTATTTCGATATAAGTTGTTTCGAAACAACTTATATCGAAATAACACCTTATTTTGAAATAACTTAAGCCGAAGTAGCAAAAAGTTACTTCGAAATAAGAAAAAAGGTGGGAAACGAAATAGCAAGTTCACAGTGTGAACATGCTATTTCGCTTGGGGAGGGGGCTGAAGGCCCCAGCGGGGTTCAGCGCAGCCCAGCACTGAACCCAGCGGGTGCCTGCAGCCCCCCGCTGCAGGCACCTGCGGGGATCAGCGCTGGGCTCCGCTGAACCCCGCCGGTGTCTGCAGCCCCCCCTCTGCCGGCCAGGGAACACCCCTCAGCACCCTGGCCAGGGTGCTGAGGGGGCAGCCCTTCAAATGTTGTTTCGGAAAACCATGTTCCGAAACAACATGTTCACATGCATTGTTTCGAAACAAGGGTTTCGAAACAAGCTTGTTTCGCCCCCAAATGAGGTTTAACTTGTTTCGAAACAACACCGTTGAACATGGTTTTTTTTGTTTCGAAACAACCTCATTGTTTCAAAACAAAAATGCTGTGTGAACACAGCCATACAGTGGAAAGAAGCAAGCGCACTGTCTAGAACCCCAACAGAGCAGCTACTATGTGAAGAGGAAAAGGCTTTTGAGGCAGATGTCAAAATTTACACTGCCCTTGTTCTGGCAGCAATTTCAGAATCAGCAAGACAAATTCAGCAGACTAGAAGTGAACAATAAAGAATCAGACTTGCCAGAAACTGATTCAACTCTATCAAACAGGGTGGAGTTGAAAGAGACAGCTTCCAACAGACTTACAACCATATTATTTGCTGTTTTGTTGTATCTGTGTTGCTCCCAAAATATAAAGAGACAAGGTGTATGAAATGAAATAATATCTTTTATTGCACCAACTTCTGTAAGTGAAGGAAACAAGCTTTGTGTAGCCTAAAAGCTTGTCTCTCTCACCTACAGAAGTTGGTCCAATAAAAGATCTCATACACCTTCTCTGTCTACTACCACATTGGCAGGACTGAAACAACCTTTACGTGCTTGATAGCCCGCTTCTGAAATGGCAGTACATTCTTAACCCTATTGTACTTCAAAAATATGCTTTCCAAAATCTGAAGGTGACTAAGATATAAACAAGTACAGATCGTGAGCTTAAGTATCCTTGTAGTGTCCCAATCTGAATATGCAAATTCAGACCTTGGTAGAAGGTTGCAAGATATGTAGAAAAACAGAAACAATCACTAGGACCATTACCCTCTACAAAGATATTTGATGGACCTTGGCAGCGGGCAGCCACAGATTTGTTTTTTCTGGGGGTGGGGAACAACACACCCATACATCATAGTGGTTTATTACATCTCCAGATATTCTGAATTGACTATACTAAGCAGACTTTGCTGGCACAGATCATCTAAAAATTAAAGTTAATATCTGCAAGCTATGGAAACCCTGGAATCACATATCAGATAATGAACTTCAACTTATCTCTGAAACATTCTTAGTATTTGCATAGGATTTTGATTCCAAACATTGTACTAGTAACCCACACTACCCACAGAGTAAACAGGGAGGTGGAGAGAGCAGACTATTAAAAGACTTCTACAAAAATCAGTGGACCCATATAAAGCACTCTTTGAGTAACTGCTTGCATGTCAATGCTGCTTGCATCTGAACTATTTTCAGCAAAACTTCTGATGAGAAGAAAAAGAATGACGCCTTTACGTGTGGCACCGACACAGCTTTAACTTAAGTGGCTCAACCTAAAAAAAAAAATTTAAAAGTAGGATGTTGAAATAAAAATTCAGCAGCTATAAGGCTGCAAGTGTTCTTCACAAACAAAAGGGCTATATCTACACACAAGGTCTTATTTTGAAATAAGTCATTCCGAAATGACTTATTTCCAAATAAAACCTTTATTTCAAAAGGGCTTACTTCGAACGAAAAATAAACTTAATTTGAAATAACCAAAAACCTGAAAGCGAAATAGCACGTCCTATGTGTGGACCTGCTATTTCATTTCAGGAGAGGAGCACCCTGGGAAGTGAGGCAACATAGCCCCTTGCGGGCCATGTTGCCAACAACCAGGGTGGAGGGGGGAGAGGGCTTGCCAGGAGCCTGGGGGTGCCCCAAGCCACTTGCGCTTGGGGAGCCGCAGCACCCCCAGGCTCTGCTGCCCAGGTCAGGGGAGCTACAAGGGGTGCGGGGTGGCCGCAGCCCCCCTGCTCACCCTGCTTCCTGCTCGGGGGGCTGCAGCCCCCGGCAGGGTGGCCGCAGCCCGGGCAGCTCAGCCCGCTGCCGGCTTCGGGGGCTGCAGCCCCAGCGGGGTGGCCACAGCCCAGCCACGAGGGCAGGCCCGGGATGAGCCGCACGGGCTGCGGCCACTCCGCAGGGGCTGCAGCCCCCTGATCCTGGCGCAGGGGGGGCTGCGGGGCTCCCAGCCACTGCCATGGCTGAGCCCGGTGGCCTAGGGAGCCGGTGGGACCCGGCTCCCCATGGCTGCAGCCGCTCAGCCCCCCGGACGCTGGGGAGCCAGGTGGGGACCGGCTCCCCATAGCCGCAGTCCCGGCGGCGGGGAAAAGCCAGGCTGGCACCCCACCGGGGGGCTTGCCACCAGCCCCAGCAGCGGGGAGAGCTGGGCACCCCCGCACCTCCACCACAGGGCTTTCCCAGACCCCAGCAGTGGGGAAAAGCGGGGAACCCCGGCACCCCCGCCGCCAGGCTTGCCAGCAGCCCCGGCAGCTGGGGAAAGCCAGGTGCCTGGCTCCCCACTCATGGGCTCAAGGGCAGCTCCCCATAGCCTAGGGCTGGTGTTCCCTCAGCACCCTGGCCAGGGTGCTGAGGGGGTGGCCCTTCATCCCAGGGTGCTTCTTGACAACTCTGACTTATCTTGTCACCCAGGGAAGCATATCTTTAATACATGGTTCCAGATACCAAGATTCAGGGCAATGTTTAGGTTACTCCCACAAAACCAGTTACTTACCACAGCTCAATTGCAGCATAAATCACACATCAAAGATAATGCTGGTAACCACTTCCATAATCAGCTATCTAAAAATTTATAACTAGGAAAAATGAGATGAGAGTTATTTCACCCACAGAAGGGTTAAAAGTTAAAGCAGGTAAACATACACAAATGAGTTACAACTAGGTTTCAAAATGTAATAGAAGTTACTATAAGAAGCAAGCCCTATATGACCTTTAGGTCTAACCCAGGCTAAGCCCTGGGGATCTCTTGCTTATGCCTAGTAAACCTTGCCCTCCAGAGTTTAAGCAGCATAGAGATTCCATTCCTTCTTGTTACTGTGTTTTGTCCCCCTTCTCCCTTGAGCTTCAAGCTGCCTGCTTAGCAGATGGAGGAATGCATTTGAATGAATCATCTTCATGAGAGAAGACAAAATAACAAATGTCTTTTGCCCACTTTACCATCTCACAATAGCCCATCTAGTGTCAGCGAACTTTCCTGTTGGGCAGAATGTAACACCTTCTGCTGCAGATCGATACTTCAAATTAGTCTCTCTGTGTCTGGTGATGTACATAGTCACAGAGGTCCATAGTCCAATGACTCAAATATTACCCTACAACATCAGATGTAGCTGTTATAAGTAAGATGGACTCAGACTCTAAGGTCAAAAGGGACTGATATAATCATCTAGTCTGACCTCCTGCACAATGCAGGCCACAGAACCTCAACCACCCACTCATACAGTAAACCTCTAACCTATGACTGAGTTATTAAAGTCCTTACATCATGGTTTAAAGATTTTCAGGTACAGCAACTCCACCAGCAAGTGGGCCATGCCCCTTGCTCCAGAGAAAGGTAAGAAACCTCAGAGCCTTTGCCAATCTGCCCTAGGGGAAGTTCCTTCCTGACCTCACATATGATTAAATAAATAAGATTAACGCACACCACAACTTACAAGCATTCAATAAAGTCTAAACACATTCTTTTAATTCTAGTATCTATTTTAACACTACTACACACAGGTGAGCAAGATTGATTTCAGGTATGTATTTGTCATGGTTTCCCTGAGGGACAGAGACCTAAACATGAGCTGGTATCTGATCTGCCAACATCGTAAACAGTTTAGCTCAAAAGTTCTTAAATCACTAAAACTGTCCAGAATTTGACACAAACTCCCAGATCCTACCTAGTGAAGGCTCCAAAAGGACTTAGCTAGAGGAACTGGGTTAATCTTCAACACTTCCGAACACCATGAAGAGAGGATTTGAGACATGAAGGGGTCGGTCAAGAAGTTGACCCTGCTAGCAGGTTCGAAAATTTGGGGATCCTGGGGGGCAATTACTGCACCAGTGGGGTACGGGGTAATCTTTATTAAAACAGGTATGGGAGTAGCATGAGTGGTGGGGTGTATGTGTAGTGTTTGTCACAGTGTCCATGCAGCAGGGATGTCAGGGAGTACACAACCCTGTGGGATGCAATGAGTGGCGGTGGCTGGGGCAGCCACAGGAAGCGGCGGGAGGTGCAGGGAGCTGGCGGGAGGCGAAGGGGGGTGCGGCAGCGGGGGAGCTGGCAGAAGTTGCAGCGGGGAACGGAGGCGGAAAGGGGCAGTGGCTAAGGGGGGGCCACGGGGAGCCGGCAGGGAAGCAAACGAGGGGCGCGAGCAGCAGGGGGAATCCCGGGGCAGGGAAAGGGGCCACCAGAGTGGCAGAGGAGGCAAAGAGAGAGTCGCGGCACAGGTGGGGAGCACAGAAATAAGGAGGGGACAAGGAAAGCTTAAATAGAAAAAAGTTTTATTCAAGTTGGGGGAGTTACAGAGGGGAGGGCAAAAACAATCTTAACAAAAACAACTCTAAGGCTATGTCTACACATGCACTGTTATTTCAAAATAAGGATTTCGAAATGAGTTATTTTGAAATAAAATCCTTATTTCGAAATAAATTAATTCGAATTAACAAAATGTTAATTTGAATTAAGGGAAAGCCTACAATCCAAACGGCTGTTATTTTGGAAGGGATATTTTGAAATAAAGCCGTTTGGACCTGTTCTTTCGAAACAGCTTTTTCGAAACAACAGGTCTATACAGTGTTGTTTCAAAATAACAGCTTTATTTCAAAATATCCTTTCCGAAATAACAGCCGTTTCGGGGGGGGGGGCAGGTTTTACTTTTTCGAAATGACGATTCTTATTTTGAAAGGACGAGGTCCATCCGTTCGAAATAAGAAAACGTCATGTAGACCTAATTTCTTTTATTTCGAAATAACGAGTGTTATTTCAAAATAAAAGTGCCATGTAGACATGCCCTAAAGGTTACAAACTAAAGGAAACAATCTTACCATCTAACTTAATACTTCTAAGGCTACCAATTAACCCAATACAATGTTGCAATTCATAAAGGCACTTTTAAAACAAGTTCAAACGATTCAGAGGAAAGAGATACACCAAGTGATAAAGAGTAGCAGCAAACAACTAGAGGCATGGGAGCTCCTTTAAACAACACAGAGTGAAGTAGCAAGTACAAAAAGGAAAAGGAGAAAGTAAAAGGCACAAGCAAGCCTGCAGAGCTGGGAGAAAACAGTGTCAGAGCAGCAGCAAAAGAACAAAGTAACTTTAACCTTTAAAGAAAGTTGCAGGGCAGGCTCTTACCACTCCTAGCAGTAGCAGCAGCAGCATTACAGGCAGGAGAGAGAGAGACTCGTACTCAGGCCAGCAGTTTAAACGTGGGGTAAGCTCGGGGAAGAACTCGTGAGCGGAGGAGGTCAGCATCTGGGTGATCAGGCCAGGCAAGATGTTGGGAACTGTCCTGCCTGAGCCCCCCAAGACCTGAGCTTTTAAGCTCTGTTTCCCACCAGTTCCCTGCTTACAGGGAATGTGGGGAACAAAGGCAATGTGAGTCATGTCTTCAGCGTCACAAAGGACCTTGCAGTCAGGCAGTGCCCACCTATGCCAAGCCCAAGAAAAACAATGGGGTGACAACGGCCATCTAGTTAAGTTTAAGGGCCATCTAGTTAAGTTGAGGGGGCCATTTTCTCCCCTTACATTCCTTACATGCTTAAGTGATGGCCCGAGAGGGGCGGCCATCAAATCAACGCAATGAGTCACGAACAGAAGTGAGCCCCCCTTCTGCAGCAAACTCCACACACAAACTTAACAGATGTGAAAATATGGCTGGAAAACTGATAAGGCCTCCTCAAAGATTTGGTTTGTAGAACATTGCTGAGGACTATTTAAATGCAGTTGATAAGGGGACATAGCAATGTAAAGAGTTTTAGAGGTTCGCAGATTCCAAGGCCAGAAAGGATCACTGTGATCAACTAGCCTGACCTCCTATGTAACACAGGCCCTAGAATTTTCCCAAAATAACTCCTAGAGCACATCTTTTAACGAATTTGAAGTTTTGGTTGACCTTTTGAATAGATGTGTGTATACTCTGGATTACAGTTTAAGTTTTAATATTTTATTATAAAGTAAGGGAAACATGGAGTAGTTACTCTGTTTCTGGTCTTCCATAGTTACCTGACAGGACCAAGAAGTGTTGCAGCAAGGAACTTAGTAAAGATAAACACTTCCTGGCTGGGGAGTCCTTTAACTGTGGCTTTGTGCATATGTTGCCACTCTTCAAAGGGCTACACAGAGAAGTCTCAGTACAAGACAGAAAGACAGACAGTAGCTCACAGGCACTCAGTCAGGGTGAAGGGTAAAAACCTGTAATACAGTTCTTTTGCAAATTTGCATCCTTGATTAAAATGCTACCTTTGTGGCATAAACCAGATGGTTTAACTGTATTTAATTAAATGCCACCTTTCTGTAGAAAAAGTCAGTTAAAATTTAATACAGAATGCAGGGACGTCGCTGGCTGGTGGAGGAATCTGGGGCATGGGCCCAGGCCCCGCCCTGGCCCGCAGGCCCCATCCCCCGCATTCAGGCCCTGCCCCCGGCCGGGGACAGGGCCAGGCGCCGCTGCACCGCCACGGAAGGCCAGGTCCCACATCCCCAGTGGGGGACGGGGCCGCCACGGCTGCCAGCGGCCAGGCCCCGGATCCCTGGCCAGGGATGGGGCCGCTGCAGCCACCGGCGGCTGGGCACCGGATTTCCGGCCCGATTGGGCTGGAGATCCGGGGTCTGGTGCTGGGGTTTGGGGCACGTGCCCCGGAATGCCCAGTGCCAGTGACACCCCTGACAGAATGATAGCTTTCCTCTAGGTTTTTAGGCCCATCCTTCAGGATTCAATGGCAAAAATAGAATTTTTCTATTAAATGCTATAGGATGGGTAAATACAACTATTGAAATGTGATTAAATTTTATAGGACTTTTTTCCCAAATGTATTTTTAAATTATTTGTCTTTTAGAATTCTGAATTCATTATTTGTTTTGTTATAGCATTTTAAATGTTTTACACTCTCTTGAGTGATGGGACAATGGTTATTGGGAATATGGGTCTGCCAGAAACCCCCATCAGTGGCACAGAGAAGCCAATATGAATTCTGCACTAATTAGAGAATGCAGCTTTGCATGTACTTGACTAAGTGGTTCACTTTCAAAATGCTATTATCATTGTTGTAGACTACATTTGGTTGCTTAGTAACCCTCCTTATCAATGATTCAATTTTTTTCCAGCTAGCACTGAAAGTGGATAGCATGTTTATTTTTCTCTCAGCAGGGGTGCCAGAGGAAAGTATTTTATAAAATCACTCAAAGAAGAAAAACACCCTTCTGTGACCAGGCACTAGTTTTATTGGAGTGCTGGCAAAAGCAGCAGATGCAAATTATTTTGACAAATCAGATTTTAGAAAGCATTACTGAGCAGTACAATATTCACAGCCCTCTTGTTTAGCTGCTATAAATGAATTTCTATGCAAGTGGGAAAGCGTACCCACTAAAGAGCTAACAAGCAACAAATGGTAAAAAGAATGTCTCTGTAATGTTTCATTAAAACCACAGATATTAGCATGTGGATAGTAGTCTGCAATTCATTAGTAAATTAATTCTATCTGTGACGACCTTCCAAACCCAGCCTTTACTGATTACATTTGGCTCTTAGGCAAAAATCCCAACCGAAAGTGATTCATTTCAGAACTCAAGGAGTTACTCCACAGAGGGCAGTGATGCAGACATTATATTGACATGGGTTAGAATTTGTAGGCCTAATGAAAGAAGTGGGTTTTTAAGGGAGATTTAAATGAAAACAAGATGGGAGCCAACCACACTGGAATGATAACAGCTAAATTTTACAAAGCATGTTCCATTCATAGTACCAAACCACTTTACAATTCTGAATAAAAATTATTATGCACTTTTTACAGATGGGAAAATTGATGAACTCACCCCCCCAACTCATGATTTTTCCAGGGCACACAGTGAGCCAGGGGTAGAGTTGTACTAGAACCTAGTCCTGGGTCTTATCCAGCATACCATGCAATCTCCCTTGGGTGGAGATCATCCAGGAATAGGGAGTGGCATGAAAGAAGAGATGTAGATGAGAATAGAAGAAAATGAAGATGGGGGTAGCAACACCAAGAACGTAAGGGGTAAAATTAAATGTGATAAAAAACAGGAGCAGAGATGTAGGTAGTGACAGAGGTAAGAAGAGTCTTGAACTCTGTGATTTAGGGGAATAAAAACCTAGACTATGAGCACTAATACATAAAAATAAGTTCAGGGTTCTCAGGCAATGTGACTATAATGGCCCAAATAGTGAATATATTTTTTAATTTTCTTTCAAGAAAAACACCGTCTTGCAGTTCTGGATATAGGCACAAGCCAAGTAAGCCATGGCATAGGGCCTCACATTATGAGGAGCTTCTAAATATGTCAGAGATAACTAAAATTTATGGTAATTGAAATTGATAACATAAATACAGGTTTTTTGTAAGATCTTTTATTTAAGGTTTTTTTTGTTGTATCTTTACATATATATATATATGCAAATATAAAGGTTTATCATTTATTTTTCACTGCCCTTTATGTTATAATGTAATACACTTTTTTATGGTATGGGCCCTCTGAATCTTGACATGGCTTGGGGCCTCAGTATGTCTTAATCTAACCCATCAATCTTGACTACTTAATGGTAAAAAGAAACCATACGTGTTCTTCAAGATATTTCTGACATTTGGACCTCACCCATGACCCTCTGCCTGATCCTGAGGTGGATCCTTACGCATGGAAGTCTATAGGCATTCACACAGGTATAAGGGCCTTCTTTGTCCATGTTAAACTTTCACCTTTGCAGGGGGGCAGCCACTTTTAAATTCTGACATTAATTCCAAAAATATTAAGCTTCACTGTCATAATTCTCTTCAATAACACCAACTAATTACTTCTCATACACACATTCTTATCCTCAGTAGTCCTCAACTTACCAGGTAATGTAGATTACCTTAACCTATACAAGCAGAAAGTTTTTATTTTTAAAATAACGACCAAAATCTGCAGTTGAAGTATCACACCAGGGCAATAACTGAAAATCTCATTACAGGCGTATCCACATTCTCCTCCTGCTTCACCATTCTCATTCTTGGTGTGCAAATAGCTAGTGCCTCAATCCAGCTCTCACTGAAAAGAATTAACGCTTCTCCATTGACTCCAATGGGAACCAGTTCTAATTTAGTATCAACTCTCTGTTCCATGGGTCTGGTAGTATTTAATAACGTACTTCAATTTCAGAGGTAGAGCCAATATCACCACGCTTCCCTGGAGCAGGAATTAAAGGGATTTTAGGAACCTTCCTTGTGAAAACTCCCACAGGAAACTCCCTTCTTAACCCAAACCTTAAAAACAGGTTCTGGTGGCTAAGTCTATTGGCAGTTTCTCTCAGTGACATTCCTTCTGTGGAACTCTAAAACTCACGAAACCTGATAAATCAACAGACAGAAAATTACCATCATAACCAATCACACAGAAACCAAACCCCAAAAGCTATGCTACCTCACCCTCTTCCTCCTCAAAAGCCCTACGTACTTACCCTTCCACCCATACTACCAGTAAGGAATGTACATTGAACTGAAGTGGTAGCAACTCACAGCTGGGGCTGGAGAGAGGTGGTGCTTAAATGGCTTTTCCACCCAAAAATAACTTTGGGGCCAAAAGGAGCACAGATGGAGACTAGACAGCAGCAGTAGGAAAGAGGAGATGTTGGAAGCCAGATCTTGCCCCAAAAACAACAGTGTGGGTTGAAAGCAGGGACTGTTAATGTTCAAAATTCCTCATGTCATATTAATATAATTCTTGCTCTGACAAGGCAATGAGAAATCAAACTGTGGTCCAGTAAGAATAAGTAACCTTCCAATAAATTTAAATCCTGTGCACAAACAGTTTTATTGCAGTCAGGTAAGCTGGATACATCCAACAGTCAAATGCATCTAGTGTTGCAAAATGTACAGTGAACCAGCCTTGACCTTTGATTGATTTCAGTGGATCATCCATTTAAAATGGCAGCACTTGGCCCTGACAGGGAGGTTAGGTTCACAACTTTTCTACATGGAAACAATGGGCTATAGGTTCTACCATACAGTTATAAATCATAAAATCATAGAAACATAGGGTTAGACGGGATCTCATGAGGTCATCTAATCCAACTCCCTGCCAAAAAAGCAGGACAACTCTCAGTAAATTTTCCCAGCCAGGGTTTTGTCTAACTGAGCATTAAATATCTCCAAAAATGGAGATTCCACCACACCCCTAGACAGCCCATTCCAATGCTTTACCACTCTCCTACTAAGAAAGTTTTTCCTAATATCCAACCTCAGCCTCCCCAGCTACAACTTGAAACTATTCCTCCTTGTTCTGTCCTCTGTTACTACAGAGAATAGCTGACCTCCATCCTCCTTGGAGCATCCCTTCAAGTAGTTGACGGTTGCTATCAAATCCCCTCAGTCTTCTCTTCTGCAGCCTAAATAAGCCTAATTCCTTCAGTCTTTCTTTGTAAGTCTTGTGCTCCAGCCCCTTGATCATCTTTGTTGCCCACCGCTGGACTCTAATTTGTCCACATCCTTTTTGTAGTGGGGAGCCCAAAACCGGACACAGTATTCCAGATGTGGCCTCACCAGTGCCGAATAGAGGGGAATGATCGCATCCCTTGATCTGCTGGCAACACTTCTACTGATGCAGCCCAGTATGCCATTGGCCTTTTTGGCAGCAAGAGCACACTGTTGACTCATTTCCAGCTTGCCATCCACCGTGACCCCCAGGCAGGAACGTCGCTGGCACTGGGCACCCCGGGGCATGTGCCCCGAGTCCCAGCACCAGTGGCCCAGATCTCTGGGATCCAGGACCTGGCCAGCTGCCCACGGCTGTGGCGGCCTCGTCCCCGGCCAGGGATCCAGGGCCCGGCTGGCTGCCTGGCCGGCCCCGCTCCCTGGCCAGGGGGCAGGGCCTGCTGGTTGGGGGCAGGGCCTGGGCCCATGCCCCGGGTCCCTCCCCACCCCAGCGACACCCCTGCCCCCAGGTCTTTTTCTACAGTGCTGCTACTTAGCTGATCACTCCCCAGGCTGTAGCAGTGCATTGGGTTTTTCTGTCCCAAGTGCAGGACTTTGCAATTGTCTTTGTTGAACCTCATGAGATTTCTATTGGCCCACTGCTCCAATATGTCTAGGTCTCCCTAAATCCTGTCCCTGCCCTCCAGCGTGCCTACTGTTCCCCCTAGCTTGGTGTCATCTGCAAACTTACTGAGTGCGCAATCTATTCCATCATCCAGATCATTAATGAAAATGTTGAATAGAACTGGCCCCAGGACCGAACCCTGCGGCACGCCACTCATTACTGGTTGCCAAGTAGATGTGGAGCCATTGATTCCTACTTGCTGAAACCATTGTTCTAGCCAGTTTTCTATCCACCTTACAGTCCACACACCCAACCCATACTTCCTTAACTTGCCGACGAGAATGCTGTGGGAAACCATAAAAAAAGCCTTGCTAAAGGCAAGGTATATCATGTCAATGGCTCTTCCCGCTTCCACAAATCCAGTCACTCATCACAGAAGGCAATGAGGTTGGTCAGGCATGATTTACCCTTGGTGAATCCATGCTGACTGTTCCTGATCACTCTATTTTCCTCCAAGTGTTTCAGGATGGATTCTTTGAGAACCTGCTCCATGATTTTTCTGGGGACTGAGGTGAAGCTGACAGGTCTGTAATTCCCCGGATCCTCCTTTTACACTTTCTTGAAGATTGGCACTATATTTGCTTTTTTCCAGTCCTCCAATACCTCCCGTTTGCCAAAAGTTTTCAAAGATAATGGCTGGTGGCACTGCTATCTCATCGGCCAACTCCCTCAGCACCCTCAGATGCAGTTTGTCTGGCCCCATGGACTTGTACACATCCAGCTTCTTTAAGTAGTCCCTAACCTGACCTTCCATCACCAAGGGCTTCTCTTCTTCTCTCCAATCTGCTATACCCACTGTAGTGGGCTGGTAGCTGGCCCTGCCTGTGAAAACTGAAATGAAAAAAGCATTGAGTACTTCAGCTTTCTCCTCATCCTCCATCACCAGGACACCTGCCCCATTCAGTTAGGGATCAACACCATCCTTGATCCCCTTCCTTTTGTTGACACACTTGTAGAACCTCTTCCTGTTATCCTTCACATCCCTTGCTAGTCGCAACTCCAATTCTCCTTTGGCCTTTCTGATTTTATCCCTGCAGTCCTGAGCAATATCTTTATATGCCTCCTTAGTCATCTGTCCAAGCTTCCACTTCCTGTAAGCTTCCTTTTTATGCTTTATGAAATATAGTGGAAACTCACTCTGCTGTTGCAAACCCTGAAAACCTCAGACAGAGGAATTTTATCTGTGAACAGAAATTCATTGAATCGTAGAATGTTAGGGCTGGAAAGGACCTCATGAGATCATCTAGTCCAACCCCCTGCTAAAAGCAGGACCACTCCCACTAAATCATCCCAACGAGGATTTTGTCTAACTGGGCCTTAAAGTTTCCAAAAATGAATATTCCACCACCTCCCTAGGTAACCCATTCCAGTGCTTCCCTACCCTCCTTTTGAGAAAGTTTACCTAATATCCAACCTTGACCACCCCAACTGGAACTTGAAACCATTGATCCTTGTTCTGTCCTCTGTCACCACTGAGAATAGCCAGCTCCTTCCTCTTTTGAGGACCCCTTCAAGTAGTTGAAGGTTGCAATCAAATCCCCCCTCAGTGTTCTCTTTTTTCAGACTAAATAAACCTAGTTCCTTCAGTCTCCTCGTAATTCATGTGTCCTATCCCTTAATCATTTTTGTTGCCCGCCAATGGACTCTTTCTAATTTGTTCACATGCTTTCTGTAGTGGCAAGCCCAAAACTGGACATAACATTCCTGATGCAGCCTCACCATTGCCTAATAGAGGGGAATAATCACATCCCTCGATCTGCTGGCAACGCTCCTACTGATGCAGCCCAATATGCCGTTGACCCTTTTGGCAACAAGGGCACACTGTTGTCTCATATCCAGCTTTCTATCCACCATAACCCCCAGCTCCTTTTCTACAGAGCTCCTACGTAGCCAGTCAGTCCCCAGCCTGTAGCACTACATGGGATTCCCGAGTCTATGTTCATTAAGAATAAGGGTAGGTCTACAGGTGCTTCCCAGAACAACTAGTCAGATATGTGCTTGCTCTGATCACACTAGAGTGCTACAGATAGCAATGTGACCACAGCAGTATGGGCAGTGGCTCGGGCTCGTCACCCAAGCACAGGCTCACCCAGCACCTGGGTACGCATGCAGACTGCTAGCCAAAGCTGCTGTAGCTGCAAGGCTAATTGTTAGTGCACCATCTCAAGCAGTGCTAGCACAAGACCATGTACCTGAGCTGGGAAGCACTGTCCCAGCTGGGGTGTAAACATACCCCCAAATCACTCTAGCCTTATTAAAGACTCTGGAATACAGCAAATGGTCATGTATGTACCACAAGATAGGAAGACAATATCACAGGGCTTCTGATAGTGAAAGCAAAAGGGCTTATTTCAGTAACTAGCACTAACCATAAATGAGATCTGTAACTAAGAACTAATGATATCATTCATTATTTTGAGTCCCAGTCTCCTGTCTGGACCATGGAAGTTCAATGACTATAAATCAGAAATGTGATGTGGTTAAATACCAACTCTGTTGACAGTGTTTGCTCAGTGCTAACACTCTTTGATACACAAAGCAGCATTGTATCTGCCGCCTTTGCAGTTGTGTCTGCCAACTTAAGGTGGCTTTTTTGGCACTGAATTACACATGAGAAGTTACCAGAGCTTGGAGAAAAGTGTCTGCTATTGATCTCACTTATTCCCAGAGAGAGGGCTGTATGCAATGTTGTCACATAATAATTATAGGAAATGTTAAACAGAATGTAAATATTAACAGTTGGAGGATGGGCTTCCATTGATTGAATGATAAAAATCTTTACAAATCTAACAATTAGGTCAGAGTACTGGGGCGGGGGGGGGGGGGGAAACCTGGAGACACTGAAGAGGAAAAAGTGAGCTTCCTCTGAAGCATCTGGGCCTAACCACTGTCAGAGACTAGACATTTAATAAGATGAAACATAGCTCTTATCTGGAAGGTTCCCACGTAGCTCCCATGCTCCTACATAAGGTCTTTGGGAAAAAGTTTTTATTTTCCAGCTTCCAAAACTTGAGTATCAAAGTGCATACGTGAAATGACTCACAGCTCTGTGTAACCCTAAATGAGATTTAAACAATGGTGATGAGAATACGTCTTAAAATATAAAAATAAGAAAAGTCATCTTGATAGAAGTAGGGGGATTTGAAAATAAAATAGTCTTTTAATAATTAGCATTTTATAGCAATGTTCAGCATGCTTCCTAGAAGACAGTGAAAGGTATAGATCCAAATTCTGGGCTGGCACAAAATGGTTTAGCTCCACTGACTTAAAGAGAGGTATTCTGATGTATACTACCTGGCCCAGTGTCTGCCTGTAAGACAGTGTACTCACCGGGTATGTCCACACGTCTCTCTTATTTTGAAATAACACTGCTATTTTGAAATAAAAAAGATTAGGTCCACACAACGTATTCTTATTTTGAAATGACGGGCTCCATCATTTCAAAATAAAAGCCGTCATTTTGAAATAGCTTAAACCTTCTTTAAATCGAAACAGCTGTTATTTTGAAATGGTTATTTCGAAATAATGCCATTCGGACATGTTATTTCAAAATAACCATTATTTTGAAATAACACTTTTGCCTTTCTCCTTCCTAGGGTGCCTTCCTATTAGCCTATATTGGGTGGGGGCACGTCCCAGGGAGGAGGCCATGTTGCCACACCTCCCATGGTGCCCCTCTCCTAAAACGAAATAGCAAGTCCTGTGCTTGGACATGCTATTTCGCTTTGAGCTTTTCCCTTAATTCAAATTAACATTTTCTTAATTCGAATTAACTTATTTCAAAATAAGGACCTTATTTCAAAATAACTCATTTCAAAATAACTTATTTCAAAATAATGATGTACATGTGGACATAGCCACCACTTGTAGTTCACTTTTGTGTCAGGGGGAGATGCTGCAACATGTCATCTTCTGTTGCTCAGCCCTGCTGTCAAGTCACATCAAGTTCAGGCCCCTTCTGGAGTAACTAACAGGTCCAAGCTAAACATCCAAATAATAATTCTACTCCACAGAAGTGCTTTTACCAGCCCCACTTCTGAGATTCCCCCACAGCAGCCTGTTCTGCTCTTACAGCATTCTTCCTTTGTCACTTCTCATCTTCTCCCTCCTGACCTTCCTTCTACGGGGCCTCTGGCATCATCCCCTGGGAACTCCATGCCTTTTATCAGCCCCACTTCAGAGCTTGCCCCACAAGAGTCTATGCAGCTCCCTGTGGAGCCTCCTATCTAACTTTCTGCCAATTTAAACCCTGCCTATAGCGTCTTGACCCTGTTTCCTGTGGGCTCTCCTACCCACAGGAAAGCCTGCAAACTACCCTCCCCCAGTCACTGAGTTCTCTGTATAATCCTCCCTGTATTTCATAGCTGGGTCCCTAAATATCAATAAGTTGCCATATCACCATCAGCTGGGGGCTAACTGCTAGATCACAGGCAGCTCTGAGCATGATTTGCCTTAAAGGGTGAGCCAGTCTGACAGCGCCCCAAAGGCATTACAATCTAACTGTTTTATATGGCCCTAAGAGTGTTAGCACCACAGCAATACAAATGCATGGTTATTCAGGTTAGCCAAATTCTCCCCTTACTTGCACTGATGCATTCTCATTGAAGTTAACATGGATGCACCAGCACCACTAAGAGAATTTGTCCTGTAACATCAAATGTGCTGACTTTGCATTTGGAGAGGTGATTGGTAGGTGATGCTGGAAAGTCTCGAAACCCAATTCTTGCACAGTCATTGACACGACTGTAAACTACAGATATGGCAGGGCCAGTTTGTGGAGTTGATTTCATCATGGCTCAACAGACAGAGACTTGCCAATGCTTCTCTTCATAAAATAGCTATTAATGTACTGGGACATTACTTCTTCTAGCTCCCTTACTTCTTTGAATAGATCACACTGCTTCATTAATTTTGCCATTTCATCTCTGAAGGCTAGTCTCTATTTTCTTTTTCCTTCATTCTGTTATAACATAGCAGGTGAGAAAACATCGGACTGTTGATTGTTTCTAGAAGACACTGTAAGAAATACATCAGGTATACTGCAGAGCAAGGATGTATTATTAACACACAACCAACAAGATGAGGACCTGAGACATTAGTACACAGTGGACCAGTTTCTGCCATCAGTTACATCAGTATGAATCCAGAATAAGTCTACTGCCCAACGATTTCAGATTTACAACAGTGCAAACAAGAACTGAGCTTCGCCTTGTTGTTGTATCTTCCCATGACAAAGTGAGAATCATATCACTATATAGTTTTCCCTGAGGTCCAATAGAAATGAACTTTCTGACATTTACCTCTTTGTCAGCTGAGTCTCATGTCATTTTAGTTCAATTTCACTGACTTCAGTCTAGTTACTCCCCATTAATACTGGTTTAACTGATTTCAAAATCAGCCTGATTGTGCTTATTTGCTGTCGAAAGTTATTTTGCTCTTTGACTGGAATTCTAGCACATTTACAGAAAAGAACATTATCTGATGAGGAATGGTAGCCAATTGTAGTACTAGATGCAGGTAGAACACTGTATGCATCTGAGTCTTTTTTCATGTGACACAAAGTACATTTGCTTCAGGCAATTTTGTATTAATTAAAGATCTGCATCAGTCCTTGTTACACCAGCTAAAGAAAACATTGACACACAATTCTGTACCTTGCCCCCACATAGCAGGAGGACCTCTTCCTTCCCAGACTCCTACCTAGAGCTCCCCTCCAGAGAGCTAATACTCAGACTACTCAGATGACCCAGAAAAATTGTACTGCTCTTGTGCCACTTGGTCATTACTAGAAATACCAGAGTCAATAGGATCCCCAGAATAACACACCATGGCCCAAAGAACATATTAACACTAAGACACCTGTGGACAATCCTATTCATTTAACAGGCAAACCAGAAAGCCACAAGCAGCAGGTGGCTTAATATATTTGCCTTCCCTCTTTGTGGTCCCAGCATTGATATTCTTTCCCCATTACATAAATAACCTTTATTTACATGCCTGTCCTTGCTACATGTGCAAATACCAGATGCAGGCAGAACACTGTATGCATCTGAGTCTTTTTTTCATGTGACCCAAAGTACATTTGCTTAAGGCAATTTCTTATTAATAAAAGATCTGCATCGGTCCTTGTTCTGTCACATAAAAACAAATGTTGACACACATTTCTGGAAAAAAAATGTGGCCTAAGTTAAGCTAATCTAAATCAATAGACTATGCCAAGGCTGTCAACTCCTGCTTATCTAAATTGCAATGGTGGTTTTTGTGTTAATTATTATTATTTATTTTTATTAATGACAAACATGCTTAGCATTTAGAATACCAAATGCAATCAGAAAATCAGTAGGAATATACATCTGAGCAAGGGGAAAGGCTGGCATATTGTTCAGTAGGGGAACTCAGAGCATCAGGATTCTCCAGTAGTTAGAGGTTTTGAGTGATGTATCAAATGAGATAGGAACTCAACCAGGGTACATTCAATACCCATGTTTTGAAGCTTTTAAAGATTCCAAGGCCAAAAAGGACCACTGTGATCATATTGTCTGACTTCTTTATAACACAGGCCATAGAATTTCCCCCCAAATAATTCCTTTTGGATAGAGCAGATATATTAAAAAAAAGTCCACATCTAATTGTCATTTAAAAATTGGCAGTGATGGAGATTTCACCACAATCCCTGGTAAATTGTTCCAATGGTTAATTAATCAATGTCACTGTTACAACTGTATGCTTCATTTCCAGTCTAAATTTGTCTAGCTTCAGATTCCAACATTTGGATCATGTTATACCTTTGTCTGCTAGATTGAAGCACCATTATTAAATATTTGTTCCCCAGTTAGATAATTATAGACTGCAAGTCACTCCTTAACCTTCTCTTTCTGAAGCTAAATAAATTGAGCATCTTGAGTCTATCACTGTAGGGTGGGTGTTCTAGTACTTAATCATTCTCATAGCTCTTCTGTGAACATTCTCCAGTTTATCAACATCCTTCTTGAATTGCAGCTACCAGAACAGGACTAACTATTCATCAGTGGCTATGCCAGTGCCAAATAGAGAGGTAAAACAGCCCCTTCTCCTACTCCCTATTCCCATTTATGCATCCAAGGATCACATCACATTAGCTCTTATGGCCACGCATCACAGTGGAAACTCACGTTTAGGTAATTATCCACTGTGATCCCCAAATCTTTTTTTTAGACACTGCTTCCTAAGACAGGAGCCCCCTTTTTGTAAATATGGCCTAGAAACTTTATTCCTAAGATACACATTTACACTTAAGCCTCATCTACACTAGGAAGTTTTCAGCTTTTGTCAACAAAACAGTCCTGATGTACACACTACAGTCTCCTCTCTGTTGAGGAAACTGCCCTGTTTTGCCAACAAAATAAAACCACCTGGATGAAAGCTTGCGAACAGGGGACTGCAAACAGGGGAGTTTGTGAGGGAAGGCGCTGGTGCCAGGTGCGTCCAAGGTAAGTGATTGCTTGTGTCTTTTTCCCCACAGGTGGTTTGCTGACTGTGCGTTTGTGTCTTTTTCCCTACAGGTGATTTGCTTGTGTCTTTTTCCCTACAGGTGATTGCTGTTAGTTGTGGGACTGTGCTTGTGTGATTGGGTGGGGGCTGTTTGCACCATTGTTCCCTGATCACCTTTAATCACCAGCTTCTAGCAGCCTTGTGATTGGCCTGCCCCTGTGTGACTAACAAGGGGCAAGGGCTGACCTAGGCAGAGAAGGCCTTTAAAACCCACTGCTTGAGTGACCAGAGGACTGCAAACCGGGGAGTTTGCAAGGGAGTTTGAGGAGGAGTTTGGTGAGGCCAAGATGGTGAAGAGGAGCCGTACTGCTGGTGCCAGTGCCCCTGCTGTTTCCTTTGCCTCGCTTTGTAGCCAGACAGCCTGTCTGTCCATGGATATCTCCACCCAGACCCTGCTGTGGAATTGCAGGGAGTGTGGCCTTCATTTTCCTGCCACTGATGATCAGGCTAGGGAGATGAGCCTATGTGATAGGTGCCTTCTGGTGGCATCTCTTTGGAAACAGGTAGGAGAGTTACAGGAAGAGGTGTCACGACTCAGGGGTATCTATACCCTGGAAAAGTTCCTTGACAGTGTCCACAAGGAGACCTGCAAGGAGAAGGTCCCTATCCCAGTGCCAAGGGCTACTGACACAGCTCTGGAAATGGATGGGATGCCTATGGCAGAAGAAGGACACTGGCAGCTGGTCACCTCTGGCAGCAGACAGTGCTCCACGCCTGCTCACATCCCACCATCCATTGTGGTGAGGAACCGTTATGTGGTGCTGGACACACTGAAGGAGGTAGAGGAGATGCCATCCACCCCAAAGGCTAGGCAGATCACAGCCACCTCACCTAAGAGGAAAACGTAGGGTTGTGGTGACTGGGGACTCACTCCTGAGAGGAACAGAGGCACCCATCTGTCACCCTGACAAGGCCTCTAGAGAGGTATGCTGCCTGCCAGGTGCCCGTATCTGAGATGTAATGGAGGGATTGTCTAAAATCATCCGCCCCTCAGACTACTACCCCATGCCTCTTATCCATGTGGGTACCAATGATACTGCGAGAGGTGATCCTCAGCAGATCAAAGGTGACTTCAGGGCTCTGGGAGCGAGGGTGAAGGAGTTTGGAGCACAGGTGGTGTTCTCCTCGATCCTTCCAGTCAAGGCTAGAGGCCTCAGGAGAGACAGATGCATCCTAGAGGTGAATGCCTGGCTGAGAAGATGGTGTGGTCAGGAGGGATTTGGCTTCCTTGACCATGGGGTCCTGTTTCAGGACAGAGGATGGATAGGCAGAGATGGCCTTCACCTGTCCAGGAAGGGGAAGAGCATATTTGGGCACAGACTGGCTGACCTAGTGAGGAGGGCTTTAAACTAGGTTCAACAGGGGAAGGAGACCAAAGCCCACAGGTAAGTGACAACGTGGGTGATCTGGGGGAAGGGATGGAACCTGGGGGGGGGGGCTGGGACTGTAGCACCAGGAATAAAAGAGAAGGTAGTTGGAACATGGGGGGGGGGGGATCAAATAAATGTCTTAAGTGCTCTACTGAAGCCCCAATATGCAAGGAGAGTGGGGGAGGAGAACTCCAAGAAAAAATGCAAGGAGGTTTATGTAATAGAATTGAAAATCAACATGACAAAGTAGGGCAATCGGTCGGGTAGCTTAGGTGCCTATACACTAATGCGAGGAGCCTGGGAAATAAGCAAGAAGAATTGGTAATACTAGCGCAGACAAGGAACTATGATATTATAGGAATAACGGAGATGTGGTGGGATAGTCTGCACAACTGGAGCTCTGCCATGGATGGGTACAAACTGTTCAGGAAAGACAGGCAGGGAAGAAGAGGGGGAGGTGTAGCACTATGGCTATGTTCACACAGGGCAGTCTTGTTTCGCTTAGGGAGGGGAGTGCAGGCACTCGCAAGGTGCAGTGCAGAAGGGCGCTGCACCCCATGGGTGCCTGCAGAGGGCACTTTGTTCCAAAACAACATGTCCGAACAGGGCTGTTTCGAAACCTCTGGTTTTGAAACAACCCTGTTTCGAAACCAAAGGAGGTTTAAGCTGTTCCGAAACAACCGTGGCCATTTCAAAAGAAGCTGTTTGCTTGTTTCGAAATGGCCGTGCGTCATGTGGCCATGGCACTTCTTAAATAAGAAGTGTGTGTGGACATACCCTATATGTAAAAGAGCTCTATGACTGCTCAGAGCTCCATTATGGAAGTGGAAGCGTGCCTGTAGAAAGTCTCTGGGTTACACTGAGAGGGGAATGCAACAAGGGGGATGTTGTGGTGGGTGTCTGCTATAGACCACCAGACCAGAAGCAGGAGGTGGATGAGGTGTTCTATGGACAACTAGCAGAAGTTTCTAGATCACAGGCCCTGGTGCTCACTGGGGACTTCAATTACCCTGACATTTGCTGGGAGGTCAACACAGTAGTGCATGGGCAATCCAGGAAATTATTAGAGCGTGTTGGGGACAACTTTCTAGTACAAATGCTAGAGGAACCAACTAGGGACCTTGCACCGCTCGACCTGCTGCTCACAAACAGGGAAGAATTGATCAGGGATGTAGAGGTAAATGGCAAGCTAGGCAGTAGTGACCATGACATGGTTGAGTTCAGGATCCTGACTGAAGGAAGGAAGGAAAGAAGCAAAACAAAAACCCTGAACTTCAAAAAAGCAGATTTTGGCTCCCTCAGGGAACTGATGGGCAGCATCCCTTGGGAAGCTAATCTGAAGGGGAAAGGAGTCCAAGAGAATTGGTTATATTTTAAAGAAACCCTGCTAAGGGCATAGGAAGTTGCCATTCCAACTAGGAGAAAGAACAAAAATGTGAGGCAGCCAAAATGGCTTAGCAGAGAACTCTGGTCTGAGCTTAAACATAAAAAGGAAGCTTACAGGAAGTGGAAGCTTGGTCAGATGACCAAGGAGGCATATAAAGATATTGCTAGGGACTGCAGGGATAAAATCAGAAAGGCCAAAGGACAAATGGAGTTGCGGCTAGCGAGGGATGTAAAGGATAACAAGAAGGGGTTCTACAAGTATGTTAATAACAAGAAGAGGATCAGGGATGGTGTAGGCCCCTTGCTGAATAGGGCAGGCATCCTCGTGACAGAGGATGAGGAAAAAGCTGAAGTGCTCAATGCATTTTTTGCTTCAGTTTTCACAGGCAGGGTCAGCTCCCAGCCCACTACCATGGGTGTGGCAGATGGGAGAGAAGAAGAGAGGCCCTTGGTGATGGAAGGTCAGGTTCGGGACTGCTTAAAGAAGCTGGATGTGCACAAGTCCATGGGGCCGGACGAACTGCATCCAAGAGTGCTAAGGGAATTGGCCGATGAGATAGCAGCACCGCTGGCCGTTATCTTTCAAACCTCATGGAGAACGGGGGAGGTGCCAGAGGATTGGAAAAAAGCAAATGCAGTGCCTATTTTCAAGAAAGGGAAAAAGGAGGATCCGGGGAATTACAGACCAGTCAGCCTCACCTCAATCCCTGGAAAAATTATGTAGCAGGTTCTCAAAGAATCCATCCTCAAACACTTAGAGGAAAATAAAGTGATCAGGAACAGTCAGCATGGATTTACCAATGGTAAATTATGCCTGACCAATCTCATCTCCTTCTATGATCAGATGACTGGTTTTCTGGATGCAGGAAGAACCGTTGATGTGATATACCTTGATTTTAGCAAGGCTTTTGATACAGTTTCCCACAGCATTCTCATTGGCAAATTAAGGCAGTATGGGTTGGATAGGTGGACTATAAGGTGGATAGAAAACTGGCTAGATCAACGGTTTTAGTGTGTAGGAATCAATGGTTCCATGTCTAGCTGGCAACCAGTCACGAGTGGGGTGCCCCAGGGGTCGGACCTGGGGCCGGTTCTGTTCAACATTTTCATCAATGATCTGGATGATGGAATAGACTGCATTCTCAGTAAGTTTGCAGATGACACCAAGCTGGGGGGACCAGTAGACATGTTGGAGGGCAAGGACAGGATTCAGGGAGACCTAGATAAATTGGAACAGTGGGCCAATAGAAATCTTATGAGGTTCAATAAGGACAAGTGTAAAATCCTGCACGTGGGACGAAAAAACCCCATGCACCGCTACAGGCTGGGAAACATTCAGCTAGGTAGCAGCAGTGTAGAAAAGGACCTGGGGGTCATGGTGGATGGGAAGCTAAATATGAGTCAGCAGTGTGCTCTTGCTGCCAAAAAGGCCAGTGGCATACTGGGCTGCATCAAAAGAAGTATTACCAGCAGATCAAGGGATGTGATCATTGTAGAGTTTTAAGGGAAATTATAATCCAATAAAGAGGACAGCATATTCAGAGCTGTATAAGAAATCTTTATTGAAAGAGAACTGAGAGAGAGAGAGAAGACAGACAGGTTTTCCTAGCACCTAAACGACTCTCCCATTTATCACTATGACAACCCCAATGACCCTAGGTAGTCCAAAACACCACATATTCTTGCCCCTCTAATGAACACCCCCCAGAAAAAAGCCCTCCCCCCCAGAAAGAATAAGAACTAAACTAGGAGATGAGGGTAGACTGCTCCATCTCCGGTGAACCCCTGGGGAATTATTCTGCCCCATGAAGAAGGGGTCACCACTAGCTAAAGATCCAGCCGATTAGGAGGCCTTCTGTCGCGAGGTGGATTACGGCAAACTTCTGGTGTGTCCACACCACAAGGTGGTATTGGTGGTGGTGGGATCACAGGTACTGGGGAAGTAACCGGAACTGGAGAGGATGTTGTGTCTGGTTGGTCCATGAAGGCTGAAGGCGTTGAAGGGGTGGAAGGAGCAAGAGAGACAGAAATAGTAGTTTCATGCTCTGATGTTGTATCATCAGTAAGGGTGAAGTCAGATATGTCTGCTGGAGACGCATCTTCTGGGTGGATATGACGGAGAAGCAGCTGATCTACATGCCGTCGCCAAACTAGGCCACTTGCTGTCTGGACAGAGTAGGAAACAGGTCCTGTCTGGGCAATGACCGTTGCTGGGACCCATTTAGCTCCTGAAGCATAGTTTCGAGCAAGAACTGGCTGTCCAATACTGAAGGTGCGGCCCTTTGTTCTTGGTGAATGTCTGCTGACCTGGTCCTGCTGTTGGCATTGAACCGCTTGCCGTGTGTCTCGTGGTTTCAACAAATCAAAGCAAGAGCGCAACTGCTGTCCCATCATAAGAAAAGCTGGAGATGCCTTAGTTGTAGCCTGTGGAGTGTTTCTGTAGGACAACAAGAAGTTGTTCAGACGCTTATGAAGATGTGAACGTCCCTTTGCAGATTTTAGAGCTTGCTTCATAGTCTGTACAAACCTTTCAGCAAGTCCATTGGTGGAAGGATGATACGGTGCTGACCTGATGTGAAGTATTCCATTGGCCTTCATAAAAGTTTCAAAATCCTGAGAAACGAATTGTGGTCCATTGTCACTCGCCAGCTGTTCTGGAAGACCATAACGACTAAAAAAGCCACGCAGGGTCTGAATAGTGGCTTCCGTAGTAGTGGACTGCATTACAGAGACTTCTGGCCATTTTGAATGGGCATCCACAGCAATTAAGAACATACATCCTTCAAATGGGCCAGTAAAATCAACATGGATACTTTGCCATAGCCTTTCGGGCCAATCCCATGGGTGAAGAGGTGCCAGCTGAGGTGCGTTCTGGACGCTCTGGCATGAGGTACAAGCTCTAGCCATTTCTTCAATGGCCCTGTCTAAGCCTGGCCACCAGAAATAGCTCGGTGCAATTTCTTTCATGTGCACTATGCCGGAGTGACTTGAATGGAGCTGTTCCAACAAACGTGGTCTTAATGAAGGTGGGATAATGACACGCATACTCCACAACAAACACCTGGATTGGGTCGATAATTCTGTCCTCCTAGACACATAGGGGCGGAGGTCAGGAGAGACCTGAGAGTCAGGTAAGAACGTTCCATGCATCACGAAATCCATAACTCGTGAGAGTACTGGGTCAACCCATGTTGCTTTCTTAACTTGAGAAGCCGTGACGGGTGTGTTTTCCACCTGTTCAAAGTAAAAGATTCCTTCCTGGGCCAGATCCTGACTGTGTGCCGGTAAGGATAGCCTTGAAAGGCCATCAGCATTGCAATGCAAAGAGAATTGCCTGTACTTGATTTCATATGTGCATCCAGAAAGTATCAATGCCCATCGCTGCATCCGACTGGCAGCCAAATGTGGGATGCCTGTGTGTGGCCCCAAAATTGATGTCAGGGGTCGATGGTCAGTGAGAAGTGTGAACTTCTTTCCCCACAGCTACTGGTGAAATTTCCGAACGCCAAAAACAATGCCCAGTGCTTCGCTTTCAATTTGGGCATAGTTAGTTTCTGCCTTGGTCGAGGAGCATGAAGCAAAAGCAATAGGCCTCTCTTCACCAGAAGGCATAATATGTGACAATACAGCCCCAACTCCATAAGCCCCAACTGTAGGGGCAAGGATGGGTCAAAATGTGTCAGAACCTTAGAGTTTACCAGTGAGCGTTTAGCTTCATTAAATGCAACATCACAGGCTTCAGTCCAGTTCCAGGCCTTTTTCGGCCCCGGAAGCTCATGTAGGGGTTTCAGGAGCGTCGCTAATTGTGGAATAAACTTGCCATAATAGTTTAATAAGCCTAAAAAAGAGCGAAGTTGGCTTACATTCTAAGGTAGCGGAGCATCCACAATAGCCTTAACCTTGGCTGGAGATTTATGGAGACCATCAGCGTCAATTATATGTCCTAAATATTCAACTGAGGGCTGGAAAAACTTACATTTGTCTCTGTGAACACATAGACCATACTCTTCCAGTCTTTGCAGAGTAGCTTCCAAGTTTGTAAGGTGCTCCTCCTCATTTTTGCCCATGACCAGGATGTCATCCAGATAGCATTGTACTCCTGATAAACCACTCAAAATCTGATCCATTGCCCTTTGGAACAAAGCTGGGGCTGAAGTAATGCTAAAAGGTAAACGACAGTATCTGTACAACCCCTTATGTGTTACGATTGTCAACAATTCTTGAGATTCTTCTTCAACATGCACCTGTAAGTACGCTTGACTCTAATCATTCTTGCTAAATTTTTGTCCTCCAGCCAAACCTGCAAAGATGTCCTCAATGCGGGGAAGAGGATATTGTTCTGCACATAACACTGGGTTGACAGTGATCTTGAAATCTCCACAAAATCCGAATGGAGCCACCCTTCTTCACTATTGGGACAATGGATGTCGCCCACTGGCTGTGAGTAACTAGCACCAAGACTCCTTCTTTTACTAACCGCTCCAAGTTTTCTTCCACCTTGGGTCTGATAGCAAATGGCACCATCCTGGCCTTCAAACATTTTGGTTGGCAATCAGGCTTTATATTTAATTTCACAGTGATTCCCTTCACACTGCCTAAGTCTTCACCGAAAACAGCAGCATGTTTCGTTAGTACCGCTGCTAGATTCATTTCTTCTTTAGTCAATTGATGCACTTGGGACCAATCGAGTTGGATTTTCCTGATCCAAGATCTTCCCATTGGGGCTGGGTAATTCCCCTTTACCACAAACAGTGGTAGCTTTATGGTCTGTCCATTGAGTTCTACTTTCACATCAATAGTACCCAACAGGGGAACAGTCTCTCCAGTATATGTCTTCAAAACGACTACTGTCGGCTTAAGGGACAGATGTCTAAAGTCCTTCTCATACACAAGGTTAGAAACTAATGAAACTGCTGCACCAGTGTCCAGTTCCATGCGTATAGGTTTGCCTTCCAACACAGGTGTTACCCAGAATTTACGTGGGCCAGCAGTTATGGACAAAACATGGAGGGAATCTTCATCTTCCAATCGGGTGTCACTATGATCACCTGTATTCTGCTCTACTGCCTGCAGAATTTCCCTCTTAGTCCGCCAAACCAACAGCCCATTTTTCTCAGGTCTGCCTCTTCTGTTTGGCTCACCCTTCCTTTGTTTGCAGGCACATTCAATGTGCCCTCTTACCACATTGTCAACACAGTAGTTCTTTAAACCGGCACTCAGATGCAAGGTGGTCCTGCTTCCCACACCGGTAACATTCCTGTCTCCCCGGTGCCCTGGGGGCAGGTTGTAGGGATACTTTACAGACACTGACCCCGATCTGTTGCATGTCTTGGGTGACGTGTTCCATGGAGACTGCAATTTCCACAGCCTTCTGCAAGGTGAGTTGACCTTCAGTCAATAGGTGTTTTCGTGTTGATTCACTGTGCAGGCCACACACCAGCCTGTCACGGAGCATTTCCTCTAACATGTTCTTGAAGTCACAGCGTGCTGCCAGCTTCCGCAGAGCTGCTACAAATTGTACAACTGATTCACCTTCCTCTTGGTTCCTTTGGTAGAACCTATACCTCTCTGCAATGACTAGTGGCTTTGGGGAAAAATGTGCTCCCAGAACTTCCACTAAATCCCCGTAAGGTTTCTGCTCTGGCTTCTCCGGATAAAGCAAATCACATAGCAAATTATAAGTCCTAACTCCAATGACCATTAGAAAAACTGGTACCTTCTTCTCCTCAGTTACGTCGTTAGCTATTACAAAATTTTGAAATCGGGCTGTATATGTCTGCCAGGAATCTGCCGAATGATCATATGCTTCAAAGGTTGTAGTAAGTAAAGCCATGATGCCCTCTTTTGGTTATTGTTTGTCTCTTCTCTTAACAGCAGGCAGATCAGCTTTCAGAACAGCCAGCCAGCCTTATCTCTTCCTTGTGCTTAACAACAGGCAGATCAGCTTTCAGAATAGCCAACTAGCCCTTAGGCAAACAGATCAGCTTTCACAGCTACAACCCAACCCCCATGCAAGCAGTAAAATAAAGTTTTGCTTCTTACATTGCACTCTGGTTTTCCAAAGTTGCCAGGATTGTTGAGGATAGCCACTCCATCACAAATCCCACCCTCGTCGCCAGATGTAGAGCTTTAAGGGAAATTATAATCCAATAAAGAGGATAGCATATTCAGAGCTGTATAAGAAGTTTTTATTGAAAGAGAGCTGAGAGAGAGAGAGAAGACAGACAGGTTTTCCTAGCACCTAAACGACGCTCCCATTTATCACTATGACAACCCCAATGACCCTAGGTAGTCCAAAATACCACAATCATTCCCCTCTATTCTGCACTGGTAAGGCCACATCCAGAATACTGTGTTCAGTTTTGGGCTCCCCACTACAAAAAGGACAGGGACATGCTAGAGAGAGTTCAGAGGAGGGCAACCAAAATGATTAAAGGGCTGGAGTACAAGCCCTATGAGGAAAGGTTGAAAGCATTAGGCTTATTTAGTCTGCAGAAGAGAAGATTGAGGGGGGATTTGATAGCAACCTTCAACTACTTGAAGGGATGCTCTAAGGAAGATGGAGCTCGACTGTTCTTGGTAATAACAGAGGACAGAACGAGGAGCAATGGTCTCAAGTTGCAGTTAGGGAGGTCGAGGCTGGATATTAGAAAAAACTTTTTTATTAGGAGAGTGGTGAAGCCTTGGAATGAGCTGCCGAGGGAGGTGGTGAAATCTCCATCTTTGGAGATGTTTAAGGCCCGGCTGGACAAAACCATGATTGGGATGGTTTAGTGGGAATGGTCCTGCCTCTGGCAGGGGGTTGGACTAGATGACCTATGAGGTCCCTTCCAACCCCATGATTCTATTATATGATTCTATGAAAGGCACAGGGTTTTTGTCAGAAGAGCTAGAGAGACAAGTGTCAGTGTAGCAAAAAAAAGCAAAATGGGATGAAAATAAATGCAGGGGAGTGTAAAACACGGGATCAGGTTACATTCCCCTGCATTTATTTTCATCCCATTCTGTATGTTCCCCCTCTTCAAAGCATCTGGTGAAGTGGGATTTTTTCTCACAAAAGCTCATGCGATAAATAAATCTGTTAGTCTTTAAGTGCCACAAGACTCCTAGCTTTTTTTGCTTTACTAGACTTACACTGCTGCCCCTTTGGAACTTGGGAAGTGTTAGTGTAGACCCTGTGTCCCCTTAGAGCGGTAGATTAGTCATACAGTGAAACTGACTAACAAATGGGAGCAGGGGGCCTGGAAAATGTCCCTGCAAATCACTGGGTTCCTGTCTGCGGGTTGCAAGGGAACCCATGGCTTCTGAGCCCAGGGAGTGGGAGGTCACCATCCCACTGGAAGCCCCGGTCCCCTTCAAGCTGCAGGTGGCTGCTGTCTCATTGACAGCCTGGGACGCTGGCAAGCTGCAGGCTGCAGCCACCCATGCCCAGGCTCATGGGCACTGCCCACAGCTTGACAGTGTGCCTGGCTGCCAGTGGGGTGCAGCTGCCCACAACCAGGTGGCAGTGACCTGTGGCTTTTTAGCATCCCAGCTGCAGCTGCCCATGCCCAGGTTTGCAGCCAGGTGTGGGTGGCTACTGTGCAGCTCCCAGCCAGTGTGCAGGAGGCTGCAGCCCTGCTGTGAGCCCTGGATGCTGACAAACTGTGCAATTGAAGCCATACTGGTAGCTAGGGCAGGGGCAGCTGTCTTTCAGATGAGAGATGGGACTGGTCAAGTCACAGGGGGCTGTAGCTGGTTTCCAGCCTGTGAGCAGGGAAGTCTCCATGTAAATGGGGAGCAGCCCACAAGGAGCTCAAGGAAGCTGAGAGATGGGTCTTTTGGCTCTCCCAGAACTGCCCCTTTGGTTGGTGGAAGTGGTCCTGGTGTGGATGCACTCCACCAGCTCAAGAATAGCAGTGTGGATGTCACCCACCACCATGGTCAAAAGTTGATGTATATTAGGTCGAGAAATGTCTGTAGCATAGTGAAAGATTTAGCCATATTAAAGTTTGCTGTTGAGCATCTCAGATACATTATTTTTTCCACACATGGCATTTGTTTGACAGCATGAATGTGGTGATTTTCTCTTATCTTCCTCATTTACTGGAAACAGAGCATCCTAGACCAATGAGGATACGCAGGGGTGGGGGAAACAGAGCAAAGATCACAGTGTGACTAAATGAGCTCAATCAAGTATGGAAATAAGTGCCTAGGCAATAAATTATTTCCAGTTCTTAGGAACCAAGAAAGGCAAACTGTTTGCTGGAAAGAGGTCACACAGGGTAGGTCAGATGACAGAAAAGAAGGCAGGGAGGACAAAAAGGAGAGCTTTCAAGTCACTTTTTTAAAGCAGTCTTATGAAAGCTGAGCCCACAATAACAACCAGCCAATTAGAATTGATGAATATTTTCACCAGGCAAAACTAGCAATACCCTTGCCATCCCCTACCCACAGATAAATAGAGAAAGAGGGAAATGGAAGAAATAAATTACGAACCAAGCAATAAAGGCTTGTGACCATTTTTCCCTTACCCTTCATGAGGTGTAATCTTCTAGCATGCCTTACTACATCATTGTAGCATACGCCAACAGGATTCTTCCTGGGCTCCCCTGTATTGCCATGGGTTGTTTGGTGTGCGTGAAAGTTACACTTCTTGTCTCCTGACAGCCAGTTCATGGGCTGTGCCTGATAATGTCATGGTCAATGGTAGTTTCAGCTCTGATTCAGCAAAGCACTGAAACATATGCTTTTACCTTTAAGCATGTGTTCTAACTCCACTCCTAATCAGTAAAGTTGCTTCAGTATGGGCATAAGTCCTGTTTACTTCAATGGAATGTATACACATGCTTAAAGTTAAGCATGCACTTAAATGCTTTGCCAAGTGGGGTCCTCTGTCATTGACTTCAATAAGAACAGCATTAGACCTTCTACAGAGCTAGGCAGAGATATCACTATTGCTGATTATTTATCTCTGTAATGCAAGGGGGGAATTGAACTTGGCACTTCCAAATTTGGAGGCCAGACACAGTTATTTAACTGCCTAAGCACAGTACAGCCAGCTACTAGTGGAAGTTCTCAGAACTTCTATACCCCACACAGCCGTACGCACACAGACTCTTTGCTCTTAACCCATCAGCTGATGAAAAACAAGGCAAAAGAGAGGAAGGATGGCCCAGTGGCTAGGATAGTATGCTGGGACTTAAGATGCTTACATTCAGTTGCCTGCTCTGCCGCAGACTTCCTGGGAACCCTGTGTAAGTCACTTAGACTGAGATCCACAAAGGTCTTTAGAATCCTATCTTTCATTGATTTCAGCAGACATTATGGCAGGGGTGGACAAAACTGGCTCACAGCTAGGTGCCAGTAATTTTACTTTTGGCTAACAGAGGGAGCTCCTCCATTTCGTTTCTGCAGTGGAGCTAGGTGACAGGCTACTAAAACTGGTTGCCAAGGTGGCCAGAAACATACATTTTTTGAGGCCTGCATTAAGGCCCCAAATACCTTTGAATTTGGATCTTAGTGTCTTTAGGCCTCAGTTCCCCATCTATTTAAATAAAAAGGGGGACAACAGCACTTCTCTACCTCACAGGGGTGTTACGAAAATAAACTCATTAATGAGTGTGAGGCACTCACATAGTATGGAAATGGGAGCAATATATCTAAATAGACAGTGCTATACTGAGATTGTGACTGAAATCCTGGCTTTGCTGAAGTATTATCTTTGCAATCTTGACTTAAGTAGCTAAACATTTTCTTATGAGAGACACCGACATTTGGGAAACATTGCCAGTTAATACATTTGTCGTCTGAAAGTAGGATTGTTTTTGCAATATACATATTACTTTTTCTTAATAACTACATATATAATGGCAGGAGTCACTGGCTACATCTAGACCCACAAATTCTTTTTCTTAGCATTTGGGTACCATGCTGTCTTTGAAGAAACTCTGCTCTTACTTTTGTTTTGTAACTTCTGTTGAGAAGCTCTTGAAAGCAGCAAGAGTGTTTGACCTCTGCTTTAATTGTTCAACCTTGATTCAATTCCTGCAGAGTTCTTCCTGGGAATGGGGCCTTGTCTTTTTGGCTAAGATCCCTGAAGGAGCTTGTGTGCTGTTTGTGACCTTCTGTGTTCAAGGACTGGTATAAACAAGCTACCCATGTTTCACATAGTGCACTTCTCCTCCAAAAGGAAATCACCAATCTGAAAGGCCCTAAAATTGCCTATCACTTGGTGCAGGTCCAATAATGTCCTGTGACTTTCTGGGTCACCTGCAACTTCTTCCAGGCCAGGGCTGAAGCAGTTGTCAGCCCCGAGGTTCTGACTACACTGGCCCCAGGGCTGAAGAAGCAGCCAGGATTGGGTCAGTCCCCCTGGGGCTGGAGCAGCAGCAATCAATACTGCTGCAGGCACAGCAAAAGGGCTGAAGAAATGACCAGTGGTCAGCCCTGGGGCTGCGAGAGCAGCTGGCTGGTCATCAGATCTGGGACCACTACAGCAGCAATCCTGAGGCCATCAGAGAAGCAGTCCCTGGGCTGCCAAAGCAGCAGTCCCCAGACCTTGAGAGCAGTGATCTCCAAGGCCACTGAAGCAAAGACAGGAGTTAGGTCAGTCCCTTTAAGGCTGAGGCAGAGGCAGTCATCCCTGGCTGCAAGAGGTGCAGCAGGCCTGGAGCAACTGCCAGAGGACCCCAGCAGTGCTTGGACTGTTAGCCATCCCTTTCCTGCCCCAGGGCATTTTTTGCCTGCAACCTGACTTTCACTATGAATATGCATGACAGAATCTCATCCTTTAACGCAGTTAGTAAACTAAGACCTAGTCTACACTCGGGCTGGTTTTCGGCTGCAGTTGACTAGCATTTATGCAAGGCATAAAAATGCCTTGCATAAATGCCAGCAAGTTTCTTAGCCGCTGGGATGCAGTTGGGAAAGAAGACCACAAATGCCTTGCGGTCGGCTTTCCTGTACGTCTCCTGGCCCCCAGGACATACAGAACCGACTTCTGGAAGGGCAGCAGGAAGATCGGACTCACTGCTAAACATTCCCAGAATGCTGGGCTGAGAGCAACAATTTTGCGGCCATCAGTATAGACATATCCTAAGCTGTGGATAGAGCCCAGGCTTGGTAGGGCAGACCATGCAAAAAGAAAAAGGATTAAAGGAGTCGAGCGATGTGTAGCAAACAGTCATATTGGATCAGAACAATGGTCCACTAAACATAGCAGCCTGTCTGACCAACACCAGATGTTTCAAAGGCAATGAACGGAACAGGGCAATTATCAAGTGATCTACCCCCTCATCCTGATCCACAACCTGGCAGTCAGCGGCTTAGGGACATGCAGAGCATGACGGTGTATCCCTGACTCCCTTGGCTAATAGCTACTGATGGACCCATCCTCCATGCATTTATCTAGTTCTTTTTTTGAACTCAGTTGTAGTTCTGGCCTTCACAACATCCCTTGACAGTGAGTTCCACAAGTTGACTGCAGTCAATGACTGAGATAATTGATGGGACAGAGCAGAGAGAAAGGTTTCTAGGGCACAGAAGTTAAGGCATGCTCTAGAAATGATTTAGGGGAATTTCTATGGCCTGTGTTTTACAGACTGTCAAACAAGATTACCTTAATAGCCCCTTCTGGTCTAATAATCTCTGAATCTATAGACACTGATGAAAAGGAAATCAAGGAAAGACTGAATAGCTGGGGGAGGTGAAGGAGGCAAATGAGCGGTGTTGGAGGGACATAGTGGTAGTTGGGCAGGTAATTCAGCAATGGAGAGTGAGTGAGAGAAGGCTGCTGGTTAAACAGAGAGGGGAGAGCATGGAGGCTGGAAACTTTTTAAATAGACAGTCTTCAGTTATGCACATTTTCTTCTAAGAACCCTGATAACACAGAAAATCTTCATTTTTTTACCCTTGCATGGAAAGTTTCTGTGCCAAAAGGAACCTATGGTATGAAGAAAAGCAGGACACACATTCCAATAGGGGAAGGGAAGGCAGTCCCCCGCACATGTGCCAACAGTGGCATGCAAGCCCCTTCAGAGCCTCACATGGCACCCTCCATGGCACCACTGAAATTGCTGCTCCTCCCACCAAAAGTCATTCGTTCCAGGTGGCTTCTTTATGGGGCAGCTGAGGCCTAGGGGGTCCCCACCATGCCCAGGCCCCATGTTTGCTATGGAAAGAAGGTGCCTGGAGTGGCTCCAGTCTGCAGCATACCACCAGGGAGACACTCTGGCAGCTTCTTTCTATGGTGTGACTGAGAAGCCACAAGAGGAGCTGCTCTGGGCAGCTTCTTTCCACAGCATCCCTTGGGATTCCCATCCAGAGGTGTCACCACCGTGGGGCTCCAGGGGCGTCAGCCCCCCTGAAACTCAGGGCCAGCCCCTGAGCAGTGCACATCTAAACTGCGCGGCCACACAGTCCCCAAATCTCCCCTGCAAAGGGAACATTGCCAGCTGCACACAGCTGGCAGCTGTGGCCTCTACCCAGCTGGAAGACACAGTCTTCTGGCTGGTAGGTAACTGCCCCAGGCTGGTCCTGGGAGTTTTAAAACTCCTGCTGTGGCCTGAGCCTGTGCCATGGCCATGCTCTCCTCCAGCGGCCAGGTAAGGGGGCCTGGGGGCAGTTCAGGGACAGGTGTGCTGGCCCAGCAGGAAAGGGCACGGGGGAGGGGGTCGGCCTGGGGCAGTGGGAGGACAGCAGCAGGACCAGGGGGGTAGGGAAGGGCTTAGGGGACAGCGGAAGGTCATTAGGGAACAGATTGGGGCTGGGCGGCCACTGGGGGCTTGGGGCCATTAATCTTTGCGTGTATCAGTGCCGTTGTTCCCATCCCTAGTCACACCATCAAGAAGAGATGCTCCAGGCAGCTTCTTTCTGCAAACGGCTCTTTTCAGCAGCATGCCTGGGAAGCATGCCTCCCCTCCCACAAGCTGTAGCCAGGACTGCTATACTTTTTTTTCAGTGGAGGGGTCCATCTGCACTGGCTGAAGATTGGGTAGGAGTAACCAGCACAGGGGTCGGCAAAAGTTGCTGACCCCTGCAATAGGGCCTGATCCTGTTTGCAGGCCAGCGATTCTACAAAGCACAAGAAATGCAGATCTGTACACAACTCTGAAACGTACACAGCTCTGCTCAGTTTGTTTTTCTCTGTGAGCAAGAAGACCTCTGTGTGTCACAGGACTGGCTGGTGTAACACCACTTAGGACTGAGGGACGACCACCACCCCATAGTTAGAGCCTTGTGTGGATACAACTATGTGGATCCACATCTGAAAGAAATGGTCCATTGATATCTGTGGATTTCTGGTTATAACGCAGATAGCCACGGATTTGCAGGGCTCTACCCATAGTTACCCCTCTGGTGAATGCAGGGCTGGCTCAAGGGATTATGGTACCTGGTGCATCCCCCTTCTCATTCATGGAGGTTGAAAATGGTCTTCCAAAGTGCATAAATCTCCAGTATCCGCCTGCAGAGGGATTTAAAGTGCACTCTGCCTATGTGAGTTAAGCTGCTGTTTGACTAACAGTCCCTGAGCTACTAGGAAAGAGTTGAAGTGGCAGGAGCCAGCCTGATCTTTAGGGGGCCTAGGTGCAGGGCTGGCACAAGGCGGTAAGCAGCTGCTGTGTAACAGGGGGGTGCTGGCATTTTGAGGGGCATCAAAAGGGGATAGTGCTGTGGTGCTCCCCGATGACATCACTCATCTGAGCCAGCATCGCTCTGCTGCAAGGGGGTGCCACGATCCCCAGTGCTGGCCCTGCCTAGGTGCCCCTAAGAACTGTCAGCTGAAGCCATGTCTGTCTCTTGCCTCAAAATAAGAGCCGGCCCTGGGTGACCAGCTTTTTAGACAGAGATGAAATGGAGTTTATTGGCACTGATTAGATAGATTCTAGATACGTCACAGCTCTGTGTCAGGGGCATGTGTGGGACCAAATGACCAAGCAGGATTTTCTCCCATGAAAACTCATGCAATAAATAAATTTGTCAGTCTTTAAGTCCCCCAGGACTAGGGTTACCAGATACCGAAACCTGGAAAGGAGGACGGGAAGTATGAAAAGGAGGACATTGGAGGACACGTGGAGAAAATGTAATATTTTTCTGTTCTTAGGTGACCCTGGAACGCTTTCCCCTAAAAATAAGGTATTCTGTGGCATTCCAGCAATACTTCAACCCCTATAAGTAAAAAGCCAGATGAAATCATGTATTTTAAAATACCTGCTAGAGGGAGGACATGAAGGTAAAAAGGCTGCAGCAGGAGGTCCTGGGTTCAAATCCCAAGAGGTTGGCCTAGATGTTCTATTTCAGGGGTGGCCAAACTTACAGAACTCAAGAGCCGCACAAGTCGATTACTGAGCGGCACACAGCCATATACTTTTACCTACTAAATTGATTTGCTGACCTTCTTCCACAAGCCACGCTTCTTCATTCAAGAGCCACCGGCGAGTTCGGCCACGCCTGGTCGATTTATTCTAAGCCATGTCCTCCTTCAGTCCCACATCTGCTAACCCTACACAGGACTCCTTGTTTTGAAGCCTAGACAGGAGGCAAGGTGCTAGTGAGGCCCTGCCCGCGTGCGTCCCCCCCACATAGTGGCCCCTGTTTTTTGCTCCCGCTGCCCCATTCCCGCCCTTTTTATCTATCCCAGCCGGGCCAGGGAGGAAATGCTGAAGGCCGGCCGGGCGGCACGAGGGCACCAGCTTGCGGGAGGCGGCGCGACGGACCCTCTAGGGGCCCCAAGGCAGGGGCCGCGCGACACCTCCACGAGACGCGCGATGGAACGCTCGCTCCACCCCGCCTTCCCAAAGCACCAATCAGCGCTCGCGGAGCCTCTCAGCTGTCTGCAACCTTCCATGGAGACTGAGCCGGGCTGCGGGCGTGTCTGCAGCGCGGGCAGCCCCCGGCCCCGCACGGGGAAGCGGGATGCGGCCCCGCAGCCGGGGAGAGCGGGGTGCCGGCAGCTCTGCCTGTTGCCGCCTGCGCTGCGGCAGCCGTGGGACCGGAAGGGTAGGAGGAAGCAGGAGAGGGTTTCCTGAGATGAGAGATTACTTCCGTCCGTCCGTCCATCCATCCATCCATCCTTCCAGCCGCCCGCTGCTCGCTGTGCGCACGGCCGGGGGCACGGAGGAAGCAGCCCCGGAAGCCGGGGCGGTAGCATCCACACGAGCACCTGCTGTGCTGGCTTGTCCCAAAGCAGAGCCATTTGGCCCCCGGCATTTCTGGGCTCTTTCCCCTCCCCACCCGCAGCGATGGTGGCCAAACAGCGGATCCGGATGGCCAACGAAAAGCACAGCAAGAACATCACTCAGAGAGGGAACGTAGCCAAAACCCTGGTAAGGTGGCAGGGGAGGAGGAGCGGAGGGGATTGCGAGGAAGCCGGGCTCCTCTGGGCCCAGTTGCGGGCTCAGCACGTGGGGAGAGGTGGCATTTGGGAATTGTGAGCTGGGGGGTTAACAGGCCCCAGGGTGGGGCGCAGAGGAGGGTCTTCGGCCCTGTGCGGCCGATGGAGGCAAAGGCGCCTGGCTGGGTAGGGGCGTAGATCAATGTGGTGGTAAACTCGGGAGCGCCTCTCCCAGGCTGCAGCAGAATGGAGGAAAGATCACACCGGGGGGACTTAAAAAAAGTAATTGTCTCATCATGGAAAAATCAGGAGACTGGCTCACACACACCTTCCACATCGACACCCAGAAGGGGATGGACGCGTCTGGGGACTAAGACCGGCTGGAAGTGCCCAGGCGTGGAGGTGTACCCTCAGAGGGGTCTGCCTCGCTAATGGGGACAACGCCAGTGGGGTGTGTTTTATCTCCTGTGGCAACTGCTTATTAAAAGATTAAAACGGAAGAGTTTATTTGATTTTATTAATTGTGAACAGAGTGTTTTCTTAGGCGACAGCCTTGTAGGCCTCTAAACCACTTTTTTTCTTTGCAGTTTTATTTGAATGAGCTGTTCAGCTGGTTGGTCTTTATGGTTGCGTCTTCATGAGAAAAAGATGACGAATTTAGGTCAGCTTAGTGCCGGTTAGTGAAGTGCAGTATAAACTTGATGACTGCCTAGTCAATACAAAGCCTGTGTCAGAACACAAGAGGTAACTTTCAGCTTTTAGGGCTAGCTGCTGCCCTCAGATAGCGTGGGAATAAAACTGAGACCTTAGTAATTCAGCTGGGACCAAAGTCCTCAGACCAACGCAGTCTTGCTTATTAGTTAGGGTAAGATTCTGTTGCAGGTATTTTTAGTAAAATTCAGGGATAGGTTGTGGACAATAAACAAAACTTCATAGAAACCTGTGCCTTGTCCCTTTCTTTTACTAAAACTACATTGGGAGAGGGGGAAAACAGCACTGCTGGGGCTTGCAACTCCTCTAGTCCGGCTGCTGCTCCTGCATCAGGATGGCCACTGATGTTCCAGCCCCAGGGGGGCTGACGCAACCCACGCTGCTGTTTTGGCAGGCCAGGACACTGTACCAGCAGGCCCAGGGCAGGCCACTGCTCAGCAGTTCGGTGGCCCAATGTTGGCCACCAGAGCTATTCCAGTAGCCATTGCTTTTGGCAGCCCCAGGGCTGACAGCTGCTGTAGCCTTGCCCCAGAAGTCCCAGAGGTACTAGAAAGTCACAGAATCCGTGACTTTCATGCCTTGATTTCACCCTTATTTGTTACTTTAAACAAAAGTCACCCATTAAAACAGGGATTTTCAAACCACAGGTCCCAGACCTTCAGGTACTGGATCAGGCCGCCCCCTGAGGCTGCTGCCAAAAGACTGCTCAAAGATGTAATTTTGGGTTTGTGTCCATAAATGATTTTTTTCAACCAGGTCTCAAGAAAAAAGTTTGAAAACCACTGTTCAAAGGTATGCTCTGGTTGTATATGGTGAGGTAGAGAATTGTGTGGTCTGGTTGTATGTGCTGAGGTAGAAAACTGAAGAGCTTAAACCATACTCAGATTTATGCATCTTGTTGTGAACTATGGACTGGGCTGACATTTCAGCTGCTTAAATTCAAAGTGTTCAGAAGTGCTCTTAGAAAACTGGTTAATGGGAGAGAGTTTCACTAAAGTGCTAATTCCCCTTTACTCAGAGTCATTTAGAGCTACTGATATTCTAATAAAACATAAAACACTGAGCGCATGTCCACACATAGGCTTTAAATCAAAATAACTAATTATTTTGATTTAAAAAAGCTTTGGTACACACAACATTTTCTTGTTTCAAAATGATGAACTCTGTCATTTTGAAACAAGGAAAGTTAGAGCGATTCAATAAAACCTAGTTCAAAATCGAAACAATGCTTAGATTGCAACACGGTGTGGATGTGTTATTTCTGTTTAATGGTTATTTCAATTTAACACTTTTGCCCTTCTCCTTCCCAGGGTGCCTTCCTCTATTCATATGTTGGGTGGGGACATGGCCCTTCTAGGGGGCCATGTTGCCACACCTTCCATGGTGCCCCTCTCCTAAATTGAACTAGCAAGTCCTGACCCTGGACATGCTAGTTTGATTTGACTTCCTGGTATGAACCTGTTAAGTCGATTTAGCTTAAATTGACTGAATGACTTTTACAGTGATTTTATTAAATCGATTTAAGTTAAATCGATTTAACTACCAGTGTGTGAACATAGCTTGAGTGTTTGTTAGTAAGTCACTATTTCTTTAAAGTGCAGCCACCCCAAGAATGATCTGTTTCAAAGAGAAACCTGTTACTACAATGTCGGAAAACTGCTGGAAATTCATAACTGTGATTTACACTTTGCCAAGAAGCTCTTGACACTTAGAACTTGTCTGCACTTGCAGAGCTGCAACAGCTCTGCTGTAGGGCGTATGAAGATGCTGTCTATGCCAGCGGCAGAGTTTCTGCTGTCGGCATAGGTAACCTACTTCCCTGAGAGGCAGTAAATTCTGTTGACCTAGTGCTGTCAACACCAGGGATTAGGTCAATGTAACTGCATCACTCAGGAGTGTGGATTTAATACACATTTTAGCAATGTAGTTGTATTAACACAAGTCTGTAGGGTAGACAAACTCTTTAATCTCCTAAAAATCTCTTATTTTAGGATTTTTAGTCAATGAATTAGTCTAGAAGATGAAGTCTCTATTCAGTTAGATTTCACTGTAATCTAGTGTAAACCTAGGCGAATCACAATAGCACCTTAATGATGACCTGAAATGCTCTTTTAAAAATACATTAAAACTGATGAAGTTTTCAGCTCCTTAACGCAGTAGGTAGTGGTTGTCTTTAAAAATGCATTTTAACTTAAAATACTTCAAAGTTGATTTTAAAATGTGATGCTGTGGGGCAGTGCCCCACCAATGGCAAAAAGTAAGGGATATGCCTTTTTTCCCCCTTTACTGTAAGTCATGTGACTTCTTTTTTGTATTGTTCTACCTCTTGCTGATGCATGAAGCAGTTTCCCAGAAGGAAGTGTCTGTGACTAACAACAGACCTATCTCTGGTGAAATTATTTATGACTTTCTTTTATTATTTGAATTCCTTTCCTGTTTCTGATAACACTGAGCACTTAGCATTTGGTCCGGCTCCCCATGTAAGTCAGTGGTAAAACTCCTGCTGACGAACCATGGAGAATTAAAACTTTCTGTAGCAATTTTCATCCAGAAAAAAGGCTGGGTCTTTCTTATTAGCACTGTTTATTTAGATGGGAAACAGAGACGTTATATGACACAGCCAAGTTAAGAGGGCAGGCCAGTGGAAGAAACAGGGATAGAATCTATTTCTCCTCCACTGTAGTCTGGTGCCTTGTCCACTGGAGAATGCTAGCTTGTCATCCCTTTGGGTTTTCTCCTGTCACCTTTCTTTGTTTTTTGCTATCTTTTCCCCTCCTTCTTTCTTTTTTCCATTCTCCTTCCCTGTCTTCTCACTTGCTACTCTCCTCCTACCACGTCTTTTCCCATTTTCCCTCCTACTGGCCACTTTTCTGCCTCCAGCCTCCACTCCCTTAGCTTTTCTCGCATGCAGCATGAATGAGAAGCTGTATGTTCCTAAAAATAAAGTAGTTTGGATGAGAACTGCAGGCTCATTGTTATTTGTATTTGTAGCCTAGTACCTTCTAGTCTAGACTAGAGACCTCAACCAAGACCAGAGTCCCTTTGATGAAGTCATAGTAAACCAGAGTCCCTTTGAAGGCATAGTAAAGAGTGTCACATAATGGCTGTATTCACACACGGGGTTATTTCGATACGGTTGCTTCGAAACAACTTGTATCGAAATAACGCCTTATTTTGAAATAACAATTCGAATTAACAGTTTGTTAATTCGAATTAAGGAAAAAAGCTCAAAGCGAAATAGCAGGTTCAGGCAACAGTTATTTCAAAACAAGTCGCCGCTGTTTCGAAACAACATGTTCGCACGGCATTGTTTTGTCCCTGCATGGGGTTTAACTTGTTTCGAAACAACGCCGTTGTTTCGAAACAATGGGACCCGTTGTTTCAAAACAACCGTGCATCGTGTGAACAGCCTAAATCTTATTTCAAAACAACCTCTGTTGTTTCGAAATAAGAGGGCTGTGTGAACACAGCCAATAAGAGACCATCATTGTGCCGAACTGCTTACAGTCTAAATAGGCAAGACTAACAAAGGCAAGTTATTATTTTTGCCATTTTGCAGATGAAGAACTAAGGCACAGTGAAATTAAGTGACACTGAAAGTCACACAAGAGGTCTGTACAAGACCTTGAATTGAACCAGATCTCTGTAGTCCCCAAGCACCTCAAATTCTATGTACAGTTCTGCACCTTGGACCCAGATATGTGACTATCGATTCCTCCTTTGCTTGCCTGCTCAGTCCTGACGTTAGTGTTCTTTGAATGCCTTGCTTCTGTTGATTATGCCCCTGATATCTCATGTCATTATATAACACTCCACTCATGGCATGGCTGGTAAGAAGCCTGTAGGCTCAATGATCCACCACTTCATCCTGTGTGGTCCTTGCAGTCTTACAGTTAACATGTTTGTATTTGTTCTGTTATAAAAGCCTCTAGCCAGTGAGCTAGGCTCAGCAATAATCATATTTCAGACCAAAATGCAGCAGTTCAAAATGACCATAAAAGACCAGGAACTTTTTTTGGCACATGCTGACCAAAATACGATAAAATAAAAATACTGGTAATGTCCTTTGATTTTGTTTTTAACAGCTTCAACTCTCCAGTGGGTATGAATTGGCTCTAGGCTATGAATTTTGTTCTAAAGTGACAACCCAATTTGGGAACACAAATTATTTTTCAAGCACCCAATGTCAACTAGCTATCTTAGAAAATATTTAAGAACACGTTTTCTGTCCCAAAGAACCTACCAGGTTGTTAACAACAAAGATGAGTGGTAAACATTTGCAAGTGAGGGAGAGGAGAGGACAGAAACTGATAAGCAAGCAGTGAGGAATAAAACTTTACCTTTCCCCAGAGAAATTCAAGAAGACCGATCTGCAGAGAATCTGTATGAGGCAATATTCTATTTAAAGGGGAAAAAGCCAGAAGATTTCAATAATATTGAATTAAGCTGTCTGATCTAGTGTAAATACGATTACCCACTGTTATTCTTCTGTTAGAGTATTGTACTTCAGCTTTTAATTTCAGTTTCTTAACATTCTTGTGAAGCAGTTATGACAATGAAGTAAACTGTTTTATGTTAGATCTTTTGAGTGTGTTCTGTGTTTGAGGTTTACACCTGAAACCGCGCCAGTTCTGTATCTTGATTTTCTGCTTCTATTTTTAAATGAGATACCAAGGCAAATGGTTAAACTGGTAACAAACTGAAATCTTCTTTTCCCCCTACATTTTAGAGGCCCCAAGAGGAGAAATATCCTGTAGGACCGTGGCTACTGGCACTGTTTGTTTTTGTTGTCTGTGGATCAGGTATGAACGCACCACTGAGAATAGGTAAGGGTGGGATGGGGAGAGTTAAGATGCAAGCAGAAAAGCATTTCATGGCCTGATTCAGCTCTCACTGAAGTCAGTGGAATGGTTCCCAGTTACTTCAGTGAGCTCTGAAAGTTCATGGATAAAATTCTGGCCCTGGATGAATGCACACAACTTCTACAGGAGCCAATGAGAACGTCTGTGTTTGTATTTATGAGCAGTATTTGATTCTTGGCATGCAGTGCAACTCTGGATCTGTTCCAGAGAAACTTAGATGAGCATTCAGGAAAAGTTTCTGGTGATTGCAAATGGCTTAACTTGCTGTTTTTCCTTTCAAATCTTTATCATTAATTACTTACTATGTAGTCTTGCTCAGCATAAACACATTCCAAGGGGGAAGCTTTTTTCCAAGCTAAAACTGTTGGTCTAAAACTGGACTTTCATTTCTATGTGGGACTGGATGGCTCAGGTTCCCTGGCCTGTTTGTTTTCTTTCACCCCTAGACTGTAAGTTTGAACCTGGAATGGGATGGTAACAGAGTTACCATGTGAAGATGAGTATTGTTTGTGGGGGGTGTTGCCCTTCCCAAACTGTGCGCCTCAGGCAGGCATGGATTTAGCTCCCCACTGGCAGCCCCATTGGCCTGACTGGAGCCGTCCTCCAAATACAGAAATCAAACTACACCTATGCATGTTAAGTATATTCAGTGGCATTATGAGTTCTTTGTAGCAGTCCAGTTTCTAGGTATCAAGATCACAAAATCTGCATTGCAGTTTAGCTCCAGTTGGCTCCCTTATTGGCAGAGTCGGCAAAGAGGCCACTGAATGGGAGAGATTGGGATCCAAGAGATGTCTCCAGCCCTGAGCTAAGACTGAGTGGTGTGCGGGAACATGGGATTCCACTTCCTATGCTGCACTCCTTTTGCACATTAGAGGAGCTTCTTTCCCCTGGGTGTCAATGTAGGATCTTTCATAAGACCTGACAGGTGTTTTATAGCTATTTTTTTTTTTATAAAAAACCCCAAAGTGGAATGGGTCATGGGTAAACCTACCCTGGAGTAATGTTTTATGTGAAGATGAATTCACTGGTGTTGCTCTGTTCATAGAGCTACCCATTGGTATTTCACTGTTTTCATTGTTTGCAATACAGTGACCTTTGTTTTTCTGTCTGACCTTAAAGTTCTCAGAAGTGGCATTCATTATGTTGCGATTGTTTTGATTTTGTACCTGGTCTTAAAGCATGATTTCAACTCCACACAAAAACAAACAGTGGTGATAGTAAATCCATCACCCAGGGCCCATTACAGCTAGATGTGTTATCTTAACTGTGCTAACATGAGGGCTGACGCTGCTTTCTTATGCACTCAAAGCTCCCCCTCCCACCAAAGTCCCTGGGAGTTTTTCCTGAATGAAGGTTGTCATTGCTAAAGCTAACGTGTAAAGCCAATTGACAAATTGACCAATTTGTTTCTGGTCACCTAGCTCCAGTGCAGAAATGTAATGGAGGACCACCTTCTGGTGACCAAAAGTAAAATTGCCAGTGCCTAGCTGTGAGCAAATTTTGTCCACCCCTGTGTAAAGCATAAAACCTAAGAATGGCCATGCTGGGTTAGACCAATGGTTGAGCTAGTTCAGTATCCTGTCTTCTGACAGTGGACAATACCAGATGCTTCATAGGGTATGTATAGATCAGGTAATCATCAAGTGATCCATTTCCCTGTTACCCATTCTCAGCTTCTGGCAAACAGAGACTACGGCCACTTCAGAGCATGGTTTTGCATCTTTGCCCATCCTGGCCTGTAGTCATTGATGGACTGATCCTACATGAACTTACTTAGGTTTTTTCTGAACCCCAGCTTCAGACTGCCCCAAAATCTCAAGATTTCAATTAGCCTGCAGCTCCCAGCTATTTACTTATTCCCTTATGGAGCTTCTAACTAAGAATAAAGATGTCAGCACTTCTTAGATACATCAGTGTGTTGTCAGTGTCTCAGGAAATAATGGTGTCTTCCCAGGACAAGTCATCAAGACGTTGTAAGTGCACATTGGCAGAAAGAACAAAGAGCAGGGTCAACGTGCTGCCTCCTATTTAGATATTATTTCCATTGGCGGTGTAGGGTGAGGGCACTGATGGATCCCACTGAGGTCTCCATGATAGTGGACGGTGGTGCCCAAATAGCACACAGGCCCCAGAGAGCTCATGACAACAAAACATGTAGAGAAAGGGAAAAGTGGTTTTAAAAAAAAAAAAATTAAAAAAGGGAATTGAGGATCAGTCAACAAAAAAAAGCCAAAATAGTTTTATTTTCTAAAAATAAGTACATTAAACAGCTGGATGTGGAAGATGCACAAAAGATAAAATAAACACACGGGTGATATGACTGACCATACGCACAACTGATGGCTATGTAAGAATATTTTGTGATGTGGCATGCAATCCTGCAGTCTTTACTCACACTAAACAGTCACTGACTGAAATGGGGGTGTTGCCTGAGCGAGAAGCACAGAACTTAAAGGTTGATTTTTATCATTGTTCAATGCTGTTGTGTCAGACATTCAGACTTTAGTCATCAGTAGTGAATTCACTATGGCTATGTTTGTTTCTTCAGTAATGAATCCATTCAACAAATACCTCCTTTTTCCTCGAACATTTTCTGCGCTATTACAATCACATACAACTCTCACTGTAGCCCTTTTAATTATCATTTGCACTGTGGCCCCATCCCTATGGTGCCAGGCACTGTACGACCATCTAACCAAGAGATGGTACCTGCACTGTTGCCCATTTCTTTGTACCATATAAATCAAAGGCCCAGTTCTATCACCAGATGAAGTACATGCATAGTTCTTGTTCAGTTTGGAAAGTGGACCTCAGTTCTGAGATGCTGCCATTTTGGAAATGGTTTTTAGCATTATTTTTGTGTGAGGGAGGGAATTCTTAGCTTGTGTAGCTAAGATTTACAGGTATTAAATCCAGAGGAGACCACTTGGCTCATACAGTGTGATCCCAACCTTATGGAGGACTAGTCTCCTCCATTGATAGCCCCCACCGAACTGCTCTTACTGCTGAGAACTTTCTTCTTAATGTCTAACCAGAACGTTTTCCTTCCTTAACTTCAGGCCATTGCTCGCTATCTGCCATCTTCTGAGAATGGAATAATTCCCTTTCTTCGTTTCTGTTATTACCTTAAAGGTATTTATAAATTGTGATCATGTTTTTACCCATTGCTTCCCTGGTCTTCTCTTTTCTAGAACATGCCCATTTTGTCCCCTTGTTCTTTCCCTGTAGGTTATATATCAGTTTCCTGTGTCCTCTGTGTTGCCCTTCTCTATATTTGCACTAGTGTTTGTATATGCTTCCCAAATTTTGAGAACCAGAAAGAAACTCAGTATGTAGTTTTTACACGTGAAGTCTATTTATATATCTGAGACCAGCAATGGTTTCTGTTCCATTTGCTTGTTTTTCAGTGGTGTTGCACTTGAACCTCATATTTTGCATGCTGTCTACTATCACGCCTTGGTCTTTGGCAAATCTTCTGTTTCCCAGAGAGCTGTCCTCCAGTTTGTATCAGTGATGTTTACTTCCTCTTCTGAGGTATAATAGCTTTAGTATTTGATTTCATCTCATTGCATGTAGCCCAACTGACAAAATGATTCTTATCTTTCTGTGTATCTGGCTAGTCCTTCAAGGCTCAGATTGTCAGCAGTTTGAGCCTGGTTAAATTTACATTTTCCTCTAGATTACTAAGAATGTATTAAATAATAGAGGCGCATCACAAATATAGAATTTGCCATTTACAGAATCTCTGCTATTCAGGTTATTAATCAATTTCTAGTCTCCAATTTGATAGAAGTATCTTGTTAGTATTAGTCACTGTAGTAGAATTAAAATATACTTGTATAAGAAAAATAATCTTATTAAGAGGAAGGTTGTAGACATCCAAAACCTGTTGCACAATCCAAAGAGTTCAGCAAAGAGAATTCTGGCTAGTCCCAGAACAGCCAACAGTGGTCAAAATGCTGCCTCCAAGATCTCGCATCATAAACTGACTGTCTTTAGAGAGACTACTTCATTGGACCGAAGTGCCTATCATGTGTGGAATGTAGTAGTTAGAATATGGATTTGGAAGTTCAGCCTCCTGGGCTGCTATTTTTTCAGTTCTGCCACTGATACACTGTCTGAACTTGTGTAACCTTGTTAAGCCTATGTTCACCCATCTGTATAAAGAACATGATGCTTATCAATCTGAGGTGATGTGAGGTAACATTAATTAATGATTGCAGAGTGCTTTGAGACCCTATGGTGAAATTAACTATATAAGCACCAAGTATTATTGTTGTAAAAGTTGGCAGGTTTTGGAGGCCAGCTGAGATTCTAATCTAATGATAAAAGATCTATACAACACGAGGGGATGTAAGTGAATGAACTTGAATTGGAGTTGTTTGGTAGATCCATCCATTTCTTTACTAAATCACTGAAGAGAGCAAAGAAAGATAATTGGGTGGAGTGATCTGTTTAAACAAACCCAGGGTGCATGTTGGTTTAGAGATTTCTTTTTCCCATGTTTACATTCACCCCTTTTTTTCTATGCTTAGACAGTTTGCTTAGAACAGCTGTCAAGCTAATCGGCCAGTGCATATTTTTCTTGTTACTTGCCCTTTGTACTGGTCATTGGCACCTCTTCTGACTCACAGGATTGACTAAAGAGATTGCGGGCATGCAAGATTTCTTTAGCAGGTTCATTGCATCCACAAGCATATACACCTTTTTCCATCAGGCACCCTGGCACCAACTCTTTTTTACTCTCTGATCTTGGCATCTCCAGCAGTCATTTCCAATAATTTCCCTCAATCCTAGAGGAGGTTGCCCCATTATCATTAGAAAGGGTTGGAAACCCTGCACCAATAATTATTTATTCCAGTGCAAGATAAATGAAGCTTTCCAACTCTGTTGGAGAGTTGACTTATCTGCTGATGTTGGTTTGCACTGGTCCTTCTCTTTTTGCCATCTTACTTTTCTGATTGCGTTGTAAAGTCTTTCATTACTTAAGACAAATTCTCTTCATTCCTATAGCTCTCACAATTTTGGTTTGCTTCTTTTATGCTCTGCTGGGGCTAGGTTGGATCTACTGAGCTCCCCCCCTTTTTCATTTCCTATGTACACTTCCTTCAGTTCAGATCTTGCTCTATCCACCTTTTCATCTTAGATGGGTTTTTAAATTTCTCTTTCTTCTACTTTGTTGCTGGTTCACACTCCAACTCTTTCATTTTGCCTGCTTTCTTTATTTTTGCAAGGTTTGCAGTATGAAAATGTAGTGGTAGGCATCTGCCTTTTAGAATTGGGTGTTGAATCCTGCAGAGTGCCAAGGGTTTTCAAATGCTTTTTCCATCCCCTGACTTGTTGCAGTTACAAATCCCACTCTTGGAAATCAGCTGCACTGTCACAACATCAGAGGACCAAGGACATCAGGACCATTTTAATGTCCCTGCTTCATGCCTGCTAAGTCATTCTTGTATACTTAATGCTTGAAATACTGCTCTGCAACCAATAGAACCTCTTCTGCTTATTAATAATAAGCCGTTGGATCTGTTAGTTACTAACAGTTTCTTTTGCAGGCTCTATGTCCCTGTTGAATATTGTTGCCTTTGAATGCCTCCAGGTCTCTTTCCCTGCTTTCTTGTCTTGTTTCTCTTGCTCAGCCATCCAGGCACTGTTATTTTCTCAGCTCTGCTCAACCGCCATTAAGTTATCAACTTGTCAGGGGCTAGACTCCCCACTTCCTCTCTCTCTCTTTGAACTTCCTCAGCAATTCCCTCTTCGTGTCTTCCTGTACAGTGCTGCACTTTGGACTCAGATGTTATTATACAGATTGACTCACTAGTTTACAGGCAGAGCTGTATTCTCTGTGGAGTCCGATTTTGATAGAATCTGTTGTAAAAATGGAGCTTTCTGCAGTAAAGTGGATCAGGCAAACTGAGCCTAAGGGGTTACAGAAGCAGGTGATTTTCACTAGGCCATTCGACTTGTGGTTTAGTTTAATATGAGATTGCATGAGGCTTAACTGAATGGACTGCAGGGCAAATCCAGTTTGATTCAGGAATTGTGTTTATGTAAGCAAGGAAAATACACTTCAGAGAAGAAAATTCTAAAAGGACTGACAGTACAAAACAAAATATGAAGCAAATCAACCTAAAACAAAATCACGTATTTAAAAAATCAACTCCACAAACCCTACCCAGAGTTCCCACACAAAAGAACTGCCATAGGCTCCATGACATCCACACTGTATTTTGCTTTGGGTCTGAAGGTCTCAGGTAATACAGGGATAAGTGGCAGTACAAAACACTCTGCTAAACAGGTCAGATCATTCTGGCCCAGATCCTCAGCTGCTGTAATTTGCCATCGCTTCCTTGTTTTATGTACACCAGCAGAACCTCTGTGCCCTACAGTTGGCCATCATTTTAAAAAAAATGGGTTTGGTATTCACGTCCAGAATGAAGACTGCATCCCACAAACCCTCATAGAAGGAGTCCTTAACCACACCGGTTGGACATGTGCTCACCAGCGCAGGTAGGCAGCCATCAGCTAGCTCAGCTCTGGTTTGCACACTAAAAATAGTGATGTGGCTGTGGCAGCTTGGGCTACTTACCCAACCCCTTGAGTACTTACCTGGGTGGCTAGTTTGGGCTGCCTCCGGTTTGTAGCCACTCTGCTATTTTTAGCACACTGGCCCAAGCAGAGGAAGGGTGTGTCCATCTCCCTGTGTTGGGAAGCGCTGTGTCTGGTATGTTGTAGACATGCCCTCATTGACATCAGTGGGACACATAAGTGAGCATCTGCAGGATGAGGGCTCAGACTCAGGACAGATTACTGTGGAACAGCAGGCAACATCGTGCTTCCTGCGTCTTACACGTTTTACCTTTCTCTGGGGTTTTTTTGAGTTTGACAGACAACATCTCAAAGCTTCAGAAGGGCAGCAGACGAGAGTGTTCTGTGAAAATACAGTTGCGGGGCATGTTGTAGATCCTTGGCGTCTGCAGCAGCCTCAGCATGGACTGACTCCTGCACTTGCACTCACCAGCTCCAGGAAAAGGCGATCCCTCTGGATGCCACTACAGAACCAGGACCTTAGGAGGCAGCAGTGGTACTGAGTAATAACTTACATAATGGTTGTATGATTAAAAAATCCTGAAGCCTTGCAATGTATATAATATCCCTTGAAGTCAGTGGGAATTTTGCTTGCAAGAGGTCTGCAGAATCAAGCCCTTAATAATTAAGGTGTTAAGTGTAATAAAGGACAGGAAATACAGTAACTCAGTGCTCAGGTCTGTTCCTCTCTGGACGTATCATGATGTTTTGTACCATCAGTTTTGATATAAACAGGAATTTCTGTTTCAAACACAAGGCACAGTCTGCCTCGTTTCTTGTTTAGTTAGTGCTGGGAAACTAACAAATTTTAAGACTCTCTCTGCTGCATCTCAACTGAGTAGTCAACACTGCTCTTCTTCGTGACCTGCAAACATAGACCCCCCCAGTCCTATGAGCAGGTCTTCAGAGGCAGACACACATACAGTGGAGCCCTGCATGGGCCTATTGGAACTGAGGTGTTTGCAGGATTGAGATGACAAGGTGCCATCCTGTAAAACCTTGCTCCCAAAGATCAGCTTCTCTGCAGCAGCTTACACGAATGCATTTTTGCAGGCTTGAGCCTGCTGTGTGGAATAATACATGAGATCAGATGGCCCAACCCCACAAATTAGTTTTAGCACTTATTAAAGTAGGCCAAGCTTGTGAGAGGTCATAGACCTGTTACTGGCCTATCTACCTTGAAGCAGCTATTTTATAAACAGCCCTGAACAAGAAGTGATTGTTCCCAAGAAAGAGACCCACCAACTTGTTAAGCGTATACAGCTGTGCCTGACATTAGTTCTTCACACACTCTAATCTAAAGGGGGTCTAATCCCTCATTGGTTCTGGGGGTTTATGCATGGTACTTCAATTAGTGTTCAGAGAAGGAAACTACATAAACCTTTTTGCATCAATGAGGGAAGCAGGCCCGTACTTGAAAGAAGTGCACAGATCTAACTACTGACTAGATAACATCTCACTGTGCATATGAAAACATGAAACATTCGGCTGTTTAAAGTAGCTGTATCAGAGCACAAGACAGAATTTTAGGAGTGTTAACCAGCATTTAAGCAGCCTCTCTTTTTGTCTTGTTTCAGCTATCTTCCAGATCATTCAGAGTATAAGGATGGGCATGTGAGGAGCTGTGTACATTTGACATTGCCTTTATCATTCACCATGGTGGACCAGATACAATTTTAGCGTGCCATAAATGTGAAGAGCTCTTATCTGAGAGTCACTGCGCATTTCCTCTTGAACGGGGCAGACCAAATTACTTTTTGACCTGTCGTATTGGTTGCGTACATGTTTTAACTGCCACAACAGAAAAGGACATTTTGCCTTTCTATTGACTTAATGAGTTAACCATATTGGTTAACTGTCCCAGTGCTGTTCAGCTGATTTCTTTCTTTTTACCTAATATATTTATGTGTGATTATGTGAGTGCCTGTGTATCTACTCTGTACTTTGTGTGTACATTATAATTGTTTTATGCTGGAAATTTGTTTTTATTACAAATAAATATTCACATGCAACTTGAAGACATTTGTTCCATTTTCCCAAATATATGGCAGTATAAAGAGCCTTTTATTTTCCCCTTACAGCACACACTAATGACCAAATCTTAAGCACCTTACTCAAGCAAATCTCTCAACATATCAGATTTGTCCTAACACAGGTGCAAATCAAGAGTCACTAAATTTCATGTCTTTGGAGTTACACTGGTGTAAAACTGTTCCGAGACAAGAAATTGGGCCACTGGAAGTTGGCCTAAGTAAAAACTAATTCAAAACTCAGTGAGGACATGAGGAATAGTTGTCCTGTTATACCCATGTAGGAATGAAATTTTCACAGCAGGTTGTTTTCAGGATTTTCCTTTGATAGGTAGTCTCAGAAAGCTGTTTGCAAGAGATGTTCCCTTCCGAAAGCAATTGACTTGAGCAGATTTAGATGAAGGGTTGGCATCCTTGGTTCACTCAAATCCCTTTGTTTCGGGAACTCCACTCCTAAATGTGTAATAAAGTGATGATTGTTCTATAGATGCCAAATGTCGGCCTTCAAGAAGTGTGTTCTTGGTGTGGCAAACCAGGACAGAAAGAGATAATTTAGCCATACACGAAGAAAAAGGGAGGATTTGCATGCATGCAAGTATCAGGTGACTGCCTGTAACTGACTTAGGCAATTAACTACAAAATCCCCACCAAAAACACTAGGCTGGGCTTAATAAGGGGCTTAAAGTAGGTAGGCATCCAACTCCCTTAAACCTGCGGGCAAATCCCAGCCCCAATTAGTGCCTCAAAATGTATTTTTTAAAAACAGATGTGAGAGAAGACCCAAGACGCCTCTCAAATTTGATCAAGGGATGAACTGTCACTGGGCTCTTCTTTTCAATAAATTGTCAAACAAAGTCTGCAAATCAATTATCTTTGCCTAGGTGAGGGGGAAATATTAGGAACATACTTCCTTTTGCTACCTCCCCCAGCCACTCTCCACACTTTCTCCATAATCCTATCCACAGTGGACCAGCTACAATTACTACCCACACCTTCTGAGGCAAGTAGTCTCCAAGATGGCAATGCTCCCAGCCACAGCTAACTAGAGGGACTGTGGGAAGGGCTCATCTAAAGGAGGGTGCCCTGTTTTGTCAGCGCATAGTGTTATCCATTAAGGAGAAGATTTTCAAAGGCATAAGGAGCATTAGGAATCCAGCTCCCACACACAATCTGAGCATTTGGGTGCCTTTGAAAATCTGCCCCCAAAATAGCCAAAAACTTCAAAGTTATTTTTAAAGGTGAAAGACAATTTCAGCTCCTAAATCTATTTTTAGGCATTAAATAAAAGTGGCATGAGTTTCAAAGGTGCTGAGCACATCCTTTTGGACTTACATGTACTACATAGAGTAGCACCTGCAGATCAAGTCCCTATTGCTCACTGTGCTGTGCAAACCCGTAGGAAGAGAAAGGCCCTCCCAAAAGTCACAAGCTAAATAGACAAGATCAGATAATCAGTGAGAGGAGAAACAGAGGCATGAAAAAGTAAAGATGATTTGCTCCAGCTAACACAACTGATTATTCTTGACTCTCCCATTAGTAATAATATTTAGCTCTTATGTAATGCATTTTCTGTACATTCCAAAGCACTTTATAAAGGAGGTCAAAGTATCGATATGCCAATTTACAGCTGGGGAAACTGAGGCACAGAGTCGACCACAGTCTCCCAGCAGACCATTGGCAGATCCTAGGTCTCCCCCTTACCAATCCAGTACCTTCTTCACTGGACCATATTCTAGCTCCCATTGACTTCCTTCCAGGCTATTTAACTCTTCTGAGCGCGAGGCCATTTATACTCAGGTGCCTAAAAATGGATGATAGAATCTAACTTTAAGCACCCAAGTGTGAAAGCTTTGTCCTAGTTTTCTGCCTCACAAAGTTTATCTTCAAGGCATTTTTCAACTGAGTGTTTACATTCCTGGCCAAAGAGCAAAGGAATGGCCACTGGCTTGTCCCAGTCTTAAATAAATGGATTCCTCTGGTTCATAAGATTAGCTGGTCAAGACTTGACTTACATGTACACAAATGTGTTTTTCCTTATTCATTCTGATGCAAACTCATCACATGCAGTAAAGCTTTCAGCTGCATGAGAACACAAATACAGCAGTTAGCATATTCAGCAACAAATGTATGCCTGGCATCTCTCTTAATCTGAGTTCAGAGCTGCTGCATGAAAGGAGGTGGGTTCCTTCACTAACACCATAGAGGCAGCTAGAGTTGTCAATTACTGTCACAAGGCCTCCCGTCTTCCTCCTGTGCCAGAAGAATGTTCTGTCTCTGCAGGCAATATACATCAGCTTACAGCTCTCTACATTTTTGTCTTTTTTTCCGCTAAGACTGAGCTAGCCCTTTTTTACCTCATTTCTCTTCTCAGGCTTCCCCTCACGTGGCACAGTGCTTTGACTGTGTCTGGGCACTGCAAGCCAAGTGGCCATGCTCAGTCCCATGGAGTAGATGAAACAAAAGGCCTGTTCCTGCGCCCCCCCCCCCCCCCAAAGCAAGGCACACCTGGATGGAAAGAAAGAGCTGCCATTCCTAGTTTCAACGAAGACTTATAAAACAGAAAAGATGGATTATCTATGACAGCTGCAGCGCCTCTATAAGGGACTTTTCCGCTTCTTTTTGTTCGGGGCTGTTACATTCCAGCTCATAAATGAAGGGTTTTAGAAAGAAACAGGAAGCTTGAAGGCAACTAAAAGATTAAAGTGTGCTGCTTGGTGCCTGATTCTGGTCTTGCATTTGCTCAGCAAGAGGCCATTTGACTTAATCTCACCGTATTTGTGATTTAGGAAAAGGGTCATTGTAGGTACTTTAACCTGCACATGGCAAGACTCCAAGTTACTGTCAGTTGAGAATCAATAATGCAAAGAGACAGTGGTTTGTGACTCACTGGATTATTCTCTCTGAAAATATAATTTGAATTTACTCCAATCTCAGGGCATAGGAATTGTATCATACTGTATGAAGTGACAACATGAGACATGAAATGGGTGGCATATTCTTAGGGCTTGTCTGTACTGAGGATGTTTGCACAAAGATAGCTATACCCCAACACAAATCTGCAGTGTAGATGCACTAAAATGGCTTATATAGCCTGATTCCAAACCACATTAGTGCAAGCCCATGGTACTACACTTTTACACTGGAGTATTGTCAGTTTTGGTACGCATTCACCCAGCATAAACAGGTTTTGAGTGTATGCAAGTTCTAGATAAAAGCCTTGCTGTGACTGCCTCTCTCTTGCTGCACCTTGGACAAGAGCTTCTATATGATGCTCTGCCTCCCCTCACAGGGGGAGGGGGGAGAGACCATGGTGCATCATGGGAGGTGTGGTCCAACTCACGAATCTGGCCTAGAGGAGAATAGGAGCATGAGGTACTCACACTACAGCTCCCATGAAGCACCACAGGAGTGTTTGTGAATCAAAATATTTTTGGTTTTGACTGAAATGTTTCACTTTTCCAAATTTATTAAAGTCAGAATTTTCTGTGAAAGTCTCCCCCACCAATCACCCTTCCCCCACAACTACCATTTTCTAACTCAGTCTAAATTATTATGTCATAAGTTAAACGAATTTATAGGTCTTGGCTTAGTCCTGGTGGACAGTTGTACGTGTCTTTGAACCACAATATGATTGTCAGATTATGGTGAAGAAAAAGCCTGGCCTGGGCTAACTGAGCAAATGCAGGGACAGACTGAGGTGCAGGGACAGATTGAGGTAATTGAGGTACTGCACGGCACTGTTATTTGTATAAGCATAAACAGTACACATATCAGAGCAAAGGCATGAATGTATCACGCTGTGCAATAACACAGATAGATATGCCACAGTGTGTGACCTGAGGCCTATGTGTCTGTCTACGTGAGAAGCTAGGAGTATGACTCCCCTGCTCATGTACACACATTCACACTAGCTCAATGAGTGTTAACATGAATATGAATAGCAGAGTGGCCACGTGGACACTGGTAGCAGCAGCGGAGGCACAAGCTATGCCATATCAAACACAAACTTGCCTGATGCAAGTTGGTATTAGTGACATTCCCCTCTTGCAATCTGGACTGGTACGTCATCCCAATTCTCCACTCTAGGGCTCCAACATACCCTGCTTTGCTGTGTGAATCCCCACTCCTGAGTCAGCTCATACCCAGGCGCCTGTATGTACTCAGTCCCTGAAGAGGTGGAAGAGTGTTCTCACTAGCCACTCATGGGATGGTCCCACAGCAACACCCCAAGTCCCAGATGCAACCCCAGGAACTTCTATCTTGTAAGGTTCAGTGCACCCCCATTGGGCCTTGCAAGATCATCTCCACTTGTCCATCTATTTAACAAAGAAATTGATTTGCACCAGCTTTGCTCTCAGTCAGCCCTTTATGCACACTTCCATTCAACACTGCACTTTTTTTAGAGAAAACAAACATGAGTTTATTGACTCCAGTAAGATTTTAAGTGATTATAAGTCAAACTAATATAAAATCAGTTAATCATGCAGTCAAGGAGATAACCACAATCAAATAAAAGAAAAAAAAATCACATTCTAAACTAAACTCACTCTTATAGGCTATGTTTAGCTTACCACACAGGCTTGGTTATGATGATCTTTAGCCAGACTCTGATCTGTGGATAGGCATCAATCCTTGGAAGATGAAATCTGGCAAACAGACTCAAACAGCTCAAGGGGTCTCCTTTTCTTTTCCAAAACCCCTCAGCCCTTCCCCTAGTAGGTGATTTTTCATGTTCAGCAATGGGCTTGTTCTTTCCCTCTTGAGGCAAGGTGTTTAAGCTACACAGTTCTTGTATGCTTACCTCTTCAGGGTGTGTAAACATACTTCTGTTTGTCTGCATGTATCCAAGCCAGGTGAGGCATTTGGGGACATGACCCGGCAGACTTTCATATCTGTACACCTGTATGACATTGCAGAACACATGCTACCATGACAGAAATGTAGAGCATGCCATGAGTATTCCCAGAACAACTTACCTGACATATTTTGCATTAATCCAGTGGTTCCCAACCTCTTCAGTAACACAGCTCACTTCAGTAAGACAATTCCATGGCACACCCACTTTTTTCAATCAAACTGATTGCTTATAAATGTCATATTTAGTTACATTTACTACAGTTATGGTATTACTAGAGAGGTTTGCAACAGAGCGCATACAACAAGCTACAGAAGGATCAAATGCCTTAATGTTTCAAATGCACTTGAAAAAAATACGTCATCTCTATTTTTCCCTTTGGCTTCCTGTGTCCAGAACATTCAGGTTTTAGATTCGAAAGACCGATATCTCACTTTGAATTTGATGATTAATTTTCACAAATTTTATGAGTTGTAATTTTGGTTGGATAGTATATTGCTTAAGATGAAACAATGTTTGTTTTACATTGATTTTCATTACTGTTGTACAAAATTTCATGACACACTTGGACAGTTCTCATGGCATACTGGTGGGCCATACACTAGATAATACCCAATTACACTGTAAGGGTGAACAGGAAAGATACGCAAATCATTACAAGCAGGCACATAGGATGCAACATGTCACAGTATACATTTGGCATAGCTCAGCTGTACCTCCACACCAGGCTACCATAACTACACTGCTATTTATACTTGAACTAGCATGAGTACCTGCACACTCGCAAGTGAAGATATATCCTAAGATAGAAAATACAACAGAACAGTTTTAATATTGCAGTTCCCTTGATCAATTAGCTAGCTGGGATCATTAACACTCAATGGGTATGTCTAGATCTCAAAGTTTTTTTGAAATAAGGAGGCTTATTTTGAAAAAAAACTTTATGCCTGTCCATACAGGCATTTTAGTAGTTCAAAATAAGCGCTTCGTTATTTTGAAATAACAAAGTGCTATTTCAAAATACTAAAACCTGGATTTATTTTGAAATATTGATTCTTTTGAAATAGCTATTTTGAAAAAAAGCCATTCCAAACCACAGAAGTGGCTTTTTTTTCAAAATAATAGCCCTTTATTTTACGTTGCCTTTCCCTAGACTCCTATTTTGAAATAATAAATTCAAAATAATGCTATTTCAAAATAGTTAATAACTATTTCACAATATCTGTGGCAGTGTAGACATAGCCAGTATGGCATACGCTTTCATCTCTCCTATTTAGGCTGAGGTTATTATTAATACAGCATACTGCACTTTGTAGTTATTGTTCTATCAGTATTTGACACAGTTGTCTCATCAGTAAATATCCTATATTACAGAGGTATTGGGAGGTAGTGTCTGTGAAGCACTTTAAGCTCATTGAATGAAAAACATGTAAATGCCAAAGTATTACACTCTAACAGTTAACATGACAAATGGAGCACCGTTGGTATCTTTCTGTGATATATTTTCATAAGATACTCATTCCTTTCCCTCTTCTAAAAACTATTTTTCCCAAAAGAATGATGTAAGACTTCACATTTATATGGCACTTTCACTCTTCAAATGGTCTAACTAACTAACTAACTAACTAGTGTTGAGTGTTTAGTGTTCACAGATCAGAAAAGCTCTTGTTTTAGCGTTGCTTGAATACATCTGCCACAGCAACACTATATTTCCATTTTCATGGTTTATGGAATGAAACGGTTACTTACCTGTAACTGGAGCTCTTCAAGATGTGTTGCTCATGTACATTCCAACTCAGGTGTCTATGCACTGCAAGGATAGATCACTGCAAAGGTTTTCCCCAGACCACCAGCAAGGTTGGCTGCAGTCACCAGGGTCACCCTGCTGCCTCCTATATATAGCCCGGCCAACCCCTCAGACCTCCATTTCCTTCTTGCTTGAATTCCGGCTGAGGGGAGGAGGGTGGGTGTTGGAATGTACATCAGTAACACATCTCAAAGAGCACCAGTTACAGGTAATTAACCATTTCTTCTTCTTCGAGTGATTGCTCATGGCAATTCCAACTCAGGTGATTCCCAAGCCTTACCTTGGAGGAGGGTTGGAATTCTCTCATCTTGATGCTTGAAGCACCGCTCTACCAACTGCCGCATTGTCTCTGGCCTGCTGGATGAGCATATAGTGAACCATGAAGTTATGCACTGACAACCATGTTGCCACCTTGCATATGTCCAGAATAGGCACATATGCTAGGAAAGCTGTTGATGAGGCTTGAGTGCAAGTAGAGTGGGCCATCACCCCTGGGGTAGGGGGGACCATAGCTAACTCACAGCAGCTTCTGATGCACTCTGAGACTGAGGAAGATAAACAGTGGGAGGACAATGATTGTCCTTTCATCTTGTTTGCCACAGCTACAACTAATTGGGGAGACTTAATTAAGAAGGTGTCTGATAGCAAATCTGGGCTGTGATTCTGGAAGGAACAGAATCTTTGGCATTTTCAGCTGATCTCTGATGTGAAGAGGTCCACTTGTGGAGTCCCCCACTGGTGGAAGATCTCCTTCAGAATGTACGTCAAGATCAACCATGCCTGAAAGAAGGACTTCCTGCTGAGCTTGTCTGCCAAGGTGTTCTGTGAGCCTGGCAGGTACGATGCTGTCAAGAGAACTGAAGAATGAATGCAGAACTCCCAGAGGTTGTGGGCTTCTTGACATAGGGGAAAGGATCAAGCCCCCACCTTGCTTGTTTCTGCAGTACATGGCCGTGGTGTTGTCTGTTTGAACTAGTACAGACTTTCCCCTTAGCTTGTCTTGAAAGGCCATGCAAGCTATGTGGACCGCTTTGAGCTCTTTCACATTTATATGGAGACATTTCTCCCTCTGTGACCACCAGCCTTGGGTCCAGAGCTTGCCTAGGTGAGGTCCCCAGCCCATGTCTGATGTATCTGTGACCAGGCGCTCTAAGGGCTGCGGCCTTTGGAAAGGTACTCCTTCGCACATATTACATTGGACTCTCCACCACCGCAGATCTTGGACGATGTGGGGAGGTAGGCAGACCAGGGTAGCTAATGAGTCCTGGGATGGGCGGTACTTGGAGGCCAGCCAGGACTGGAGAGGGCAAAGCCTTAGCTCGGTGAATTCTACCATGTAGATGCATGAAGCCATGTGCCCTAGGAGCCTCAGGCATGTGCAAACTGAGGTAAGAAGGTGATCCATCAGCTGCTTGACCAGGCTTGAAATGGTTGAAAAATGGGTTAGAGGGACAGAGGCACCCTTGAGTCCAGGGTAGCTCCAATGAACTCTATGCACTGAACTGGAACCAGGGTGGACTTTTCCTCATTTACTAGAAGGCTGAGGTTGAAGAATGTAGATTGGACTACTCGAAGATATGTCTGAACCTCTTGCTGGGAGCGGCCCCTTACCAGCCAATCATTCAGGTGAGGGAATATCTGAATCCTTTGCTGTCTGAGAAAAGTTGCTACAACTGCGAGGGACTTGGGGAATACCCATGGCACTACTGCCAGCCAAATGGAAGGACTGTAAATTGGAAATATCTCTGTCCCACCAGGAACCGAAGGAAACATCTGTGGTATGGCAAAATTGCTATATGAAAACAGACGCCCCTCAGACTGAGGATGGGGTACCAGTCCCCAGGATCTCGTGATGGGACAATTGAGGCCAGGGAGACCATGCGGAACTTTATCCTGTGTAGAAAGTAGTTAGGCCCCTTAGGTCTAAGATAGGCCGTAGGCCTCCCTTCACTTTTGGAATTAGGAAATAATGAGAGTAGAAACTCTTGCCCTGACAATCCACTGGCACTTCTTGCATGTTCCCATACAGATGAAGGACTGTACCTCATCTTTCAGTAGAGATTCATGAAAGAGGTCCCCGAAGAGGGACAAGGAGGGGTGGCGTGGGTGTGGGGGAGGGATGGAAAAGAACTGGAGTGACTATTTCCATCTTATCATGCACAAGACCCATTGGTCCAAAGTAATGCTGGACCACATATGGCAATATCAGGCAAACCTGTCCCCAAAAGGGGTGGAATCGGAGTCCAGGATTGGTATGATGCCCTTGGGTGTATCCTCAAAAGCTCCTCTTGCTGGCGTGTTGGTTACGCATCTGGTTCCTACTCTGACCTGAAGGCCTGTTGCTTGACTGCTGGTTGTTATGGTTTCCCCTATGGGAGGAGCTCAAACTTGCTTGATAAGGGCAAGAGGGAGCTTGAGGCTGGAACTGATGCCTCTGGGGGCAGAGGTATACAGCCCCAACAACCTTCGCATTCCCTGGGAATCTTTCAGGATTTGGAGCTTGGTATCTGTTTGCACTGAGAAGAGTTCTGGACCTTTGAACAGGAGTTCTTGAATCGTTCTCTGAACCTCCTAGGGAAGGCCAGATGCTTGGAACCATGAATTCCTTCTTATAGTGATTCCTGATGCCATGGTTCATGTGGTGGCCTCTGCCGCATCCAAGGCTGACTGCAACAATACCCTTGTGACCACCTTTCCCTCCTTCATCACTGCAGATAGCTTGGACCGATTGTCATGAGGGTGGCAAACTTCTTCAAGGCAGACCAGAGGTTGAAAGCATAGCGGCTGAGGATGGCCTGCTGGTTGGCAAACCTCAGTTGGAGACCCCCAGGTGAACTTCTTTGTGTCTTTTGACTTGGGGGTTGGTCCTTGGTGCCCTTAGTGGTCTCTTTTATTGGCCGCTGCCACAACTCAGGAGTCTTGGGTTGGGCGGGTGTAAAAATGTTCATAGTCCTTAGAAGGGATGAAGTACTTGAGCTCTATCCTCTTTACTGTGGGAGGGATAGAAGCCAGTGTATGCCAGAGGGTCTTAGTGGTCTGCCTTATGGTCCTAATCCAGGGGAGGGTGACCCGTGCTGAACCTTCTGGGTCCAAGATGGCTACCATAGGGGTAGCGTCCTCCACCCCTTCCTCAGCCTGCAGTCTCATATTGTGGGCTACCCTCCTGAGTAGCTCCTGATGTGCCTCACTGTCATCTGGGATGGCCACTGGTGTAGAGCCCACTACTGCCTCGTCCGGAGGGGAAGAGGATGACTCCCCTTGTATGTTCTCTTGGGTTTGGTCCCAAGGAATAAGGCTTTGCTAAGTGGGGGCACTGTCATCCCTCAGAGTCTGTGTGGTGACTAAACCTTGGTGAGAATCTCCATCTCCCACAGGGGTGCTCACTGCAGAAGAGCAGTGTAGCCTCAGTAACATGAAGGTGTAGAACCTCCTTGCTGCCGAACCTCGGGCTTGGTGATAGGCCCAAGGGGTCCAAAAGGGCCACTGCTGTGGTCCCTGCCACTGCTACCATGGGGGATGTCTTGAAGGGTGGCTCCTTTGCCTCTTCCTGCTGCCCTCACTAAGCCATGAGACCTTAGAGTCTTCTTCTGACCCCAAAGAGAGTTGACTATGGGGTGACCAAGGAGGTGTAGTGCTGATTGGTGCTGGAGACTCATGCTGGCTGTGCTGAGCATGCTTATGTGAGGGCGGTGCCTGATCTGGTGACCAATACCGAGCTGCCCCTGCCGCTGCAATCACCATCAGTGGTACCGGGGAATGGTGCCGTAGGGGAGATTGGGCTGGGTCCTCCTGTATCCCCAGCTTGGCATGGGAGGATTATGATTTGGGCATCTGAGTCAGCGGTGCCAGGCCACAGTGCCATGGTGGTGGCGACTTCAGCAGCATGGCCTTGCTCTTGGGCTGTACTGTGGGTTTCAGTGTCAATAGTACCCATTCTGGGTCCAGTGCCATTCTCTGTTCAATCAGCTCCCTAGCTACTTCAAAAGGCTCAGGAGTAGAGGGGAGCTGAAGATCCTCTTCTAGCATGCCCCTGCTTGGGGACATTTCAGAAACCAGACTCAATGGACACCCCTTAGGGCCCAGAGTCGAAGGTACCGGTGGGAGGAGTTCCAGGGTTGAGTGGCCCTTCTAAGGACCACCACCTTGGCAGGCTTGGGTGCTGAGGAGCATGCCTTACTTTTTTTCTGCTCTTTGGCACTGGGGAGTGAGACCGATACCAGTGTGCACCGCCACCTCAAGGCGGTGCCGTCAGTGCTAGGGAGCAGCAGTGCTGGGTGCCTGAATCTTTAGCTCTTGCCGCTGGTGGTGCACTCTGCACTGAAGTTGCCTTGCTCGAGCCTGGGCCACCAGCTTCTCCTGGGCGGAGAGCCTCCTCCATCATAAGGAGTCTTAGTCTCTGCTCCTTTTCTTTCTGGGTGTGGGGTTTAAAACTTCTACAAAGTTTGCACTTGTCTCTCAAGTGCAACTCACTCAGGCACCTCAGACAGGACACGTGAGGGTCATCTGTTGGCATAAAATTTTTACATATTTTGCAGACTTTGAAACCTGGCATGCCCGGGCTTCTGCTATAGGGCAGATGGCTCTCAGAGAGCGAGAGTCCTTCTGAAGATCTCCTAACTATTAACAAAACAATAGTAGCTGAAAGCTGTAAACAGGGGTCTCAAGCATGAGGCCCACGGGCTGCATGCAGCCTCTAAAGCTATTTCCTGTGACCCACAACGACACTGTCATTACCAATATTTGCAATATTATTGTATGAAAAGGTTTCGGTGGTACAGCCCTTGGTCAGATGTACTACTCCTCATATGGCCCTCTACTAGCCCTCATGGTGATTTGAGTTTGGGACCCTGCTGTAAACACTAACTATTAACTACTGAAGAAGCAAGGAGTCCTGTGGCACTTAAAGACTAATAAATTTATTTACTTGAAGTCCCTCCTTCTTCAAAGCACCTGATGAAGTGGGATTTTCTCCCACAAAAGCTCATGCGATAAATAAATTTGTTAGTCTTTAAGTGCTGCTGGACTCCTTGCTTCTCTTGCTGAACTAGACTAACATGGCTGCCCCTTTGGATATTAACTACTGAGAAACACTATGGGATAGCTAGCTGTTAGCCAGCAAGCACTATTCCAGCAACTGTCAGGGCAGTAAGAAAGAACTGGAGGGCTGAAAGGTCAGCTAGGCTACATATAGGAGGCAGCAGGACACTCCTGTGTGCCAACCCTGCAGGTGGTTTAGGGGAAAAATCTTTCCAGTAATCCGTGCACACAGCATGTGCACACTTGAGTTGGAATTGACATGAGCAATCACTAGAAGAAGCACAAGAGACTTGTAGGAAAATGCTCCAGAGGAATAGTCCCATAAAAATAAAAACCTGAGTTTGAAGTTACTAAGCCTATATGCTCTGAAAAAAATGCCTACATGTAAATGAATTTAACCCAAACTTGCAATATCTCACAAATTTAACATTTAGATTTTCTCTGTTGAGTAAGTTTTTCTTGTGATGAAATGTGCTGGTCTGTTGAATAATTCCCCATGACATGGAATTTTTAAAAGCAAGCTGATACTGTGTGGAACAGCTTTGCATTGGCAGGGAAAGGGACTGGATGACCTAATGAATCATATTAATTTCCAACTTATGTTTTCTCTTTAAAGGATAATTTTTTCTACTGATTTTCTACAGACGCATTTAATTCTGCAAGGACTGAAAACACATTTGAAAGTCTGTTCAAAGATATGATCACTATTGTGGTTAGTTTTTGTTTTGTTTTTGTAAAGACTGCTGCTATTTTCCAGTGCGGTTGATCTAACAGGTGGGTTGGGAGAACAAAATATGTAATGCTTCTTGACCCCTTATTGCAGAAACACAACCTGGAATTTAGAAAGCTTGTTACCAGAAATTTCTCACAAGTAAGCTCTGCTCTCCTCTGCTGATGAGACTGTGAGAAAGTAGCAAAGATTGTAAGGATAGTGTTCCATTAGACACAGCATAATACAAGGTTTTTCAGCTTATTACTTTCCTAGTAAAAGGCCTTTACAACACTAGCTATCTAAGTAGCTGCCAAACAATGACTAGGTTGTAGAGAGTATAATAAAAGCACTGCAGTAAGTCTTTTTTGGTGATAGAGTAAATGAAAGAGTAAACTGAGTAAATGAAAGAGTAAACTGAGGCTATATTCAGTCACAGTACTGTGGAATACCAATTACCAAAGCTACAGTCCTATCCCTTTGCAAAGCTACATGTAAGCGAGTGATTATCTATCTTTTTGTCTGATGAAGTGGGTTGGAGCCCATGAAAGCTTAAGCCCAAAGAAATGTGTTATTCATTAACGTACCACAGGACTCTTGTTGTTTTTGCTGTACACAAACTAACATGGCTACCCCTCTGGAACTGGTCATTTTGTTACTTCAAAAACAGCTTTGGTCTTGGTTGGTCCTTACTGAATTACTGACACAGGTAATCAGTACAAAATGAAAAGTCGAAAAGATTGTTTAATTTGATTGCTTTTTAAACGTGGGGCTTGATGTTTTTATTAGGAAAAAAATTCCAAACTGTCAGGGTGATTAACCACTGGAATAAGTTGCCTTGGCAGATTGTGGAATCTCCATCATTGGAAGTTTTTAAGAGCAGGTCAGACAAGTACCTGACAGGGATAACTGGTCCTGCCATTAGTGCAGGGGACTGGACCCGATGACTTCTCATGGTCCCTTCCAGTTTCTCTGATTCTATGGTTATTATTATCTTAACCAACCACAGGACAGGAAGAAGTTTCACAACCTCCTTATGAACTTGGTACCAGTTCCTGTATTTCTTGTTAATCCAACTCCTCTTTACTTCAATGCAGTATCAGGGCACCAAATCAATGAAGGCAATGTATGCTGCTCCCAGCAGTTCCATGTACACAACACAGTAGCTACACTTTAAAAGGAGAGAGGACCCTGTTACAACACAGCTCCACCACTGCCAACCACAAGCTTCTGAGAAATTCAAGTGACACTTCAAAAAGTGTAAGATTTTGAAAACTAAATATAATTTGGGGTTCTTTTTTATTTGCCTTCTGGTTTCTGACTCTTTAGGTTACATTCAGGTCATGTTTTAAAGCTTCTTTCCAAAACCATAAGGAACAGAAACCTACTTTTTCCAGTAAGAGCTCAGATTCTTATAAAATAACAGGATGCCAAGAGCTCAGGCTTTGAGAACACCAACTATTACCAGAGTTGTGATAAATTATGAGCTGGCAATACTGTAGTTATATCTGTAAACAGTCTCCTCTTATGGTGTAGTTTGGGCCTCACTGTACCTTCGTAGTGTCCCTGTAACACAGATCATAGAATCATAGAAACTGAAAGGGACCATGAAAGGCCATCAAGTCCAATCCCTTGCACTCATGGCAGGACCAGCTACCCTCTTAAACTATCACTGACAAGTTCTTGTCTAACCTGCTCTTAAATGCTTCCAAAGATGGAGACTCCATAACCTCCCCAGGCAACTTATTCCAGTGGTTAATCACCCTGACAGTTAGCAATGTTTCATATTTATACAGACACATGAAGTGTCCCCACCTATAACTGACAGCAGGATGTTTTCCAAAAAATACATTTACAAAATCTTTTTTTTTAAATATGAACGTGATTTGTTTTAATTGATCTATCCTTATAGTACAGGTATGGCCAAACTTATGAAACTCAAGAGCCACACAAGTTGATTATTAAACTTTCAAGAGCCACACTAAGTCATATAGCCATATACTTTTACTTACTAAACTGATTTGCTGACATTCTTCCGCGAGCCGCACTTTTTCATTCAAGAGCCACCTATGGCTCCCGAGCCGCAGTTTGGCCACGCCTGCTATAGTATCTGTAATCCAACCATTCTCCATAAGAGAATCAGAAAGTGGAACAATCAAAACTGCAGATTATCTTGATGGTTTCATTTTTCTGTCTCAACTGAATTCAAAGCAAACAAACAATACAAAGAGTGATATGCAATTGAGATTTTCCAGAATTCTCTGAGTTTAAATAAATTGTTACTGTTGGTAATAACATAGACTAGGTCTAGGGTATGTGTGTGTATAATTAACCTGACCATGTCCCTTTAAAATAAACATACCAGTATAAAGATGCTTATACCTGCATAGCAACCTATCCTGACATAATCGCCATTATAGTGCTAAAACTGCTTTGACATGAGCTATATTGGTTCCTCAATTGATTTCCTTAAAATGGAAGAAAAATATATATGCCAGCCACCCTTTAAGAAGGGCTTGTTTTTTCCAGGCCTAATGACCTTGGTAACAGATAGAGAGGGATACAGATTCAGAACAAGATGCTCCAGCATTGCTGCACCAGTGTCATGATTTATTATTTTTATGTCAGGCACTTTATTATGTGTTATGTATTCAAGTGGTGGCACTTTCTGCTCAAGAACACAATCTATTGTGTAGCAACTGGAATTCTATATGGTTTATGTAAGCTGTATTGTAAGATTTTTGTTCTTCTTATGGAGCTGAATATGAGCAATTTTTATAAGCAGAGCTATCAGAAACCTGGGTTTGTGGAATCTGCATTCTCTCTGAGCACCCTAGGTTCCTCTGCAGAATTTTTGGCATTCTTCAGTCTTACTACATAATTTAAACTATACAACCAGAAAGGTTAGATGCCTTCTTTTTAATGAAAGATAAGCTGGGGAATATAAACAAATGCATTAATTTCTGAAAGCGCTTCTACCCTAAGATTTTTAGTTCAAGTTAACTGACAACCTAAGGCAATATCTTCCCTGGAAAAAAAAAAAAGGTGTTTTAACAGTAAGACTTATCAGGATGTAAAATATAGTTTTACCTTGGTGTAGCTGGTCAAGGTCAGCATTATATCATTCTCCTTTCATTCGTCCCCACCCCCTACACACCTGGGATAGACCTTAACTAGCTACACAGGGGAAAAAATAGAGTTTCCTTATCTCTGCTGGGATTTTCCAAGAAGTTAACAGTAAAAACATTTTATTTGCTGTAGAGAAGCCAAAGATAAACCCCAAACAATAGCATCCCAAAACAATTTTTTGATGGTGGTGGGGGGGGAGTGGGAGCAAATCAGACCTGCCTTTAGAAACCTGTTAACCACCTTGAGTTCAATGGCAAACCAGCTAACCAAATGAAACACTCTAGTGTAATCAAGCCTCAAAACAATAGCAGGCAGGATGAACGGCAGAAGTCTAACGATGGCAATTTAAATGTCAACATATTAAGTGTTTCACTGGTGCATGGAAAGGTTCTAGTGAGGTTTAAGCCAAGTGATTTTATCAGAAATTGCCAGCCAATTTACTCATCTAGGACAAATCTCAAAAATCCACTCATCTGAAGGGGTATTCAACAGGACAAAAGGATACATGATGCCTGTCAATCCACTTCAAACCTAGATTTCTCACACAACTAACTTCTCATCTGTACAGAGGTCAAACATCCAGGCTAGCAGTCTACTTCTCTAGGTAGCATTCTAATTCTGTTCCTCATGAGGTACTGCTGAAGCTCAGGAAGGAGAGGGAGCAGACCTTCTAGAGATCTGTATGGGTGTACGACTTCTTTTGTAAAGGGAACCACTAAACAAATGCTTTACTCCCAAAAAGGCAGGCTAGGAATTTGGTGCTTTATTCAACTGCATTACAGAGCGCAGGGAAGACTCATACTTCCAACACAGGAAAGAAAGGTGGAGTATGGCACCATCCCATAATACTCAGTTAATCTTATCATGGCTGTTTTACAGCTCCTACATATTTTCCCATACCCAACTCTATGCCTGCTTTAATGCTGTTCCTTATGCATAGAATCCCCTTCCTGACCTTGTGTGCCATGCCCCTTCCTTTTCCTTCATGTCTCTTTTCAAATCTTACATCTTCCTGGAAGTTGAGAGACTACAGCCTTTCAGGCAGTGAAAAAAGCAACTAATAAAATAAATTGTAAACATTCACCACTGCTTTGATACTCTCTCAACAGAGACCACATTATTGTATTGTCCCCTGCTATATGCTTCCCTTATCCTATGCTTCCCTGTGTGGTCCGCTGCTACCTCATTTTCATTTTAAGGTAGCCTGTCAGCACCTCAGCATCTTTACACACATTGGCAATACAGAACTCATTCCATGTCTTCTGAAGTCCATGTGCACCTATGGGACTATATTGGTAAATAATAGACAAACTGGTGCAACACCAGATTGAGCTAGGGAGCTTCCAGAAGGGAACACTTAATTCTGCACAGCTTGATCTAAAGTGCCAGGGTCCCCGAGCGGAGGCCATAACACATTCATATCCTTTGTGGACCAGGCAGACCAAGGGCTGCATAATATGCACTACTCAGTGGAACAAACAAACAAGGAGTCCTGTGGCACTTAAAGACTAACAAATTTATTTTTTGCACGAGCTTTTGTGGGAGAAAATCCCACTTCATCAGATGCTTTGAAGATGGGGGAACTTGGTTACACTAGCATCACTTTTTTCTCTTGCATAGATCTCACCGTACTGTGATGGACATCTGCTCCTCCTTACAAAAGCCCTCCCAGGGACTCTCTCATGATTTAGTCCCCTCATCTCTAATTCAATGGACAGTAGAGATGTGAGGCCACTGAAGGAGATATGCTGACATAACACCCACCTGTAGCACTTCTCCAGAAGGGTATATGTGTCCAGCACCATGGAGGGTCCCTCCTGTCTTTAGGAATTCTGAACATGCCTGTCTGGGAGCAAGAGTACGCCCTGAACTGAACTATCTTTAGATACAGTCTCTTGTTTTCTTTTCCTTTGCTTATGCTTATATATTGTTTTAACCACACCTCTACTAGCTTTCATTTGTGGTTTTTTGAGCTCTACTAACCAGGTCTAAAAAATGCTTTAGTCTGAACTTCAAATACAGAAAGTTGTCAGTTAAGAATGTTATAAACAAGTCTTTGATGTATGTTTTAGGACTGGCTGGCATGTCTTTTACTGCTACATCATGAGTTTGAATATGGCCTAGAGCAGTGGTTCTCAACTTTTTGCACATCGCGACACACTTTGTGGTGTGCACAACCCTGCAGGACACACCAGCCCACTCCCTCCAGGCCGTATCCAGTTTTCTGCAACACACCATGTGTAGTGACGGTAATATGTCCCAACATAGTGGTTGAGAACAACTGGCATAGAGAGGTAGTAATTGTCTGTTACCATATTAGCTTATTAGCTTATCAGAAGGACTTTGCTGGTCTCAGTCTAGCTCCTCTTGTTCCTGCTCAAGATCAGCAAAATTGATGACATCCTTGTTGGCAGCCAGAACAAGAGACAAACAATTGCATGAGCAGGAAAACTAGACTAACCCTCTCACCTCCAAAATTTGTTCCTTCAAGCAATCTTTGAGGCACATAGGTGGGACTGTGTGGGAGAAGTTTGTAGTCACTGATGTTCATTTGCATAAACAAATAACTTAAGTCTCAGGATAGGCCGGTGACCTGATACGGTACAGCTAAATCACATGTGCCCAGATGGCACTTTTTTGTAGCTCATCCTTTTCTGCCCCACAAAGACAAAAGTCTTGATTTTACAGTGGGATGTATTCTGATTTCCGGTGCTATTATAGCTGCTTGAAGAAAATCCCATAGCATAGACAAAAACCTACAGTTTGCACTGGCAGGCTTCACGTTTCAAGCATGGATAAGCCGCACTGGTGCAAGATTTATTTTTCACCGTCTGTACTAAAGGATTGCACAGGAGTAACTACACTGGATGCTGACCATTATAGGTGGAAATTGGGGCAAGTCTTTGCTGCAAGAGGGCACAGAATTCTTGTAGGGACTGACTCTGCTTCATGAAAGCTTTGCCAAATTTTAGAAAATGTTTGGCGATCTTAAGAATTTGGCAACACACCTGATCAAATTGCAGCTGTCCTTTGTGAGATGTTGCATAGCTGAGGTTCAATCAAAACACAGGAGAAGGGCAAACTTGTTTTTCTTCAGTGACAGAACTAGTGGGAGGTAGAATAAACAGTTTACAATGGGATCCACCCCTGAGCAAACTACAGGAGGTTAAATTTAAGAACAGCAGTTTGTGATGACATCAAGAGTACATGCACATTGCATTGTAAACCCAAGCATATCTGGAAACACCTACACTAAAAAAGGGGGAGAAAGAAAATAAAACATGGCTGTGAGTCACAGCACCTAGGTCTTACACTCTGGCTTGTGCTAAGGCTCTAAAAATAGCAGTGTAGATGTTATAAATGAGTCCTACGGCACCTTAAAGACCAACACATTTCTTTGGGCATAAAGTTTTGTAGGCTGCTGAGTTCATGGATCTGACAAAGTGGGTTGCAGCCCATGAAAGCTTATGCCCAAAGAAATCCATTAGTCTTTAAAGTGCCACGAGACACTCGTCATTTTTGCTGTATACAGACTAGCACAGCTACATCTCTGGAAAGCATACACATTCCCACTTAGTATCTAATTATCAGCTGCCTAACCAAGTTCCAGAGCTGTATCTCCAATTTGAGGGGGACAATACAATTTATAACATGCTCAACTCACAATAATTGGAGAATGGAAACTGGCCGCTTACTTGTGCATTACTACTTTATCTTAGCTTCTTCTGAGGTATATCCAGAGCGTTCTCCCTTAACTACACATAACATGGTTGTGTTTGCCAGGGTAAACAGAGAAAGACCAAATAAATTGGGAGTCATCTTGAAAGCCAGCATAGGCTCAAGAAGCATTTTAAGCAATTATTTAAAAACTTGTTTTAACAGATCTTCAGCAGCTTTAGCACAAGCGTACCCTTGTCAAGACTGGTTTGGAAAAGCTTCTTAATCTTGCCCAACTTGCAGACTAGACAGATCCCTTCCGCAACATCTCTCTTCCTCCTCCCCCACGAAGATCAAACAAGGCCATGGAACTGTACCATACACCTTTCAGTATGGTGCAAGAGGTGGGGGACCTTCTGCTTTACTGTAGCCAAGCAATATTTTCTTGACTTTTATTTTTTAATGGCTTCCCTTTTTCTGTGTATTCACAAATAAAAAAATACGCCTCTTGGCATTTTGTGGGTTTTTTTTTTTTTTGTTTGTTTGTTTGTTTTTTCCTTCACTGTTGATTTTAGCCTTCTCTCCCCTGGGATTTAGACCTATGTCAGCAATCACAGACCAGCAACTGAGGGAAATTCCCTAAGGTGGGATTTACTAAAGCATCCTGTATTGACCTCTCTGAGCCTGTGAAGTCAAAGATAAAATGTCTCAGAGACGAAGGAAACCACAACATGCCTTGGTCACGTAGGAGTTAAGGCCCACCACCACAGATCATGCATTTCCTTGTTTATGTTAATGGCTTGCATCAGTGTGGCTGTACTCATTACTGGTGTCCAGTGACTTGAATTGGATTAATTTTCAGTATAAAAATGGCCTTAGATTTAAGTTGCTAAAAGTACACTCTCCCAGGATTTATTCAGAGGTAATGTGGCAAAATATAGAATCTTAGAAAAGTCTTTGTTTGCCAAGGGGGTTGGGGTGGGGGCAGTCACATTATTCGGAAATCAACTAATTTTGAAAGAAACTGATAAAATGTAAAAAGTATTTAAAAGAATATTAAGAAGCACTAACTTGAAGTGTTAAAAGTAAAATAATGTACATTCACAGACATCAGCAGCCTTTGCATGTTCCTATTTTCCCTTTATAAACAAGGAAGGATGTTTATGCCTTTCATATACCTCTGAATTTATTAGGGGCATAAATGATTTCCACAATGAACTTCCCTAGTTGTCATTTACAACTTTACTAGCCCTGTCCCCCCTGAGGCATACAGGGTTACCTTTCAGACTATACAATTACTCATAGAATTAAGACATTCACATGCAAGGTATTGTAATGCCTCCCACAGCTGATTAGAGGGTGTGTTCAGATGCAAGAGTAATCTATAAACTTCTATGAAGGTATTTATAATGCTCCCAGGATAGCGGCATATAGGCACTTGCCCTTGGTTCAGCGTCTTCTGTAAGAAAGTGTAGATATTATAGTAAAAAAACAAAAACAAAAAACCCACCAACCCAAAAATCAGGGGAATGATGTGAAGCTACCTGTCTGTGTGGCTGACATCCTTCCACCATCACATTTCACCACTCAGGTCTTTCAAATAACACAAATATGCTATCAAATTCCAGTGGGAAGATAAAATGATTGCCTGGATTAGTGCAGTACGAACTGCAGTGTGTTCTAACAGTGGTTTTCAAACTTTTTGCTTGAGACCCAGTTAAAAAAAAAAAAAAAAAAAAAAAAAGCCATTTATGGCCATGACCCAACAATTACATTTTTGAGCAATGCATTTTAGTCTTTCCAAGGCAGTAGCTCTCCAGTGTCTGAATCTTTACAGCTACTTTGATTTGCTGTTGCAGTGTGACCTGAGCCCATGACTTAGACTTCCCTGCATTTATTTCCTCCCATTCTATAAGTCCCCCCATCTTCAAAGTGTCTAATGAAGTGGGATTTTCTCCCACAAAAGCTCATGCAATAAAGACTAAGGCATTTATTTAAGTGCCAGGTCACTTTCTTTGTGTTGCTGAACTAGACTAACACGACTGCCCCTTTGTAAGTTATTACAGGAAGATCTCATACCACCAATATAAATATTCAGCTATCACTGGCTTAACTATTTTATCTAAATTCTTAACCGAAACCTGTAAATATGTAGGATGTGCTTACTTCCTTATTTAGTTCATTATGGCCCTAGTTAGCAAACTGCAGTCTGATTATGGGGTAGCAAATTCTTCAACACCCACAAATTCTAGGCACAATTATCTAATACAGGCATTTTATAATACTGGAGTGATTTCAAAATTTATACCAACTTAACTTTTATTTTCTAATTTAAAGTGAAAAAAATGCCATAATCAATGGTAGTGCTGTAAAGCAAGGAAGTGGATTTTGTGCCTCTCTGCTGGTAATTTTTCATGATGATTTCACAAGGCTGAATTGATGCTGTGTTCCAAGTTTGCATCATCCCATTTCGCAAACAGAAGTCAGAAGAGTACTGTTGAGGATGCAGGAGGGAGGAATTCTTGGACAACTCTTTTCAGCACATTTTATATCACTCCAAGCTCGTCCTAATTTGTGCAGTTAAGAATGATGTACTCAGGAAGCTACAGTAGCTACTTCTTTTGTCACATTTACTTGGCTAGTTCTGAGGTGTTGGCTAACATGGGGATGGCTAGTTCCACATGAGGAGGTGCAGTTCATTGCTAAGGAACCACTGTTGTCTGAGGTTTACAGGGCCTTTGCTGTTCACTATCCAGCACTTCTTAAGAGCTGTTCAGCATCTCACAGGATTGGACCAAACAAGGGAATGTTGACACTCGGGCCCCCTAAAGTTTACAGTTTGCTTCAATTTAAGATTCCTATCCCTTCAAAAACACTATTAATTTTCTACCTCTTTAAAAAACAGTTTATATGGTACCTATGTTATTCATTTCACGTTTAAAAACAGATACGATTATGAAGCTTAAAAAAAATCAAACAATTTAAGCATAGAAATCTCTGTCCAGGTTACACTGAAAGGTTGCACTTAAGTTTGTAGAAACTATTACGGTTAACCTTACAATATAGAAGCAGTTGTTTATCAACATCTTATGCTTTATTGAAGGTTGACAAGCGCAACAGTTAAATACATTGACGTGTTACAACTGTTTAGATAACATGCACAAAAACATATGCATACTACTATACAGATCATATGCAAAAATCCATTCAGGGAAACCAGTTTTTGTTTTTTTACTAGCAGGAATTGATAGTTTTCTGAAGTGTTTTTTCCTGTCTTAAACCAAACTACAGTGAACAAAGATTACTTCAAAGATTCAGCAGCCAGAGATATTCAAAAATTACACAAACAGCATAAATCTGCCCAATTCTGATCAGCTGTGTAGGTGCATTCTTATGTAGCATTAAAAAAAAACCTATCCAAACTTCATCAGATCAGCCAATGAAACAAACTAAATTTCAATCTGTACAACCTAAATAGTAGTTACAGTTTTCTATTTTACAAAGTAATTACACATAATACACAAATATACATTAGGCAAATAACCTTCATTGTAATTATCCTATGTCCCAAATCTGTCACCTACCTTCTCTCTCTAATACAGCTTTATGCACCTGTCCACGGCTTCAGAGAACAGTGCAAACATTTCTGCACCTTAAGGTTTCAGGTGACAATTTTAATGTTGAACACTGAATTTGTCTCTTTCCTTCTTAGGTCCTAAGCATCAGTCCCTACTCTGAATCCCCAGATGGGTGTGGGGTATTTATCCATCACTTTAATTCCAGTCTACTTCTTCATGTTTTCATCCTGGCGTAAGTTACAGCAGTAGATAGATGGAAGAGTTAAAACAAAATTCAAAACAGGCAGCTCCATTTCTTAGCCATTGGCAGAAGCTGCTTTAGTCACCACTGTATTTGTGCAAATTCTCTGTGGGAAAAGCGTGGTTTTTTTTTTTTAAATTCACCACCCTAAAAAGCCCCCCTTCTTTAGCCAGAAAAAGAACAGATGAGTGTTTTAACACTGAAAAAAAAAAATAAATAAAAAAAATCTCGTGATGGTGCATGCAGTGCACAAGAGTCCTTGAGCCTGGACTGCAGCATTTAATGAAATGGATGAGGGGTGGCTGTGGCAGATTTCCACTAGTCCTCTTTCCTCTGGGTAATCCAGAGCACATGGCCCCAAAGGCCAGGGCACCGGAGACTACGCTGAAGGTCCTGAGCCCTGTGATGCTGGCTGGGCGGGCTGTTGTGTTGTCCCTTGTGATTGGGATGAAGGTGGGGAACCAGTCTGCAGCTGTGCTTGGAACTGGGCAAGTTGCTCTGGGCTAGCCAGTGTTTTCAGCAGAGTGTTTTCCTGCTCCAGCTGGGAGTTCTTCTCAATCAGCTCTTTGATTTGCTCTTTGAGAACCTCCACTTCCTCCCTCACAGCGTACATCAAATGGCTCTTCACCAAATCCTGAAACACAAAGAGAGTGCACAGATCAGGCAAGGGGTCCAACCTTAGGGCGGGCATCCAACCCTGCTCAGCCCAAGAAACAATGGACCCATCTGAACCAGCTAAGTAGCAGAGGATGTGGGTCCAATTTGGAGAGGGCACATCATCAGTTAGGGTGTCCTGATGGCCCATCTTTACAGGCACAGTTCCCAGTATTTGGGGCTTTGTTCATATATAAGCCCTATTAGCTCCCACCCCCTTCCTGATTTTTCACACTTGCTACCTGATCATTCTAGCCCCAGTGAAGGGACTGGAGAAATCTCCATGTACTTGTGTTTGTAAAGTGTTTTGCTGATTAGTGTGTGGGATCTGAGCCTGCATTCCCTGTGCACTGAGAATCCCCCAAAGCAATTTTGGATGTGCAAAAGACCTGGCTCGCAAGCATCAGAGAGTGTCATGAAAAGTAAAGATACAAATACACTGCTCTGCATCCACAAAAAATGGTGTAAGGACAGCTGCATTTCATCTATGGACAGCCATGATTTGCAGGGCTCTCATGACAAGGTTGACCAACCACCTGGCCCCTCCTTTGTGTCCTGGATCCCCCTCCTTGCCTATTCACCGAGTAACTGAGCATGAAAGCTCATGTGAAAAATAAATCTGTTAGTCAAGTGCCACAGGACAGTGTGTGTGTGCGCGAGAGAGAGAGAGAGAGAACTCATGGGAAAAATAAATCTGTCAGTCAAGTGCCACAGGACTGTCTGTGTGTGTCTAAACAGAAAAATACCATCAAACTGGTTCAGGTAAGACGGCGCGGGTCTGTTTCCAAAGGAAGCCAGCCTGGGCCACTGGCCTCCCCCAGGGTGAGCTGGCTGAAACAATCCAAGCAAAAAAACACAAGGAGTCATGTGGCACTTGACAACTAATGTGTTGATTTTTCGCTGGAGGTTTGCTGGGAGAAAATCCCACTTTGTCAGATGCTTCGAAGCATCTGAGGGAGTGAGATTTTCTCCCACGAACGCGCCTGCGAAAAAAATCAGTGTGTTAGTCTTTAAGTGCCACACGACTCCTTGTGGTGTTTTTGTTGTGTTTTTTTGCTGGACTAGACTGACACGGCTGCCCCTTTGGCAACTGAAACAATCCACCCGCCAGCCCCGCTCCATGAGGCCTGCCGGGGTGCCAGCGGGGCTCCCCGGGCCGGTCCAGGCTGCCCCCCGCCCCCCAGCACCGGCTGCAGCCAGTTCTCCCGGCGCAGGTTGCCGCATTTCCCTCGCTCCCTCCCTCCAGCGTGTCGCGGCCGAGGGTGACGTCAAAGAACCCTGGGCCGAGCACCCCCGCGCGCCTCAGCCAATGAGGTGCCGAGTTATTTATAGCCGGGCGTTAAAGGCTCGGAGTTTGCCTAGCAACAGCGGGCAGAGGATCCCGTGAGAGCGGCCGCAGGCAGCGCTCCAATAACAAAGGGCGGCCGCGGCGGAAATCGGGAGCCGGGGGGGGGGGGGGGAGGAGGGCGGGGGGGGGGGGGCCCCCGCCCGCCGCCCGCTGGGGGGAAAATTTTTTTAACCCCCCCCCCCCCCCCCCGCCGATGGGGCGGCGGGGGCCCGCAAGAGCCAAAGCGCTGCCAGTCCCGGGCTCGGCTATTGGGGAGCCCGGGGGGGGGGGGGTGCAGGGGACTATCACCCCCAGCAGCGACAGCCTGCACCGACAGCCGCCCAAACCCGCCGCCTTTCAAACCCACCAGCCCGTCCCTGCCCCGCTCCGGCGCCCCCACATCTGCCCGGCCCCCCTCGGCTGTGCCTGCCGCGCTCGGTACATACCATCGCTTGCTCGATTTTGTTGTCAATGGCTACCACGCTTGCACCGGAGGAGCTGAAAGAGAGGAGGAGGAGGGGGGGAAAAAAAGATCAAATAAAATAGACATCTCATCACAGCGGCTGAATTATTTACAAGAGGCGAGGCTGGCTGAGAAAAACAACCCGCCCCGGCCGGCAGCGGGATGCTTCACTGCAGCAAATGCAAGCCCCGGACATCTCCCCCAGGCGAGCCGCGGGAAACACCCCGGCCGGCCGGACAAAGGAGGCGCTCGGCCCCTGCCCCCGCCTCGCCCCGCCGCTATTTACCTACTGTCGAGCCTCAGGGAGGAATTGTCGGTGCCCAGCAAGGATGACAAGAAAGAAATGGAAAACTGCCTCAGTTGATAAACTCCTAGATCCATTGCCAGCGACCTACACCATTGGGCATTCATGCACGGCCGGCCACACACAGCCCCGAAGCGAAAGCTGCCCCCCGCAGCCGCATGAGCCCCTCAGCCTGCCAGATGCTGAGCCCAGGGCTGCGCAAAGAAATCTCCGAGGTCAGCTCCTCCAGCCTCAGCAGAAAACCTGAGGTGCCAGTCCTATTGCATAATATATGCAAGGAAGGCAGTGCCTATTGGCTGGCCGGTCACTCGGAACCGCCCCCCGCCAGGAAGGCTGCTTTGCATCTCTTTAGGAGCTGGGACCCAGCATCAAAATCCACTTGCCCTGCCTCAGGGGAGCCCTGGCCTCCCACCTTCAAAATCCTGCCGTTTGCACGGGACCGCACGAAGCGGCTCGGTGCAAATCTGCAAGAGCCGGGTAGCCGGAGAGGGGCAGAAACAAAACCATCCAGTGCCCAATTTAAACCCTTCCGACACGTAAGAGGGGTGGCGAGAAGGATGCATTGGGCCAGCCTGGTTTTTTGCCTGCAGGAAAACTACACATGCAAAGTTCATCCTGGAGAGAAACAAGCGCTGGTGCTGAAATTTAAGAACAATGTCACTCGTCTTAGGTTTAGCTACTGCAATGCCGCCACCTACTGGCACAACGGCCAGGATCAATCGGAACATGCATGATGAGAATCAGAAACAAATCATAAGGACACCTACACCCCAGGCCCCCTTCCCCACGAGGATCAGAAGCCTCACAACAAACTTTTTTCCTCGGGACCCAGTTTAAAAAAATCATTTATGCCCAACCCAACAATTAAGTCTTTGAGCAACACATCCCAATCTTTCAGTGGCGGCAGCAGCAGGGGCGCACCGCAAGCCAGTACTTAAGGCAGGGGTCAGCAACCTTGGCAAACCCCTGTGCCAGTCCTTCCTCCCCAACCCTCAGCTGGTGCCAGCGGCCCCCTCTGCTGAAAAAACGTGGCAGCTGCCTGAAAATCGAACAGCGTTTACGGCTGGAGTGGGAGTGCTTCTCAGGCATGCCACGGAAAGAAGTTACCCAGAGTGGCTCATCTTGGTGATGTGTCTGGGGACAGGGCATGCCACAAAAAGAAGCGGCTCTTTTCAGGGGTTCCCAGGCATGCTGCAGAAAGAACCTGCCTAGAATGGCTCCTTTGGGGAGCACCACACTACAGAGAGGAGCCACTCCAGGCAGCTTTTTTCTGTGTCACATGGAGGTGTAGGCAGGGGGGGGCCCCCTGTGTCCCAGCTGCACTAGAAGGAAGCCTCCCAGAGTGGTTTTCAGTGACAGGAGTGGCAATTTCTATGGTACCGCAGAGGGTGCTGCGTGCCACTCTGAATGGGCTCAGGTGCCAGTCTCAGCACACGTGCCGGGGGGTGCCTACCCCGACTTAAGAGTCTACAACCCAGTAATGGGTCCGTGGTTTGAAAACCACTGCCTTAAAATTTGCATGGTGAAACCAGTTCCAACAATACAATGCTTCAGTTTTGATTAACTCCATTTGCAGTTCACTGTCACGGCACAGCATGAGAGATGCTTTCGTAAAGGACTATTATAGGTAGGTAGAGCAGAATCTGTTTTTCATTGGAAAGGACAAATGGATTTTCATGATGGTGAGAAAGGTTAGAAGCAAGAAGCCCACAGGATGGTGCACAATCTGGGTGCAAAATTCACACTCCTGGGCTACCACATGAGTTTTATCTAAGAACTACAACCCTTACACAATTTTAAGGTGGAAAGATAGGGACTTCCTCCACAGCACCTCAGTACATGTTGGCATAGGTAAACTAACTCAACTAACTAGTTATTCAATATATTCTCATGATGAATAAATTCATGAAAATATTAGCAGCAGAAAGCAAATTATACACAAAACCACCTATACCACTGTTCTGGAAAATTCCCAGTACTCGCCTAGTCTTTTATCAAATTAAATGGCTGCTGTGCCATTATTATAGCCTTTAAATTATTTATTTTAAGATACTCAGCCACCAGACAATTCAGAAGATTCATGCACAGCATGAATCTGAAAAATTCGAGACATGCTTTTTTGAAATTCTTATACAGTAACCGTGAAAATGTCTATCCACTCTTTTCCAAATGGATCAGTACATACAAATTCTAAAAGGTCATACAAAAATAGTTCTTACATTTATCTCAATCAATCACAGCATCTTTCAAAATGAAGATGTTACAGTTCTAATGTTTTAACATGAACAGTCAGACATTCAGAACAATTATTTAAAATACTGTTCTCTATCTACTTAGTTATTTAACAGGCCCAAATTTTAAAAAAAGTATGTGTGATTTAAACATACAAAACAGAAAAGTCAAAAAAACTCTTTACTGCTCTGTAGTGGAAGAATTTTAATTACTATAGTTGTCACTCTCACAAAAACAGGAAAGCTAGAAAGGTAAGGAATAATCGCCTTAAATTTAACTTTAGCATTAGCATGTCATCATCCGCCTTAGTGAGATTATTTTAGCCTTCTTGGTCTGCTGTTCTTTCATTCAGTAATACCAGCAGAGCGGCACAAATAAACTAATGCTACTCATGGGAAGATTACATTTAAGAATAGTGAACTTTACATAAGTGCCATCCCAGCACCAAATCACATGCATTCCCACCTCACACCTGTTACTTGAAAAAAGAGTCATTTCTCATGCCCTTCAAATGTTCCCTTTTTCTTAAATTACCTGCACTTATTGACCATGCAATCCATTCCAATCTACTTATTAAAGAAAACCACACACACGCACGCACGCACAGCACAGCACAGCACATATCTTGAGTTCCCTCTGGACTCCCTGACAGGCAATGTCATCAGTAAGTGTCCTTTCATACTTCTCAGTTGTCCAAGATGTCATACCTCTTGTCAGCCCTTGACAAACTAAGGTGATCCATGTGTTTGTCAAGTCAGCTCTAAAAGCAACTACTTGCAACATGCTGAACCCGACGTTGGAAGTGAAAGCTAACAAGTATGAGACTACACCACCCTGGTTCATGGCTCTTTGTGTTGGCTCCCAGTCCAATATTTAATTCAACTCAAAACTAAGATCTTCCCAGCTCTTACCAGCTGCACCCTGAAACTCAAAGATCCCCTCTCCTTATGCCAATTAAACTTCTCAAGTACACTGAGGTGACTGCCCAAGTGCAATTGAAAGTTGCAAGTGCAGGTGGTTCCAGTCTCCTGGCAGATGGCCCAATATTTTTTTCTGAAGGTGGTTAAAATCTCTTCATATTAGGGCTTTAGGCTTCCCTGAAACAAGCCATCTCAGGATGGCAAGTGGTAAGAACAGCACATACACCTGCCATGCTGTCTCTTGGTATAGCCAGGCAAGAGGCAGACTGCAGTCTTTCAGATTAACTGGTTTAGGTGTGTTCTGATTCAAGGCTCATGGCCACATTCTAGTTAGATCCAAGTTTCTGGTGTAATGGTCAGTAATGACCCCCCAAAAACTGTTTTCAGAGGTTGACGAGTTTGTGTCAGTGCAGTTAGCTGCATCTGGGTTCCAACATTTGTTAGTGGCATGGATGGGAGAACACAGTAACATAAGCATGCTGTCCTGTTCGCTTTGCATAAAAAAGAAAGTGTTAAAACACAGATGCTCCTGCATGTCAAACAACTGTGCGCTGACATCATTAGACTTGCATGTGGTTCACAGATTATGCAGAAAAAATAGCAAACCATCAGGGAGGACCTCAAGTCTTAGAATCCATGGATTTCCATCTGTCAGTTTCCATTTTCCCTGTTTATCAGGGAATGTCAGAAGAGTTATAATTCTCTGCACTGTAAGAAGAACTTACTGTTATCAGACTAATGGTCCATCTAGCCTCATCTCCTGTCTTTTGCAGTGGCCAGTGCCAGATGCTTCTGAGGAAATGACAAGAATAAGGAAATTATCAAATGATCCATTCTGAGTCATCCAGTCCCAACTTCTGGCAGCTGGAGGTTTAGGGACACAGAGCATGGAGCTGTATCCCTGACGATCCTGGCTAAGCTCTATTGATGACTTTATTCTCCATGAATTTATCCAATTCTTTTTTGAACCAGCTACACTTTTGATCTTCACAACACTCTCTGGCAATGAGTCTCACAGGTTGACTCGGTATTGTTATATTTTTTCAAATCTGCTGCCTATTAATTTCATTGGTTCCAAAAGGGGTAGCCATTAGTCAGTCTAGTTCAGCAGGACAAACAAGGAATCTGGTAGCACTTATAAAGACTAATGAATTTATTTATCATATGAAAATCCCACTTTCTCAGACTCTTGAAGATGGGGAACATACAGAATGGGAGTAAAATAAATGCAGGGGAGTGTAAGTCATAGGGTCAAGTCAGACTGTTACAGAAAATCAAAGCAGTTATTTGGATTCAAACAGCAAAGTACAGCAATTAGAGGGTGGGGGAGCCAAATTACCTGCTGTAAAGGGGGGAAAACAGTCTATATTCAGCACTAAGTTGGAGATGTCAAATCTGCATATGAATTCCAATTCTACAGTTTCTTTTTGAAGTTTTGCTTTATCATCCCTTTGCCTGATTACTGCTATTAACAGATCCTTAACTGAATGATTAGGAAGAACGAAGTGTTTCCTTACCATTTTTTGAATGTTATTTCTGATGTCAGATTTGTATCCATTTATTCCTTTGCACCACAATTGTCCTCTTTGTCCAATATATGGGTGGAGGGGAAGCATTTCTGACACATGATGGCGGAATCATTGTGTTATGTGAAGGGGATAAATAATCCTTCTCTATTCATGATTTCATAGACCTGTATGATATTCTCCTTAATCTTCTCTTCTAGGCTGAACTGTCCCAGGTTTTTAATTTCTCCTCATGTGGAAGGTGTCCCAAGAGGCTGAGACAAATCTTTTTGGTGGTAAGTAGGTGGGCAGATAGCTGGGTTATGGGATCAGATATTGACTGAAATCCTGCCTGTGGAAGGAGTGCTCCGGCTTACATAAAGTCTAGAACCGCGCCAATTATCTCTATTCTTTGAGCTAATATAAGCATCAACTTCTGTTTATTACTAAGCCCAGTGCTTAACAGGTGTCTCGTATGACCTTGATGACACACTGGACTTGCATTCTTAACCAATCATGGATCAGTCATCTAAGTAGAGGAGGAACTGAATATCTTGACATTGAGGTGGGCCGTCGCCACCACCACACATTTGGTGAACATATGTCACAGAGGATAAGCCAAAGGGAAGCACCATGAACCGGAAGTGCTGACAGCCTATCAAAGCGCAGGAATATCTCATGACCTAGGAAAATGGAAATAGACATGCTGTAGGTCATGGGTGACATACCAGTCACCCAGATCCAGAGAGGGAATAATTGCTGCTAGGAGGACCATGCAAAACTAAAATTTTGATGTATCTGTGGACGTCAGTCTAGAATGCACCCTAGCCCTTCTTTCATCTTTGGAATAAAAAAAATTAACGGGAACAGAATCATTTTCTTTTCTGATATCGGGCAACCTCTTTCACTGAGCCCATGTGTAAGAGGGTCTGAATCTCTTGTATGAGTGGCTCCTCATGAGAAGGATCCCAAAGAGGGAGGGGAAAGGAGGATGGTGGAGCAGAAGGGAAACAAACTGAAGGCTGTAGGTGGCAGCCACTGTGCTTAGTACCCAGTGGTCCATAGTTACGACTGACCAGGCTGGGAGGAAAGGGGCAAGGTGGGAGGAAAGCACAGGGGAGGCTGAGTCTTGGTCAATGGCTGGTTGGCAAAGAGGGCTGTGCCACTGAAGAAGAGGCCCAAGATGGACTGATGGACCTCTGATGAGACTGGACGACTGGAGCCATTATGCTCTCCTGATTAATACTTGCTAGGCCTTGGATCTGGCTGCGGATCCGCAGCACCCAGTTCTGCCTGTAGGAGGACCCTAGCCACCATTCTCCCTTCTTCCAGAGCCACCTTGAATTTTTCTCTGAAAGTCTGTGGAAGAGAGTTGGTGAACTTTTCCAGTGACTGCCAGATGTTAAAATAGTACCATCCTAACAGCACTTGCTAGTTGGATACCCTCAGCTGTCGGCTTGCCATTGAATAAATCTTTTGACCAAACAGATCCAGCTTTTTTGCCTCTTTGTTCTTAGGAAGGGAACTCATCTGGCCCTGTCTATCATGCTTGTTGGCAGCTCTGACCACTAATGACCCCAGGGAAGAGCAAGAGCAGAGGTACTTAAACTGTTTGCCAGCCCATAGCACTTTTTCTCTGCGTGTTTAGATGTGGAAGGCAGAGAGGCTACAGTCTGTTGAAGTGCCTTGGCCATTTTCAACACCCCTTCATGGATGGCAGGGCCACCTTGGGTAAGGTTGCTGTTGCTAGGATGCCAAAAAGCCTTCAGCTCCTCTGCTTTGAGGCCCTACTTGTGCTGCCTGCTTTAACAGCTCCTGGTGTGCTCTCATGTCATCTAGTGAGGTGGTGAGAAGAGGCCCCACTACTCATTCATCTAGTGAGCAGGAACAGTAGGTTGACAACTGAAGGGGAGCCTGATCCTCCATTCCAGTTAGGGTAGCCTTTGATGGACTGCCCAAGAATACCCGCCTGGTCTGAGTCCACATCTAAATTCGGAGCCATGCCTCGGACTACCAAAGAATGCAGAACCAAGATGCCTGTGGACAAACAAGTCTGTGGAACCATGGTCTCTAGAAACCCCATGGTTTCAATATCAAAAAAAGAGGCCACTGTCTCTGAGCCACATGCCTATCTGCAGTATCATGGGGAAACTGGCTGACCTACTGGAAGCCTGTCCTTTGGAAGGGGGTATGACCTCTACCCACAGAGTCAGAGAAAGAGCTCCTAGGAGACCACAAACAAGGAGTTCTGTGGCACTTAAAGACTAACAAATTGATTTATTTCATGAACTTTTGTGGAAGAAGATCCCACGTAGTCAGACACTTTGAAGATGGGGAACTTACAGAATGGAAAGAAATAAAAGCAGGGAAGTGTTGAGCAAATCAAAACATGGCTGCCCCTTTGGAACTGGAAGATCCAAAGAGGCACTGATGCCATGTAGTTCTCTGTGCTACCTCTTGATTGCCAGTGCTCTGGAGTTGAGAAGTGGTGCCAGGACCACTGAGTGCTTGGTATGCCGTGACTGTCTCTGATCCTTATGTTTATTATAAGGAGTTGGAGATAGTCACTGGCACTCCGGGGATCGACATGGGTTGCCTAGAGGTAGGATCCCAACCCTACAGTGCAGTTACAGAGACTGGCGCGAAGAGCCTGGTGACTGCTCGTGGGTTGATGAGCTGCACCCTGAGAGTGGCAAGAGCCATGGTGTATCCAGCAAAAACCTTCACCAATATGAAACCTACAAATGGATTGTTTGCTCTCAATGTGCAGGCATCCCTTCTTTGGTGTAGGCAGCACCTGTATAGCCAGGAGCACCTCATCACCTGGAACATCACAAACCAAACATGATGCGGACCAAGACCCTCTGCCGCTTTCCAGGATTGGAGACGGTGCAGGTACTGGACTCGAAGTCCATACAGACAGATATCGTCCCCATCAACCTTGAGAAAAGTGGCCTAACGAGCGTCCTCTTTCGACGTGAGCCTTCTTTGGTCATTTTTTCAGCACTGGAGAAGTCGAGTAGTGAGGGAGGATGCTGGTGCCACGTGAGCACTTCTAGTCAATGCTACAGTGCTCACCACCAAATCCAACTTCAGTTCCGTGCTGGACTAAATGCTGATTCCATCAGGACTGCCTTGACTCAAATATCTTGGTCATTTTTGGTTTGTGGGCAGAAGCTGATGCAGACTTTTGCACTTCTCCCACATGTTGCTTCTCCTAAGCAGCTCTGCAAGTCACTTAATGGCATCCATCAGCTTCTTACAAGTAGGGCACGGCTTAAACCCTGAAGACTGGGGGATGTCCTGACTCTGGGTTAAACATGCTAAACAAACTTCTGAACTATTAAGGAAATACAACTGTATACACTACATTAAACAACTAGCTTTGTAAACACTTGCAAGAGCACGAGTGTTCCAGCGCCATCACAGGTGGTAAAGAGAAACAGGGGAGGGGGGCAGCAGTACCCTATATAGGTGCATACACGCACCACTGCAAAGGGCACTAGAGCCAGTGCTATGGATATCACTGGGAAAATTTTCCTGCACTGGTGTACGTGGCATGCACTTACCTAATTCAAAATGGACATGAGCAACCACTCAACGAACCCCATTTGTATAAACAAAACAAAAACAAACAAAACCACCACACCCTGATGTAAGAATTTTGACAGAAATCTACAAAACTTAAATCACCTACGATGAAATCATGGCTTTCTGAAGATAATGGTAAAACTGCTACTGTTTTAAATGGGGACAGGCTTTCCAGCTAGTTTTAACAAGGTTCAGTTTGGTCAAATTAAAAGGATTTTTCTTTTGATTCATTTCTCCTGACTTAACTGTGAATTTCATAGACCTGAAGGACAGAGGAAACCATTAGGATAATGTAATCTGACTAAATTCATAACTTCAGGCATCAGTTTCCATATCTAGACCAGTAACTTGCGACTGAACTAAAACATCTCTTTTAGAAAGATATGCAATCTTTAAATCAAGATTGCAAGCCACTGAAAATTTACCACATTCCTTGGAAATCTGTTCCATAAGTTAAATTGCATTTAATTTTCAGTTTAAACTTTGCCAACTTCAACTTTCAACCAATGGATCTTGTTATGTCTGTCTGTTAAATTAAAGAGCCCACAAGTACTGGATATTTTTGTAGTATTAAAAAAACAAAACCAAAACAAAAGCAAAAAACCTAGAGTCTTAGAGCTGTTTAAACTTCTGGTTTGATTGCATGTGAATTTTTTTTCATGATTTCTAAAAGAAGTGTTAAGGAAGATTAAGATACAACACCTCAAATGAAATTAAAAGGAAATAATGCGTCATTTACTATGTCTGTAATTTTGTTTTTGCCATCAGCATGGTGTCGAAAAAATTAACTAACTACCAAGTGGAAACATATATACACATTGCTTGCCAAGGAGGTTGTAATTTTATAATACATAATTAAGAATATTCTCTGCACATTGCATAGAAGACAGGAGGAAGCATGAAGACAATGTAAAACCCAAAGGACAAAAAAAGGCAAACTGACTTCTCTAGGGATATGATACTAGCCATAGCTATTTCATTTCTACAGGAAGACAGAATAGCTAATTAAACCCCATTCGTTTTAAAAGAGGATGTCATCAGTAATCACCAATTTTACTGGTAATAGAATAAATCTTTATTTATTCATGTTTAAATAAAACTGCATCTTGTCCAGTTCAGGAGCATCAGCAAAGAGACACATGCAGGTTACAATCTCTACCAGGCGCAGAGCACACTACAAAGAACACATGGACATCTTTAGAAGACCTCATGGGTAGGAAGATGATAACCCTTTGCTCTCTTCTGAGATTATAAAGGAATTCTTCCAGAGACAGGCAACTATACCTAGCAATACAATATGAATTACACGAATTAAGTCTCTTGTGAATTAAGTGGCTTAGACTACTGTACCCCTTTCACTAGTCTGATTTATCTTTTGTGCTCCAAAGTTTCACCACTTAACAACTTGTACACAAAAATCAAGTGTCCACATACTGCTACTGAAAAAAATGCTTACTGTCTCATTTTTACAATGCAATTTTTAACTAAATCATTTGGAATATACATACTGTATTGACATTTCAGTGTATAGTATATAGAGCTATATAAACAAGTTAGTGTATGTATGAAATTTTAGCTTGTACCAGTATTGCTAAAGCTTTAGTTGTGTAGCCTATTGTAAAACTAAGCAAATATCTAGATGAGTCCTCTGCACACCCCTACCCCTGACTGAGAACCTCCAGTGTACATGACTCTATTGGGTTAAATCTCTTAATTCAAAAGATTCATTTAGCTTTCATGGTTACTCTCTCTCTCTCACTAGCTACCTGAATCTAGGGCTGATTAGTTATGGAGTACCACTTAATTTGGGAACAAAATGCTTTACCTGGTAATTCAACCCTGTATTGGAAGTCTGACCCACCTAACATGAAGAAAACTAAAAGCTCCCCTTGCAGTGTTGTCATTGCTTCTGACCAACAATCACAGATGGGAAAGGACCAGTCCATTAAGAACTAGTGCTTTTAAAATTTTAAATGAGACAGTCCTTGGCTGGAAACCCAGTTTGTTTCCTCCTCTTCATAAACTATCCTAACATTTACTCCTGCCCTCATTCTGTAGTATCTCTTCCATACACTGGCTCAAAAAGGGATGGAAGTATTAAGAGGACTGACCCGAGACAGAGCATGCGTTTGTGTGTGAAAGTTTGGAGAAACATTACAAGAGCTCTTTTTCCTCTCACACTGTCCAGCATTGACCTGACTTTTTTCCCTCCTTTTTAACACAAGAGATCATCTTTACCTTTGAATATGCTTTCCTGCTCTGCACTCAGTACACAGACATTCAGAGCATCCTGGCTTTAGATGATGTACAATTTCATCTGATACATTCCTTTGTCAGTCTGCCAGAAAGCTAATAGACATGACCTCATAATATGCCAACATTTTTAGGGCTGACTTAGAACAAAGCTTCTTCAGCTCTCATCCCCAAGAACCCTCCTTTACTTATGCTACATCATCTGGCCTTACGGAAGAAGGCCCTTGAAGAATTCCACAGACATTTCAACACTTTTCTCCCCACAGTCAACTGCAGCCAGGACCAATCCACACAAGAGATCCACTTCCTGAACACTACAGGGCAAATAAAGGGACAGGACACCATCCTATAGCAAAAACAGATGAGTTTTATATTCCAAAGGGGAAGGGAAGCTGTGTTTTTCTAGTTCAGTAAAACAAACAGAGTCCTGTGGCACTTAAAGACTTTAAAAAAATTATTTATTGAATGAGCTTTTGTGGGAGAAAATGACTGCTATGACCTACATCCCTCAAACTTTCATCCAGGACACATCACACAATCCAGTGTCTACAGCCAAGCTCTAAGATTTACCTGCATTTGCGTCTATTCCTCAGAGGCAGACAAGACACCTTCAGTGTCTCTATCAAGCATTCTTAAATCAACCATACCTAGCTGGGGAAGCGAGAAGACAGACCAACAGAGCCAGATAGGTACCCAGACCTCAACTACTACAGGACAAGCCCAAGAAGGAAAAACAACAACAGAACAGCACTGGTCATCACCTACAGCCCCCAAATCAAACCTCTACAGCTTATCCTACAAGAAGATCCCTCACTCTCAAGTCTTGGGAGGCAGACCTCTCCTCACTTACAGCCTCCCAAACTTAAGCAGATACTCACCAGCAACTACATGGACCAAACAGAAACATTAAGACAGGCATGTATCCCTGCAAATTGCCAACTCTGTCCATATATCTGCAAAATGACACCATCATAGGACATAAATCAAACCAGCTGCTCCATCAAGGACTCATTCACTTGCTCATCCAACAACATGGCATATGCCATCAAGTGACAACAAAGCCCCTCTGCCACGTACATAGGACAAACAGGACAGTCTTCGTGCAAAAGAATAAAGGGACACAAATCTGGCACTAGAAACAAGAACATTCAAAAACCAATAGCGGAACACTTCAATCTTCCTGCTCACTCCATGGAATATATGTCAATTGCTATACTGAAGTTAATTAGAAATCACAGCTTCATAGAGAATCTATGAAGTCAGAATTCATTTGCAAATTTGTTATAATGATCTCAGGTTTGAACAGAGATTTGAACTGGCTTTGTCATTACAATAAGTGACTTTCCTCTACCTTTACCTCCCCACCTTTCTAATATGTCTCTCCACATTGTTTGACACTAAACAACTGCTTCGATTTGCTGTAATAGTCTGGCCTGTTACTGTGACTTACACTTCTGCATTTATTTTCCTCCGATTCTTTAAGTTCTTCGTCTTCAAGTATCTGACAAAGTGGGATATTCTCCCACAAAAGCTTATGCATTAAATAAATTTGTTAGTCTTTAAGTACCACAGTTTGCAGAAAACTAAAGTTATTCATAAAGTTTTCATTTGATTCCATGCTTTCATCTCTACCTCTAACATGTACTTGCTTCCTTCAAGGCAAAGGAAACACCTTGGAGGCAACATTCCCTCTAATTTTTCATAGGCTGTGCGCGCAAAAAATTTCTTTTGTGCAAATTTTTGGAGCCAGTGTCCAAATCTGTGTGCACTCCAATGAGTATGGTCAAACTTGTGAGTGCAATGAAATAAGTGTGTACGATTCAAATAATATCTAAATTTTATTTTGATCTGGTGATGGAAATGATTTCATAAATTACAAAACCTTATTTGAAACATGTTACTTGAAATTGCCTTCTTAAAAGTAGCATAAAAATATTAGCACTGTTGAATTTTTTTTGTGCGTGCTTTATTTTGTTGTGTGCATAGACTTCATAACCTGTGTGCGTGCGCACACGCGCACAGCTTAGAGGGAACATAGCTTGGAGGAAAAACCAACTATGCTACAAAGGGCAGATCTACACTGCCTGCCCTTTTTGGCAGCAGTCAAAGGGAAATATGCAAGTTACTTAAAATAACTTGCATATCTGCTCCAACCTCCATGCTCCCACCACATCCACTGCACTGAGACAAAGGGTGGAGCCTCCCTTTGACTCAGCACTACCCCCAGTTGCTGGGGTGGTATTCAGAGATCAAACTCTCTCAGCTGAGTGGGTCTTCCCACTGTTTAATCTGATGGTAGTGAATTTGCCCAGAATCCTGTTGCTCTGTTAAACGTCACATGTTTTCTAAACTGCTCTCGAATGTTCAATTAAAAGAAATTGAGTACTTCTAGTTACACCTACCAAAAAAAGAAAAGAAAATGACAATCACATGTTCACACGGCAGCAAAGAGGTCATATGCATTTGAAAAGTGCACATTATATTATATTAGAATGTAGCTCTCAACAGAGGTCCCTTCTGAAAGACCAGCTGGGCTTTCTTGGTGATGGCACAGCCACGTTTGCTCCCAGGAGTGCATAGTTTGGACTTCAGCACCAAGATAAAACCAAGAAGTCCCTATGTCTATGCATTTAATTGGGCAAGAAAACAAGTTCTGTTTCCATTTCTCCTTCACCCTCCACTTGTGCATCTTTTCTATGGCTCACCCATTCACTTCCTTTTCTTCTTATTGCTCCCAATGAAGTTGCATTGGCAGTCTTGAATTGGCTATTAATCTGTTTTAATTCATTTCAAAGCAGCCCTGCATTTTGTCTAAGAGAGCAGCTGGACTAGGCTTCTAGTTGGAGAGCAACTTCCTTATGATGGTCACTTCTAAAATTAAGCCTATAACTCACTGGAAGCCAAAGCAAGGCTCTTAGGAAGTGATTCAAAGCCCACTAAAGTTTATGGGAATCCTTCCAAATAAGCTTTGCATCATGCCACTATTACAATTTCTGAGGGAATAGCAAAAAAGTCTATGGGATCTTGAGAAAGGGAAGGCAAAAACACAGGGGAACAAAATAGGGTAAAGGGCAAATGCTACCACTCCTTGTTCCAAGTAAGCGAACTGCTCTGCACACTAACACTTTTGTTTTAAAATCACATTCAGTTAGGAAAAAGCAACAGGGATTGTTCAACACCACACCATTTTGCCAGAAACTAAGAGAAAATGGGTTTAGAAACTTTGTTCTACTATATTCTCTTATCCTTCCACTACGAAGTATTTTCATAAGGGAATGCTACATCTCATAAGACTCACTATTTTGTGTGCATTTGCAGTCTATGTGCTTGTGTTTCAGATGTTACGAAAACAAACTGCTTTTAGTCTTATGCTTCATAATGTCCCCCAAATATTCTACCAATAGTCCACTACTACAGTAACAGATACAACTGAATGCAAAACCACCACCCAGCAGTAATGCAATATTAAGGTTCCACAGAAGTCAGAAGATGCCAGAGTTCAGGCTGGACAGACAAAGCAACAGGTTAGCCTACTAGAGCAGAACATTCCAAAGCTCCCGATATTTTAAGGAAAAATGGAAGATTTTGTGAATGCTTTTTGGGAAATTTTTTCCCTTTTTTCATTTGGCTCCAGTGCATATGCATTACAATTCAAATCACACCATTTCTTAACTTTGGAGTGTTTGATCATGCAACCTCAAAGCTGCATTGATCTAGGTATACACTTAGTAGTGTAGGATATTGTTAAGAAAATAAACCAAGATTCAGGGTCTGAGTCTCCATTCCAGATGAGTGACACTCTGTCAGGATGGTGTGATTTTAAATTAAAGCGATTAACAAGAACAAAAACAGAGTGGTTGAGACTTTGAAAATTTGTGCTATTGTTACTCGGTTAAAAATTACAGTGAACTAAACTGAAAGTCCTGTTATTTTTTAAATGCCACTACTCGGTATAGTAACTTGTTTGCATTTATAGGCAGAAAGAAAATATTAAAAATAAAGGCCTCGATCCCACAAACTCTTAAGCAAGAATACAACCTCACTCAGTCTCAGTGACTTCAATAAGACTACTCATGCGGTTAAAATGAACAATGTGCACATAAATGTATGCAGCATCACATCAGAGGCTAAAATTATTTTTAAATAAATTTTTAATAGTGGTATAAAATCTATCATTTCAAAATGAAATTGTTTCAGCGACAACAATAAAGAAATTCTTTAGATTTCCAATACACCTAAGTTTATTTTTTTCTGGTAAACATAGGCGCAAACAAATTTTTAGGCACCTAAGGGTGATCATTTCAAAAGTATACACATGCTCTTCAGCAATTTCAAAGTGTAAAATAGGGGAAAAAAAAAGAACAAGCAACATGTTATAAATACTGCATATTATTTTTTCATGTCATAAGTCATTCAGAGAAAACATGACTACCTTTAATTCAGCACAGGATTGAAGGAGTGAGGACGAAGTTGGCATTTAAGCCTCCTGATATTCCAGGCCTGCCTTTGGGTCTGCCCATCACTAATGTAAACTTTAAAAGCCTTAGAGCTACTCTAATTTATTCTTGGATTGCCCATCCTTTTCCCTGAGCTGAGAACTAGGGAAGAGCCACAGAAGTGGTACTGCAATGCAGCATCTTCCTTTGCTTCTACCCAGGAAATTGGAAGGGACTGGTGTTACAGACATTTCACTGTACGTTTTGCCCAGGGGAAAAAATCTCATCTTTAAGACCCCTTAATACCATTCCAGTGGCATAAAGTAGCCTAAGAACAAGATGGAAGCCCATCCTCTCCAAGGCTTTGAAATTCTATTGTCTTGCAAACATTTGCCAACAGAACACTAAATTCTATAATCTGGAACTAAGATATTATTGGAACACTGCCGTCCTAGACAGAAGCCACCACACCCAGTCACCCCGGACCTAGGCTTTCCGAGAATCACAGATCTTCCTCTTAATCTTTACTTGGCAAATGGCATATTAAAAGATTAGAGTTTCAAATTTCATACTTATGCAACACCTAGTTAATCTGTTTAAACTACTTGGAATTGACTAAATTTCCGTTAATTATGAAGCAGTCCTCACCATTCCATAGCAGTAACTAGGTCTACTGCCTGAAAAATGTGCTAAAAGTTGTCTATGCCCTTACAAAAGTCCTACATATAAAAACACAGCTTGAATAGGGTCAGAGCGTGCTGGGTCAATGACCGAGCACTGTCATCTTTTTCTCCAAAATCAGGGTTTTTTTTAAATTATTATTATTATTATTATTATTATTATTATTATTATTATAGAAAAGCCTCCAGCTCTCCTAGTTACCAAATCTTCTGTCCCCTCCACTCCCAGAAAGAGATGCCTGGGAGCCAGAAATAGTTCAGAGACATGAGCTTCCTCATTCATCTTAATGGAGAATTAAAAGTGGCAATTTTAAAATGCTAACACCATTAACCATCACAATGTTATCAAAGCATTGAAGAAAGGTTGGTACGGATCTACTGTGAATGGCATCTCAACAGTTGATGGCAGTGAGGGCTTATATTCACATTTAGCTTGCAACTAACTGCGGTGTGACTCTGCACCCCACCAGACTACTGTGCAGTAACTGTCCGTGTGCACCTCTTGCTGCCGTGCATTAACCACTCCTTAGATTGCTTCTATCTAATCTTCAGTGAAAAAGGACTAAAATGCCATGACACCCACCCTATCCTCACCCCAGTGATTTGACTGGTGGAGGCAAATGATCAGAGAAACATAGTCCATGGCAGTGGTTCTCAACCACTATGTCGGGATGCATCAGTGTGTCACCACACAGTAGTGTGTTGCTGAAAGCTGGGGAGATGGCTGTATCTGGCCTGAAGTAGAGGGTGGTCTGGGGTGTCCCATAGGGTCATGACACACCAAGTGTGTTACAACCTGCAAAAAGGTTGAGAACCACTGGCCCAGGGGACATCTGAGCCCCACCAACTAGGAACTAACCTCACTGAGTTCACAAAGGCATCTGAGTCTCCCCACAAGGCCCCTCCAGAGCTGTGAAGGCCTGCATGGTCTGCTCTGGTGCTAGGTATTCGACTCATGAATTTCTTCCTGGTTCTACTGGTTACTGCCATGCACTCATCCATAACCATGATGGCTAGAAGCAAACCATTTTTTAAATGAAAGCTGATATTCGTAGGCTATCACAGCAACTGGGAGCTGAAATAATTAGTACAAGTCTATGTCTGAATCTGGCCTACCCAAGGGTGCATCTCAACCTCAGTAAAGAGAGCCCAGTAGAACCTATGTAACTATATTCTGAACATCCGCATTACCTGTTGAAAGTGGACGGACCTTGGCAGTGTACCACTTCCCCCATTTCCCCCACCCTCCATAATTTGAAACTTATCCAAATACAATAGATCTTACTGGGAATTCATCTTGTAAGTCTTTAATTAAAGGTTTCCAGGATCATGCCTTACTATGAAATGCCAACAGATACTGGAATACTAAGTACAGTTCTGACATTCACATTTTAAAACAGATGTTGAAAAGCTGGAGCTGATGTGAAGAAGAGCCACAAAAAATTATTTGTGGACTGGAGAAAATATCTTACCATGAGACCTTAAAAGCTTAATCTGTTGATTTTAATCAAAAAGAGAAGTACTTGATTACAGTGTATGAGTATCTCCATTAAGAGAAAATATTGGATCCTAAAGAATTCTTTAATCTAGAAAGTATAATACAAACCAGTGGCTGGAAAATGAAGCCAGACACTTAAAAAAAAAAAAAAAGCTACTATTAAAAAAAAAACCAAAAAACCCAACTAGTGAAACTGATTAATCATTAGAATCAACTACCAAGAGACACAGATTTTCCATACCTTGAGACAAGACTGGATGCCTTGATGGAAGGTACACTTTAATCAAACAAAAATTATTGGGCTCAGTATAGGAGCAATGGTGAAATTTAATGGCCTGTGTTATACAGGAGGTCTTCTTGGTTTCTCTTACAGTCCCTTCAGACCTTCAAACTATGAATGGAACAAAGAAGGAAGAATGGAGGGTGGGGCCTGCGGTCACTACAAGAAGGATTAACTGTTGCAGTAAGGAATCCATCAATACGTATTATCAAACGGTGTTAAAACTGTACATCTAACCTTCACTTACCATTTCCACAGTTAATTTATTTTCCCCTTGTTTGAAATAAATGTGTAATTCAGTTGTCTGGAGCAGCACTCCTCAACCTCAGCAGTTTGCTAATGAAGGCTTTTGTCTCAGAATGTATTTCACATTTATAAAACACCTTTTGTCTGCTCAAAGCATGTCCACTCTAATTGCAGCAGCCTCTGGGACAGAGAGAGGGGCAGCAGCCAAAGATGCACACACGTTGATGTGTGAGTGTGAGTGAAGGCAAAAATTACATAAGCACTAGAACAAACCCCTGCTCATACAAAAATGCATCATGTGCATTTTAACATCCATACACAGCCCACGAACACAAGCTCTGCTCTGAAAATCCTGTGTAGCAAACTGCATGGAACTCAGTCTATTTATCTTGAAGAGGATGATTTGAACCAAACCTGCTTACATTTCAACTAATAGCGCCAAGGAGACTAAATATTTCAAACCTGCTCCATGAGCAGGACATCTTTTTGCCAGATCTTGGCATATTCTTAAACATCTGGGCACTGGCTGGGCTGGAAGAATTTGGCAGATTAGGCAATTCACTGTGAAAATTAAAAATGCTGTGCATACATGCACAGTACATCATTCCCTCATGGCCCATTTAATGAGCTTAAACCCCCCCCCACACCTCTACTCTTCAAGCTCAATGAGTAATTTCCAAAACACACAATCAAATCAACACCAGGTTTTTAAACTAATATCATGTGTTGTTCCTAAATGAATATTATTTTCAAGCCAAACTGTAAAACTAAATCAGTTACTTTGGCAACAAGGCTGTTCAAAAAACATCACAGGAGAAGAAACATGGCAAATATTAGCCCAAAGGACAACTGTTGCACAAAAGATACAAGAATCTGAAAACTGGTGTAATAATGGCAAGTGTTTTATGATTTCACCCATTAGTTACAGCAGTTACTGCCAGGAGTTCACAGTAATATAAACACAGGTTTTTTTTGTTTTTTTAAACAAGAGTCATAGCACATAGGAGGAGAAGCTTCTTAACCCTTTACACATGCGGGTCAGTATTACACATTACTTACATCTAGCTATGTCTACACTGATGCCATCAGATGTATTTTTCCAGAGTCACCAAGTGGCAGTGAATGCAAATGGTGCTCTGAAGGGAAGTTACAAAGTTGATGGGAGTTACACAAGCTTCTCTGTGTAGCTTGTATAGCTTCTCAACTGCTGCTGAATTTTGCCAGCAGTGTAGACCAGGCCTCTCCATATTGTGTGTGTTCAACAGTGAATGCCTTGCAATAGTAATGTCTTAGGCAAAAAGACAAGTGATTAATGATGAGCCCTTCTAAGTTATACATGACATTTTGGTATATTCAGACATGTTTCACAAAGAAATGCATCTCTATCTTCCATATGGGGAATATAACACAGTGGCAGCAGTCAAAAACTGAAAGAAGATTTACAGGGTTTGGCTTTGGTAACTGATATTAGCATGGCTACCATCCAGTAAATACAAACTCCAAGAACAGTGGTTCTCAACCTTTTGAACACAATTAGCGGTGTATCGTGACCCTACAGAACACACAGGCCCACCCCACTCACCCAGTCCAAATCTAACCATCTCTCCAGCCCTTTGCAACACACTTACCTCTATGTGACGACACAGTAATGTGTCCTGCCACAGTTGTTGAGAACCACTGCCTAGAGTGTAATTATCCAACATGCTTTTATGGGAACCCAAGCAAGTGATAGAAGTATTATGGTTCACTCCACCATTTAGAGCCTCAGACAGAAGCATGAGGCAAGTCAGGGCACACACACAGACCAAGCGAAACAACTTTCAAATCTTCTGACTATTGCTGGAAGCATGTTGTACATGCATAACTGTCAGCAGAATACAACAGACTGCCACTCAAAGAATCAGCAAAATAATTAATAAATAGAGGCAACTGTTGAAACAGGGAATAGAATAAAGCATATACAAATCGAGTTTATATAACAGCTGCTGACGGATGTTTTTATGAGCTGAGGTACTGTATCTAATACAGTATTATGTAAGACTGAATATCACTTATAAAAAAAGCTTTATGTTCAGGGCAGAAACATCAGAAAATCCTCTTTTTCTCCATGATTAACATACTTGCTGCTTTTTTTTTTTTTCCCCCCTGGGCTACAGCTGATACAAACTTTGGCAAATCAATTTCTAGGTCAGCAGAAATATGCAGTAACCCAGGTTTTTACAAAATACACATATATTGCTTTGGAGTGGGGAAGCATCTCTTACCTGTAATGAGCTACATTTGACATTTAAGTGTTAACAAGGCTAAAAATCATTACTGATAAGTGTTAAGATACCAGATCAGTTAGCAGTGTATTTACTGCCCTACTTTTGAGAATACTTAAGAAGTCAAAATATTTTTAAAAACAGTTGCCTGCTGACTGACTCTCAATATTAGATAAATCTAATTTTTATAGCAGTTTCCCAATGTTTAACTTAAGAGTTTTCTTTTGTCAGGACTCCATTCACACTACGGAGAAAAGTTACTCTTTCTCCGAAGACATTATTGAAGGCAGTGACTTTAAAACACCTTCAGATGGAATGCATTAGGTTACTATTTTAGAGTTCCTGAATACACTAAGAACAACAAAGTATATTATGCCTAATTTTCTGGACAGGGCAAAACAAAGACAGTACCTCAAAGCTTCAAAATCTTCATAAGCAAATAAGATATCATTTATCCTCTATTTACACTATAATTACTCAACAACTAACACAGAGAAAAGGAATCTGAAGATACAATCGGTATGAAAGTCGTTCTTTGTTTGGACAGGGGGTGGGATAGGGCAGGAATCTACCCTACAACTTACTCTATCTGGAAAATCCTTTATGTCATCACAGAGTGTTAAAAAAACACAATGCCTGTTATTTGAGTTGGGAAATGTAAGCTATTACATTTCTTCCCACAAAAATAAAGATGTTTATTTGCACTAGGCAAATATCAATCATGCAACATGAAGGAACGAAGGCTTTTGTAGTGTCATAAACATTACATGTACTTTAACTCAGCTCTGTAAAAGAATCCCTCCTATTTTTCAAGTTAACACTTTGGATTCCTCCCCCCCCCACCCCTTTTTTCCTTTTAAATAAGGAATGAGATAAAAATAAAAACTTGTAAAAAAAATATTAATCCCAAGCAACATCATGCTGCACTGCTCAGGCACCAAAGGAGAATAATAAATGTTATGTGATTTGCTAAAGATGAATCCACAATTCAAGACCATTCCAATTTCTAAACACACTGCATAACATAATTGATATATTTAACTTTTCTTTGTGGGTGGCTGAAGAAATAGTAGGAAACAGGAAGTGTGTAACATTGCAAAACTTATTTTAAAAAGGTATAAAATATTCTTTAACTTTTTAAAAACAACCCACCTTGTGAAACAGGATTATTTTATTTAAAAAGTTATGCATTTCAATAAGAAGACACCATCACAATTTAACTGCAATGAATATATAAAGCAGACATCTTTTTAAAAGAAAATAGTTTCTAAACACTGACTGCCAACAGTCACTATGATGAAATCTGAATTTTAAATTGCAGGATGGGTCTCCTCTCAAAGGGTGGAGGCTTTGGTGAATAAAGTAAATCACTCAGTGTAGCAAAGCAAAGCACTTATCTGAGTCCGTTATGAACTTCTAGTTTAAGACAGCTTTAATGAAGTGACAAGTACCTTGATTTTAGAGTAGCATTATTAAGAACTGCCTAAAAAAATTAAGAATATTAAAGGAAAATAAAAGCTTTACACATACCTCTTAAGATGTTGTTCCAGTTCCAAGAACAACAGTTTCATGGTTATTTCATCACTCTTCTGTTCTTGGAAAAATGTCACTTTCATTAGTATAACTATTTGGTACCCACTGATTATTTCTCACAGAACGAAGCACTGATGAAACACCTTTCAATCCTTTACATCAGTAAGATTATTATTAGCATTCTGCTTATCAACTGTGAGCCCCGAAATCATGAGCACTTTCAAGAAATGAAAAGCCATGCTACTAAAGACTGTTCCCTTGCCTCTATTCCAAGTTTTCTGTATTTTACAGTGGTCAATCACAATCAAGAGAAACAAGAAGAGCAAATGATGACATCACAGAGATTGAGATCACATGATGTGCTGTTATATAAAACATCAAGAGAGATTAACATCCCTATGATTATTAGGATTTCACATCTCAACAGCTACAGGCAATATCTTCTTTGAACAGTGCACACTTTTCCAATTCTGAAATTGAGTTACCTTGTGTTCTCCGTTTTTTTTAAGTAGTGTATGCTGTTTACCTGTTCTCATTGTTCCATTTAAAGAAAACCAGCTGTCATGTTGATCTCTCATACTAAATTCTAGTAGCTAATGACCAGAGTAATTAGGCACAAGGACAAGCATCAGCACTGGATTACCTAGAAAACTCCAGTAATCAGAAATACCCCGTCTTCCCCATTTGGACATCATGTTATTGGCAATACTGGTGGCCACAAGCTTAAAGTCTGCTTTCAATCATGTTCTTGCACTTGATAGAATAATGTAAAACTCCAGGAGGACAGCAACACCTTCCCTACGTAAAAGTTCACATAATGCATGTGGCAATTAGAAATTTCAAGATAAAATTCTACATTCTTCCTAACACATCTAGTTCTCTCCATTATTTCCAATATACTTATAATACATAAATGTTGTTTCCAGTAACCAAAAATGTCAAGATCACAGGCATCATCCTCACAACCCAAGATCACAAGCAACAGAAGAGTATGGTCCAGTATGAAGGATCCACAGCAGTTTAAAGAAACTGCTACTGTTTGACAGCAAATCTAGCATAACAAAAGAAATGTTTTTGGGAAGAAGGAGGAAGAGAAAAGTTGCACGGATATACTAAATTGCTTTTTCATAGATGGTAGCATCCCATTACCAAAGTAATGAGGGTACAAGACCATTCAAGCTCGGCATTTTAAAGCCCCAGAGATGGTGTGGAACATTTCAAATAGATCTTGTACAGGGCTGACAAGCCTTGTTTCTAAGCAATGGAGTGCAGTCTGACATTTAAAAGACACAAATATGGATTTATAGATTCAGATTATAAGGGACCATTATGATCAGCTAGTCTAGTGGGCTTCAAACTTTCTCAGGTCCCAGTTGAAAAAATAATAATTTAAGCCCACAACCCAACAATTACATCTTTCAGCAATGCATTCCAGTCTTCTGACAGTGGCAGTAGGGGGCATGGTGACCCACTGCCTGATGGTCTATGACCTGGTATCGGGTCCCAATCCATAGCTCACTGGTTTTCAAACTAAATCTGACCTCCTGCACAGCTCAGGCCACAGAACTTCACTCACCACTCGCATAATAAAACCTTAACCCAAGGGTCAGCAACACAAAAGTTAAGAACCATTTTTAAAAATTCCTTCTATAGCCATGTGTTTTGAGAATCACAATGTGTATACCCTCCCAGTGGGGGGAGCTGGGCCAGGTTGCTTGCCTCAAGAAGCCTCCCGGCAGGAGCCTAGAACCAGGGAGGAGGTCTCCTAGTAGCAGGGTTTGAGGCAGAGCTGCAAGGGGGCAGCCAAAAGCCAAATGTGACTCCAGAGCTGGAGGTTGCAGACCCCTGCCCTAACTGAACACTGAATTATTAAAGTACTCAAGTAATGATTTAAGGAGTTCACGATAGAGAGTCCACCCCCAAGAGACCCCTGCCCCATGCTGCAGAGAATGATGAAAACCCCCTAGGGCCTACAGCCTATCCTCCCTGGGGGAAATTCCTTTCCAACCCAAAATATGGCAATTAGCTAAACATCGAGCATGTGAGCAAAACTCACCAGCCATACATCCAGAAAGAATTCTCTATAGCAGGGGTCTCAAACTCCAACCACCACAAGGGCCACATGAAGACTAGTATGTTAGCCTGAGGGCCGCACCATATGAGGACTAGCACGGCAGCCCAAGTGCCACACCACTGAAACTTTTTCATACAACACTGCAAATATCTTCAGAGCATCAGGCGAAGTGGGATTTTTCTCCCACAAAAGCTCATGCAATAAATAAATCTGTTAGTCTTTAAGTGCCATAGGACTCGCTGCTGCTTCTGCTGAACTAGACTAACACGTCTGCCCCTTTGGAACACTGCAAATATTGATAGTGGTGGTGGTGTGGGCCGCAAAAAATAAATTTAGGGGCCACATGCGGCCCTCTGGCCACAAGTCTGAGACCCCAGATCTATAGTAACTCATAGTCCACTCCATTAAGTGTCCCATTACAGGCCACTGGTCATACGATTTGGCAGATTTGAAAGTCAAGCCCCATTTTGTGGGAAAATTTCCCACTGCTGTAAAGTGAAAAAGACTTCTGCCTCAATGCAGTAGTAGGCTGGTTCTTCACTGAAGACCAAAATGAAGTTATGACTCATCTGGATGCCTCCTGGGAATCCAGAAATATTCAGGCAGATAGTGATTTAATGGTACTCAGCTAAACAGATGAGTGCAGGATTCTGTTTCCTGCAATCAAGGCTGGTCTGCCCATGAGTCCTCAAAAAGTGGGGGCCTCTTTTTGAAGAATATAAAAGTATTATTTGACAAGTACAGAGGCCTGTTCACAGAGCATCCCTGGGAAGCGGAGTGAGTTCTGCTCAGTATTGCCAGTCTACTCAGAAGTTCAGAACAAAAAGGTTATTAATGGGAGGGGATTTTTCTAGAAGAAAACCTGAGATACACTTTAAGATCCACAACTTCAACCAGGCTATGAACATGCTGAAGACTGAGGTCAGAAAATTAGATAAGGAGGTATACGATGGCTGAATGGCTGCTTTACACATCCCTTCCTATTCAGAGACTCTTGGGGAATAGATCCTAAAAATTGCCCAGGAACATTATAGAGAAGAATTTCACTTGTCTTACCACCCCAGAGCACTTCTATCAACTACCTACAGGACTGCTCTATAACAGCATCTAATCTTTGATCAGTCTACACCCGTGGGACAAGGCCGTTAGCAATTTCACATAAAGAGAGCCTTCCTTCCCTCGACCCTGCGCTCATATCTTTCTTTTCTTTTCTATGCTGTGTTCTATTTTTTTCCTCTGCATTTCCAACCAGTGTATGTCTCCTCTAAATAGCCACATCAATCTATATTTTCAACCATTGTGTTACTCTTTTCTAAAAAACCACAACAACCTTCTCATACTTCTCCACATACAGAATAGAGATTTGACAGGACACCTGAAGCCACTGGTCCCAAATAAACATGAGAGATGAGGTGAGAGGACAAGATCAGAAATGATACGTATGTGAGAAACGAACCATCTGCTACTAAGCTGCTGAACAAGAGAGAGTGCCAGGTGCAGTTCCATCTACCTTCAAGGCTCTGTCACATCCACTAAGGCTGTGGAAGAGAGAAAATTTCTCTGCTACTTAATTTTCACCTGACACATTTGAGGCTGTAACAAGAGTCCAGAAGATGAGAGCAGAGAAGAGGCATGTCTTTGCTACCCAGCCCCTCCTCTCAGTGTTCTGTCTGCTGCAGTGAGGGGGTCTTCTACCTACCAAAAGAAGCCAGGAGTCCAGTGGCACTTAAAGACTAACAGATTTATTTAGCGCATGAACTTTTGTGGGAGAAAATCCCACTTTGTCAGATGCTTTGAAGATCAGGGAACTTACGGAATGGGATGAAAATAAATGCAGGGGAGTGTAAGACATGGGATCAGGTCAGACAGTAACAGCAAATCAGAGCAGTTGTTAAGATTCAAACACTGGGAAACAGCACATAGAGGAGGGTGAAGTCAAATCACCTGCTGTAATGTGAAAAGAACCTACCAGTGAGCTGACAGCTTTTACTAAATGTTGGTGAGAGAATTCTTTGGGATACACTTAACAAGCTTCCTACTTGCTTGGGTGAATAAGTTTTCCAAGCCTTGGAGGAAATGTACTTATTTAACTTTACTACAGCTGGCAGCCTGTTTAGTGTGTCCCTTTAAATGCTTTCAATTGCTTAGATAAAACAAATCGCTTATTTTTACAACTGACGGATCAAGCTAGAGATACAGGTACTGCTGTCCCGTCAGCCTTGGGTTTTGCAGTTCACACGCCACTGTGATAAGCAAAGGGTGACACAGACCTATTCTCACTTTGCCTAACAAGCACCATTGCACTGGCTCAAAAACAGCTTTCTTCACAGTCATGAGGCTAGAACCATTATGTAAATGTAAACTTACACTTTGCAGGAGACACTAGCATTTGGAGAGTCATAAATCTGTGCTAAAAACACGCAGTTTCAATTCTTGTATTCTCCCTGCTGATGTCAGACAGATCCATATTACACTCTGCTTTGCAAAGAAAAAACAGATGTGTTGAGAGATTTCTTGCATATATTCAGGAATCCCACTCTCTCTCCACACTGGACAGCACTGGGAATGCTAGTCAGGCTCAACAATAACTATGCCTCCTCCTCCCCACCATCCAACATTACCTATTCCTTTTCCAATCACCTCTTCACTGTAATGCAGCCAAACAATTTTTTATACTAATTCTCAGCCAGTTTTGTGCAATGCATTCTCTAGACCAGTGGTTCCCAACCTTTTCTCTGCCATGGCACATCTTGATACCTTCAAATTTTTTGAGGCATACCACCATTTAAAAACTCATGAATATTCAAATTAACTGAAATTACTTATGAATATTCACAAACAATTTTCAGAAATGCTCCTTTATGGGGTAGTACAGGTAGCAGAGCAGGGGAGGTCAGGAGTCATGTGCAGTGGCAGGAGTGTGGGGAGCACAGCAGGGCAGGGATGGCAAAAGAGGACAAGGGGAGCCATGTGAGGAACAGCACAAGGATGGCAAGAGGGGACGGAAGAACAAGGGTGGCTTTGTGGGAGGCAGAGGGAACCTAGGAGTGCAAACGTAGGGCATGGGAGCATGGTGCAGCCCCCACGTTCCCCTTCTCCACAGTGGCTCCCTGCCACCCAGGGCAAACCCTCACCACACTGCTGCTCCCTCCCACCCCAGTGGGTCCCATCGTCCCCTCCCCCAGCCCCCTGCTGCCTGTGATGCACCCTCCCATCACTGCAGGGGCCAGAACTAGGCCTCCAGCCCCCAGCTACACCCTCCCCCCCCACACACACAGCCACCCCACAACCCCAGCTACACACACACACACACACACACACACACACACACACACACACACACACACACACCCCGCCGCACACAACCCCCAGCAGCCCTCCCCCCCAGAGCCCTTACCTGGGCTGTTTGCAGGCTGACTGACACAAGCTGCTCTGCCTTGCAGGGGAAGATACACACTCCCAGCCTCTCACCCCTCTCTGCCAGCTGGGCCTAAGGTGGAGCCACTGGAACTCTGTGTTCGGGCTGCTCGTACTATTTTTAGAGGGACCCCGAGAACGCCACATTCCAGCGCCTTCCTCTATTTTTAGGGGGGCCAGAACACTCCCTGCCTAAAAATAGGGGGCACCAGAACCGTGTTCCGGTGCCTTCCCCCTTACTTTAACCCCTGCCTTTTCCCAGCCCTGTACAGCCCACGTGGCTGGGCTGAGCAGGGAGGGAACTTTAACTCCAGCTCTCAGGGATGCTCATGGCACACCAGTGTGCCCTGGCACACTGGTTGGGAACCACTGCTCTAGACCAGTACTTCTCAACTTTTTGCAGGTTGCGACACTCTTGGCAGAGTATCACAACACTACAGAACACACCAGCCCACCCTGCTCTAGACACTGTCCATGTGCAGTGTTTAATCTGTTACTTTCTCATCTCTGGAACTGTTCTGTGCAGCAATGAAATCTATTTTACCGCTTCTATGTCAATTTTGTAAAAGTAAAGAGATTAAAAATTGAAAAGGGTTCATCAGTTACCTTATTGAGGCCAATTTCAATTTTAGATATCCTTAATTGGGTAAGGAGGGCCTACTCCTTAGGCTATGTGATTTTTCTTCTAAATAGTTCCACAAATTTGCAAATTCCAGTTGCAACATGTGCTCAAGTAATTGGTAATATTGCTCAGTCTGGGGGTCCCTACACTTGTTATGTGTAAGTCAACAACTCACAGACAGTAGATACTAAAAAGAAATCTTAAGTCAGTTGAGTTAGCTAAGTGATAGAACATTTTTACTGCTTGAAAAATAGCCTCTAGCTACAACTGAAAATGCCTGAAGTACAGGGATCTTCCTTCTTCCCCTGTCAGATTAAAGAGTTCAGCACCAATCTGTGCTCCTCTTTGTCCTGAGCTATTCTGGCTGTTATATAAAGTGACACATTGTCAGATATAGGCATGTTTTAGCCATGGATTATACAAAAACAGGATTTCATGCATGGTAGCATCAAGGTACCCAGCATTTTTAATTTCTTTTCCTCAATGCATGTCAGATCTCAAGAATAGATGTCATGGATCAAGATAGTAAACTCACACTATATGAGAATTTTGCTTTTTGAAAAAATTGGCATTTGACCAGGGAGTTTACGGTTTGCCTCAGTCTCAGTGAAATTAACAAGTCAAGCATGAATTCCTGAGTGTTACACATCACTGAGTTAGCTGCAGTACCCATGTGCTGTAAACACTTTCAGATAATCACTAGCAGGTTTAATTTCCATGTATAAACAATTACAAATGCAGCTTCTGGAAGAATTCAGACAACCACACTGGAAAGCATAAAATGGAAGACTAGCTACTTTTATACTAAAGGAATAGGAAGCTGATGAGATGAATAAATCTGATAGTCTAAATGCCACAAGACTCCTTGTTTGTTCCGATAAATATTAATTTTGAGGTAAAGCAATAAATTAGTGGCGAATTTAAAATTCTGTTGTAAAAGCCAGCACTTTAAGAAACAGAAAACATAAAAGCAAACCATTCAAGCCCTTTCAATAGCTCTTAACTGTATAAAATCATTATCCTTAAGATTTACCCTTAAATTTCTTATTAACGAAACAGATGATCCAAGACTACCTACTAAAAAACCACAATCAGTTAGAATTCCAAAAGTATGTTTTGCACTGGCACAGGTGTCCAACACTTACTTCAAAAAGTCTAGCAAGCTTAAATTATTGCTTACTCTCTTGGGAAATAATACACTGAACATTTAATCCATGTTATGTCTCAACATTTTAGTATTCATTTTCATTTTAATGTACTGCAAACTAAGATCTGCAAGATGGACTTTTAACAGAAAATGTTTTAGAATTCTGATACTCAAGTTTTTTTTTTTTAAAAGACACAGAGAACAACAGGGAAAAGGATCTGGCTCCAGCTCCATAATGCATTTGTTTGAACTAAGCTGTGAAATGCTCCATGCTCTAAGAATTGAAGCAAATAGAAGAGAAAGAGGAAACAAATAGATGGAAGACCCATGATGAACCCTGGCCATAACTGTTTTATAGATCATGACCAGGATACTGTAATGGAAACCAGCAAAGAGACTTCAGAGAAAGGAGCAAGTCTGAAACACCAGGTTCATTCTCAGACACTAGGGCACTTCATAAAAAACCAAATCCCCCCTCCACATTTGCAATCATTTTTATTCTTCAGTCACAAGAGATATCTGTATTTCAATGCAGCATTACAATCAACAAAAACATTACATATTATTATTCAATCTCCCTTGTGCTAACTAGGCATAAACTGCAGCTTTTTTTCCCCCCACTTCTCCACTCTTCTGTTCCAAAAGTGGATCAACAGCCAAATCTAAAAGATAAGAAAACTCTCAACTGAAACAAACATTAAGAATTGACGTAACAACCTTTATTTAATTTTAATTTCTTTCTTGGCTGTTGTTTGTTACAGATATTTTGTAAAGTGAGAGCTACATTTCACCTATAAATCCTGTTCAAGCTTAAAGTCAGTAATGCCAAATAATCCTGAACTTGGTCAGAAGTCTGGATGGTTCATTCAGAATGAACAGCATACTATCCATTAACTTCTTAGCCAAGCCATCAAATAATGAAGTATAATAATCAAACCTCACTATTGAAAATACATGAATCAGGACTCCAGGTCAGATCTGAAACAATCCCAAGCTTACAAATGCTTTTTGCGAAATTATAACCAAAAGTAATCAAAATAAAATGACCACAAAAAGTAACCACCACTAAGGACCACAGCTGGGATTTTGTGGATATTTTGTTTCATCAGTACAATGGCAGAAGCTGTACTACAACTCTTGTAAGTGTGAGTTAGGACACAGGCATTACTGAAATTACAAACAAACTACAGTCACCTGTTTGAGGTACACCAGCATGAAAAAAAAATACTAAAACTTCCCCATACTCTGCTTCCTCCTTATTACCCCCCCCCCCAAAATTAAAGAAAATTTTTCACGAAAGGAATTAAGATAGAGACAGAGGATTAGGGCTGGGAATTTATTTATTGTCCATTAAAATTTTCATAGATTATTATTATTATTATTAAGAACTGTTGGGACCACATTTAAGAGTCTAAAACAAACCTGAAGTCTTCCCACCTCAGTCTTATAGGCAAGACTTCTTTATTCTACCTGTTTTGTCCCACAAGTAAGTTCTCTCTTTCTCAGTCATAGTACATGTGAAATTGAGACCATTGGAACTACGGAGTTGTGGGTAGTTGGATTAACATGGACTGGCACAGCACCATTTCTTCCTACAAAGGATTGCTAGTTTACCCCTCACATGAAGTCAGTTAAATTTGAGCCAATCTGAGCGTACATAGTTAGATCTGAAAGGGACAAAATTTGTGTTTGTAATTTTTCTCCCCATAGTCGCACAGCGAGATCTAAGCTGTACATGCAAGAGTGAAGGGTTAAAGAGCCGTTACTTAGTGCGGAAGATGAACCATGCTGTTGTGCGCAGATTAAAGCCGCACACGCACATGCTCTAGTTTCAACGAGATTTAGAAAGACTGTCCTTTCAGAGGAGCTAGCCACATCATACTTCCATAAGCAGTGGTTACAATTCTTACACATGAAACTTCAACATTAATTTCAAAACCTTTAAATTTCAAAAGGCAATGATAGATCAGGTAAATGTGACAATTCCAACAAGAAAGAGAGTGAATCTACAGCACAATTAAAAAACCCACAACTGGCCTATGCCAGCTGACTTGGGTTAAAGGGCTGTTTAATTCCAATGCAGATAGCTTAGCTCAGGCTGTAGTCTGAGCTGTGTGACCCTTTCACCTTGCAGGGTTTTAGATCACTGGCTCCAGTTCAAGTCCAAAGTCTACAATTAAGCAGCCCCTCAGCTCACACCTCTTAAGCCTTGTAAATGCAGTGCAGAAATTCTCAGAGTCTAGAAATGTTTTAACCCCCTCTCTAAAACAGCTATTCAAAGATTTAAATATTCATGAAAAGTGACCCTTTTTCAAAAAAATATTAAAATTGTAACTTTTTAAAACTAAAGCCTTTTTTTTTTTCTTTTTTTTAACACAGAGAAGGGAATTCACAGCAGAATCTGGAATCAGACCCATGCACAGACCTGGGAGTGTACGGACATCAAGGGGATTGCCCAGAAAAGGTTAAAGATAAGTCAATGAAGCTAGGTCGAGTCTTCCAGGGATGTGGTCCAAGGTGTCCACACTAATTGTCAGATCTATCAGAAGCCATTCACCACAAAATATGAGCTCACCTACAGGTTCTGTTGAGCAGATTAAGTAGCTCTTTCAGGGTGTTTGTTCCTTCCTCTAAAAGAAGTTCCAAAAGGTAACGTGATACAAAGCTGCTCACTTTTCCTAAAGCTCCTCATAGTCATGAGACCTTGCAGGACCACATATATCAATGCCACTGACCAAACACCTATACCTGGTGCTAAGTTATCAGTGTCCCCCTCCTGTTCTTACTAAATGAAACCATTTTGAAAGATGAGAGATATTTAGGATCTACAACAGGATCAATATATGAGGATATTCAGCTCTGTCACCTTTTTCCTTTAGATTTTGCAATTTCAATACTTTCAACTACTATTTGACAGAAACAGGCAAATGTGAACAGCCTGAAACTTCTGCTCACGTTGTTACTCAGACTCAGAACACAGAAAATTTGAAAGCTGGCCGTAATTCCAGTATCTCAAATTCAGACTAGAAATCCCTTTCCATTGCTTAAAACACCTAAAAACAAACACACACATTGATGCAACATTAGCTCTGAGATTTTACAAGCACCCCACATTCTCAACTCCCTGCTGTTGCTCCCTCTGTGGCTCCTCCCTCTGTAGCCCTTCCCCCACCCTCCATAGCCCTGGCTTTCCCTCATCCCCCGTCCATCCATTTGCAAGAGGGGAAAAGATACAATTAAGAGGATCTGAATCTGCAATAATGTACTGATATTACTTATTAATTGGTATAGTCACAATGAAGCTAATGGGGCTATTTATTATCTTACAAATATTTCTAAAAGTTAGTCAGTCAATCCTGAAAGATCTCCGAAACAGTAAGAGCTAGAAACACAAAATTATAAAAGGATACTACTGATTTCCTAACTTACATAACTGAAGTGGTTATATCTCGAAACCGTTTCCCCTGGAGCCCCAATCTGGCCCACAGATAATTAGCTTTTAGTAGCACCTGATCATAGGCATTTGATGGACTCTTCTGTTAAGTGTGTCACATAAAATGCAACTAAGATCCTTTTTCTCCGGCTATGAACTAAGTAGTTCATCTGTTGTCCACTAGGCTTCTCTCAACTCTCTTTCTTTTATTTTATCACACAAAAATGGGTATTGTAATCAATACTTCAAAAAATTGACTTGGGTAATGACAGGCTATGACATTAAAAAAATCTAACAACAACAACAGAGGCTGAAAACATCATAATTCCCGTGGAAAACACTGCTCTTTTAACAGTAATAATTGGAGGAATGTAACTGTGAAATCAATATCTCCCATGTTCTAAATAGGGAGCTCCATTTCTGTGTCAAACATAGTTGGGACTGTTCAATTCGTGCAAGTGAACAAACATGCATTTTGTTACAATTTTGGGGTTCGTTTCTTAAAGTAATATACATGAGAAAAGCATTTCCAGTAAAATATGCTATGTAATTGATGTAGTTCGTTCATCATGCCTTTTACCTGATGTCAGGGATTTCTGCTAGTAGTAAACAACATTGAGGTAGTGTCTGCAGATCAGGCCCTTGTTTTATTCAAGTTAGTTTCACTTTACTAATACTGAAAGGTAACAGGAACACCCTGAACAACTCATACAAATTCATGCCTAGAATACAGTTTCCATAAAGCCAAGAGAGCTAGGCTGGTGCCTTTTCTTAAATCATTTGGTATCAAAGAGGCCTCATAAGCTTTGACACTCCTAAAAGCATGTCTTTCCACCCCTCTTTAATTAGTCTTTTAATTTAAAAAACAAAGGATTTAAGCCTGGTTTTTGTTTTTTGTTTTTTAGTTTTGCTGAAGGATTCCCCCCCCCCCATCTCAAAACTCCGACATTATAAGTTCTTGACTTCATTGAAGGGAAAAAGATATAAAATTGCTGACAGTCATTATCGCTTGTACAAAATGTTAATTCAACTTAGTAGTTTAATAGGTGTAAATAAACCCCCTTTTTAAAAAGGTACCTTCTTTCAACTGGCCTAATCTATACTTAGAAATGTACAGTGTAATTATGCTGGTTGGAGGATGGTGGGAAGTGTATTTTTTGCAGACACAATTATACCAGTATAAAGGATCCTTATGCTGGCATAGTTTATTTCCTGAACTGGAGTGAACTTTAGCAGTATAAGCTGTTTAATCTCTGTATAATTGCATCCACACTGGAGGGAGGGAAGTTATTGCCATTAACTGTACTGGCAGAGTTAAACCCATAAGTCTCTAGGCTCTTGGATTTGTGCAGTCTTAGCTCATCATTTATGTAGGTACCATACAATCACCCAAGGAATTTAAAAAAGAGAGAGAGAGAGAAAAAGCCACCCTCATTTTTGGGAATTGGAGAGAAAGGAACTTTGAGGCCATTTTTCTTCGCAGGTCACCTTTAACAATCAATTAGGATAATGACATCAGTATTACCTTATAACTGAACTTATCCAGTGTTTTATCCATGACTGAACTGTAATGTGTTTAATTAAAGCAATTTGTACACACTCCAAACAAAGTCAATAAATATTGATATTTTTTAAAAAAGTCTTAACCTCTGTCAGAAGCATATTATGATTGTTGAAGAACCACATTCCAAAAAGGATAAGCAGAAATATGGAACAGGGAACCAGAAAGAAGGGGGAGAACAAGTAAAGCAAAATTAAATTGCAACCAGCTACAGTACCTAAAATGTACAACAGCATATGCAAATTAACTTTCAGTCCAATTATGAATTTGAAAATAAGAGGCACATTTTACACCAAGGAATAAAGAGACAGTGACACTGATATACTAATACACAACTACATATTTATGAAAAATAATTCATGCATTTTTCTCTAACAAAATTTCAACTTTATTGTTTTATGATCAACTAAGAAGGACCCTCTGTGATAAGCAACAATGTAATGTCAATTTACAACCTTATTTGAAATAATGTACATGCTGCGTACTAAGTTACAAAGGATATAAACAAATATTGCTCATTCCAAACAAACCAATGCTACCCTCTGACCTGAGCAGTTTATATCAGGTGCTCCTGAGCTTTTTTCCTGGGGGCAGAAGGCGGGAAGACACACTTTCATAGACCATCCTTAGGAAAACCACTTCCTACTTCTTGTCAGTGATCAAGCATTAGGCTTGTGATAACACATGGAAAAGTGATTAGTACTTTTTCCTTTTTTCTAAAGAATGCACATGATTTCCAGCCACTTGCCTTTCCCCTGTAAATAACGTCTAAGTTATCTGGTCCTGTTTTCCTGCTTCTCTGAACATTGCTCATGGCTTGCAGCACCAGTCTCACTAATAACACTATTTCCTCTACTCTTACAATGCAGTAACCTCTAGTGGAGACAGATAAGTTGGGTTCTTCTCATCTACTTCTTTTATAGTTTCCACCAGGCTCTTCTTCACAATAAAGAACGTGATGATTTGTAGAAGTATTTGGAAACAAGGAGAACAGCTAACACTATGTGGTCAATCAGGTCTTCACACTCCAGCAGAAAGTCTTATGGAACTACCAATGGATCACATACCATACAGCTGGTTAATAGAGAACACGGAGTTAAAAGAACTGAAGACAAAGTATCCTTTGAATTTCAAGAAAATTTCAGTTTACAAAATCATATGCAAGTTCCGTGCTTTTACAGGAGACAACTTAAAAAACAAAAATAAAGCGATTCAATTTAAAGATCTGACAACCGGGCACATCCATCCCCACACATATCCTTCTCCCGCCCTCTGCCCCAAAAAAGGTCGAGCAATTCTCCACCTTTCCCACAAAACTAAAATCAACTCCCTGTTCTTAACCCATCCACTTCCACCCAAGCCAACTGTTGGGGGGGGGAGGGGGAACGAACTTCACAACAGGACTATACGATCAAGTGGCTCAAACTTCTTCTGAAAGAAAAAGGCTGGACTAACTAGGCAATTTTAACTGCTATAAACAAAAGCCAAGAGACATAGTTAACTTTTGGAGAAGCATCCTGCACCTGAGAGACAAAGGACAAAGACAAGATAGTAGCAGGGTGAAGTTTCTTCATTAAGCTTGATGAAACATCTCCGAGTTACTTTTGTATGGCATGATAAGTTTCAGTTACACCTGGTCAAATACTAAAAAGTAGGGGAGTTTCACTGAAAAATAATGGTTTTTCAGTTAAGATCTGATAATACAAATTTCAATAAAATAAACTGTTTAATGAAATTTTTCATGAGGGATGTGAGAGAGCAAGTCACTCCCTCACCAGCTCTAGTTACTGTCTTTAATGTAGTCTGGAACCTAGCAGGTAATCATGCAAAACATCTATGGTGACAGAGAAGTCAAGCCCACAAGAATCAAGAAGTTCCCAAAGTTAGAAACTTTTCCACAGCATTAAAACCATGTCACACTGCACATCCTATATATTTGTATTCTGTATACTGTGCAGATTCCTATGGCTTGCTAGTTTAGAGGAGTAAAGCAAGAGAAGATATACAAATGCATGACGTGTGAGCTAATGTATTGGAATACTTTTAGGCCCTGCTCTAATCCATTTGCCTGTGAGGGTTAGCACAAGACTTCTACGGTTGCATAAACCCCTCGTCTGACACCCCCCCCACACACCCAAAAATGTTCATAGAGAATGTAGAAAGAAAGTATATAGGACCCTTCCCATGCTTGCACCCTCCAAATGAAGTGCAGATGTGGGGGTTTTTTTGTTTGTTTTTTAATCACAACTCTTGTCTCCCTTTGCACAGCATATAAAGTCTTATTCAGAGACAGGGAAAATAGTTATCTAGCCCAAGCATTTTCCAACTCATGGAAGATTTAACTCACCACACTGATCCTACCACCATTTGTCAGGGTTTATTCCTCATTGACTCAGCCTTTCTCCAGCTGGGTTCTCCTTCCCACCAAGAGGCCACATGAATGCCTTGTGAGCCACTGTCCTTTCCCATTGCTTTCATGTTCCCTTGGGGGTCTTAATAAGGAAAGGAAGGCTTTTGCCTAAGCTGTGTCTATCCTGCATAGGCCAGCAGCTTCCAAATGAAGATGGGATTTGGATAACCCCAGTAAAATAATAGTGCTCCGTATATTTTGGGAGCAACACACAGAATCCCGGACCTTTTCTAAACAGTGCTTTATGAGGTCTGCTAATAAGTCAAGTGCTAGGTAAAAGGCCCTTCAAATCCACTCTTTCACCCCAAAGGCAGATACTTTCCTAGATTTAAGCACGAAATCTACTGGTTCCTGAGCATTTATCTTTTCAGATTCTGGGCTAAAATATTCAGCTTCTAGACACTAACGCCTGGCAGAGGAGACCATGTCCAAAGCATGAATGTACTAAGTTATAAACAAACAATACTGCTAGTTGTGGGAAGCAAGACCTTCAGAACCAAGAAAGATGGTGACATTTTCATCATGGATTCCTCTGGTTCTCAGTGAGGAAAAAGGAAATAGGCTCATTCTACTCCTCTAATGCTGCCTTTTGCCAATCATCCCCTCTAATTTTGTTCTTAACCCTTTCCTTCAAACTCCAACACCTCCTCACTCTCTGCCTAGAATCTTGTGAACTTCTTTAAATGAAAAATTAACTGCATTCAGCCTCTACACCATCCCCTTGTTCCTCTCTGACACTGTCAAATCAACTAGCTAATGACTAAACCTCCTGAGTCAGACTGATTTTAAAAGACTTTTAACGTGATTCAGAACCATCACAACATGCATACAACTGATGTAGAGAGTGAACGTATTACTGCTTCTCATTTTCCAACCCACTTACCTCTTACAGTTACTCATATCTTATTTAAAAATAACCTAGTTTCTTGGGGGCAGGAACTGGCTTTCCACACATTCAAACAGACTAAGACCAATGTGACCCCTGATCATGAATGAGGCATCTGGACAATACTGCATCATAAAACCACCTTCTTTTAAATCCCATGTTCTATTCTAAAGGCTCTATATGTTGGTTTACCTTGAAATCTCTATTTCATAACTTGGACCTCATCCCCTCACACGTCGTAATCCACCTTCTCTCCCTATCTTCCAGTCTAACATCTTTTTGGCTCTTACTTAACATTTCTTACTCACTCCCCATTCCACTCAAACTGGATCTTACTGAGGCTGAGTACAAGCTTAGATAAGAACGAAATAGCCACTCTACTCAGGGCTTATTCCTGAAAGATAAGGGTCAAATGGCAAAGGTTACATGCTATTTCCAGTGATGTACACATTCTCTAGGCAGAAGATTCTGACAGGCCAAAAAGTTAAATTGGCACCTTTCAGATTACTTTTTTAAAGGGAACAAGTTAATGTGTACCTGTTAGCTTAAGATATAGAACAGTGGTTCCCAACCTTTTTGAGCATGAGGACCCCTTTCTCATGAAATTTTTTGATGCTGACTCCCAAATGATAATAGTTATCTGGTGACTGACTGCAGGCAGTGGTGCTGCAGAAGGACAGTGGAGTACCTGGCCTCTGCTTGCTCCCAAGGAGTGGGAACATACCCAGGGTGTTGCTTCTCGCAGCAGGCAAATATAATTCACTTAGAGCAGAGGTGTTAAACTCATTCAATGTAGGAGGCCACACTGGAAGGCAGGACACCTATCCCAGGTCATGTAGCTGCATGGGTTCTCCAACCCTTTCCCCCTCCATGTTCAGAGTAGCATGTGCTTCCCTTTCCCCTCCCCAACTCCACAGGCTCTCCCACACCTTCCCTTTCCTCTGCCCTGTGGGCCCCCCTTCCCCATCCTGGATTCAAGACCTCCCCAAACCCCTTCCCCTACCTCCTGGTGGCAGGCAAGAAAAAAATCAATCAGTCTCAGTCACAGGCAGCCAAGCTGGACTCCTGCCTCTCCCCCCAGGCCCACTCATCGTCAGTCATTCAGAATACTGGCCCTTCGTTGGCTCAGTCCTGGCTGGCCTTTGACTGGCTTGTTCCCATGTGGGCCCCAGCCACCTTTTCCTTTTTTATTTGTGACTTGTGCAATGTGCTATCAACCAAATTAGCTGCTGACTGACTAACAGTGAACAGTTGGGATAGGGGGCAGTGAGGTGGCTCTCCGGAGCTGGCTTAGCCTGCTGTGACTGAGACTCTGACTGGTTGGCAGACCACAGGAGAGCTAAACTGGTATTGGTTGGAACACTTCCTTTGTTCCCCTGTGCTGTGATTCAAATCTCATTAGTGAGCAAGAAGCATACCTAGCCTTACAGAGCTGGTAGGATGTCTTTGGAGTTTGCTGCTGCAGTCAGCTTCCAGGCACAGCCCATGCAGCAGCTCCACAGGCTGGATCAGGACCCTTGGTGGGACGAATGTGCCTCCTCCCCCCCCCCCACGGGCTGTAAGTTTGACACCCCTGATTTACAGACCTCTCCAACATGGTTCATTGGCCAGCAACAGCTGGGTGCGGATGCATTCACAGACTCCTTACAGTAACTCCAGGGGTCCCCAAATCCCAGGTTGGGAACCACTGATATATACCAATTACGAAAGTAAATTTTTAGGGCCAAATTTTCACACATGAAACACCTAGTTAAGCAACCATATAAATCCTCAGTAGCTTCCACTGATCTCAACAGGAGATGCTGGATAATGAGATCTTCCGCTTTGTCAGATGCTTTGAAGATGGGGATTTTCTCCCAGGGAAGCTCATGCAATATATTGTCTTTCAGTGTTAGTCTTAAAGTGCCACAGGACTCCTTGTTTGTTTTAGACAAGTAAAGTGCCTAAGTTTTCAACTGGGAACAGGTATGAAACTCTTGACAGTAAATGGCTAATCTATGTTTCATCTCTTTTTACCTTTAATTACTTTTTACATTCCCAGTCAGTCTGGGCAAACTGGTTAGCATTTCAATTTAGTTTCACTTTGGTTCTCAGACATTATAGTTCTGTTCACAGAGCAGCAAGTAAATATTTTTTAAAATATTTTAATTGGAATTTAAAAGATATTCCATAAAACCCATATCTATTCTATTATGTGAATTTTAAAGCAATTGGCCAAGAAGTCATAATATTGGTTTATGACCAAAAAACTGTTCTCATTCACCAGTTACATTCCTCTTTCATAATATACTTTTCATATTGTAAAGTAGTTCCACTGCCAATAAAATATTCACATCTGTTTATACAACATGCATGCAATTATGCATGTTAAAGAAATGAATACTTCTCTAAAGACCTCAAAATGTTTCCATTTTTGGAATTTTTATTCTCCTGCTTCCGCATCAGCTTGATTTTTTTTTTAACAAGATAGAAATGCCTTTGCTTTCATGGAATAGCTCACTAACAGGGAAGGTAAAACAGAACTGCAGCATTTTAAGACCAATTACTGTTAGGCCATGTGTGGATGTTTGAAAGAGATGAGAATGAGGGGTAAAATGACAGTTTTGAAAAAGCTCCTTTTATGGCATAATGGGAGGGAAGTCAGAAGCTGCCACGCTGTGTGTGGATTATGTAACATCTGAATAATCAGCTAATCAGATTCCCAGGCAGGCTGAACATTTCTACAGACTCATAGCTCTGTTCCTGAGAGATGGTTTTTGCTGTGGAATGGACTCCTAAGGTTACACTGAGGTAGATGCAGCATCTTTATTTTAATTAACTGAAGCCATATGCCTCACAGCTTTTGCTATACTTCAGTGCTTTACTGTTAATGGCATCACAAAGTTACCTCTGTTATATCATGGTGTCTCCTCTTCACAGTAAGTTCAGGATAGAATCACTCAGTTTTGCTTAACAGTAATACTGCCTAATGCAGAACTGCTCACAATACACATTGATAGATGACAGTCATTTATCCACCCTTCTTCAGGACAGCATATAATTTTGGAATGTAGCTTCAATACATTAATAGTCCATTACAGCAATAATTAAAACACTACATTCATTAGGAAGGACAACTAACTTCTCAGAAGCAGAAGCTTATTAACCCTTCTAACCTACCACATCAGGGGTACACTGGGATGAGACACAGAGATCCGAGCACTGATCATCATCCCAACAGCTAATTTCCTCCCCTCTTCAGCTGACCTCTTTGATTTAGTTTATTGACAGCAGCAAAATCATTGCCGTCAGCCCGCTCTTCCAGGTTTAGTCGAGCAGTCTGTGTAGACATGCTCAATTGCTCCAGAGTTTGCTCCAGTAACTCCAGCCCTGGAAGTTATGTATCGCTAGGCTGACTGGATAGCACTTCTGGTTACCTTAGCAAAGTGTGTAAAGGTGAGTTAGTAAGTTGTCAGAAGATATGCAAGGTATTTTATATACCTTGCGTATTTCCCATTGACTGCAGCCAAAAAGTGCAGACTAGGGCTTTGCTTCTATCCCAACCCATGCTGTTTCCTTCTGTTGGAAGCTAGAGGCTTGGAAAAGATGTTACTCCTCATATCTCTGAATTGCCTGGGTTAGATAGGGCAAAGCTCACTATGATGGCACGCTGAGCTGGTACTTCTTCCACTGAGTGGCTGCTGCTTGTGTCCATGAATGCAAGTTTCACCCCCTCCCCTGAGCTCACTATGGAAGTATGGCACTAACAGTTATAAAGAAAATCTTCAAGATGAGGTGAACATAATCTGATGCAGTGACATCTGCCTGAGGCTGCAAAAATAGCTCTCCAGTGAATGTGGAACTCTCAACCCTAAAATCTAACACTTTAAATGTCACCATAGTTAGCTATTTTTCTGCTGACTAAAGAATACAAGTTAAACAGGTCATCATATCATGAAACTCTCCTGTTAGTAGTGCTTCTCATCACTGGTACAAAAGGGGTGGAGCTAAGAAGAGTTCTACCATTTTTCCCTCTCCTTCCACCCAATCGTCTGACTCCCCTTACCCAGGCAGGGACCAGTCTGAACGCAAGATACACCCTTTAATACTGGTATAGCTAAAACATCATTATTTCCAGTAAGAAAGTTCTATTTGTAGTCTGGGCTCCAAGGCCATTAATATTTCTCTTAAACATGATCTAAGGGGTGGGATATTACTCCCATTTAATGTCGATGGCATGCAAAAATCACACCCCCTAAAGAACATCTGATATCTCATGGAAACATGCTATGCACATACATTTTGCTGATCATAGTCCATGAATTTCTCTTGCCTTGCACCTTTATTACTAAAGTCATTAAAACAAACTGTTTCTTAGGGAATCAGCGGCTGCAGTTCATTCTCCACCATCAAGCACACTCCTCAGGCCCTTTATTTCGTTGCTGCAGTGATCATGAGATCAAACAAAGCAGAAAATTGTGAGAGAATACCACTTGCAGCTGATAAATTCTTAATATGTTATTGTCTCACATATTTATCATTCACACCCAAGGGCAGAAAAAGACAAAAACAAATATACATCAGCTGTCTCACAAGGCTTCTACATAGGAAAAAATATTCCCAAATGCATTAGCGACTCTTTAAAGACATATTAAAAATAAATTTGGTTTATTAGATATTTATAGATTTCAAAGACAGAAGGCACAACAGTCATCAAATTTTATGCTCTGCATAATGGGCTATAGAACTTCTCCAAAATTATTCTTAGACCATCTTTTAAAAGAACACCCTATCTTCTTCTTAAAAAATGGCAAGTTGTTCCAGTGGTTAATTAGGCTCACAATTGAAATTGCATACCTTATTTCCAGTCTGAAATGGTAATACTTGTTTATAAATAAGCCATGAAGATTTAGTACTCCAAATGCATCAGTGCCTAAGTATGCTGTTATAGCCATACCATCATACAATCCTGCCACCTTGTGGTGTGCTGGCAAAAAGGCAATATCATGTTATGATATCTTCCTTTATAAATATACGTAAGAATTTCTTCCAAGAAACTGGGTAACATTTAGGACTGCATCCCTTGTTCATACATTGGCCATTTTATTGCCATGCTGAACAGCCCAAGATGTTAATCTCCAGCATGTACAGTAGTCATAGGTTCTACTATTTAGAAAAGTCATCTTCCACTTCCAAGCTCATTTTCAATTTCATCTTATTCGGTCAACTGTCAGAAGCTGATACTCCCCTGGATCATGAAGACCCGTGCAATAACTAAAACACACCTTATCTATCACACTAGAGATCTACCTTTGCTCGGTTAAACAACTGCAAACATTTCAATGGCCACTAGATAGCACTACTTGACAAGTTTAAAGAGACATGCCATGGAAAATAACTGTACTATGACAAATCAAATTTAGTTTGAGTCTTTAAAAGTGTTTCATAATCTGCAAAATTGTCATCTCATTCTAATAATGTACAGATGTACATCATCTCTAATCCCAACCTTCACACAACCTCCCTCTGTTCTTTTGCCCCAGTCTCCCTTCTAATGCCATCTACTGTCTAAACTAATTGTTCTTCATTAAAAATAACCATATAAAAGTACCATAATATGCAAACAGAAAATAAAATCAAGGCAATCTCTTCTGTTTCCTTGAGGTCATTTTTCCAGCACACTGTTGCATCTGATTGTCATCAGCTCCTGCAGTCAAATCTGCCTGGCACTTACACAGGTACATAGAAAAAGGAAGATCACAAAAGAATCCTCTTTTATCCTTTTCCATGTTCAACATAAGGGGTAGACAGTGTTTTAACATCCTTTGGCCAGCCTATAACTTGCATGTTTGCAAATGCAATTAGTTAAAAACATAGATGTGCTCAAAATCAAAAGCATTACCAGATCTTCCTGAAATACAATAGTTAGCACTCTGGAGGAAAGACTGCAACTCATGGCCCTTTCCACATGTCTGTTACCATGCTGACAGTCTTGACTGTGTACAAGGCCTCCTGTTCCAAATCATGCATTTCCTTCCTTGTCCTCTTCCCTCACAGTACTTATTCTAAATTCCAGAGTAACAACCTCCCCCTCCCCCACCCAAAACCTCCCAAAAGTAGTATCTCCCTGACCCAAAACTCTCAGAAGAGGAGGAGGATAATAGTGGATTGTACACAGAAAGCAAGAGAAGATTTCAATACAGTGGTGCACAAACCTTCAGAAATCTCTCTTCAATAACAGATACAAGAAAGGTAGTGTTGCCAAATCAGGGCACAACAATGTTTCCATAAAACCAAGATTACCTCTGCAATAGATTCCTGAGCATTAGCTCTGAAAAAGCTGTTTTTGAGCCAAAATTGACTTAGTTCTCTCTCCCTCAATGAGCAACATATGAAAACAGAGCGTAATCAGAGATCTGATTAAATTCCCACCCTTGGGATAAGTGGAAGATGCAATTACTGCTTTGCTTGCTCACAGTCTGCTTTGAGAATCTGCTTTTGTCTTTTGAATGAAGACAGAACAAGACAGTGATCTGATCTGTAACAGACTCAGAACATGACTTCTTTTTCGACAGAAGTGATCTCTCAAACTCCACATCATCCAATACAACAGAGCATCAATTATCAACAGGGTAAGTGAGGTACCAAAGGGTAATTTGAGTAACTTACTGGAATAAATGGCAAAAAACCAGTGAAAAGGGAATACATGTTTCCATTTAAACAGATATCTCTCAGAACAATGAAAGTTTGCATTTCCTCTTCAAAACAATTAAATAGTAGGCCTGTGAATCAAAATCATTCTCTCATCACAAAGCCAGTCTCACTTTTTTTATTTCCATATATTAAGTAGGTTCTTAGATTAATTGGATTACCAGTTTCCTACCAGTATGTTGTAAATTAATCATCCAGAATGGCTGATTAAGTTTACCTTTTCCAAGATTCAATCCTCAAGAGGCCATTAGTTCAGTCTAGAGCAAACATGATCATGCATGCCCATGATTTTGCAGTTTCCTCTAAGTATTTACTGTTGGCTAGATTGTCCAACCTTTTTCTCACAAGGCTCCACAAAGAGTTTGCATAAACCTCTGACCTCAGTCTATTTAAAACAGAATCTCTCCAAATGAATTAATCCAAAAAACAATTACAATTTATCATTAACAAGTTATTAAAGGAGTCAAAGGCTTTGTATTTGAATCCCGAACAATGTTGCTTGCAATTAATAGGAATGATTACATATAAGAGGCAGGGGGATGATTCACTGGAAAATATGGATAAAAAACTAACAATGAGATGTGTCTGAAAAGCCGTATTATATTAAATGGAAGTTTAACATGTTTAGCAGTTTGTAATTAAAACTATCTACATACAAGTCATTACTATTTGTACTTAGTTTTCATTATTTTTAAGAACGCCCCATTTTTACAAGAAACCACATCAGACATATGAAAACATAATTGCTTTCTCTAATGTTTTAATTGTTTTCACCTTTCTTGCTTTTCAGTTTTTCCTCCTCCTCACATGGCAAACACTGCTTCCCCTGTCCCTCGTAGTGGATCCCCCATAGAACACCAGTCAACTTGGCAAAGAATTATTCCTTGTTTGCCAAAAGCACAACTAATATAAAAATGATGCCAGGATACTTTTGTTAGTAAATCTGTGTTCCTTCTGCAGAAGCAGAACAAACATATTGCCAGGTCAGGCATTGATGTAAACTATTATTTTGCTCAGCTCAGCAGTATGAAAGCCCAGAAGACAAGAACCAGTCACACTGTGAATAAACTGTAAAATGGAAGATTACTCACTCTACCTGAACTTCTCCAATTATATTGACTCCACTTTCTTGGGAGAACATCTCCCCTGAATTCTCCCAGGGAGTGAGGACACAGTAGAAGCGATCTCTCCCCATAGTTTCTCCAGATGGCCTATCTGAACTCAGTTCTGGAACGTGACATTTGATGAAAACTGATGCCATGTGGAACCTGGGCTCAATGGGTAAGACAGTACACTGCTTTACAAGTCTGTTTTAATAATGGTTTAACCATCATCATAAAAATCTAAAACTAGACCTTGAATCTTTTATCATTCCTGTTGATGCTTTTTTCATTAACATATTTAATACAGCGCATATACAGAGATTCTGATATATACAGTTTTATAGGTAAAAAATGCTGTATTTTATTACATCAGCAAGTGGTCATAATTTCCCTGCTGACTTGCAAAGGAATGGAGATTAACATGGATTTAACTAGTCATTTAAAAAGGCTGATGGAACTAGTCTGGCAATGAGTCTTGATTAGAGGACATGGAATTGTAAGAGCTCCTGAAGGGAAGCAATATTAAAGCACACACATTTTTCTAGTATTTGCAGGTCAACAGGGAAATCAGTGAAGGTCTGAAAGACTGCCTGACTAGATTTGAAGCCCTGTACAACATAGTTACCAATTAATGGTGTGTACAATAAACTGCATCTTTCTGATGGAAAAAGTAGCTAGATGACAAGGATATTTAACATTTAATAATGCCACTTATAAAGTATGACAGAGCAGCAGAAAATCTACATGCCAGTTTAAACAAGCTGGAAGAGTACACAGGTAAAATGGTGTAATGTTTCTTTAGAAATCTGAACTGCAGATTTATAAAGAAATGAAAAATCTTGGTTTACTAACCCATTGCAAACCACAGAATAGTAGATGTTCTCAACCCCTTAAACCATCACAACATGGCTGGGAGCCCGCCAGCCATGTGCAACACCATGCCACAGCTACTCCCCCCCACCACTGAAGAAATCTCCCTGTGAAAGGGATTCTTTGGCAGCTCCTGAGTCCATGAATCAGTTGGTTCTGCAGCAGTTCTTGCAGACAGCTGCTGCAGCTTCAGCTCTTCAAGGGCCAGCAGTGTAAAATCAGTCTGCTGCCACAGCTCTCCTTGGGCTGGGTGACACACTTGGCCATTGTGTCATGGCACACTTTTGCATCGCAAGACCATGAACCCCTGAATGGAGTACCCTTCCGAATAACTATATAATATGACTATTTGGAACACAATCAGAATAACTGTTCATGGCAGCAACATCCAAACATCATATTTCTCCAAATAAGAACACGCTCAATTAATTCAAAGTTTATAAAACTTTAAGCACAAAAATAATTATTCAAAAAACCCAGGATGGAAACAATACCATGCCATTTATTGTAGCTTTTCCACAAGACTCCCATCACTCTAAGACGCTGTCTTCTCTAAATGTTGTAAACTGTAGCATGGTTTGGGAATACAATTACATTATTTGACCCCACCTAGAAAATATGTTGAAACTGTAGCTGGAGACACCTGTTTTGTAAATGGGCCTCTGTAACTTAATTTTATAGAGCTGACAAGATACAACATTTGTTCAGACTGGAAAAATCTCACCTACTTTACAGGAGAACTAAAGGAGTTCAGAATATTCTTTAAACATTCACAGAACTGTGCAAATACCTTGTCAGTACTAATCTTCTGATCAGCGTAGACCAAATTAAGCTATGTCGCAAACCATTTCTAAAAAATTAATGGGCTGTACCATTTATTTAACTGATGGCTTTAGATAATACTAACAAGAATACTGCTGAAACTAAAACAAGGACTGAAATATTCCTAACAAAAATCTGCTGCTGGCTTCTCTATCAAATGCATAGCTGCAGGTTCTTGATCTTTGTGTTCTGGAGTGGCCAGGTGACCATTCACCTTTTTCATATAGTTTAGTCTCTCTAAACTAGAAGACTGTTACCCTGAAATTAGTGTATGACAATCTTTCATTCAAAATGCTGTGTTTCTGGCTACTTAAATCACAGTAATAAAATTCATTAGAGGGTAAATATTGAAAGACAAATGAAAGTTTAAAGAATGAACAAGTAAACAACTCTAAAACAGAAAAGAATTAACATCTAGAAGGAAAAAATGATGAGGCACAAAAGGAGAAAACCTGATAATAGACTATTACACAATCTTTAAAGAAAGGGTATAAATTATTCAATCTAAGATGATCTGAGAAGCAGTAATAATCTCCTTGAATTAAAGATGGAAATGTTTATTGGAGATTGTTACGAGTATTTATAATATCAAGAGCAACTGGGCTTTGAACATGAATATCAACTTCAGCAGAGGTACCATCATACGTTTCAGGACAGGTTCATGGGAATGATTCAAACTGAATGACTCAGACTCTTCTAGTCTATATGATTTATGGGTCACAGTTTCAGTTACTTAGCATGACGCTATTACAAAGTTTGGTAACTGCAGTATGCAGACCAAACACAATGGTTTTTATTTTCTATACCCTTTCATTAATACTGTTTTCTGTATTCTGTACACTCAGAATTTTGATTAGGTAGATGTTACATGTTAATCTTATTTGAACACAAAAATACTATATTTTTGCAGCCCTTACACCGTAAAGGAGTATAGGAATTGCTATACACAATCAACCCAAGGTCTATCTAGCCCAGCACCACGTCTTTTTGACAGTGGCAAAAAGCAGATGTTTCAGGGGAGGATACAAGAACCCTATAAGAGGCTGATGTAGAACAGTAGTTAGTGACAGTGTAATCCTTGAAAAATGAAGTTTAATATCCCTCTAGCATTTTTGTGGTCACAAACAACCCTGGATACTCCTAATAGTAACACAAATATGCAACCACTTTTTGCATCTTGTAAATTCCTGGCTCAACAATTTCTTTCACCAACAAGTTCCACAGTGTAATCTGTGAAAAAAAGTTTCCTCTTACCAATGTCGAATTTGCCATCTTTTAATTGTATTGAACAGACCGCTGTTCTTATGCCACAAGAGACTAAAAATCTGAAGTTCTTAGGCTGCCTGTTAAGTAATGGAAACAAAACAAAAACTAAAAAACAGCCCACGGCACTTTCATCTTTTCCTAATGCAACGACATGTTCCACTTTACTGAACTCCAGTGCCTACTGAATAGTAGGGTTGGGGCACATTAGAAATGTTTATTAATAAATGCTTGCTAAAATTATAAACAGAGAAAGATGAGTAGAGTCATCTGCAAGTAGCAGCTATGAACTCAGGCTCTAAGCCACCTCAAATACTCTGCTCATAATCAGATACATTTGTTCTCAACTCTTCTATGTCTGGGCCCCCACATATAGGCATCCCAAACAATCCTCACAATCTTTACTGCCACAAAGCACTGGAAGATGGTCACAGCAAAGAACCTGGTTTGTTCTGATACAAAAACAAGTGAAAGGAGTGCCTCTTTTGGCAGGAGCCATTGCCTATATGCTTCAGAGGGCAAAAATGTAACATGCAATCATCCATACCCTAGCATCCCCACCAAACAGAAGCCAGCGATACCCAGGAATATGGGGTTGCATCCATGACCATCTTGGTCAGTAGCTAGAGCCCTGCACAGATACAAAAGTGTGGAACTGCATCTGATCCACATCTGCTCAGTGATAGCATTGATCCGATCCAAAATCCACAGGCCAGGGTTCAGCTCCATCTGTAACTGCATCTGCAACCTAGCTTGGGCTCGCAAGCTGCATTTCAGCCTTTGATTGGTTCATTCCCCGTATGGGTCCCACCCACTTTTTCCTTTGTTTGTGGTTCGCATGCTGTGCTATCAATCGTTTCCTTGCCCACAAATGAAATCTCTTATTGACAGCAACGGCTTGCCAACTGGAAACAAGAAAAGGAAGATGTGGGCAGGGAAATCATGGGGAATAAGCCAATCAAAGGCCAGCAGTGGCTCGCTAAGCCCCAGCCCGAGACTCTGATTGGCTGGCAGATCACAATCTAGTATTGGCTGGAGTGCTTCCTGGTTCCCCTGCGCACTGCCGACACAGATCAGCGCAGGGGCTTTGGCAACGGATCACACCACCAGAAGGTAAAGACAGAAGCTGCATCCATGAGTTGATCTGCAGCAATGGGTCTGTGGTTATCCACACCTGCATCCGCAGATGCGGATAACCATGGAGCTGCAACGGAACCCACAGACCCCTACCAATAGCCACTGATGGTCCTATACTCCAAGAGTTAGCTTTTTTTTAACTCATCGTAACTTTCGTTTTCGAAACACTGGGCAACAAGTTCCACCAGTTGACTGTGCTTTGTGAATAAGAAAGTTTTGTTTGCTTTAAACCTGCTGCTTGTTAATTTTATTATGTAAACTCCAATTCTGTGTCACACGAAGGAGTAAATAATATTTCTTATTCATTTTCTCCACACCACTCAATTTTCTAATTCTCTATCATAACCTCTTTAGTCATCTCTTTTCTAAGCTTAGAAATCCCAGCCTCCCCCCTCCTCATATGGAAGCTTATTCATTTTTTGTTACACTTCTTTGCGCCTATTCCAGTTCAAATATACCTTTTTTGAAATGAGGTGACCAGAACTGCACAGTATTCAGAGTTTGGAAATACCACGGATTTATATAGTGTTATATTTTCTGCCTTACTAGGGATCCTAGTTTTCCATGACAAAATCCCAAAAATCTCGATAAAAATATAAAATCTGCATTTTTTCCAACAATTAAAATGAAATGCTGAACTTCAATCTCCCTAGCCATTAGAGTGTCCTATGACACTTTTAAGGACTAACATTTACTGCATGTGCTTTTGTGGGTATAGTCCCCACTTCACCAGATGCATGAAATGGAAACTGTAGTATGTTAACGGTGTATGTGTGCATGCAGAGAAGGGAAAGTCACAAGGTCAGGTCACTTTTTCAGCAAACCAAGCAAGCTGTTTTGATTTAAACATTGTGGAACAATCCCCTCACCATTCTTATCTTCTCAGCTATTGTTCCACACTATTTGAATCAAAAGAACCTGCTTGGTTTGCTGAAAAAGACTGACCTGACCTTGTGACTTGCCCTTTCCCGCACGTACATATACATATCTAACACACTACAGTTTCCATTTCATGCATCTGATGAAGTGGGATTTTCTCCCACAAAAGCTCATGAGATAAATAACCGTGCTTTTACTTGCTAGAGTAGAGAAGAAGAGATTCCCCAATGACTGAAGACACTAAAAATTCTATGCTGCTTTTGATTATTTCTTCCTGTCTTTCAAGATGAAAAAGAACCACACAAGTAGGACCAGTGAAAATAAAACTGGAATGACATTAGGTTGCATTTTGCACATTAATAAAGGAATACCACAATACACTGTAAAATGTGTATTTCTTTAAACATGAAACAGAGTATCTCCCACACAGAACTTCTGATGCTAGTGAGCATACCAAACTTATCCTTTTTTAGTCTACTGATGTTGTACGGAGGAAGTCACAAGTTATGTTCAAATAAAAACTGAAAACTGTGGCAATGGATAATGACGTCAAAAGCTATACAAGACACAATAGCCATCCATTCTAGAATTTCATTATTTTTGGATTATGCCACTATTGTAGAATATTTAATAAAGCAATTCACTTCTCAGTAAATTATTTTTTTCTCTCCTGACATTTAGTTGGCATAGTACATTTGAGAACCAACTCCATTATTTTTAGGAGTGACTAGTGATTTGGGGCTTTTCAGAATGATGGGAATTTGAGACACCTTGAAAGGGGGGTCTGATTTTTGACAGCGCTGGGGATGCACTCACATCCAAATGCTCCTATTCCTTTAATGAGTCAGATGGGGCATCCAAAAAATGAGATACCCAAATTCACTGGTCAAAAGTTGTTCTATCGTTAATTTGCCTTTGTTCTACATCCTGGACTCTTGTTGTTATATGGTTCTCCATTATAAGGCCATCAACCTTAATAATCTTTTAATTTTTCAAAGAACAAAAGGATCATAAAGCAGCACTTGGAACTATGTTTACTTATACTAAAGCCAGTTTTAAAATGTTCACTGTTGTTAAATCAACACTTGCCCTTGTCTAACCTCAATTGTTTTGGAACAGTTAAGTGGAAATGCATGCAGCAAAAAATGACTGCTCATTTTGTTGACCCTCTCACAATACATTTACTTCATCAAGCAATCAACTTTTAACAAAACTGCTAAATATCTAACCACTTACAATGTAGGATCTGCACTGTACATCTCGTCAGCAAATTACTTTTAATCAGTCAACAAGTGAATTTACAACAAGCCAAAGAATGCTTCTAATACTGAAATTGGCTTCATATTCTTGAGACTTCTTGATAATACACTGTCAGAATTTTAACACATTCACCAGTAGTCTGAGTGAATGAAGAGGAAAGGACCACAATGCTGGGTGGGGGACAGCTGACCCTTTCCCAAGCCCCAATCACACAGATTTGCAGATAATATGTTTCTCATCTTGTGTAGTGACGACTGGTTCACTGAGATGCATGTGCCTCTACATTACACCACTATACGTCTATCTGTGTCCCCAACTGGAAATTTTAGATAGCAGTGTCTATTCAGCATGCACATGTGCTCTCTCTCCTTCATGGTCTGCCTTGAGGCTATCTAGCACCGGATAGGTGATGCTTTATTTTCCACCTCTTCGCTGAATGAAAATCCCCCACTCCATTACCCCGGCTCTGGTCAGCAGTTGTTTAGGGGTGTCTAGTAATCTAGGGGTACTTGCTCATCTATGAATTTGAATGTAAGAGTCAGTAAGTGGATTTGATAAAAAGAAGAACTTTAAAACAAAAACTCCAAATTATGTGAGTTCCTGTCCCAGAACAGTTGTCTAGCCTGATAACTGTACAAGAATTGTGCTCTTAACCCATCCTCCTCCCCCTGTTCTACCTGCATTAAGTAGTCTCATTCCCCATCTAATGCAACCATTCACATCCCGGAAAGAAAGGGAGCTGGCCATGTCTGCTGGCTAAGGGAGCTGAGGTGGCCAGTCCCACTGAACAGGATGACTGGTTGTGACAGGGAGCAAAAAGCTTAGCAGCTGAGCTGTGCTATCAGAGGTTTTGAACAACAGCATCTGACGAAATGGACACACCACCTGTTGTTCACGCTGGCAAATAACTGAAACCCCATCATTCGCAGCCATGGAGAGGTCAAATGAGCAGGAAGGAAACAGCACAGCTTTTTAGACTCAGCATGTCTCTGTGCAACAGCATTGTGACTGATGAATATGAGCAGGGATACACTTGCTGTGCAGCAGCAGGAGGAGCTCACAAATCATTGTTAAGCATGCCACGTCAAAACACAGGTAGATAATTTTAAAATCTCTTAGTAAGTGAAATGTTTAAACCTATATAATACATGAATGGTCGGAAAGTACAGTAGTAGGTGAGACTGAAAAAATTCTCAACGCCAAGTTTATGAGTTGCATGTTTACTCAATAGAAATTAACCCCAAAATTAGTTATACGAGACTTTCCAAAGAGTGGGGCAAAGAAAACTACAGAAGCCCAAATCACAGTATGTTTGGTTTACACCACCCACCCACATATACAATGTAATGATTTATTTGCCTTATTTTGTTCTATCTTTCCCACTTCAGTCTTGGTCAACTTTCTTCTTTTTAATCTACATTTTTTACGATGGAAACCGACATTACTGATATGGCCCAGAGCTTAACAAAGCCCGTAGGGACAAAAGTGCAGTATAAAAATCAACTGATATATGGAATAGAAACCAAACACAAAAGAAAAAAATTTAAGTATGTCACTTTCAATGAACAACAGGTTAGCATAGTTCTTGTAAAATTTAACAAATTGGGAAACAGTGTTTCTATACTAAAGACAACAGAAGACGTTTCAGTTGGTTTGCAAAATTAGTATTAAAAAATTCTGGGGGAAGGTAAAGTGGCAGGATCCTAGGTGAGAAAAGGGTATTCAAAGATAGTATAAAATCCATCATGATTTTAGAAAATGATTAAAAACAAACATTTAAGTTTGTGAATCTTGTATTTAATAAATATGCAATTCACTTTTATTTCAAATGAAAGTTGTGAGCAAAAGCAAGTGTTCAGGTCAGAACTAGCAAAAGGGGAGAGGCAGGGATAAAGCAGGGGAGTCCTAGTTTTCAAGCCTTAAAAATATATGCTCACTTAATATTGATATCAACTTGGAATAAAAAGTTCACGCTTAAATATGGAAAAAGCATTCAAATTATTGCTTTTTCAGTGACCTTTTACATAAGAATCTTAAATCCGGAGAAACCCCAATCTGGGCTGACGGTTTCAAAGAACTGTACAGACACACATGAAGAGAATATCACTATCATGAAGGTATCAATCTATCCTTTCCTCCTGGCAAAATAAATAAGTAGACCAAAACCTGGTCTATACATGCAGATTAGATGTTAGGTTGGAATATCAAAGATAATGTAATAAAACTAATACAATAGAACACCAGTCTGGGCACAAACAGAAGAATGAAAGCCCAGCATTTTGTCTAGAGGGACATGGACTGAACTTCTAGGATGCTTCCAGTAGTTGACATGTAATGCCATCAGAAGGCTATCATGTCAGATTTCTCTTTGGTTTAACTCTTTTACAAATGAATGATGAATTTAATCCAATTTTTCAAACTCTGTAATATGCCATTCTGAACTTTCAATGTAAACAAGTTCCAGCTGAATATACACTGGCAGACTTCAAAAGCAGCCATAAACTTACCAGTAATTGTCTCCAGATAAAGATCACTGGAGACAAATAGCGGAGCAAAGAGCAGAACCATATTAATCCATACCCACAAAAGATGGCAGTTCACTAAATGGTAAAAAGCTATTGAAACTCCCTCACCTACCACTACAACTTTCTGAAGTCATCGGAAATTAGAAGAGAAGCTCTTTAATGAATTTTCTAGTATTTTATAAAAGTTAGCAACAAAATTAGAAGTTAATTTTAGTTATGCAAATAATTTAAGCAAGTTTTAGAATGCATTAGCCTTGTGTTACTTATTAAATGACAACATTCAATAACTGACCTTTCCATTAATGTAAATTAGCAAGGTTTAACAACTTCACACCCAAATAAGGACTAATATGGAGGCATGAAAGGAAAACACCCAATTTTAATAGTCTGTCAATATATTTAACATTAGTTAACAGGTCACCTGGTTTGGGTCCACTTCCTCCTTCTCCCCATCCCCTGAAACCAATGAAATTCCATTTACAACAAAGGAAATAATGTAGTATCAATTATTGTGAATGCAAACTTAGTCATTTCTGCCCATCCACTGAAATCTCCTTGGTAAGTGGAAAACTTCTCTACATAGTAAGTTATATTTAAACTTACCTGCTGTCTCAATTCAACTGAACAAATTCAATGTATTACAGTGAGAAATCTTGTTTGCTTTTTAATAGCCATTCTAAGATAAAATACTAGAGAGCCACGACATTGTTTTAATTACATAATCAACATTTTATTCTATTAGCCTCATCTCAAGACAAGCATTAGTTTAAAAAGAAAAAAAAAGCCACAGTGGGCAGGTAGATCAGCAATTGCAATACACCCTTTATATGTTCCCTTCTCCTTATGCGTATGTTCTTTGGGATGGAGACTAGTCTTTATATGTGAACAACACTTTCCATAGTGGGGCCATTACAAGAATTAGTACACAATAAAAATGTGTAAAGTAAAAGGAACATTGCATTTTTTTTTTTTTAAGAGCAATAAACTGTACCTTTCCTTCCATAGTGGGACTGTGCTTGTGTGAGGGCTGTTTGCACCATTGTTCCCTGATCACCTTTAATCAGCAGCTTCTAGCAGCCTTGTGAGTGGCCTGCCCCTGTGTGACTAACAAGGGGCAAGGGCTGACCTAGGCAAAGAAGGCCTTTAAAAGCCACTGCTTGAGCGACCAGAGGGAGCTTGCGAACAGGGGACTGCAAAAAGGGGAGTTTGCGAAGGCGTTTGAGGAGTTTGGTGAGGCCAAGATGGTGAAGAGGAGCCGTACTGCTGGTGCCAGTGCCCCTGCTGTTTCCTTTGCCTCCGTGTGTAGCCAGACAGACTGTCTGACCATGGATATCTCCACCCAAACCCTTGTGTGGAATTGCAGGGAGTGTGGCCTTCATTTTCCTGCCACTGATGATCAGGCTAGGGAGATGAGCCTATGTGATAGGTGCCTTCTGGTGGCATCTCTTCAGAAACAGGTAGGAGAGTAACAGGAGGAGGTGTCACGACTCAGGGGTATGTATGCCCTGCAAAAAGTTCCTTGACAGTGTCCACGAGGAGACCTGCAAGGAGAAGGTCCCTATCCCAATACCAAGGGCTACTGACACAGCTCTGGAAATGGATGGGATGCCTATGGCAGAAGGAGGACACTGGCAGCTGGTCACCTCTGGCAGTAGACAGTGCTCCACGCCTGCTCACATCCCACCATCCATTGTGGTGAGGAACCATTATGCGGTACTGGACACACTGAAGGAGGTAGAGGAGATGCCATCCACCCCAAAGGCTGGGCAGATCACAACCACCTCACCTAAGAGGAAATGTAGGGTCGTAGTGATTGGGGACTCGCTCCTGAGAAGCACAGAGGCACCCATCTGTCGCCCTGACAAGGCCTCTAGAGAGAGGTATGCTGCCTGCCAGGTGCCCGTATCCGTGATATAACGGAGGGATTGTCTAAAATCATCTGCCCCTCAGACTACTACCCCATGCTTCTTATCCATGTGGGTACCAATGATACTGCGAGAGGTGATCCTCAGCAGATCAAAGGTGACTTCAGGGCTCTGGGAGCGAGGGTGAAGCAGTTTGGAGCACAGGTGGTGTTCTCCTCGATCCTTCCAGTCAAGGCTAGAGGCCTCAGGAGAGACAGATGCATCCTAGAGGTGAATGCCTGGCTGCGAAGATGGTGTGGTCAGGAGGGATTTGGCTTCCTTGACCATGGAGTCCTGTTTCAGGACAGAGGATTGATAGGCAGAGATGGCCTTCACCTGTCCAGGAAGGGGAAGAGCGTGTTTGGGCACACACTGGCTGACCTAGTGAGGAGGGCTTTAAACTAGGTTCAACGGGGGAAGGAGACAAAAGCCCACAGGTAAGTAACAACGTGGGTGATCTGGGGGAAGGGATAGAACTTGGGGGGTGCTGGGACTGTATCAACAGCAATAAAAGAGAAGGTAGTTGGAACATGGGGGGGGGGATCAAATAATTGTCTTAAGTGCTCTACTGAAGCCCCAATATGTGAGGAGAGTGGGGGAGGAGAACTCCAAGAAAAAATGCAAGGAGGTTTATGTAATAGAATTGGAAATCAACATGACAAAGTAGGGCAATTGACTGGGTATCTTAGGTGCCTGTACACTAATGCAAGGAGCCTGGGAAATAAGCAAGAAGAATTGGTAATACTAGCACAGACAAGGAACTATGATATTATAGGAATAACAGAGACGTGGTGGGATAGCGTGCATGACTGGAGCTCTGCCATGGATGGGTATAAACTGTTCAGGAAAGACAGGCAGGGAAGAAGAGGGGGAGGAGTAGCGTTATATGTAAAAGAGCTCTATGACTGCTCAGAGCTCCATTATGGAAGTGGAAGCGTGCCAATATCAAGTCTGTGGGTTACATTGAGTGGTGAAAACAACAAGGGGGATGTTGTGGTGGGTGTCTGCTATAGACCACCAGACCAGAAGCAGGTGGTGGATGAGGTGTTCTATGGACAACTAGCGGAAGCTTCTAGATCACAGGCCCTGATGCTCATGGCGGACTTCAGTTACCCTGACATTTGCTGGGAGGCCAATACAGCAGTGCATGGGCAATCCAGGAAGTTTTTAGAGAATGTTGGGGACAACTTTCTAGTACAAATGCTAGAGGAACCAACTAGGGATCTTGCACTGCTCGACCTGCTACTCACAAACAGGGAAGAATCGATCGGAGACGTAGAGGTAAATGGCAAGCTAGGCAGTAGTGACCATGACGTGGTTGAGTTCAGGATCCTGATTAAAGGAAGGAAGGAAAGAAGCAAAACAAAAACCCTGGACTTCAAAAAAGCAGATTTTGGCTCCCTCAGGGAACTGATGGGCAGGATCGCTTGGGAAGCTAATCTGAAGGGGAAAGGAGTCCAAGAGAGTTGGTTATATTTTAAAGAAACCCTGCTAAGGGCATAGGAAGTTGCCATTCCAACTAGGAGAAAGAACAAACATGTGAGGCAGCCAGAATGGCTTAGCAGAGAACTCTGCTCTGAGCTTAAACATAAAAAAGAAGCTTACAGGAAGTGGAAGCTTGGTCAGATGACCAAGGAGGCATATAAAGATATTGCTAGGGACTGCAGGGATAAAATCAGAAAGGCCAAAGGACAAATGGAGTTGCGGCTAGCGAGGGATGTAAAGGATAACAAGAAGGGGTTCTACAAGTATGTTAATAACAAGACGAGGATCAGGGATGGTATAGGCCCCTTGCTGAATAGGGCAGGCATCCTTGTGATAAAGGATGAGGAAAAAGCTGAGGTGCTCAATGCGTTTTTTGCTTCAGTTTTCACGGGCGGGGTCAGCTCCCAGCCCACTACCACGGGTGTGGCAGATGGGAGAGAAGAAGACAGGCCCTTGGTGACAGAAGGTCAGGTTAGGGACTGCTTAAAGAAGCTGGATGTGCACAAGTCCATGGGGCTGGACGAACTGCATCTAAGAGTGCTAAGGGAATTGGCCGATGAGATAGCAGCACCGCTGGCCGTTATCTTTCAAAGCTCATGGAGAACGCGGGAGGTGCCAGAGGATTGGAAAAAAGCAAATGTAGTGCCTATTTTCAAGAAAGGGAAGAGGGAGGATCCGGGGAATTACAGACCAGCCAGCCTCACCTCAATCCCTGGAAAAATTATGGAGCAGATTCTCAAAGAATCCATCCTCAAACACTTAGAGGAAAATAAAGTGATCAGGAACAGTCAGCATGGATTTACCAAGGGTAAATCATGCCTGACCAATCTCATCCCATTCTATGATCAGATGACTGGTTTTCTGGATGCAGGAAGAACTGTTGATGTCACATACCTTGATTTTAGCAAGGCTTTTGATACAGTTTCCCACAGCATTCTCATTGGCAAATTAAGGCAGTATGGGTTGGATAGGTGGACTATAAGGTGGATAGAAAACTGGCTAGATCAATGGTTTCAGCGTGTAGGAATCAATGGTTCCATGTCTAGCTGGCAACCAGTCACGAGTGGGGTGCCCCAGGGGTCGGTCCTGGGGCCGGTTCTGTTCAACATTTTAATCTATGATCTGGATGATGGAATAGACTGCATTCTCAGTAAGTCTGCAGATGACACCAAGCTGGGGGGACCAGTAGACACGTTGGAGAGCAAGGACAGGATTCAGGGAGACCTAGATAAATTGGAACAGTGGGCCAATAGAAATCTTATGAGCTTCAATAAAGACAAGTGTAAAATCCTGCATGTGGGACGAAAAAACCCCATGCACTGCTACAGGCTGGGAAACATTCAGCTAAGTAGCAGCAGTGTTGAAAAGGACCTGGGGGTCATGGTGGATGGGAAGCTAGATATGAGTCAGCAGTGTGCTCTTGCTGCCAAAAAGGCCAATGGCATACTGGGCTGCATCAAAAGAAGTATTACCAGCAGATCAAGGGATGTGATCATTCCCCTCTATTCTGCACTGGTAAGGCCACATCTAGAATACTGTGTTCAGTTTTGGGCTCCCCGCTACAAAAAGGACAGGGACATGCTAGAGAGTGTTCAGAGGAGGGCAACCAAAATGATTAAAGGGCTGGAGCAGAAGCCCTATGAGGAAAGACTGAAAGCATTAGGCTTCTTTAGTCTGCAGAAGAGAAGATTGAGGGGGGATTTGATAGCAACCTTCAACTACTTGAAGGGATGCTCTAAGGAAGATGGAGCTCGACTTTTCTTGGTAATAACAGAGGACAAAACAAGCAGCAATGGTCTCAAGTTGCAGTTAGGGAGGTCGAGGCTGGATATTAGATAAACCTTTTTTTTTTTTTTTTTTTTTTACTAGGGGAGTGGTGAAGCCTTGGAATGAGCTGCCAAGGGAGGTGGTGGAGTCTCCATCTTTGGAGGTGTTTAAGGCCCGGCTGGACAAAACCATGACTGGGATGGTTTAGTGGGAGCGGTCCTGCCTCTGGCAGGGGGTCGGACTAGATGACCTATGACGTCCCTTCCAACCCTATGATTCCTCCTTCAAAATTATTCACCTAATTTACACTGCTATGCAACCAAATGAAATGCATTTCAACTGAGCAGGCATGAATAGTTTGCAGTCTTAAGAAAAGCACAGGTCACTGCCGAACAGGGAGGGGAAGATGTGAACATCTTTAAAACTGCAAGAATGTAAATCGTCAAACGCAAGGTACAAGACCGAAAGGCTATTTGTGATGCTTACTTCAGCTAAATGATTACTGGTATATACATTTACTTACCAAAAAAAAAAAAAAAAAAGGAGGAAAAGATCTCTCTCAAAACTCGCCCTTTTTTTAAAGTCTTGTGGCAATAACCTCAACTGTAAGGTATTCAAAAGAAGATATTTTAAAATGTGTTAGCTAAAACCTCTACAGTATCACTAATGAACTTATAAGGGACAAAGTTAACAAGTATATCTAATCATTTAAACCGAGTCATTCTCTTAACTAATCTGCATGCAGGAGTCTTGCCCAGGGAACAAAAGTAGGGCTCAAAATGAAATAGCTCTACACAGACCAACAAGACCGTGTATTAAGGGAAGGAAGAGAGGCTTTCGACTCCTGCAAAGACCTTTTCTTATCTTCCAATTTTAAGAGGCAGTGGTATCAGCTGACAGCTCTACTCATGAGCTTTGGCTCTGTTTGTGGTGACAACTAGTTAGCTTATAAGGCAGTTTCCTTCCAGTCTACAGCAATCCAACAAGCTCAGTAACAAGTAAAAATTAAGTCCCAATTTGCAGAAACAAAGGAATTTAACTTTGTATTAATGACACTAAAAGTTGTTAATTATTTCAATGAGATATTCCAGATTCATGGATTTACATATATAGAAAGTATATTTACCATTTGCTAGCAATAAACTTCTTTCTGGGGCTTCAATGCATATTTGAAAGGAGGAAAACTGAACAACATCATTATAGATCAAATATAAAGAAATTTGGATGGGAGGCAGGAAATGAAAGTTGAGAAGGCAATGGAGTACTCTAAAACAGTAGCTTTCAAACTTTTCTCAGGCTCCAGTTGGGGGGGGGGGGCGGCGGCGCCAAAAAAATTTCTGCCCACCACCAAGCAATAACATCTCTGAGCAATGTAGCTCAGTCTTTTGGTGGTGGCAGCATGGGGTGCTGCAGCCCAGTGCTTGAGGTCTCCAACCCAGTACTGGGTCCCAACCCTAAGTTTAACAACCACTTCTCTAAAGCAGATTTTCTCAGCAACCAATCCTGGAGACTGGTGGACCAACACCATTCACAGAGATCTCCACAACACAGTTTAAGGCAGCAGCAAGCCCATCCCTGATATCAAAAAACTGAGAAAACCATTCTAAAGAATATATGGGAGGAAAAACAGCTATTTAGGTTACTCTGCTAAACAACTTCAAGGAAGGTCTTCCTACCAGCTATTCTACAAAATCTGTCTGAATATGAATACACACACACATACACCCCACACTCACAGTCAGCCTTCCACGTTAATGGCTTAGGTGAAATAAAGTAACTCTGAAGTTCAGAGGCCCTGTGTAAACTTCAAGGCTGAAACACAAAGGCAGAACGGATTGGCAAAACTTTCTACCATGGTTTTTGATAAACCACTGAGAGCTGATGCATGCCTTAAGGGCAAAGCATAGTAATGTACATGAAGGTTCCCTAGAAGAGGCCTCAAGATTTGAGACTGACATGGAATGGTGTAAGCAACTAGGCACCCTGACAGTCCTGGAAAGTACATATGGCTCTAGGCTGACTATAATTGCCATTATTGTTTATCATGTCAAATTTTTTCTCCACATCAGAATTGCTTGGTCATTTTAAATGCAGCAATAGTTTGTTACTCCTCAGTTTCACAGTCATGGAACAGAAAAGCTGTTCCATCATGCACATAAGCATGTAAAGCCTGTTCACTCCAACACCCCCATCCTTTCCTTTTCAACGTCACTCACCAGTGGCAGCTTGCCCATCGGGGCAATTTGTTACTGATTGTCCATATTAACTTCATTTGGAGTACTCACAAAATTAGACACACGCAAAAGCTTTTGCAGTATTGGGATCTAAAATAGTAAGCTCCTTGGAACAGAAACCATGACTGCACAATAGGAGCCTAGCTTGGCTGGGCATTCTAGCACTAATGTAATACAAATATATAATAAGTTTTCTCTATGGATAAGATTGTCAAACTATTCCACTTCATTTCATTTTACAAGCCAAGGCATGGTACAATTCATTATACCCCTGTATTTAATAGTGTGTGGGCAGCACAGCTGGAACTTTTTACTTCATCCTGACCACATCCTTTTGTCCATACAAACTCAAGAGCCAGAGAGATAATCTGAAGAAATCAGAGAGGGTTTTACCAAAATAATGTACCCTCCTCCAACTGCCCCACGCAACCAAGAAGTTTGATATCTTATTTACTGGGAGACAAGAAGCTGCAAGATCAATACAAGTTTGTGAAACTGATTTTTTTTTTTAAATTAGGTAAGAGAGAGACCTCTTTATAAAAATTCAACACGCAGTCTCAAGAATCATCAAATAGAGACCGATTGACCTCACAACTAGACAGGAATATTAAACTGATATGTTACAAATACATCATCTGACTAGGTACAGAATCAGAGTCTTTCTGGTAATCGAGATTTTATGTTTGTAAACTGGAAATTTAAAGAAATTCTGTGCAGCACCTTAAAAAGAACAAAACGGTTTATTTTGGGTCTTTCACAATCCAAGTTTATTGCTAGCCCTTAAATAATCTGTTCAAATAAACTGGAGATATAGAAAAACAACTATCAGCAACTGAACAGTTACATTATGGTTTATGGCAGCAAGCTCTCCTTCCTAGTTTCTTAAAGGACTGATTCTGCTATCTTTAAATCATGTTGGGCTACATTTTATTCCAATAAAATCAACAGATCCACTCACTCACTAAGGTTTTACAAAGCACATAGTTACAGCAACTAAGAACCACCATAAAGGAAAAACTTATCCTAAGAAATATTTTTTCTTTGATTATGAAACACATACAAAAGGTCCTTAGTAATTACAAGTAGTTGTGCTAAAACTAGACTTGTAAAATCCTTTCTGCTCATTCAACACCATGATAGCCATGGGCAAACAGATCTGGCAGATAGAAACTTTGGAAAATTTTGCAAAAGAAGATATAAAGCAAATCATTAGGTAAAAAGTGTCTAAGAAATAGTTTATATTAGTTTAAATATGTTTATGCATCATGTTAAATATATACTATAAAAAAAAGCAACACTCTCTTTCTCGTTATACAAACCAATAACCACCAAATCTATGTCCAAGTTTATTTAAAAAATGAAATACACTATTTGGTGCCCAATTGGCCACCAGTGTAGTTAAATGTCACTGCCCTTTCAAGGTTGGGGGATCCAGACAGAGAAAGAAAAGCAAAACAAAACAAAGGTAGAAGACAGCAAAAAGCTCCTCCCAAACAGCAATATCTAGTAAGGGAGCATACAGCAAATCTAATGGTCATGGCTATTTGCAATGGCCAATACACGCGTGCATGTTTTGACAGAAATGTAGTCAGCAGCAAGATTATCAGAACTCTGCTTTTTCAACTATGCCTGGTGACTAAGCCTTATAATAAGGGAAAAAACCACACAAGGCTCCAGCATGGAGGGCCACAGGGCGGAGGAGTTAAACTGAAGTCACTGAAAGTCAACTTCAGTTAACAAAGCAATCTAAAACACATTCTGAATACTCCCACACTGAACAAAACTTTTAAAGTGGCAGAAAAGAATCTCTTTTGTATGAAATATCCTTTTTTTTTTTTTTTTTAAATGCCCAACCTAGTTCTGTAAACACCTTAAAGGCATTACCACATTCATAGACTTTAATAAGACTACCAACATGAGGAAAGTTACATACATAAAGAAAGGAAGCTTTCAGGATAAGTAACTCACTTTTCAACAATAACTTTCAAAGATGTGGGGTATTATGGAGACTAAGAAGGTTTAGATGATCTAAGACAATCATGGTGTGCAAATATCAGCTACTACATTGCCTGCCTGGTTTTATGAGGAAATGTTTGACCAGACATGAGCAGGAAGGAATGGTTATTACAAACAATACTTTATGGTCTGACTGTTGTGGACAATTATGTATTTGTTTATTTTAAACATAAAAAGCCTCGGCTACCAAAAGCGTATGCACTTCCCAGAAGTCTAACTAAATGCCACAGCTTAATTTATTCACTCTTACCCACCCCCACTGCTCCCCCCATTGTCAATATTCTGCACAAAATTAAATGTTGCCTCCAAAACCTACCTTCTGAAGTGTAAGAACAGCAGTATGATGAAAAACCTAAAATAGTCCAGCCAATATTTTCAATGCTATTGAGGTTTGCCCACATATCCACCCACCCACATATAATTTATACTAATACATCAACCTTTGCATGCCCTCACTGGTTAAAACACTGTCTTGGGATGGTACCACTTTAAAGTAAAAGGCCAAGCTACTTGAGGTGCAAAAACTGTAGCATCAGCTCCTCATCCTTTTTTCACGTTTCAAAGGGTTAGCCGTATTAGTCTAGTTCAGCAAAACAAACAAGGAGTCCTGTGGCACTAAAGACTAACAAAATTTATGTATTGCATGAGCTTCTAAGCATCTGATGAAGTGGGATTCTCTCCCACAAAAGCTCAAGCAATAAATAAATTTGTTAGTCTTTAAGTGCCACAGGACTCCCTGTTTGTCCTTTTTTCATTCACTGTCAATCTAATACACATACAGGTACATTTCAAAGTTGAAGCTGTCATTAACATTACATATGGTAGAATAGTTTTTTTAGTATACATTTGATAGTTCACTAAAAATCTTGCTGGTGCATTCTTGAACCCAAGAAAAGCAATAAACTAAGCAGAAGACAAAAAAAAAAAAGGGCAACCTGTCAAGATGGAGGTAGAGAATAGGCTATAACAGGGTGGAAGAGATTTTTCCACTATCTTCACCAGCAGCGAAACAAAAATACTGACAAGTGTTTTTACTCATGAAAACTTTTCCCAAAATGTGTTCCATTGTGATAGCTCAAGGTTTCTGATAAGCATGTGGGTGGGAAGGGTGATTTTTTTTTTTTTTTTTTTTTTAAACGTATGCTAAATATTTGTTTCCTTGGTTGGTGGTACTTAAGCTCTGTTTACCCCCTTGGAGGTCTCTTTCAAATAGATAAAGAAGCAAGGCAATCAAGTGTGCCATGGCAACAAATGTCAGAGAGATAGAAACTCCATTTTAGCCAGGTCATACGCTTTATTTTCTTTGGGGTTTTATTTTTAAATATAAATTCATTATGTGACTGACCCAATGGAGAAACATTCTGTTTGAGAACTAGGAATGACAAAACAATTAGTGTGTATGTGGGGAAGGGAATATATTTTATAAACCTGGTTATTTATAAATTTGTAATGTAGTAGCACCTACTGCTACCAGGTATTAAGGCCCCATTACAGTAGGCGCAATAAAACGCAAACGAAAGGACGCTCTCTCTGTTCTGAACATGGCTCAGAATAGTTTTGCACTCTGTATGCACAAGTGCATTCATAGTTCAGTATTTTCACTACGGCATCTAGATTTGTATTTTATTTTAGGCAGCCTAGAAACATCATCAATTCTTCAAAGCCCAGGCAGAGTTACCATGCTGTTTACATCACTGATCATATTGGAACTGTCCCAAGTCACTTAAGTTGGGAGATTTCAAGCAGAATCTGAAAGGGAAGGAGACATGCCTACCATGCCAGGAATTAGTCTGAAAGGATGCATAGGAGCTATAGACCTTCTGAATATCTTGTATCTGGACAGGGCAAAGTGCTTTCAAAAAAGAAGCTCTGACAGCTTGCATTGAGGTGGTCTAGTCCAGTCCATCCCATGTCGCACTTTTCAGGATATCTCATAGATCACTTGCAGAAGGTCCTGGGTTCAATTCCCAGGGAGTTGGACTCGATGATCTCATGAGGTCCCTTCCAACCCTATGATTCTATTCTATTCTATTAACACATGCCCACAGAAACAATTAAAACTATTCAATGAGTAAGGTTGAACATCAGAATGTTACTCTTAGATATTTGAGTCCTGTGGCATGACTCCTTCCTTCTTTTGCTGAGCTAGACTAACAAGTCTTTGGAACTTAAGATATGTATGGTTCACGTTTTAAGTTTCTGCTTCACTTCTACCTACATACACAAACTTGAGTAAAGGTGCATACAAAAATAACTCTTTGCAAAGCAGCAGCATTCTTGGTATTTGTGTAGTGAAGACAAAAAGAAGAAGAATTGTTTATAAAGCATAGTAGTTCTCAAAGCAAAGCAGATATTGGTAAACAGTAGAAACACAAAGGTGAGAAGGTCAGGATAACACAAGGTAACATAATGAGTACACTGTTTTGTTTAAAGGTGAATGTATATTGAAACCCTGGCTCAGTCCAAGATTATCTGACTATAACAACGGGCTTCTCATGTGATACAGTGGACAGCTTAAAATGCAGCCAACTATAAGGCCATGAAAAATGGAAAACAAGCTGACTTTGCTCATTCTATCATCATTACTCTGCAGTGAGTATACAGTTTAGAAACAAAATCATCTCACACAAGAAACAGAAAAACCGCCTTTGGCAATGGTCATTAAGACATCTACTTTGATAAGCATAAGAAACAAGGAGTGCTGAGGAACCTAAAGACTAAAATTTATTTAGCGCATGAGCTTCCCTGGGACAAAATCCCATTCTGTCAGATACTTCGAAGTACAAGTCCTAGGATCAGGTCACACTGTAACAACAAATCAAAGATTCAAACTGGTGTTTAAATCAATGTGACCTGACCCTATGACTTATGCATCCATTCACTTACTTTCCTCCCATTTTGTTAGCTCCCCCATCTTCAAAGCATCTGATGAAGTGGGATTTTCTTCCACAAAAGCTCATGTGATAATTTGTTAGTTTTAAAAAGTGCCACCAGATTCGTTTTGCTGAACTACACTAACACTGCTACCTCTTTGGAACTTCTGATCAGCATGGAAAGCCTGCAGGTGGTGAACTGTCATATAGGAAACTCTGGTTGGATTCTTGGTCTTGATGTCAGGTATCTTAAGACTTCCAAGTAATTTTATTTATGGACATCAGTTTGGGACCTGATACCAGGAAAATTTAGTTCCTGACCTTTTGAATCTTTCACTCCCCAAACATGCACAGTATTTGAATAGGTAATTCATTTAGCACTGGGGTGTAATAGCAGAAGTGCTTCTGAAGTTGCCCCTGTGCTAATTAGAGATGTTTCAGTTGATACCAAATGGCATGACTAGTGCATTGTCATAAGACTATGGTAGTGAACAGGATAGCCTAATTTTCCTCAGTGATTTAAATAACCAATTTTAATTATGATTTAAATCAGCAAGCAGTATGCCTTCGTTTAAATGACTTGATTCTAATCATGTTTTATATTGGTACTTTAGTTCTTTTCCTAAAGAAAGGTAATGTTTCATTTGATGGTAATTAAAATGTTGATTTCCAACTATATATAACTTCTAGACTAAAACTGGTGCCTTCTGTTAGACAGGATATTTATTTAAGCAGTTATGCAGCTTAATATACATTTATATAAAAAAAAAATTCCCCTCTCACGCCTATGGGTGTCATCCTCAACCTCCGGTCCTCTACCAGAGGCCTGGGAGTTTGAGGGTTCTGCACAGTATCTTAGCTGTTCCGAGCACTGCACTCTTCTGGACAGAGAGTTCTGATGTTGTTCCTGGGATCTGTTGGAGCAACTCAGTCTCAAGGGGAAATAATGCATTTACTAGCTTTTTACTTGTAATTTGTATCAAAGATTTGGATAGAAATTCAAACATAAAAATGCACAAAACCAATTCCTTTAACAAAAATTAAAACCACTTTAATAGTTCTGGAATTGGATACATTGTAAATGTTCAATAAGAAGTGTTATCAAAAGACATTTTGCATTTAAAAATGGTTACCTAGCTTTTGTAACTTGATCTTCATGATGTTTTGCTCACATCAATTCCAAGCATAATCAAATGCAAAGTCATTGGAAGTTCTCTCTGTAGTGGTACCCTTTGGGCTGGTGCAAGCTCTCCTGAAGTCATGCCTTTAAGGTGTCAAATAATCAGGGTTCCACCAGCATGTCACCTGTTGAGTTCTTTTTTGCTGGCTGGCTTCGACAAGGGGAAGGCAGGTGGTTCTTGGAACGGAAAGGAACACATTTTGAAGAACATCAGTTACAGAAAGATAGGTAACTTTTTCTTCAAATGCTTGCTCATGACAATTCCAAATAGATAATTCCTAACCTGAACATAAAAGGAGGGGTCAGAGTTCATGGGATCACTGACTGAAGGGCTGCTCTCCTAAATGCTGTGTAGTCCTTCACCTGTTGAATGATGGCATAATGTGAGGTGAGTGTGTGCATCAGTAACTATATTGCAGCCCGCCTGCATAGGGATATGTACCAGGAATGCTGCCAAGGAGGCCTGCGCCCTTGTGGAATGTATTGTTAGTGCTATGACCTGGCAAATGTGCCAGCAAGTCCTCATGCAGGACATGATCCAAAATGAAATCCTCTGGGATGACTCCGGAAAGCTCTTCATCTTCTCCACTACTGCAACAAAGAGTTGGTTTGAGCTACAGAATGGTGTTGAACTTTTTGTAGAAAGCCAATGCCTGACATATAGAGAATGAGGACTGTGTTTCCTGGTAGTGGCATGTGGCTTAGGGCAGATGTCCCAGCTTGTATGAAGCATGGATACCCTCTTAGAGACAAAGGCCAGATGTGGTTATGTGAAAGTCTGGATGCCAGAGCCTTGAACTTAGATGCCTTCCTAGCTGAGTTTATCACAACTACAAACACCCACCTTCCATGAGAGGTAGAGGAGCAAGCATGTTGCTAAGGCTCAAAGGGAGCCCCCATTAGTCTGGGAAGTACTTAGTCAAGGTCCCATGCTGGTACTGGATGGCGAACTTGGGGGTACAGACCATCTATGCCTTTGAGAAAACAGATCACTATCAGATTAGCAAAGACTGACTGACCCCCAAGATGTAATGCAGATTACCACTAGGTGAACTTTTAGGGAAAACACCACCAAACCTAGCTGCTTCAAGTGCACCAGATAGTCCAATACGGCAAGTATTGATGCTTGCATTGAATAGGCTCTCTTCCACATTGACCAAATCAAAATCTCTTCTGTTTGGCCAAGTATGTGGCTCGGGTAGATTTCCTGCTGTCCAAAAGGAGCTCTTTAACAAACTCCAAGCACGACAACTCCACAAGGGAGGTGGAGGGATTCTAGAATGGAATGTTGGAAGGGACCATGGTCATAGATGATTAGGTCCAACACCAATGGTAGGGAGATTCAAGAGGCCACAAACAGCTCCAGCAGTGCCATACACCAGTGTTGTCAGGGCCAAGCTGGGGGTATCAGTATGACAGATACTTTTCTTCTCCTGGTCTTGAGCAGAACCTCATAAATGAGCAGAAAGGGCAGGAATGAATAGGACAGGAGGAAAGCACCCACAATAATGACACGGCTGTAGTTTCTGGAATAAACAAAATTGCTGACACTTCCTTGTCTTGCTGTGTCAAGTTCTGTCATGAACAGATCTACTTGGGGAACTTCCCACTGTTGAAACATACTGCTCATGATGTCTGGATTAAAAAGACCATTCATGGTCCTGGAAGAACCTGCAGAGGTGACCCGCCAGCTTGTTCTGGGATCCTAACAGATAACATATCTCTAAGTGTGAGCTGGGCTCTCCAGAAACCCCACAACTTGAAGGCTCTGTAGCATAGGAGAAAAGAGCATGTACCCCTTAATTTATATAAAACACTGCTGTTGTTCATCATGACTGATATGCATCTGCCTTCCGGATAGGACTGGAAGGCTTGCAGGCCAAGCAAACTGCTTTTGACTCCCTGACACTAAAGTGAAGCAATAGCTCTGTCCAGGATCAGAGGCCTGGAGCTCTGAGGGTCCCTACATGAGCTCCCAATCCCAACGTTGATGCATCCATGACAAGAGACGTTGACGGCTGAAGCCTGGAGAAGTGCACTGCCACACAAACCAACTGACGGGTTAAGCCTGCGCAGTAAGGACTGGCTAACCCAAATGGGAAGCAAAACTCTCTCGTCCAGTTGGCCTCTGTTTGACGGTCTGTCAATGTCAGCCAAGCCTGGAGAGGTCTGAATCACAGCCTCCTGTGCTGAACCCTATATGCATGGGCAGCCATTTGACCAAGCAGCTTCAAGATCTCCACACATTCATGGTAGTGAAGTGCCTGAATTCCACTATGCTGAACAGATGGTCTAGAAGCTTGGTAGGAATGCTCTGGCCTGCATGAAGCTTAAGACGGTGCCTATAAACACTACCCTTTGGGCAGGGGATAGGTTTGACTTGGAGACATTCAGAAGTAGACCCATTCTGCCAAATGTCAACCATATCAGGACCACATGATCCTCTCTACCTGTATCCTCGAGTGCCCCTTGATAAGCCACTCATCTAGATATGAGAACACCTATGCCTGTTGTCTACTTAGGCAGGCAGCAATCATTGCACTACACCTGGTATGAACTCAAGGGACTGCTGACAGGTCAAAGGGAAGGACTGTAAATTGGTAAAGGGTATAGGTTTACCCCAAATCTAAGCAATCTTCTGTGGGATGGGATTATTGACATGGAAGTACATGCCTTCAAAATTGAGGGCAGCATACTAGTCCCCCAGCTGCAGTGAAGGAATGATGGCGGCCAAAGATGCCATTTGAAATTTCAGTTTCTTTATTAATCAGTTTAGGTTTTCCACATCAAGAAGGGGTCTGAGATCTCCTTTGGAACTAGGAAATATTGGGAGGGTAGAATCCCTTTTCCCTTAACTTTTGAGGAATCTCCTCCATTCCTCCTGCTGTTAGGAGTGTTTGTATCTCCTGTATAAGAAGTTGCCCATGAAAAGGACTGCTGAAGAGGGACAGAAATAGGGCGTGGATGAGAGGGGAGGAACAGAGTTGGAGAGAATACCCCAGTCCTACTGTACACAGTATTGACCTGAGGTTTTCTGGATCCATGCCCAATAAAAATAGGACAGAGACAATTCAAAAAACAGGGGGTAAAGAATCAGGAATCTGGCCTCATGTGTCACCCTCAAAATGGTTCTTTGGAGCCACAAAACTGCTTCACCAAACCCCAGCCTTAGCTGTGTAGAAACTAATATGTCCTTTGCATATTATTCCTGCTCCCAATTCCTATAATAGTCCTGCCTAGGCTGCATAAGGTCAAATCATAGGGGTGGGAGGATGATGGGCTTTAAAAGGTGCTTTTTCTGAGGAGCTGGTATATAAAGGCATAAGGACTTCAAAATTGTGTCTTTGAAACCTTCAGGCTGGGGAACGTGGAGTCTCTTTGCTCCACAAGTAACCCCAAGCCTTCAAAGGGCAAGTCCTGCACTGCTTATTGGATCTTCAGAAGACCAACACCTAGAGCCATGAACTTCTCCTCATGGCAGTTGCACATGGCACTGTTAGAATGGCGGAGGACACCACACCCAGGGCAGCCTGCAGTGAGGCCCTAGCCAGTGCCTTGCCCTCCTCTACGATCACAGCAAACTTTGATCTGAAGCTGACCTTAAATTTTGACATGGTGTCCCATTAGTTGAAATTATAGCAGCTCAAGATCACTTGGCTGGTTTGCAGTCCCCAAGCCAAACCACCCCACTCCCAGCAAAGCAGACCTTGCTGCCGAAGAGGTCCAGCTTGAGTCCTTGGAGTTCACGAATGGACCTTACTGCCCCATCTCACTTTCTTGTTCACAGCGTTACCACCAGCAATCCTGGCTATGGATGAGTGAAGAGTTACTCATGCCCCTTTGAAGATGGCAAGTACTTTCTTGCTATCCTTTAGTGTAGGAAGGGACAGAGGACAGTGTTTGCCACATAATGTTGGTAGTGGCCTAGATGGTCTTTATGAGAGGCAATGCAACTTTTGAAGAGCCATCTGATGGTAAAATGCCCAACACAGGGTCCACTCACTCAGTCACCTCTGCTTAGAGCTCTAGGTTCTGAACCACTCACTGTAACAGCTCCTGTGGATCTCTGCTGTCAAAGCAGGGAGGAGCAACTGAAGTTCCTGTGACCACCTCATCAGGGGATGATTATGATAAGCAGTGCTAGACCATGTTCTTAGGTGCGGTGTCTGAATGACCTGATGGTTGAGAACAAAAAGCTGTCTCCATGAGGAGGCAATTTCTGGCCCCCCTCCCTCTATTGGTGCTAGGATGGAATCCTTCACAAATCATACTGTGATTTGCCTGGTGGGATACACCCAGGTGCTCCAAGCAGGATTTGTGGGCATCACTCTTTGGCACAGACTTATGGCAGGTCCTACATAGTTTGAATTCTTCAGATCAAGGCATGCTCTGATTCACATGTGGGGTGAAAAACAATTTAACTAAAAATGAACAATTAATTTTAATCTAACTATTTACAGGTTCAACAACTGAGATCACTAGGGAAAATCCTTGCAAGAGAAGCAGCTCACAGATCCAACAATCACCACAGGCAGTAAGGAGGAACTGAAGTGGTGGTGGGTTGGCCAGGCTCCATATGTGGTACTACAGAGCCAAATCTGGGATACTCCTGCACCCATTCAAAAGGTACCACTAGAGGAAAGCTTTCCAATGACTGTGAATGTAGTGTGCTTCCAATACTTGGAATCAATATAAAAAAGCATTCAAAGAACCAATTGATTTATTATACAAATAAAGTGCTACCTATAACCACAGAGAACTGAACCACTTGTTTCTGGTTATAACAGCCTTCAAGATTTTAGAAACAGATCTCTCACACCTAGGTTTTTTTTACACAGGCTGGAAAACACTTTTCCCTTCTTCACAGAACTCAATTTTTTTTTTTAAACTTTGAATGTACTAGTCATTGAACTGAACTAACTGAACAAACAGAAATAAAGAAAACATTCTCTCAACACCTGCGAAAGTGACTACTACTGTCAAAAGCTGGGTTAGCACTTCAAACTCATCCAAATGCTTAGTCAGCGACTTCCACCAGTTCAGTGGCTTCACTGTCCTTAAAAAAAAACAAAAAAAAACTTAGCAATAAACAAGTACAGCTAATTTTTTAACTTTATTATTTTAATAGATTAGAGTTTAGGCCTTAACATTAGGTTGGTGATTGTAAATAGTGTTTTTGTTTTGTTTTTAAATCTGTATTTAATCAATACAATTTAAGTAAAAATCTGATCTTATAAAATTTGATTTTTTCCCAACTACCATGGTAGTGAAGAGTCTCCAGAGTGAGTGTGAGTGAGCAAGGGTGAACTCAGTCTGCTTAAAATTTAACAGAAATAATTAAAAATAAAAATCTTGGTATTTATGCAGATGGAAATAAGATACATCCTGGCAAAAGATCCTATCACTACCAGAACGTAACTCACTAAAAGGATGACATGGAACTCTGCTCAACATCATTATAGAATGGAAGAAAATACTGCTGCAGACGAAATTACATAACAGTGCACAAACCAGAGTTGTGGGCATTTGCTATGAGTTAGCCAAAAGGTACTCTGAATATAAAAGCAGGAAAATTCCACAACTATGAAAATCACATATTTTTAAGAATGTTGGTTCTGATATAAAAGTAAAATTGGAAAGAACACCTAGATTCTTAGGTTAAAATTCCAAAGTTGGTTAGAATACATACACTTTATAGGGATTGGAATTGCCTTCTACAAAATTATACATTGCTGTATTTCACACAATCTACAATACAGTACTCCTATTCTGAGAAACGTAATCAACTTTTTGGACTCCTTGGCACTTACTTTTAGGGAGGGATGGTTAATGAAAAATGAAAAAGTTAACATGATAAAAACAGCAAGGTGTTCCCAATGCTATAGTATATTTTTGTCTTCCCAGGTAACCTTCAGTTTTACAACAATATTTAAATAAGAATTTTTTTTTTTAAACAGAATTCAAAAAACATGATCCATGGCATTGTCTGTTCTTTGTTTATATACAAGTAGACCCCGTATTGTTGTTTCTTTCTGCTCCAAAACTCTATTTTCTCAGTCATCTAACTTGGAAGGGTAGATTTTAAAAATCACAAACTAAAAACATTCATGTAAGTTGTATAAATTAGTAAGACAATGTCCAGTGTGTTACAACGAAGAACCATTGCACAACTATTTATGCAGGGTTTTTTTTACGTTTGAACTCAACCTTTAAATAGCAAAGCAGTATATTCAATTCATAGGGATTTTGTATTTTAATATCTGATCTGATTTACATTTTTAAAGACTTCAGTAGCATTAAAATCCCATTCTGTAATGATTTTAATATAATAGTAATAGAAAAAAGCTGAGTTACTGGATTTTAAATCTTTGTTAGTGGTTTATTTTTACTATTACCAACATGCCATGTGTATAACATTTTTTCTTTTTGTAAAGACTAAAATTAGATTAATTATGAGTTTCTGCATTATCTGATGGTGCGTCATTTTCAGCCCCTTTACTTCTCCGGAAGTCAAGCCTGCCTCTCTTTCCTCACTAGCTAGAAGTTACTGAATATTCCATTTGTACACAGCATTTTGAACCTTGGCTCCATGCAGTACATTTCAGTTTAGATTTTTGCCTCTTCACCATTGTGACCCAGGGACCTGTTGATGCCAACTGACAGAGGGTATGCATTAGGGTTTACAGTAATCTCCTAATTCTGATGTTACATACAAGTGTGGCATGCAAGATCTCTACCAGAAGCAAAAAAGCAATGCACCAGTCATACTAACCATTGTGAGATGTCTTTCTAGATAATATTTAAGGAATCATGTATTTAATGCTGAGAACTACATTCTTAAGGAATGTAAATAATAGAGCAGAAGAAGATAAACAGTTTCTGTTCTGGCAAAGGTTAAGAGATGCCTTTCTCTCTGCCTAATGACATGTATTGTCCACTTCACAACAGCAGCCTATCCCCAGTCAGAGCCAAATATTAATCAAATTGTAATATCAATCAAAAAAGCTTACAGGGGGAGGGAGAAGAAGAGTGGAGGATATCCTGTTTATGAGTAAATACAATTAGAGCCCTGTGCGGATACAAAAATGTGGATCCACAGCCAAGAATAAATTTACATTTGATCCGCCATCAACACACGCAGCACTGGGTCCTCTAATTAGCTCCTCAGAAGCCACCACCAAACACCTGATGGGCAGTCCTGCCTCTACCTCTGGACATCAAAGGCAGGGAAGCAGTCTCAAAGGCTGCAGTCTCAAAAGGGTGACAGACACCTGCTTTCCTGCTTTTGAGACTCTCATACCATCTCCTGTCTGGAAAAAAAGTTTACTTTTGGGAGTGTAACCTGGGATGGAAGGAAGCATCTTTCATCAAGGGGACAAGCTGCCAGTATGCCCATCCTATAACTGGATGATCAGAACTGGTCTGGCCATTTACTCCTGGGAAAAAGACTTTGGGTGAGTGAGATAACCTCTGAGAGACAGGAGACTGCCTTCTTAGTTAATCTTGGGCTCTAAAACAGTGATTTTCAAAAACTTAGTGTTGGGATGTCAAGTACTAGGGTGCAGCATTGCCTGCTGCCACTACCAAAATTCATTGCTCAAAAGATGTAATTTATGGATCACAGGCATAAATGTTTTTTTTTTCCAACTGGGTCCGGGGGGGGGGGGGGGGTCTGAAAAACGCTGCTCTAGAAAGCATGGTAAGATTATATTTTAGATGCAACAAACTCTATGCAATGCTTCTACATACTCACTACTTGAACTGCTGTTCGTTAAATAAACGTATTTTATGATAAATGAATCTAAGTGTGTGTTAGTTAAGTGGAGCAGTGAGCCTTGGATGAAACTGGTCAGGTTTGTACTACTGCTTTGGGAGTAATGGAGTTGTGAATTCTGTGAGTGTCCAGAGGAAAACGGGATGGACACTCAAGGGAGAGGCTCTGGACTGTGCCTTTTCCTTACCTGCAGAGGCTGAGAGAGGAGTGCTTGGGTTAACCATGGTTGGCAGAGTCAAGGAACTGACCTCTGGAAGGCACAGACAAGGATTTGACACTAAAGGTACATGGTTGTGAGATACCCCATAATCCTGAGCACCACCAGGAACCACCACAATCATCCCATGCAGCTCTCAGTCAACACAGATACCCAAAATCCAGTACCCGTCCCAGATTTTGTCCTGTCACTATTCTCTGGCAGAGACCACAGCCACAATTTAGGAACACAAAGTTACACATGGAAATTCCCAACTATGTATCAGAACACATTTAAGTATTTAAATTTCACTGAAGTACCTGAATAGGTATTCTTTCCTGACTCTAGAGCCATGTGAACTCCCCAGAACAACTTCACATCTGTTTACTGAGGTTCATAATTCAGTGTGCTTATATTACTCACCATTTCTTTAGTTCTTAACTTTATTTCCACATTATCCTCTTCATTAGTGTATGTCATCCATTAGAAAATTACTGTAAATGTGGAATACTGCAAGCCCTTAGCACAGAGAGCTAAGATTTCCCCATACTACTGGCATTCTATTCTGTGCACAATTCAAGCAAACCTGCTGTTTATCAGTAACAAATACCGTAAGAAACAATCCTGGAAGGGAATGGAGTGCACATATTTTTTTTCCAGATCCTTTTATGATTCCATGAGGAAGGTACAGGACTTTTCAAAATTGCTCTCCAATTATGCTCCCAGTCATTAAGTACTGCAGGCTTAATAGAGCTTTCCCATGTTAAGAATCAGCTATTTAATTCATACAAATATTATACATTGTTTATGAAGACAAAATGTATAAGTATTTAAGTAGAAGAGTCCATCAAATAATGTTTCATCACCATGACATTTTGACAGAACATCTTCTCATTTTTCAATCATTAAGTACAAAAGCTGAGAAAAGCAACTACCAGTTAACAAGGGACATTTGCTTCCATTCTCTCATCCCTGATTCCAATAATATAAAAAGAATAATTTAACTAAATTAAGTCTTTGGAAAGAATACCCTGGATATTACTTTTTATTAGCTGATTAACAAAGTTCATTCAGCTAACAAGGTGGTTCTCTCATACACAATCTGGAGGTCAACACAGCTTGTGTTCTCTTTGGTGGACTGAAATGTACTAAGTTGCATTTTCTTTTAATCTTTAAAATAATGATTTGGGTTCTAAAATAAAAGATGCCCAGGTCATCATTAATATGTTTAATCACATGTTTTAACTCTATTTGTTCAAATATTATTCACGTTAGTTCTATACATGGTATGAGGTGTTTTCCTCTGCCCTGGACTGGGAGAGAGAGTGATCAATTGCTACCATGAAAGCCCATGCAGTAAATAACTCTCTCAATCTTTAAAGTGCCACAGGACTCCCTGGGTTTGTTTTGACAAAATTAGAGTTATACAAGGAATTCACACTAAAATGTAACCTACCTTATAACTATCTGCATAGTCTGCTGTGGCAAGTCCTCTAGATTCTAGATGACCATTAATTTTACCCCCTAAGAAAGCTATCATTTGAGAGGTGCTATAAGCTTCCTCTATTACTCTGCAACAAGCACCTAATTCACACTAGTCCCAGAATTGTCCACATGTGCTCAAAAACATCCATTCACATGGTGCTCAGACAAACGAAAATTAGCAATGTTAGCTTCTACAACAGGAAGAAGGCAAATATATTTAAAAAAGGAGACAATTTGCCACAGTATTTCCCACAAAAAAAAATTAAAAATGGATAAATAACTGTAAAGAATTAAAGAGTCACTGCTTTAACACACAAGCCCAAAGTTTAAAAACCACAAAAAGTTCTGTCTTTCTGGTTAATTATTTAACATGTTCCATGCCATTTGAAAAAATTCATTCCGCCAGGCAGGCAAAAGTAAAGATTTCAGAACCACTTCACATATGCAAACATATCACATGCATATCACAGCTGCACCAGTTTTCCCTTCAATGTGTGACTGACCACATAGCCATTCTCAAACAGTTCTTCAGAGTGCATTAACAAGAAATAGCATTGTCCGGCTCCATGTTTGCGTGCATCACTAATTCCATATCAAATCTGCTTAGCTTGCAATAAAGGCAATTCTTCCAAAATAACAGCCTTCAATCTCAAATTGAAATTAAAGTCAAACTGGATTCTCTCTCACAGCTCATCAGTCGTAAAAGTTCTACTTGCAAAATTATGCTCTTGGTGCCACCTATGTCAACCTACTTTCCTAAGAATTATACTCTCCACCAATTACATATAGGCATCCCACTAGTTCTCAGAGATGCAGAGGAAATACATGGCTTTTTTTTTTTGGCTTTCACCATATTATTAGTGATTAAGCATGAAAAGGAAAAAGCCCAGCTAGACTTTCAATAGTCAGAATGTCTGTAAGGAAGGCAAATAAGAAACACCAACTATTTCACTGTAAACTCAGAAAATCTGAGGTGGCATAAGTGATAAAACCAGGAACTCAAGAGATGTTTATTCTAATTACTTCTCAGACTATTAACATATTTTAAAGAAGGGAGAGATCCTTAACAGACCCTCCCAATAGATCTGCACTGGAGTGAGTATTGATAATGCGTTTCTCAGTGGCAATACAGAGGATTGCCTACAGTTGGGGCAGCAATGTTGGCAGGATTTTGGAAAAGTGATTCCCAAGAGACCACATTGTAATGTCAGGATATACCCTGAAGAGGATGGATAGGTGGTATGAAGAACAGATCAGGACTTGATTGTGTACTAGGACAGCTTGAGGAACAAGGTTATGACTTGCAGCAGAAGTGACAGGAAGGTGCCAAAAAAGTCAGTGTTTTTTTTTTTTTTTTAAATGGGATGAGAGGGGAGTCAACTTGTCAGAGAAGTCATGGTCATAAATTGCTAAAAGTAGGCATCTATGAAGGAGGTAGAGACCGCATAAAGGAGAAGTGAATTGGGACAGGCTGATTCTAAAACTGTTAAAATCATAAGGAAGTTGAGCCCCAAAAATCCAGCAAACGGGAGAGGAGTCAAATCCCAAAACATTCTACTAGGGCTTTGGCAATGAGAGACTAGCATCACAGCATTGAGTTTCTTGTTACAATCCTGGTATGTTAGAGTCAGAACAAAGTAAAGTTAGAGTGCTCATCTGCTCTGAACATGTATGAAAATCTGAAATATGACAAACATAAGGAAACTTTGCTTTAATATCTTTATTAATATTTGACAATACATAAGCCATAGACTCTTTTCTAAAATACCTCAGCATTCAAACTGCTGGTTTCAGAGCACCATAAGATGACATTACACAATACAGGTGCACAGAGCAGAAGTACCAAAATACCAACAAAAAACTATATATTTTACAAGTATTACAAAAATCTACTTTTTTTTGACTGCAAATAATTTTGATTTGGAGAGTGTCAAGTTTCCAAAAACGGCTGTAACAAAACCAGGTAGTTTCTTTTTAAAGCTTAAAAAATATTTAAAACTTGGGAATATCTCTTTAGAGACTTTATTATTAAAAAAAGTTCTCTGTAGATGTGCAGAATAAATTGGGTCATCCTTTACCAAATTAAGTTATTTAATGCTACAATTAAGAGGATGCCTATTCAGGAAAGGCAGGAATTATTCATATACTTCAATCCCCATCCAGGAGAGCACTTATATCAAAGATGTTTAAGAGACATATTTTGCCCTTTTCTTCTTGGATTTAAAGACATTTAATCCTGAACCTCTTAAGTAACCCCTGCAATTGAATTTTAAGTCTTGGCAAACACACACACACAAAAAAAAAAAAAAAAAAAAAGAAAGAAAGAAATGTACCTGCAGTAATTAAGTGAAATACTGATTTCAAATTAAAATGGTTTTCTTTAAATAGCTAAATACATCTTCACTTTTGATGCACCTTATTGAACTTTGTACAGCAATGCCACACTGTCCGGGGATTAAACAAATCATTTTGGAAGTCTTACTGTAGTCCCATATTTTAAACTATTTTCTAAAAAGGATTGCATTATAAAGTGTGTATTTTACAGACTACATGATTACAGGAGAAAACAGGATGTAGGCAATATGTAGTCTGACAGTTCCTCTTAGTAAAGGAAAACCTACATTAAAATTCCTTCATCTGAAAGAGCCAAATTTAAGCAAGTCTATTGTGAATGGTCCAATACTCACGTATTTAAGCAGTGCCATCTAAAGAATTTTTTATGCAACATACTTAGTCTAAAATACTTTCCAACATAATAAAAAATCATTATAATTGCCATCAAACTGTAGCCTAGTGGCTGTGTTAAGAATGTTAGGCATTTAGATATGCTCGTGAATTTAATGAAAGAACTAGGTATTAGTTAAAAACATTTCATGGTGATCTGATTTAAGTAACTAAGTGGATGCAGGCACAAGGATATGATTAGTGTTTTCCAGAAGCAGATAATAGAAACCAAAAAAAAAAAGCTTTTTGTCTGTTGCTAAAAATATTAGCCCATCACTGAGCTCTCCAAACTAGTTTTGGGTTGGTTTGTTTTTTTAAGAAATCTGAAACTTAAAATATAAAGCTCATTCCTCAGAACCAATTTCCTAAACTGAAAAGTTCATGTCTGGTGTTCAGTAAATAATATGCTCAAAGCGATGCCAGATAGATTACTTATTTCTCAGTACATCTGGCAACATACTGAACTGAATGTGGGTACAGAATTTCTCTTATAAATAACTGCTAGATACCATATTAAACACACTTCCCCCAAAAGACTTCAGTGAATGACAACAAGCCACACTGATTAATATCTATCTTCACATTTCTCCCAAGCTCTCCAAAATACTTTTAATCTAAATTAACAATTATCTTCACTTTTTAGAAATTCCGAATATATAATACTGCACATCCTGGTACTTTGACAGTTTAGGCTCAACTTCTTTCTAAAAACCTGGGAAAGGGGAAACTGACCAAATAACCCTCCCCACCCCCATGTTTTCTTTACAGATATACATTATAGTCACAGAAACTCACCAAGAATGCAAGAAGGGGTAGGATAGATCTTATAAGAGTAGCAGTGTCTAGAGTACAAGAGACGCTTGTTTCACAGATTCCTCTCATGTCTCCTATGCAAAAGATGAGAACCAACTTCACTGAATTTGAGGTCTGAAGATCCAATCCTGATCATACAGCTGGAGACTTCAAAACTTTGTTGATGTATTTTACTTGAACCCTGCGACAGCAAGGTAAGAGGGCCCAGATCAAACACACACATTGTATAACACTTCAGTGAAGGACTTACAGGAGACAAGAAAGCTCCTAGAAAACAAACATTCATTCAGAAGACAAGTTATGTACAGGCTTCCACACTGAAGACAGTCAATATTCTGACTCTACAGATCTACATGATCTGAAGAAAAGCATTCAACTCTTCTTCTTGTGTCAGGGAATCCTCCTTGCGAAAGGTCAAGATTCAAGAATTCATCCTCTGGAATCTCAGAAGGCTCTTCTTAAGGTCTTTCCATGGAAGGATCATGACACTGTAAAGGCTGAAAGGTCATGCAACAATTTTGGGGGAGTGAGCAGGGAGAGAAGAGCCATAGGATTCAACTGGATAGTACTGACTGCACCATAGTTCTCAATGAATTTTCTTGGTATGAAAAAAAGATTGGGAAAAAGGGGCCTGGACCTTAAACAGAAGCTGCAAAAGCACTTTTAGAATCTCACTGCTGGACTTACCTCTGGTGCTACAACCAGGGAGCACCCAGAACAGACTGTCCGCCTCAGCTACGGCAGAGGTGGAAATGGGGCACTCTGGGCAGTCTGTAAGGGAAAGGCTGCTCTGCATGCAGTGTGACATGAGGAGGGGGAAACCTACAGTTAAGCTCCTATTACCTACTAAAAATCTCCCACTAAAATCACTCTCTGGACCATTCGCATAGCTGCAGAGATTGGATCAGCAGCATCCCCTTTAACCAATGAGAATCCTTGCCCTAGCACTCTGCTCCACTGTACTTATATAAGCAGTGAAAATAGTAAGCATTGATAATTCCAGTGACAGAAAAACTAGCAAATTCCTTTCCCTGGCTGAGAGAGAAAAGAGTGCCTGGGTCCTCCTACATGGTTGCTACAGATTACCTCAGGTCTTTTATGCAGGGAGACGAGGAAGAGCAGGACAACTTTCAGCGCAAAGCCCAGCAAGGTAAACTGGGCTAGGACACAAGGAGGTGCAAATACAAACCCCTCACAAGCAGCTTTCCAAAACTACAGCAAAGTGGGGGTGGAGGAGTATTGCCTTCCCTATTTCTCACAATCATCTGTTGATCCAGAAGCTCTTCCCCTCTCAGCCTAAGAAGGTAGGCAACATAGAAGAAATAGGGCAAAGGACCAGCCAAGTCAGTCCTTCACACTTGAGGGGATGGCAACACCAGCAGCTATCCCCAAGGCGGGCAGTACCTACCTGCAACACCGATGGAGGGTTCAAGAATTCAGTGTCTAACCACGGAACAAGGGAGGAGTAAATCCTGGAAGCAGGTCCTTCCCCAAAGGAAATTTCATTTTGATTCTGCAACTTGGGAGCTTCTGCCTGAACCTGACCCACTTTGATATTTCTTGGGTTCTGCCCTCTTCATTTCTTCAGTCATCTTTCCTGTTGGCATCTTTCCTGTGCTTTGGGGGGGCAGCTGGAAAAAGAATGAAGCAGAAGGCTGAGGCATGACTCCATACTTCCAGGACAAGGAGGTAAGACTGAAGAGGAAGGACAAGCACATGGAATACCTTCTGTGTAACAGCCTCTTTACCGCCTCACTTCCTTTCAGGTGGAGACATACACAGTCTCTGACATATTGTAGGATGTGGGGGGGTGACAGGGGACAGTGATAGACATGTAGCTTTTTCAATGCTCTGATTGAAGTCAGTCTTTTTTTTTTTTTTTTTTTAAATTGCCAATGGGTAAAACCAAACAGATTTAGCTACAGAAAGGGGTTCTCTCCTTCTGCTCTTAAAATGTTATTACAAGTAGAGATCAGAAAATTTTGAACTTATCCAAGTTTTGTAGAAAAACAACTTCCACAATTCATTCTCCTCCTTCCATTTTCTGATAAGCTCTAATCGTAACTGTAGCATTTACTGCTTTAACTATTGCAACACAAACAATTCCCCTCAAGCTGAGACAAAAGCAGCCATCAAAGGAAAAAGGTGTTTGTACTTACCTGAAGATTTCATTGAAATTGTCCTCCTTTCCTCAGCAGAAGCAGTCCACAGACCCAACAGGTTGTCTTCTCCACGTGCAGAACCAAACCTGTCAATCACTGGCAAGCAGGGTCAAATGACTTTTTCTGCCTGAAAGCGCACTAGTTCAGACAGCTTCCACAGTTAATGCTGTACTGTGTATTGTAATTACATATGTTGCCTACCATAAAGCACAACAAATGCCTCAATCTTTTTTTATTTTTTCCTGGTGATGTAGATTTGTGGTGCTTTACTACTTGAAGAAAGGAAGCATTCAGGAATTAGTTTTCCTATTCTCTGACACTAAGATCCAGAGATCTTTGAGATTTTACTCACGCTGCATAGCCGGGAGAGTAATGGAGCCTGGCAGCTGGGGTGGATACAAAATATATGCTTCATTATTTATTTTAGTCTGCTTTTGTTCACTGAGGTACACAACTACATAAAGTAACTGGGTAAGCAAGATGATTCTAATGCTTTACTTGTAGATGAAGAAATAGCTTTGCTCTCAGTTCTCCCTCAGACACTGAACATGATGGAGACTTTGTTTAATGTGGGAGGTTTTTCTTGTCTACACCAAGATCTTGTAATGTAGACAGCTAAGGATGCATTTTTCTAGTTGAATTTCATGATCTCTGCCCGGGAATTTGAATTTTTAACATCAGATTAAGTCATGTGGGTGCGCTTCTTTCCAGTGACTAATATGGTAGACATCAATTTGGCTGAGCAGCATCTCTTTTCAATTAAGATTTGCCTCTCAAAAGCCAGATGCACAGTAGCCAAACATGCTTGGTTCCTCATTCATGACTAGTCTTTTCGGGGAAAGGAGGAAGGTCTACTGTGGAGGAAGGGTCCTGCCTTGAACGAATGGTAACTGACCTAACCTACTGATCAGGTCCAGGCAGAATCTTCTCAGTCAATATCATTTTTGCATTCTCTTTCAGTAATCTACGTCATTCTGGGTAGGAGGGGAAAGGAAAAAAGGAAAACTAACATATCTGGAGGTCTCTCTGGTCAGCACTTCTGTTGCTACTTATCTGAACACCCAAAAAGGATAATAAATAATACAAATCAAAGTAATACTTCATGTATTGCATTGTGAATGAAATGGTCTCACTGGTCTTATCTGATAACTGCCACTATTACGATCCTCAGTGATTTCTAATATTGCTAGAAGAGGTTGCTTGCACATCCTCCTTCCAAAACTGTAGTGACATCCTGTCTTGAGTATTGCACTGTAGCACCTAGCGCTGGCTCACAGAAATTGGTAATCCAAAGAGGCATCCAAAAACAGTCAAAGTACTGAACCCAGCCCAAATTCTCTCTCGGTACTAAGCATCATGCTTCCAAGTATCAAATTAATCTATCCATCCAAGAATTTGACAAGTAAAGCAAGTGGCCACACTGGATGGCCTGGTCCATCCACCTGTAGTTTTCTCTTGGCAGGAATCTACTTTCAAATGAATGGAGTCTTGCAGAAGAGAGTGACTGGCTCTTAAAAGCACAGAGGCTTTACTAGGCAGGAAAATACATGTGCAGCTCATTAGGAAAAGAGCCAATCTCAGAGTTTTTTTTGGTGCACACTGTTAAACTACTTTGCCACTCAGGTTTCAGAGATTTCTCACTCTGTGTGCACTGATAACTTCCTCCAGCACAGAAAGCAGGGTTAATAAAGATCCAACTAAACTCCTGAGTGGAAGTACTTCTTCACTGCTTCATGGAGATTCTTACCTTCTACGTCTAGCTCCCTTCATGCAGCAACAGACCCCTCATAGATAACTTTCCACGCATGGTTTTGAAATACTCTGGTAGAAACAAATTTATTTATGCATCTTCGTCTTTGCTGTCTCTGGTTCAGACAACAACAGTTCTCCTTTCCCAGAGGAGTAGAGCCTTCCTTTGGGTTTGGGTTTTTACACTTTCCAAGAGAGTATGAAAGTTTGCACAGGTTTATCTTGAGGACTCAGGAACAGGGTTCCTCATTTGTGTATTCTGGCTATCATGCACTCTGGACTTCTATTACATAGATCTGTGTCTCCTGGTTAGAGACAACTAGATTCTTCAGCATCTTTTTGCAAGCTTGTGGAATGTTGTTTATTTAACCATTTTTCCTGCTTCCCCATTTTTCAGATTTGGAAGACAAAAGGAAACACTCTCATACCGCTGAATTCCTTTGAGAGACTCAGGACATGGTGTCCTCCATCTTCAAGGTATCTTTTTATCCAGGAAAAGCTACATTCTTGCCCCTATTTTGGCTATTTTATGAGGGCCACTGTAAAAAGCACAAGCCATTGGAATGGGTAGCAAGGTAGGTCCCGTACATTTACCGGGAGAGAGAGAACATCCTGGTTACACTAACACAAAGGAAAGACAGGCTGATTCTGGACAGATTTAAAAAGTGGACACATGGTCTATGTTGCCCTTTTCTGCCTTCTCTGTTCCATGTGTTGATCTATTTCCTTCCACAGCCTTTTGCAGAGAGGCAAGAGGCAATGCTGTGGCTTCACCTGATGAACTCTTTTTTTCTTGTTGATTGGGGCTCCAAGAGCGCAGGAGCTCCCTTTGATGCCTTGTCTGAGTTGGCCTCACTTGACTGCTCCTGGAGATTTGACTGGCATTCAGTGCTTCATGTGGCAGGGAGACTATTTCCCTGAATCTTGAATGCCTCTGCTGACAGCCTGAGAAAACAGACCTACACACCTCTGCACATGACACCCCCCCCCCCCGAAGCCATGTCTTGAAAACTTACAGATCTCCACACATGATTTGGCAACTGGAAAGAAACAGAAAATTTTCCTTTGTCCTTTCTTTGGTTACTTGTTTGCCATAATAAGAACAACTTTAGTCAGAGTGCACACTGCTGAAGTAACTCAGCAAAGCAATGCAGAACCAAAAGAAATCCAACACACCCAACTACTAACTCAAATTTGTTTTAGCTCTCAGTTAATTTTTTAAAAGCTGTGGAATTGTTCTGGTTTGTTTATCATCTGCAGCAGTGAGATACAAGCCACCAATCTGCAGCTACAGATGCAGAAGTAAGAAGGCAGCTTGGAGAGGGGAAGTTTTTATCATCTTGCTGCCTGTTATTGACAGGTTTGGCTCCACTGCCAGGACTGCAAACCTACTGCAGGATTTGTTGATCTGCTTCTGCTGAAAAAAAACTGTTGTTCCAAACCATGTACACAATAGAACACCAACAGAATAGATCCCAGCAAAGTAAATGTATTCTGTATATTTCCTTTTCAGCACCAATATGAAAGATACTCTAACTGTTAAAGCATCGACAATAAGCATGTTATGACAACTGCTTAGCACTAAGCTCTGCTGGTTATTGACATCAACTACAGAAAATTCAGTAGCTTTTTTAAGTTACAGTGGAAATATGGTTTTTGAACAATTCAGAAGCTATATTTTAATGATCTAACATTTTCATTAGAAATCTACTTCAAGGGGTTTTATAACGCAGCTGAATCCAACAAGCTTAAAGCTGAAACTTGGCATAAAATGTCATGGAAGCAATTTTAGTTTCTTTGAAAAGCAAAGTAGATTTCATTGAGACATATCCTACAAAAATAATATTTGACCCTGACTCTCCCTTAGGATGGTCAGAAGGATTAGTAGGATTGCCTTATTTTACATATTCAGTAACTGTCTCAAAGTTAAGGCAAAACTGCATGCTAATGAAAAAGTACTGAATATACCAGTGAGAACTAAAAAAGGATAAAGAGACCTAGAGAGTCAGTAAGAGTAGGAACTGTAATTAGATTGAAACCAGACGATGTGCAAGCTAAGGATTTGTCCACATTGGAGCAAATGATATGGAAAAAAATATAAAAATAAATGTGCCTAAGCAATGCTGAAACTTAAAGGAAGATGGTAAAATACAAAGGGTATAAATATCAAGGAAGGAGGGCTACAACTAATAGAATGAAATTCTATTCATCGGAATAGAAGGAAATTTAGCCTGTGTATTGAGGAAAGCATCCTGATAACGAAGTCTTGTAGACTATAGCAAGTCTTCCACACGAAGCAGTGAGCATACCATTTTCTTTTGGCCTTTAAAATGACATCGAACAAAGCACCAGAAATGTACTGGGGGGGGACAAACCAGCACTGACAAAAGGTGAGATTACACAACCACAAGAAATGAAGTTCTCTTTCTTTCTGATCACCAGGCTAACAGTGTTTAGAAGAATGTATTGACCTTAAGTTTATGATGGCAAGAACCACTGGTTTGTAGAATCAATAAATCAAGAGATAACAGTCATTAAAATGGGAGAAGAAGGAAGCAAGATGATAATCTGAATGACTTGATTTTAAGGGTCAAATATTACACAGCCTACCATGAAAAGAAACAAATGCTATGCACCATCAGAATGCTATGAATTGCAACTCATCCAGTTTGGATAAAACTGAGGTTTCTGACCATTTTATTTTAGCGCTGAATTTGTGCCACCACGGTGGGAACTCTGATACCAATGATATAGACTGTACTGGATTACTACAGATTTGATTAAAGCTGAATATAGCACATCCAGGATCGGTGCAGTTTTCCATCCTTGGATGTTCTCCATCTCAAATTTATGATTTGTACAAGGGATTTTCTGGGTCCATCATACCAATCAAATTTAATGTCAGATTTGCACAAATTTGAAGTGCATTTCTCTCATGTATTCTGACACCAAGAGAACACATATTGGCATGATAAATGTATGAGAGAATTATTATGCATAAATACAGTCATTGATAAAACCTTATAATTGTGGCTTTTAAAAAAAATCAAGTCATTCATATAATGGTCCAAAAATCTCATTTTTAAAATGTTATTCTAAGTTACAGGTAGCATATTTTAAAACCCTTAGTAAAAAAAGACTTTCTAGGGCTTTTTGGTTTGCTTTTCTAATTGTTTCCCTATGCACTTTGTATGCCAAGTATAGCTGACAGCAAACTTCAGTAGCCTAGGTAAAAAAAAAAAGCATTTTAAACCAAATTAAGTCAGATTTCATCAGCTTTACCATAAATTCCATTGCAAAATACACCTTCTTTCAATCTTCAGGAAGCTCTAAGCCTCAAATTGTTCTGAAAATAAACATTAGAATTGATAAGCTAAAATTGGGGGGGGGGGGGCCCAAACAAAGACTTAGCGACTTTTTTTTTAAAAAAGTTAAAGTTCAGAGAGCCACAATACCATGATTACCAATATGCTGTATTTACATACATAACATTAAACTTATTCCCATCATTATGCAAAACTTACCATTTTTTAAGCTAATGGGGGCTTTCATTTTACTTTTCAGAATTCAGTGCTCGATTCACTATTCAGGTATACCTGCAATTAGCTTAGTGGTTTTTTTTTTATCTTGCTGTTTTTCCACTCAATTGTATGAACCCTCACATTTCTCCTCCACTTCTCTAGCTTTTTGACTAGCCCCCGTCTGTGTCAAACTCTATGTTCTTGAGCCACAAATGAGCAATGAGAAGGATAACCACTCCAACAGTGCTTTCTGCATTTTTCAAACAATATTGCTGGTGACATTTTGCTATGCTTTTCTCCTTCAGCATTTAGGGCTGCTCTTCTTCTCCATGACTCTCCTCTGATGTTTGTAATCTCTGGAGAACTCAAATACAGCAAAAAGTGAAGAAAGTTTGCATCCCTTACATTTAAGTCATGCTACTCTCAATAAATATATATCACTGCCATTAATGCCAGTGGAAAATTACACTATGTACATTGAATGATCTTTAAGAGACTCCTTTTGGTGACATTCATCCAAAATGCAAGTGCAATCCTATTTTGAAAAGTGATTCAACAATTGGTGGGAGGGGCTCCATATTTATTGTGTTCCATGTCAAATGTGCTCAACTTCATGGGAAAAAGACTGCTTCCCATGAGCCTCACAATGTCAGCCTGGAATATGAGGCTCAAGCCGGATTCTTTTCTTGTCTTTACCAGCAATAAAGGATGAAGCTGATTTGGGCCCTTTGTTACACCAGTTGCCTAACTGGAACTTAACCTTATTGCTGAGACACAAGCAGATGCTCTCATAGCTGTGTTGGTTCTGTAATGCTAAAACTAGTATGAAGTGGGAAAAGCTTAAGTTTGTCTAAAGTGTCCAGATATGATTGAATGTGTTTGGGAGACAATTTAAAGCCCTGATCATGCAAACAACAAGCATGTCCATGCACTATATATTGCACGATCAGCACCCAAGAGCTAGTTAAGAAGATTCAATTTTTCTAGAACCACACTTTAAAAGATGCTGATGAATTCACTCAGCTTATTACATATGCAAGATGTTAACGGTACATGAAATGAAGCTAATAATCTTCCTGCAGAGCCTAAACAAATGTTTATGCAGTTATACTGAACAGTTTCAAAGTTCTGCAATAAATTAATAGATGTTAAGGTCAGAAGAGACCAAATGATCATCTGACCTCCTGCACAACGCAGGTCACAGAACCTCCCACCCACTCCAGCAACAGACACCTAAACAATAATTTAGACATTTAACATTTTCAGAAATTCTTTGATTTAATTAAGTTTCTTTTATGGAGTAAATCCCCAAAATCCATCTTTACTTTAATTATTTTGGTATTATAAATTAATTATCCATGTAAATTTTTCTCCCTAAACATGACTTAAAACAAGACAAACAAAACATGTTGAGTTCCTCTTGTTTTGGTCTCTCCTTGTAAGGAAATTTTCACCAACTCCACTCAGGTAGAATTTTCTTTTTCTTTTAAATGAAAAAGAAGAACTGCCTTTTTGCACACATTTCCCCTTTCATCTTTTCTACATGCAAGCATCTTTCACCTACCTGCTTTGCTCAGGTCAGACCTCCCAGTATTTGCATTAGACATAATTAACTTTGGTAATGCCTCTTCATAGGCATACCAGTGTGCAATTTTAGACTCAGTCATTCTGTATCTGTTGAAATATTAGCACTTGTTTTAGGTCACTTACAATGAACAAGATTCAGACATATAAAACAAAACAGATACAAACAGGCACACACAGAGGTTTATTTCTAAGCCTAGGTTCATTGTTTTTGTAGAATTATAAAATATAGGAAAAAACATTTGCACCAAAAAACAAAAACTTACCCCTCTTAATGATGTGGGTATCAAAGTCTGATTAACTATATGTTAGATGGTTTTATGCATCTCACAGGACCCTCTCCTTCAAGTCAAGTCTCGATTTGACAAAAATGAACATAGTAATTTAAGTCAGAATAAAAGAATGTCTCTCAAAAACAATTCTTCCCTCTAATACCCCACTAAACATGCAACAGACCATTAGCCCTTTTGATTACAAACACCATTTTATTTAATTATTGAACATTTCCCTCCATCACTAATATGTAATTCATGCACTGCATTCTTGCTCAACTAGGTCTGTGAACTATTTTCTTTAATGCTTGATGATAGTTTCCTAAGCTATTTGATTTAAATTCTTTTTGCTTAAGAAGTTATAGCCTGATATCTGCCTCAAAATTCATTTACTTTTATTTAATGAAATGCCTATCTGATGATTCTGAAGGTAACCCCAGATCCCCTCATCAGACGTGAAGGCCTATTGTTCAGAGACATTTAAATGCTATTAAAAGCCAGCAAGAGTCCTGTGCATACATGTTTTTCCTTTAGGACAAGATTTTATAATTAAATTATAAGCTCCATTATGATGGGAGAGTGCTGCATTAAACATAACTATTTTAAGACAAAACTACAGAAAACATACCTTAAGTGGGACTCTATAAATCTTAAGTGTACCTTACATGTGTTTTTAGATATCTCTGTATTTTCTCCTCAGTGTTAATAGTAATAGCTTCCTACCTACTAGCAAATAAAGTGAAAGAAAAACATCAAAATCTTGGCGTACAATCTCTGAGCTGCTCCCCTCTACCACCATTTCCATAGGAGAGGAGAGAATTTTAGTCAGTGAATCCATGTTAAACATTCCCTTCTGAATAAAAAACAACAAAACAGAAGCCCCACAACCTAGGCTTAGGTATGAAAGCTATTAGCTATTAAAATCAAAGTCAGGATACACGGGACAACTCAGGCTCAAGCTCCTCATCCAATTTCTGGGAAGTTGCATTGCAGATATTTAATGGAGCAAAACCAATCACCATCACTTGCCCAAGGTTATGTTTTGAGGTCTGTAAAGTTAAATCATGTTTTCTGTGGTTAAGACTTAATTTAGAATTATTCTAATATTTAACCTGAGCTACTGTAACAAGCTGTTGTATGCCCAGATAAAGTTTTTAAATGATTCTTTAATTATAGTCAAAGGATATTAAGTATCTTGCCAATTAAACTATATAATTTGTTCCTTCTGTTTGCTAAACAAGATTAGCCATAATCATCTCATGTCAATTCCAGCAACTCAAGTGCATACATCTTCATGTACCTCTGAGCTTCATTTAATGCTTTAAATCAGATGGCCAACGTTGTAGTTTCCATAGTTTCAAAAAGTGACTTACTGCAAGACCAGCTGTTAGGATTAAGAATCACCCCAATTTTTCCCCCCCAAGTGGTCGGTTCATCAAGGAAATATTTGGAAAAAAAAGCAATGACTTATTTGTGTATTTCACATAAAATAAAGCAGTACACACAATCCCCATGAGATAAGCATACTCCTTGTTTATGTATGTGGTGCCAAATACAGCTCTAGTTCTAATAGGATATGTGTGGGCAAACTCTTACACCCCTGGGAAATGCCACTGAAATGAACTGGACTATGTCTACAAGAATCTGCCTGCACTACCAGCCACAGAATCAGGAACTATACAAAAACCACCACCCCCCCCCACACACACACCACTGCAATACTTATAAGCTGGTTGACAGGCAAAACAAAGACAGGATTCCATCCCATCTGACCTTTCCAGAAAAATTAATGGAGGCTCCTAAATTAATTGCTACGCTAAACTTCAGTAAGTTCAAATATAATACAGAGACAGTACAATGTAAACTGAGTATCGCTTTCAAGGGCAAGAAACTTCAGCAAACTGTAACTAAGAGTTTGCTTTTCTTTTAGTAACATGTCAGTATCAAAATACAGCTTTATGATCTTTTAGCAACCACCATTAGCCATTAAAATCTTTTTAAGTCTCTTCACTCTATTCTGAAAGAAGTGTTAACTGTGTTTAATTTGCTGCTGCTTTGTTTGCCCATTATGTTTTAAAGAATAAACACTAATTGTTTGCCTTCAATTACCAACAGCAAGTATGTGTTTGCTCTCAAACCTTTAAACAGTTTGTTCCATAGTCTTGTAGGGATGAGAGGGGTGTTCCATACTGAATTAAAATAACTGCCATGAAGGATTCTTTCAGTTTCTAGGAGAAGGAGTGCCAGAAATTTTCTTGAAAAATGTTCAGTGCTGCCTCTGAAGAAGCCATTTCTCCATTCATCCAAGTCACATGTTGAGAGTTTAGCAAAAATAGGAGAAAATGAAAAAGAAAATGCAGAAGAAATGTATACTTAAAAAATTATTTCATTAGGGCTGTTAATTGCCATAAATCAATGTGATTAATGTAAAACAAATTAACTATATTAAAAGCAGTCATAATTAACTGCAGGTTTCATTGCACTGTTAAACAAGAATAGAATACCAATTTAATTTCATTATCAATAGTATTTTTCAATTCTCTTCACACAAGTCCACTCAGTCCTACTTCTTATTCAGCCAAATTGCTAAGACAAACAAGTTGGTTTACATTACAGGAGATAATGCTGCCTGTTTCTTATTTACATCACCTGAAAGTGAGGACAGACATTCACATAGCAGTGTTGCAACCAGCATTGCAAGATATTTTACAGCCAGATATACAAAACGTTTGTCTGCCCCTTCATTCACTGATTTATAGGATAGAAGAAACACTTCTTTACATAACTGTTCTCAAAACTGACAAGTAATTCTAAATCAGTAGGATGCACTTTGACAAGAGATATTGCACTACATTACTTATGAGGTGAATTGAAAAATACTGCCTCGTTTCTTTTTTATTGTGCAAATATTTTTTAACAAAAATGTAATGGGAGCCCTGTATACTTTGTATTCTGCGCTTTTAATCAAAATCAATATATTTGAAAATGCAAACACCCAAAAATTTATAAATTTAAATTGGTATTCTATTGTTTAGCAGTACAATTAAAACTGCAATTACTCTATTTTTTAAATCTTTCAATAGAAATTTTTAATCATTTGTCAGCCCTAGATTGTGTGTTTTAAAATGTTTTCGCTATGAAAAAATACCAAATATTATCCCAACCACCCTGACTGGGTAAAGTGTTAATTTAAATATACACATTTATTTTTATCCTTTTTAAAACAAAAACAAAACAAAAAAAAACAACATTGAGGCGAATAATCTGGATCTCAGGTTGAAAGCATGTAGAACGTAGCGAACCCTGATACTAACTACAATTAAAAAAGATGGTCAATACTACAGGAAAGCTTTTTTTTTTTTTTTTTTTTTTTTTTTTTTAAGCACACATTTTCCATCTCTTAAGTTTTTGGCACATCAATGAGCATGTACCTTTACTAAGAGAATTCTCAAACTGCCGCCACAATGGACAGAGTTGATTTCACAGACCACCTTCTCCCTGTCACTAAAACCACAAGGAGCACATCCCTTCCCATTTGTAATACCTTAAAACCCAACTAGCCACTGCCTACTTCAAGACTTTTTTCTGTAAAAGAAAGTATTAACTTATTTTAGCTATCTTTAAAACTAGTTAGCACTTGGGAACTACAACAGTCAACCCTCCATAGGCCACAGACCACAGTTTGAAAACCACTACTCTACTGTATTTATTCTGGAACTTGAACGGGATAACAAACAAGGTTAATATAAGAAGTATTTCAGGTCTAGTAATAAATGTGACAGATTATGGTACAACATGTCAGTGTATGCATCCATTTCCTACTAAACCAGTCATGCTGCAAGAGGTCCCTTAGATGGAATAACAGTGACTGCAAGACAACATGTTAAGCTGATACAAGCTTGTAACAGTTCATGCCATTTCAAACAGGCAGTTAACATTAAATACAAAAAAAATGCAACTGGAATATCTGACATAAGCACGAGACTAAGAAAATTTCTACATCTTTGGGGGAGTCATGATTGTACAATATTAATAATTAGTATAATTTATTAAATGACAGAATATTCCATATCTAAAAATAATCTAATTTTGATTTTGAGTAAAAAGTTTTCCATAACTTTTAAGTTGTTAATCATTTATCTTTAATGACTAAAGAACAGAAATAATGTTCTTTAAGGGTTTACAGCACTGCCTTGATTTATATTACAAGAATTTGAAATAGTAAACCTTTAGACCCAGATCCTACCATATGTTCTGATATCCTGGCAGAAACCAATAACTAGACAGAGCGCACTGACTGATGAAGTTCTCTGCAGGCTTAAGGTTCTGAGCAGATAAAGCTTCTTGTACAATCAGGGCCTTTGTGATGGGTTATTACTTAGTTTTGAAGCTTACTCAAAATATTGTCATGGTATTTATGACTTCACCCTGATTTAGCTCAGAACTCCCAAATCCGCCCTGATGAGAGGCCACAGTCTTCCTTGCTGTCCAGTGGAGTTATTTCAAACACACCCTCTATTTCCCCAATATTTAGATGCTATTTTAGTCTCACACTATAGTGCTTGTGTTAATACAAAGCCAAGACTGCTGTGCTTGACAGTTACTTCTACGAATTTTCTATTTTTATTTATAGGTAAAAAGGTGGCCTTTACTTTTACACTAATACTTTGAATTTTCTTCTCTCTCTAGAAACCTGTTGCCTGAGTTTAGGAGTATAATGTTGCAAAGACCTAGGAACTTACCACTAGAACACAAATAGTAAAGGCTCTTACAATGAATAACAGGATCCTAAAGTTGAAAATGGAGAAGTTTTGTGTAATAGAAGAAATGACACTACTATTAAAACTACATCCTCAAGAATCAAATACACGGCTTATGTAGGAATTTAAATGTTTTAAATATATGTACACATAAAGGGACTAAATTAGAGTAGCAAGATTAAGATGTCAAAGCAGAGGAATCTTTGAAAGATTTTTTTTTAATCTTTAAAAGTATAACTAACTCATTATATTCTGAACACGATTCATAATTTGACTTCTGTCGCAGTTCTAAGAGTTTAATCAATTTACAAAAACCTTAGCTTTTAAAATCAATGCATTTTTAAAGATTTGAAAATAAATTTTAATCAGCATTTCACAAACAGAGATGGGAATAAAGTGCTTAGAGGGAATTAAATCCTTCCCTGGGCATTTTAGACAAATCTAACTATGAATTCTTTTTCTCACTCTTTCTCCTTCCTTTTTGTTCCAAGTTGGAGCCTATAATTTCTTTGAGGCAAGAGAGGAGTATCAGCCTAGAGTTTCCAAAATGTCAACTTTTTAGAAATTTTCCCATTTAAACAGCTGTATGTCGCTAACAGAGGTTGACTATTTCATAAGGAGCATCTGATCCTGATAGGGTTACCAGATACCAAAGTACAGAAAGGAGGACAGGGAGGTCCAAAAAGGAGGACATTTGAGGACATGGAGAAAATGTAGTATTAATAGAACTGTTCTTACCATATTATGTCATGAAAAATGGGTAATGATTAATGAATGCAGCATTAAAACTGCACAATATCATGTGTTTTTAAATTATTTTAAAGAAAATTACCAAAATGTTTTCTTTTACCAAAAACTGGATTTTTCATTAAAGTTTTTCATGACCCTTTCATTAATGTTCATGAGACTAAAGTTAAACTAAATTTTCAAATATAAACTTGAAAAGTACCTTAGAAAGTGTTAAAAAAACAGTTCTCACTTTTCATTTTCCACAGCAGCCCATTTTTAGAGTTAAAAAAAAGTCCTAAATTGTTTCTGTCCAGTTCAAACCTGCCTCTTTAGTGGTTTTATTTATTTGGTCCTTGTTAGTAATTTTATTTATGGTAGACTTTATTTTCCTTCATTTTATTAGTACCCCCCTCCCCCGCCAACATAGTTGCTTTGTAGGGAGCAAGGGCCAAAAATAGAAGTGCCTTTTGCAGGGCCGGGACCCACAACCCCAAGGTTAGACGACACCTTTTCTACCAACTGAGCTATCCACACAGCTTTACAAAAGTAGTCTCCAGAATCAGGGGATATCAATCAATCAATCAAATCATAGGGCTGGAAGGGACCTCATGAGATCATCAAGTCCAACCCCCTGGGAATTGAACCCAGGACCTTCTGCATGTTAAGCAGAGGTGCTAGCCACTACACTATCTCCCCTCCCTGAGCCCTTAGTGAAAAAAGCCTGGTTTGTGCTGAACTGTGATTGGGCAGTGTGTGTGTGTCACCACCTCCAGCCTTTGGGGGAAGATCCCCTGCTCCATAACTAGGCTGCTAGAGGCGTTTTTAACATTCTGATCCTGATCCATAAAAAGCCAGACAAAAGCACCTATTTTTAAAATGCCTGGAGGATGGAGGACATGAAGGCAAAAAGGAGGACATGTCTTCCTTTCGCCAGTCATCTAGTAACTCTAGATCCTGAGCACTTCTAGTTTTCAGTGCCCAACCTGAGACATACTGAAGCTGATTTTCAGAGGCATCCTTCCTTCCGCTTAAGACACTCCAAACTAGAGAAAAACTTTTCAAGCTGGGACCTCGCTGAGCCTGTGCCAGAACAAATTCCACCTAAGAGAAATAATAAACTACAAACTAAAATGGACAGAATTATCTTTAAAAAGTATGACCACACTAGAATTTGAGCAAATGAAACACTACAGGTAAGGGAAATTACAATACATGCAAGAATCTATAAAGCATTCTGGCATTCTAAAAGGAATCTCTGCAAGACATGTCGTCTATTCACAGCACTCTAGGGGGAAGGAGAACAGACACTATATCGAATGAGGACATAATCCTTTCATGTGTGGATCTAAGTTCAAAGGGTTCTTTTGCTGTCAAAGGCACACGAGCAAAATGTACATTTGTAATCAATGATTAATGAAAGTCAGAGAGAAATCAACCAAAAAAGCTTAACCAAAGGGAGATGAAATGGACTATTTGTTCATGTTGACAGTCGTATCAATAGGCACTCTTCTCCTAGAAGCAATCCCGATTCACATTTCTAAAAATAATTTTGCACTTTAAGCCCTCTCCAATTTTTACTGCACCCTGAAATAACACCAACTGAAACAGAGGCTTTCCTACAGTATTAAACAGTTGATATGCCACTATTGCAGAGATCAAATGTTGGGCTGATCAATTAAGTACAGAGACTGCCATCTTCAGCTTCTGTTGTCTATGGTGGCTCTGTCCATAGAAACTTTTTCATTAGGTTGCAAGATGGTATCTTTATTAAGTGAAAAAGCTGACGATTAACATTGTTTCCACTGATTCACTCTTAGGGTCCCATTGTGACAGCAGGAGTCCGAGGTGACAATATAATATGGCCCTCAAAGCACTGAATTAACCAACAAAAAAATACAGAATGACAGATAGCAAGGACTGTTTTACTATTAAATAATACTGGACGAATTAGAGAAAGCTACTGTCACAAGCAGCCTACAGAAAGTAAACTGTATAAACATGAAGCTATTTAAAGGTATCAGGTTCATAGCAGGATTTTAAGAAGTGGGCTATGTAATTCCAAATTATATTGAGCTTTGCCCCAGTACCTGCCAAAAGCTTTTTAGATAACGACTAACAGATAGAAGGAAAAAAATAGTTTGGATGTTTGAGTGAGGATGGTATAACATACCAACATTTTCATGGCTGCAATCCACCTTCCTTGGTATGCTCCTCAATTGAATAAAGCAAACAAAAAGTAACAAGCTCTGAATCATGCAAGTTAATGTTACAAGTTCTGTATTATTAACATACATCCGAGTTATTGGCTTCACCACATTAAACCATTCCTGAAGCACTCTTTTGCTTCCTTAGAAGGTGCAGTAGGAGAAGTGAATGCTGTGTAAGCAGATAAAGAAAAAGTTAACAAGTTCAAAAGTGTGGTGGAATTGCACATAAGAATTATTTTCAGGCTACTGCTTCCTCTGATCCCCCTCTACTCTCTTCCATTGCTACCAGACGGCAGGGGAAAAAGAGAGGAAGCTGAAGAAAAAATTAAATGAAGTTGGACAAAAAACTGAATCAAAATCTAATATCACCAGCTGTCAGAAGTTAAAACTCAAGGCAACTGTAGTTATGACTGTGTGGGCCCTGAAGCAGGAGCAACCAGGAAGGAGCAGGGCTGTAAGCATATGGAGAGAGTAACAGATTAAATTCTAGTCGGGGAGGGGGGGGGAAAAATCACAGGAGAAATAATCTAGCTATGTTTTATTTTTACAAGTATTTGGTAACTGATACAGCCAAATTATAAATTGATTTGGTAACTGATATAGCCAAATTATATATTTAAAGCTATAAAAAAGAAAAATTTGAATATATGACAAAATTAAATACTGAACAATCTCGTAACTGCTTGTGACACAAAAGCTTACATAAATTCCATATATAAAGTAACACAGGAGAACCTAACAGAGTGGCAAGTGAGCAATACTAGGACTGCTGACAAGAAAGAAGGCCATTATTCGCTGCTGTCTCTCGAGCTTTCAAAAGAAACTGAATGAGAAGATATGCACAGTGAAATGAAAGGGGAAGGTAAAAATATTAGAGAAGGAACAGTACTCAGTGTTTGAAATGGAGGTACTATTGCATGTGAGAGCACTAATTAAATTCTTCACATCTGTTCTGGGAATAGTTTTAAAACAGCTGGATAGCAGGGTGGGGTGGCAGGGTGAACAATAGGGTCCATTCTGAACAGGAAACCAAGACTGACTGCAACTTTTGAAACGAGAAATAGAAGTAACAAAAGTCCAATGGCACCTTAAAAACTAACAAATTTCTTCAGACACAAGCCTTCATGGGCTGCAACCCACTTTGTCAGATGCATGCGTTGCAGCCCACGAAATCTTATGCCCTAAGAAATTTGTTAGTCTTTAAGGTGCCATGGGGCTTCCATTGTTTTTGCTATATACAGACTGCACAGGCTACCCCTCTAGAAATAAGTGAAATTTTCTAGTCTGGAGGGCAGTGATTTAGGACACAATCAGATTTGCAACAGTTATACCGAAATGGAGATGGAATAATTTACCACTGTTTTAACCAAAGCATCAACTCAGGAGAGTTCATTCTGGTTTGAGATAATAGGGCAGGAAGCTACATTCAAGTTTTTTTTTCTTTCATCACTTAAAATAAGTGAAGCCATAGGTTTTCTGCTCCAGAAATTAAATACCATCTATTAATTTTTTAAAAAAAGGATAACATTCAAGTGTCCTGCACTTAACTTCCCTTTTATAAAATGTAATATAATTTGCAGCAACTTCATCTTCTTAACACTCACAGTGAAGAAAAACTAGTGGACTGGTCCCAATTCCTTCCAGACACCCCAGATCTAGGTGGGTCCACAGTAACTTTAGGCTTTGAAAAATGTGGCCTGCTTGTGGGTATAAAAAGTTCTCAGTTTCAATAAATTTTAAGTCCTAAATAACTTTCCATGATTTACATGAAAGCAATATTATTTTTAAGTAACAAAGATGTTATAGCTCTGAGGATATTTTTATATAATTACAGATTTAGCATTTACAAACATAGGTAATCCATTGACACAAACAGGATTGTTCGCAAGTCAAATTATGTACCAAAGTGTTTGCATTATCAGGGAAAATGCTTTGTAAAATTAAAGCAAAACATATCCTACTAGTAACAGTATTTTTAAAGGTATTTTTTAAAATACATTGGTTTCTTTTAGCACTATTCAGACAAAGCAAAACCACACAAATAAAGAATACAGAAGGAAGAATCTTGAACTGAGAGAGAACTGTGGGTAAAGTCCCAAAAATAAACCCTTCTATAATTAAGTGGTTTTCCTTGTCTGCCAATAAAGAACTGATTAAAAACATCCGAAGCACAGCTATCTGAATGAAACAAGGAGTTGTCAAATGTTTTGAAATACATGCAAGTGAGCAATTATACCTGCTACAGATATTTCAAATCACACACAAAAAAAGCAAAGCTGTTATCTACAAAAATTTACTTTTCCTAGATTTATACAGGGTAACTATATACACAATGCTCAACAACACAACACAACACAACCTAAACAGTTTTGCTCAAAATCTTTATGATACTGTGCCACAGTTGGGTTTCACTACTTTTACTGAAGTGGGGTTTTTGATGAATAATTATTTAATTTAATTAATCTTTATAGGACAGAAATTATTAATGAAAAATCTAGTTTGTTTTGATTGCTGAAATATAATCTTTCATAGTGCAATAAGTGAAAGGCTTGATATGAAAAAAGACAAAAAAGCAGGTTATACAAGTACATGAATTATGCATCAAAACACTTAGTTTTAGTTAGAGAATATTAATTTATAAATTAGTTTGTTTATATCTAAATCTAACATATAAAAAAAGAGGATTGAGAGCGCTTTGTTTTGGGACAGTGTTGTTGTTTCCACTTGCCTGCCTGCCCGCTCACTCTTTCCACCAATACACAAAGCCCAAGCATGTTCTTCACTGGCTGCACAACTCACTTCTCTAGTTGTTTACCAAAGGGGGGGGAAAAAAAAGAAAAGCATCTGTTCACTTACCTGATTTCCGTAAATCAAGAGAAAACACCAACTTTCCCAGACCTTATTTTTGGTATGCACAAATGTTTACCTTGCATTAATTTTATGTCAACACCACACTTCCTACCAGGATTGTTGAACAGAAACTTCAGAACCAGCATCTAAGTCCTTCAGTTACATGCCTTCCTGTCTGGCAATAACCAATCATTTTAGAAACTATGCATTCTGGAAGACGACAGAAGTGTATTTATAAAAAGGTCTGCGGAACAACAGAAGAAATTTCTTTCCATCAACCCCAACTGCATTCTCCAGCTTATCCAAAGGCCTCCGATATCATTTAAAGGTAATATAACTGGTCAGAGCTACAAACTGCACTGTTGGTTCTTTTTCCCCCCATATGCCTTCCCTCCACTCTCATTTCTTGTATGTCACACTTCTACCACTGTTCCCACCATGTAGCAACATACGAAAGGAAGAGAAATTGTTAAAATCCATCAACCTAAAGCATACAAACTACCCCAACCACAAAATATTTCCAATGAAGCAACCTGGCAAGCCTTTTTCTAACTCTTTCATTAATATTAAACATGATCCTTCCCAAAACAGAAACACCAGTAACAGTTCTTTCACCTTGATTCAAAAAAAAGCAATGCCAAATTAACACCTCTCCACCCCTGCCTTCCTTTATTAACTTAAATTCACAAATCTACTTGAAGTTTACCTTAATTCTTCTACCCAGCAACACTAAAATTTTGTTTGCATAAACCACCACCAGGCTTCAAACAAATACTTCCACTGAATTCTCATAAACTGAGTTTTGGCAAATGGCACTTGGTAAAACTATTGGATAATTTAGCTCTCTTTTCAAGTCACTACAAGACCATCAATTCATCAGACCATACACTGTATGGGATCATTTAGCTAGACAGCAGACTTTGGTGCCTTTTTTTTTTTTTTTTTTTTTTTTTTTACACAACATAGGACATTTTGAGACATTTATACCATAATAATAATGAACTGCTAATCAGATAAACATATTTCTTGTAAATGTACTTCTCACATAGACCTCTGAAACACTTTACTACAGTATATTTGTACATTATTATCTCATCTATTGTGCATTACAGCTGACAAACAAGATTACTTAAATTTTACCATCTAAAGCAGATGAACAGACAATGAAGACAACAGGGTAAAAGAGGACATGAAAGGGAAAATGTCTGGAAAAAAAGTTTGAGTTTCAAGAGGCTTTTGAAAGAGAAAACTGGTGCGCAAGAGGACTGACTGAGAACTGGTAGGGTGGAAAGACAATGACGACGGAGAGGGAAAACAGACCTGTCAAAAAGTCAGGGAGGGAACTGACACAAATCAAGCAAACGGAGTGGGCTGAAAAGCCTGAGGACTGGAGACTAGGACTGGCTAGGTAAGGAGAATAAGACTGAGTCCTATAGCCTGGGCTGGAAAGAAGACTGTACAAGGACTAGGACAGGTTGAAGAAGCCATGACAGAAGAGCCATGGGGAAACTGAAAGAAGAGACTGTGCAAACTAAAATATACTCCCCCTGCAAAGCCTGGACAGAACCACTTCTGTGCTGTCAGTAAGTGTCCAAAACAGGCAAAGTGCCCATGCCCCTCTACTGCTAGTCCACATGCAAGATGACAATGCACTACCATTATCACTTATTCCATTAGCTCAAATGGCAGAGGACTGTGTGGCGGATCTAAATGGCACACCCCTTTTGATAACTCACATGGGTGTCAATATAAATGGCAGGTCCTCCCCTCTGGGTTTTTTAAGTTGCTTTTTTAAAAAGCTAGAAGAATACACAGAAAAGGCTATGTTAAAAGAAGATTACTGCAGTTCTCATCATATAATTAAGACTATATAATAAAGCAAATGCACAACAGTCAAATTAAGATCACAGGGGCAATCTTGATTCTGGCGTTTCCTAATTTTGAACTGCTTGACTTTGCCTTTTTTTATGCATATCATTTATAAAGAATAGCTTTTGAGTTACAGTAGCAATCAAAGGTCTAAATCAAGACTGAAGTCCTCTATGCTAGGCACTACGTAAACAGATGTAAAGGCAGGGTCTCCACCTAGAAGAATTTACAATCTAATCTGAAACAAAAATGAAGTGATTATCAAATAGTAGGGAGAGATGAAAGGCAAGATGCAGGAGAGTAAAGATAGTAAGGTTACAAATAAGAAGTTATCACTTACAGAACAGGCACTGTATGCAAAATCTGTCCATTGTCTGACCAGATTATTTTCATGTATCCATAAACTGGTGGGGAAGAGGAGGGACAGAGACACTGACAGGCACACATCCACCCACTCACCTCAAGCCTGCGTTCACATATTCTTTCTTCCCAGATTATGTTCCGACACTGAACCATTTACTCCATTCATCCTGTTACATTTCTCATTCAAGCACTCCATCATCCTCACTCTTCAATACAACCTCCGTATTGCTCATCATTCTGACTTTGCTGCTTCATTCCTTCCATTAGCTCTTCATTTTCCAGCACATAAAATGAGGACAATAGTCTTTGATTTCTAAGGACTTTTACAGCTCTTCTCTTTAATTACATATTTAATGCATTGCTTACCACCTCACCAATATATTTGTACCCTCTTCCATGCTGTTGTTTATGGGTATGTCTTTTGAGAATTAATCAAAACCACTAGCCTCTCTTAAGTACCTCAAGATCCCTTTTTTATGATGCCTTACAGATGTCAGCCAACTTATAGTTGTTGTGGGCCAGTTAGGTATAGTCACACTAGGTGTTTTCTTTTTGGAAAAAAAAAACAAAAAACATACTTTAAACATTTTGACTGCATCCCGCTCTCCAATCCTTTGTACACTGTTGTGTTCTTAAGACTGTAAACAGTCCACAGCAGGGATCATCATTCTGCAGGTGTGAACACCTGGCACAATGCAGATACCATCAAAACACCAGTAATTATACAAAATAATGACTTTTTTTTCCATTTCTATTCCTGTGGTCCCAAATTACATCAGGCGCTAAAGATATTAAGAATTTATACAGTTCTTCATCCCCATGCTCAGGAAACTGGACAAACCATAAGAGCAGTAGGGCTATTCAATTAACTCTAGTGCTGCCAAGTTTAAATACAAATTAATTATTCAAGTATCAGGAATATTTTCAGCAGCCAAAAAAGTCAAATGCTTTCTGAACAGTAATAAATGAAAACACACTAAAATGTAAAGAACTGTATTTTGTTAACACTACCATATTTATCTAACACTTTATTAATGTATTTAAAAAACTGTTTCACCAAATTAAGGGCATGTTTTACGCTCAACATGCCTTATTAGGTAAAGAATATACTATTCCCATTTTTCAGACAAACAGAAGCACAGATCATTTTCTGTGTGAAATTCAGAGTCACCTAAACCAGGGCAAAAACAGGAAGAGACATGACTAAGGCTCTTAAATCCCATTTTAAAGTGATTTAGGTGTGTCAGGCTTGCTTTCATGGTGAAGTTAATCTCACGTTTAACTTAATGTTGCCACTAACCTGATTCCCACTTAAATATGAAACCTCTTTATTCAACTAAAATGGTGGCTTTAATTTAATTAGGCTAAATCTCAAATTGTCCCTGCTCATCAGGTGCTAACACAACCACACCAGGCAGCTCAAGTGTTGGAAGCTTTGGTTTCATCTTACTATCTAACTTTGGGGACCATCTCTTAGGACAGTGATTCCCATCCTTTTCTCTGCTTCACCTTGATACCTTTAATTATTTTGAGGCACACCACCATATAGTCTCCCAATGAATTTATGAATATTCATGAGCCAATCCAGAACTCAGAAGATTTTCAAAAAATTTTGTGGCACACTGGTTGGGAAAAACACTGTCTTAGGATTTCTTATGGTAGTTTTAGCAATTAAAGTAGTTAAGGTCTCAAAAGTACTCTGGGATACTTTATCGAGGTACAATTTAATACTTAAGCAGAACTTTCATTTGCAAGGAGAAACCAGGCAAATCACACATACTACATGTTATGCTGTAAACATTCTGCTGCCAAATTGACCACAGATGAAAACAGAAATAAATACACCATACTGACTAAGTCTTGATGGTAAAGATCTTGCCAACACAAAGTCATTTAAAACCTAAGCAAGTTACTTAATTCTGAAGTGTATTTTTTCACGAAGTCTTAAACATCTTTCTAGAGCTGCTAGGGTGATGCATACAACTGATGAGACTACATTAAAGGCTATTAAAAACAAGGGACAATGTCCAGAATCAAGTTATTGACTTTCACATCGTGGCTAGCTATTGTAACACGCGAGCAGCAAAAAAAAAAAAAAAAAACCCACAGAGTGAAGACATACATAACTATTTATTGCTGGAATAAGATCAGGGATTGAAAAGAGACTCAGTGACAAGTGGGGGAAGGAAAAAACAAAAAACAAAAAACAACTTTCAATGGCTAGGGGAGCAGAAAAACAAACAATACTTATTAGTTTCACTACTTTTATTTAGAACCCTGCAAAAGCACAGAAATTAAAGAACCATGATAATTGCACAATGATGTTGCTCCTTAGAAAAGTAGAAGCAGAGACAGGCAGTGGAATTATTCACAGAGGCTACCAGAAATGGTAAAGTAAAAGATATCACTTTCCTTTCTCTTATAGCAGACACATCTTATAGAAGGGTGAATAGCAAAGATTTTAACCAACACCTCTATGTCTTTCCAGGTAGCTGAAGGAAGAGAACAATAAGAAGTGCCTTTTGCTTCCAGCAGCAAAGAAAAATAGACCTTGAAGTTTATCAGAGACCTACCATATATCATTGCGTATAAGCTTAGAATTTTGTGCCTGAAAATTGGCTTCAAAACAGGCACTCAGCTTATACTCGAGAGATACGGTAGACAGCCCCAGCCAGCCCTTTCCCTGACCATGCGGCAGGGCAAAGCCCCAGTGTTGCTGGGAGGCCATCTTAGGCAGTCGACCAGGGATGGAGGAAGGAAGGGACCCCGGCGTCTGGAGCAGCCAAGTAAGGGGGCCCTGGGGGTGGGGTCGGCCTGGACTGGGGGGGGGGGGGGGGGGCGTTCAGGGAGACCAAGAAAGGGGCGGCAGGGCGTGGGCATTTCGGGGGTGGTCGGGGAGTCCAGGGAAAGCAGCAGGAGGACCCAGGGTTTTTGGGGAGCCCAGGAAAGCAGCGACAGGGACTGGGGATATAGGGGGTAGTGCCTGGCAGGCTGGGAAGAGCGGCAGCAGGGGTTGGGGGGGGGTGACAGGGAAAGGGGTGGAAAGGGTGTTGGGGAGCAACAGCAGGGAACTGAAAAGGGAGCAGGGGGGGCAGCAGTGACAAGCCAGCGGGGCAGCAGTGGGGAAGGGGCAGAGCAGGAGGTAGCAGTAGGAGGAGCAGAGAGCAGCAGTGAGAAAGGGGCAGAGCAGGGGGCAGGAGGAGGAGCAAAGGGCAGCAGTGAGGAAAGGGCAGAGCAGGGTGGGCAGCAGGGGTGACAGCAGTGAGGAAAGGGCAGAGCACGGTGGGCAGCAGGGGTGACAGCAGTGAGGAAAGGGCGGAGCAGGTGGGAGCAGGGGTGATGGAAGTAAGGAAGAGGCAGAGCAGGTGGGAGCAAGGGTGCAACAGTGAGGAAAGGGCGGAGCAGGGGGCAACAGCAGGAAACTGAAGTGAGGAAAGGGCAGAGCAGGGTGGGCAGCAGGGGTGTAGCAGTGAGGAAAGGGCAGAGCAGGGGTGCAGGAGTGAGGAACGGACAGCCGGGGGGGGGGGGGGCAAAAGAGAAGCAGCAAAAGAGATTTTGGGGGTAGGGAAGCTGTCAGAAACTCCAGAGGAAGCCAGCAGCAGTGGGTGGGGGGTTAGGGGCCAAGGTCAAAAGGGGACCTCGGCTTATACCTGGGTCACCAATTTTAGCTTCTTTTTGGGCTCAGAATTGGGGGGGAGCTTCTGCCCACATCAGCTTATGCCCGAGTCTATACGGTAACTGCCAGAGACTTCAGTTAAAGATGAATACTCTTAATCAGGGTCCACAACAGCACCCTCTTAGAAAAAGAGGTAGCAAGACATGGGGTAGGAAAAAAGAAGCCCAGACCCAAAAGTACAGGTCTTGCACCCCACTGATCCTGCCCATCTTCTCATTTCTATTTATTTACAGCTAACTGCCCTGAATAAATCTATCAAAAACAGAAAACTAAATTAAATATTTATATTAATAATTTAATTCACCCCTGTCTTTAGCTGAAGTATTGCTTTCAAGGAGTAAGTTGAATTCTGCGGTATATAAGTGAATTCAGAATTTCTGGCTAAAGTACAACAAGGTTTTCAGAAATTAGTTTAAAATATTTCTTTAAGAACTGAAAAAAAGCTTAGCTTATTATATACTGTTTCAGTATTTCTCTTTTACAGACCAGTTGGATGCTTTCCCATGGAGATTCGATATCAGGGCTGTAGTTTCTAAAGTGCTATTTTAAGCAATCAATGTGCTGACAATTACATTATTCAAGCACGAGAAAGGCTTCCTGAACAACAAAGTGTAAATAAATGAGAAAGTTTCAGTTCAGTCACACTGTCTGCAGTAACAGTTATGCATTTTGACATTTTTATATGACACTTTACTACAATATTGTTTTGGCTATAATGTTTCTGAAAGCAGATCCAACACTACCTCGTTATTTCAAAGATATGGTGATTTATGTCACTAACTGTTATTTAATCGCCACAGGACCAGTTTTGATCATTGTAGATTCAATTAACAATAGTCAACATTTTTTCTTTAGTCCACTGATTTACCTTTTCATCCCAACGCATTGTTTTCCTCTTCCTACCACCCATCTTTGGTTTGTGCTCTCAACAGGGCAAAATTGAGATTTTTTGACACTATTTTTTTCTAGTTTGGAACAAAAGAATTATCCTACACGTCTGTACAGCATCCTGTCTCCAATAACAGCAAGCAGAAACTTCAGAAGAAAAATGCAAGGAACTGCTGAAAGTTTATGAGTAGCCTGCCCCAAGGAAAGTTTCCCCTTAACCCTGGATAGTTAGAAGTTAGCTTACTGTATGCTCTGAAGCATGAAAATTTCATCTCACCAAAACTCATTTTAAGGTATCAGCTAAAAGTGCCCAGCCACATCAGGCTAGGGAAAAAAAGTCTTCCTAGGTTAAGAAGTTCTTATAGCTGTTTCACTGGGAAGCTGTAGCATCACTGTTTTAGATACAAGACTAGAAATTTGGTAGAACTAACAAAACAAAACAAAACAAAAAGACTTTTTGGATGTTATAGCCCTTCACCATTCCCAGGATAAGCCCAGCAAAACTTTGGCTGAATTATAGGTCGGGGGGGGGGGCGCCAAAAACCCCTCAATTTTCAAATACCCAGGGGCATCTTGGAGTTTGGTAACTATATTCTCCAAAAATTTTGACTGCATGAAGCTTATTCCATTCCCACACAGCCCTTGCAAGCTTACTAAAGACTGTGCATGCTCTATCCTGAGCTGAACAAGACTTCTTTGTTCGGGAGTTCAGGACCTGAGCGCAGGGACACTGTCTCTCCTCTGCCCTCAGTCACCCTGCTGATACCCATACACCATGGAGGAAAAGAAAGAAGTACACTGACTTGAATGCAAAAGAGGCAAGGAGCAGAAGATAGGGAACAAGTGAGGAACAGAACAAGCGATGGGGGGTGGGAGAGGAGAACAGGTGCAGGAGCCGTGGGGATAGAGGGGCACAAGTTTGTAACTGCTGACTATAGAATATACCAGTCCACAATCAGGATTCCAACAGTACTATCAGTTACTTCATTAATTCAACAGGATCCAGTGCTCACAGGCATATGGGAGCAACAATATGGCTGCACATGATGGATCCCCTGCCCCCCCAAAATAATAACCAAGCCAAGAAACTTTTGAGAAAATTTTGGCGATTATATAAAAGCGCAAAACTTGACTGGTTTTTCATTGGAAAAATCCATTGAGACAAAACTCATACTATGATTTGTTAAGGAACACTCGATATAAAGTCGTATAGTAGACAAATGTATTTAACACCACCACTGACCATCAAAATGTAATGATTTTAAAAACCCAGTTTATCTGTCTTCTGAGACAATGGAAATTAATTTCATATTCAAGTTCTATATTTATTGGTCATTGTATACATAAGTTATTTTATGCCAGTGCCTCTGTAGAGTTTGCAATCCAGTCTCTCCCTTAATCAGAGGGGCACTGAAGAGACACTACACCCCTTCTGTAATGGAGCAGTTGATAAGGGGACAAAGGCACACCCATTCAACTGAGCTCCAACCCACAGTCCTGGAAAGTCAACCATGTGTGGAACCTGAAAGTGCCTTCCAAGTTATCCTTGCTGAGCCACCGCCTACCATCTGCATTTCTCCTACAGCCTTCAGTCCAACATAAGACAAAAAGAGAAGACAAGCAAAACTATCAGCCACAAGCAAATGCTCAAATGCAGATTTTCCTTGAAAAGGCCTCTCTGATGCATGTGTCAAGAGCTTTTCATGAAGACTTGTCCTCCTCCCCAGACCTTCCCCTCCTGAGTTGGGTTATCCAACCCCTTTCTTAAGTTGAACCATGCTCTACAGATCTGGAGAGGCTGGGCTACCTCTGCCAGGTATCAGAGCCATAACGCTCTGTTTTGCTGCCTGGGGCACATTCCAATCAGAACACACCTCTTGCGATTAGCGGTGCTTGGAACCGACACCACGAAAACTGCCCTTTAATACAGTGGCTCCACTGAGCCACTCGAGTGCGCCCAGGGTAAAGCCTTGTTGGCCCTGCTGAAGTTACAGCTCTGCCTGGTATTGCCCTTTAACTCTTCAGACAGTGTGGGATCATCTCAGACGAACAACCTAAAACTCTTTACAAATGTCTTCAAAACCTCATATCAGACTGTGTGTAGACTAACGGAGAAAAATTTTATTTAAACCTAATATTTGAAGTCAAAACACTCCTTCATTTACTTGAATCTAAACTCACTATTCTTGATTCTCTAGAAATGTTAGTGATGAACACCTAACAATGCCTGAAAGTTTTCTTGATTCATTTCTGTAAAAAACAGAAATGGAGTGATATGGAGAAATCTCGAATTTCACTGAAGAAAATGGGAGGAGGTACACCCTGCATCTCAAAACAACAAGCAAACAAGTTCAGGGGCTTTCGGGAAAGGAAATTTAAAAAAAAAAACAAAAAAAACCCCTTATTGCTCTGAAAAATGTGACAAAGGAAACAGACCTGATGGATTAGAAGATGCCATTGTTTAGTCCCTCTTCTGACCATAACCATATTTGAAATATGCCACCACTTCTAAACATGTTTTGGAGAGGGTGCAAGGTATTTTTGTGCAAATCCCTGCTGCTTTTTTCTCCTGCCAACATATTAGAACTCACAATTTCACCCGATTAAAGAAATTATGCCTCATAAAAAAGCACTCTGTAACATAACATTGTCCCGTCTTAACACAATGAGCCTCATTTACAGGTTTAAGTTCTGTGCACCTACAGCTTACTCATCTCAATACTACAGTAAATTACAAAGCAACAACCTAAGTGTACAGCTGTTTAACACAGCAGCTTTTATTTGTACCAACTTTTATGCTCCTACTAGAAAAGATCAAGACAAAGTGGGGAAAAATAAGAAGCAATCCCCATTTGTCTGATCAATAGATTTATTTTTAAAAGCATATTATGATAAATGTTTTATATGTATGTGAAACCCTATTAGTTTTTAAACCTGAAAACTTCTCAAATATGAAGTCAGCTATGGATAATTTACAGAAAAGCTCAAGATAGTCAAGATTTTCAAGTAAGTAGTTTATAAACATTGAAACGGTTAAAGAAAATATCCTTATTGTAATAGTTTAACTTATCAAGCCATTAATAGGAAACTTTTCTTGCCTGACCTTAGATATATTCAGAGGCTATGATCTGATGAACGTCCTCAGATATAACTGACATCAGGGGGAGATGACCACACTCAGTACCTTGCAGAAGGTATCCAGCATATAAAAGAGACATTAAACACTGAGCTCTTCCATAACTACCTCTGTGCTTTTCTATAATGCTGCCAGAAAATGCACAATCAAGGGTGAAATCCTGGACCCACAGAAAGTCACTGGCTTCTTTCCACTATCAGTGGAGCCTGGAATTGGGACCTGCTACTTCAAATAAAGGCTCTGATGCTGACTCAGCCAAAACTGAGTACCTCTGTTTCAGCTGCTTTATCTGCCAAGTGATGGTAATACTTACCTACAATACCACAAAGCACCACCAAGATTAGTTAAGTGCAGAATTAGTATACACTGTAGTTAAGACAGCTTGAAGAAATTTATAAGTTCCTAAGCATCAACTTTAACAAAATAGAAAGTTAACATCTGCAAAATCACCCTGTCACATACATGATTCTATGAAGAGAAGCTACTTATGAAATTTTATATTATTTCTGAGACTAATCAATCATACCTTTACAACCTATATCAGTTCTTCCATTATCTGAACGGTTGCCCGGGCCACCTGGTTTGGTTTTCAAACACTTTATCCAACTAAGGAGGCCTTGAAACACACCTAGAAAGGGCCCGCTAAACAAACTATGATAATTAAAAGAAAAATCCTAGGACCGAATGTTCCACTTACAATATAAATACTAGTACCATCCAATGGCTGTTGTGACTTTCTCTTACAGGACTGAGAAATTAGAACACAATTAGTATGAGGAATAATTATAAAAATAAATGCCTTCTGACCATAGGCATCATGACTAATGGAGTTGAAGGAATATTCATATAAAAAATTTCTGGTCTTTACTTTAGTAAGAAGAGATTGTCCAAGAGTCTGCACCATTGAGTTTACAATGTTAGTGTCAGTTCAGCATATACTAAATAAAAGTAAACAGAAATGGGTCCTAATTCAGTAATTTTAACTTGCTCTTTAAAAAGGACTAGAAGTTTTCTGAACAAGCAGAAAGGCCATTCATTTAGTACCTACTGCTTCTTTTGACCCCAATCATAACACACCTTTATTGACTTATACTTACTGCTATTAAAGAAACTACCAAAGACTGGTATTCAGAATAATCCCTGGTTTATACTGTTAGATGATGTGCACTCTTGAGAAAATATTTTACCATCACCATTGCTAAAGACCTTCTTGAATCAGAGGAATATGAAAGACTGCTCATGAATGAAGGAATTTAAACTAAAAAGCTTTCATTTCAAACAATTTTATATTTAAGTTGTTTAAAAGGTTTTAGTAAAAGGTCAAGTGTGTGGCAAGTGTGTGAAAATTCTGCAGTTGCTCTTGTGTAAAATCATGATGGTCATTTCTCATATGTAATGTTAGGTACATGTGCTTAAACAGAAGCTGGGTAAAGGAAAGAAGATGGCTTGCAGAAGTACAAGTTCTAGATACTCTTGAAGGTGATTTAATCCTTTAGCATTATATAGTTGGAATTCACAAAGGAAAAGCTAAAGTTAAGAAGGCGTTTCCATTATACACTTTTGTTTTCCATGTAAGTGCTTGAAAAGACTTATTTCTGTGCTAATAATAAAGACTATTTACCACAGATGTCATTTATTGTTTTGGTTTCAAACAATTTGAAGTGTCTGAATAGGCAGGAAACATTTTTCATCAGTTAAAAATCGTTTAGGTATGATGTGCTCAAATAAATATTTTTAAAAAGCAACACACAGTTAATCATTGATAGCAGCTACCACTATTGACCGACCTGAAGACATTTTACAAATAAAACTGTTTGAAAACCACAAAACAATGTAGGTTCAGTTTGCTACTTCTACTACTCTATGGAATGAATCAAATTGTACCCAGAATACTACAAGTTATACAGGTAAATATACTTCTGGCATATATGGCATATTTCATCTTTGAATCTGCAAAGCTGTGCCAGATAGCTTTAAGTGTCATACTGTACACAAATATTGTAACATAAAATTGAATAGTACATGCAAACAAAATATTATATTGCCATAAAAGGGTGGTGTAAATATTTCTGTGCAGCTCACAACTGAATTTTCTGATTGGCATGTTTGAAATTACAACCTAAATACCCCATTAACACTGTTTTCTCTGGTGTTTTGGAGATGGTACTCTATATATTTTAGTCACATGGGCAATAGGGCCAGAATTTTACAATTTTCCACTACATCTAAAGAAATCAGGGATTTATGACACATACCACCAAGTTTCTTCTTACTAGCAGTCCAAACCCATAAAGGAAATACTAATCCAAACAGACAATGACGGCTAGGAAGGAGTACTGCAGAAAGGTATATAGGTGTCATAGTGGACCACAAGCTAAATGAGTCAACAGCGTAACACTCTCGGGGAACAAATACCATTCTCGGATGTATTAAGAGGAGTACAGTAAGAAAGATATGGGAAATAATTCTTTGGCTCTACTCCGCCTTGTTTAGGCATCAGCTGGAGTATTGTGTACAGTTCTGGACACCTCATTTCAGGAAAGACATGGAGGAACTGGAGAAAGTCCAGAGAAGAGCAACACAAATGATTAACGGCCTGGAAACACTTAACTTATGAGGGAAGATTGAAAGAGCTGGGTTTGTTTAGTCTGGAAGAGAGGAGACAGAGGGGACATGATAACAATTCTCAAGTACCTAAAAGGTGTTACAAGGAGAAGGGAGAAAAATTATTCTTTTTAACTGCAGATGATAGAACAAGAAGCAATAGGCTTAAGTTACAGCAAGGAAGTTTAGGTGGGACATTAGGAAACAATTCCTAACTGTCAGGGTGATTTACAACTAAAATAAGTTGCATAAGCAGGTTGTGGAATCTCCATCACTGGAAGTTTTTAAGACCAAGTTAGACAAACACCTCTCAAGGATAGTTTAAGATGGTACTTGATCCTGCCATGACTGCAGGGAACTGGACTCAATGACCTCTCATGGTCCCTTTCAGTTTCCATGACTCAAGCAAAATAAGTTAGTCTATACCCAGCCAGTCATTTAGTGACAGTCGAACTAAACGTGGTTAAAAGGGCTTTGCTGAATCTGGGCCTAATATTTCTGTACCAGGCCGGGCCAAAGAAAAACTATATACCATCTCCAGTTACAGTCAGCATTTCATATCTGAATAAAAACAACTAGTCTATTCAATAGGCATCAGCATTTTGCTTCTCTCCGGTTAGGCAGTAAGGTCTGATGGGCTTCTCCCACTTCCCCTGAAAAATTACTGTAGAAGTGATACAACTGGATTTGATACTTATGTTTGAATGAGTCTGTATCTATTGACTATTTTTAACAGGCCAAGAAATCAAACCACACTGTTTCCTGACCTATTCATTTCAATTAGCTTTAAAATGCTGCTGCCATACACCTGTGCAGTACTCACTGTTTCCTTTGGTGGGGCTGCAAAGGTGTACCAAGGGCAGAATTTGTCCCAGTAATTGGAACTTGACTAAACAGTTCAGTGCAGAACAATGGAATTCAATTAACTCTTCCATTGCTATGCTGACTGCACTACTGGAATAAATACAAATTCAAACCAAAATCTTAAGCCCAGACACCTAAAGTTAAAGCATCTATGCATGTAGCCTGATTTTCAGTGCCCAATATCTGGAGCTCCACTAACTTCAGCACCCAATATCAGGAGCTGTAGGTCCACACCTCAAACTTAGGCCACTTATTTATATATGGATTCAGTTGCCTTTGTGCGCGGACGTGTGAAATCTTGGCCCAAGCACCCAAGTTTAGGCACCTAAATCTGAAAATGCTGATCTTACTTTTGCTACTAAAATCTAAATATACACACAGTGCAAATTCAGTTAAGCAAAAAGATATCAGTTCTACTTAGCCAGTTTTTAAAAGCGAGCAACCTTTAAAAAAAGAAAGAAGGAGTTTAAAGAGAGATACTCCATGAACTGTAAACAACTTTCTTTTCTAAATTCACAAAGACTGCAGTAGGAGGACAGCAAAGTTATTAACCCAAGGAGTTGCTGACAAAAAGGTTAAAAAAAGATCATTAGCAACTTAACTAAACTGCCATATATTTAATAGCCAAAAAATCTATGCTAAAATTGTGGGGGAGGAAAGAGAAATCAGGAGTCACTTCTGATCACCAGAAGAAGACTATCTATTTTAATGTAGTGCTTTGATTATTTTGGATATAAACATTATGACATCCATGGAACAGTCGGCTCAAAGTAAAATAGTTAACAGCCACTATATAATGAAAATCCATTATTTGGGTCCATTTTAACTGTAATCACTATTTTACAATGCGAAATTATGAACATTTCTGATTTCACTATAATATGTTTCTAAAAACAAATATTTTAATCTTACACATGTGATGTAGTAGAAGTTGTCTCAACTGCTACATAATGTCAAAGTCATTTGAGTTCCTGTCCAATAGGGCTCCATTATGGCTTTAATTGACAAATTAAGTATGTCTGACAAAGTGGGATTTCCTCCCACAAAAGCTCACGCAATAAATCTGTTGCTGTTTAAAAGTGCCACAGGACTCCTCATTTGTTTTACTAATGATAAAATACCCATTTTGCCATATGTACTAGCTTTCTGCAAATGCAAGCACTAGGATTTCCCTCATAAGGCAAGATGCAGCATGCTTTCATGTTCCATTCATTCCCTGCCCTGAAAATATCCCATCCCGACTTCACTGAGACAAAGCTTTTCACATATAGTTGCTACCATAAAAATATATCAGGTCCAAGAACAGAATCAATCTCATAGCTGTTTGGCAATTTACATGAAATGAGGTAATGGGAATTAAATGTTAATACCATACAACAATGGAGAGTTTCGCTATTAACACATCACAACAGTTTGCAACAGCAGGCCAAGGACTAAAAGGGTATTATTCAGATAGTAGGTCCAGACAATACAAGTTTGGTCACTCACTCTAATGCCAAATGTTTTATACGACTTCTCATCGAATGATGCACATTAGTGTCTTCAGCTTTTTTTTTTTTTGGGGGGTTGTTGTTAATATCCATAATGGTGCTTCAATCACATTTTATTCTGCACTGCAATTGCTCTTTGTAAGAGCTTCTTTCTGTCTTCTTTAGTTTAAGGCTATTGTTTCTTGCCCTATCACATTATGAATTTGTGAACAGTTACCATAGTTCATTAAACTGGTTGTTACCATGGAATAATTTCTCAGTCAATCACATCTCCCAGCCACAGACCCTTTCCTAGAGTATGGTAAAGCATGAAATGTATACTACTTCTTACTGTCTTGAGTTCTGTATGTACCTGTGAACTATGGAAATACACAATTGAAAAGAGTAACAATCAATTCTCTCCACTTCATAATATGTTTACTCTAAAATAATGTTTTCAATATCAGCTAAAAGAATTAGGATACATTCCAAATAACCAAAACTTAGGATGACAGCAGTAGATACACATTTGTGCTTTAAGCAACATGTACTGTAGTCAAGAGCATTTTAGACAGTTCAGACCTACTTTTAAGAGCACAGATACTATAAAAGCATGTCACAACTTACAGGTTTTACACTTTGATTCTCATATAATTTGCAGTGTTCTTTCCCATAGTTTACTTGTGCCTTCAAACTGTAAACCCAAACTAAAAGTATTCCAGATGGAGTCATACCCAAGCTACACAAAGCAGTGCACAGTACCACGGTCTTGCTTGTTTTTAAGGAGATCATCCCCACTGAGTTTTTTCCTCTCCACAATACTCTATAACAAGATCATGTTAGTTTTCTATTTACTCAACTTCTGTTATTTTCAGACTTGCTCCCTTCCATCTAAGTCTTCCATTAATGTTATTACCTCTCCAAGGTAAATTACTAACAGTCTCCTCTATGCCAGTGGTTCTCAACTGTTGTGTTGGGGCACACCTCCGTGTCGTGACACAGTCAACAAATGCATCACAGACAGCCAGGGAGATGGGGCTGGACTGGCCTGGGGATGGTGGACTGCTGTGTCCTGTAGAATCACAGTACGCTGCTGAGTGTGCCACAATCCACAAAAGGTGCTCTATGCTACAAATGTCTACTAGCCACTTAGGTTCATGCTTTATCAAAAAATAATCTTATATTTGTTCAAGTAACCCACTGTTTCACTCATTCCAAGTAATTCTGCAACCCCAGCAAAGACTATTACACTAAATACTGAATTGGGACCTCATCATTCAGGATTGTGGTAGACTGGAAGGGAAGGAAGTTTCATACTATGCATGCAAAAGCTGTACTTCAATGAGTACAGGACTTCACTTCCCAATTTCTCTGAGCTAGGAATTTTCACAAGAATTAAACTTATTTAATAAAAAAAATTGAGAAAATTCAGCAGCTGCTTTTCAGTATTAAATAATGCCAACTCCTTATTTCTTACACAGAGGGTCTGAGCAGACTAATTGATTTTTCATTATTTAAAAAATAATGAAGAGAAACATGTACAGAAAACAAGAGCTCTAAAGGTTTAAAAAAATTTCCTGCAGAGATCAAGTTAGTAGCTTTAAAAGTATACATCTCAACCCCAGTAAGTGTTCACATACCCGTAACACCTTCTGTGATCTGCTGGCTCTTCCTGATTGTTGGCAGAGCAAACTGAGCAGCAACTACCGTAGCAGTTCTTGCCATGTTAGAATGGGAAGTAATCCATTTATGAACAATGCCCAAAAAAGCATCTTCCACATGGGTATCCCAAGTCCTCTCACTGACAGAGTAGGGATTTGCTCCTTCACCTCTCCACTTCTCCTAATGCACAACAAATGGAGGGTGTCTGATGTATCGTAACACACTCTGCCTTCATTGTGGTTTTGGGTGAGCAGAAGCTTGTATCTGAGAACACAACGCATCCTAGTCTGAAAGAGAACCAAGACTCTTGCAGAAAATAATGAGTAGAGCCCTGTGCTAATATAATATTTGTAGCCACGTCAATTCACAAATACGGTCTGCAGATATTCACAGATATAAAGCAGTGATCTGCAGACTTGCAAGGGTGTAGTAATGGAGAAAGATAGTGCTTCCTTCCAGAAGCAGTTACTGGGTGGAAATAAAAGCAAAAAGTCTCCTGCTCACCCATCCTGACACCCTTCCAGAACAACAAGAATAACAGTGACAAAGTCACTCCTGCCTGTGCTTGGCATTCTGTGCTGCTGGGCCAAGTGCGGAGCTGAGCCAGACAGCATGACATGGCAACAAGAGCATTCATGTCAACACCAGATAAAACTACATTCCTTTATTCACTGACCTGACTACTGGTGAGCAGGTAAGGGTATTTTTTTTAGGTGTTACGAGCCAAACTGAATTACGGACAATCTACTAAAATAGACTCAAATGTGCTCTTCCAGGATGCAAGCTGTATGTCAAATTTCGAGTTCACAGCAAATTTCTCAAGTTAAATTTAGCTTCAGGAACTGGCGTACTGTAATAATGACAGTGCTACGGAACTGGTGTTACAACTTACAGAAGTCCAATAGCTCAGTGTAACAAAGTCCTATGACTTTTTAAGGACACCCCACAGTTCCTTCACAGCAGTCTTAATTAAAAAGCAGATCCATGTAACTTCACTAAAGTTTTAAGTCTTGAAGATTTAAAGCATTATTAACAGCACACGTCAAAAGAGAAAAGGGATCATGCTATATTCACAGTTCTACACCCTGGCTTACCACAGGTCAGAGTTGGTTAGCAACAGCTATAAAAATTCATTTATTCTCTTAGTCTCAGTGGTTTACATTACACACATTAATTAGTCCTGCAAAATTTCCCCCTACTTCCTCACTGCATTCTCATGCAAACTATTTTCTTTAAGATATTTCAAAAAATCTTTACAAATGTGCTTACTTCACTCAGACATGCATCATCCACCCATCTTTTTCATAACTTTAAGAACTCTTGGACCAATCTTAAAGTCTACATACTGGCAAACTTTTCACTGTGATGGCCAGCTGTCCAACTTTAAAGGCACATCAGCCACCTGAAATCAAGCCATTAAAAAAATTTAAAATGCTTTGAAATAGTTTCAGGCACTACACATGTCCTTAAGCTCTCATACCAGTTTTTCTGGGTCATTTTCCTGCTTCTCAAAATAGTTTCTCTCACCCCACTGTTGTGCAAAAGAGACACACAAACAGGTGAAAATTCAGGCTGACTACAACAGAAGCAGTGTAAATGACTTATGCATACAGTATGCCTTAAGGTTTAAGTCAGGGGTGAGCAAAATTCTCTCACAGCTAGATGCCAGCAATTTTACTTTTGGTCACCAGAGTGCACTCCATTACATTTCTGCAGTGGAGCTGGGGAGCAGGCTACTAAAGCTGGTCACCATGGCGACCAGAAACACACATTTGTCAAGGCCTGGTTTGAGGGCATGAAGCAAACAAGTAAAGAAAAAGGTTTCAACTTGTCTGGTCTTTACCATCACTACAAATAACATTTATGAAAGAGGCAAATTTCAAACAAGATGGGTGATTTAAGTTGACTATATCTATAAAAATTAATCTAAATGTACAGAGCTGGATTTTATTATACATAAATGTAAAGAGTTATATACTTTACTGCACACATGGATTCCAACTGTGATTTTTTTTATTTGCCCATTATATTAAGAGTCCATTGCTTAGGAAGGTGCTGGCTTGACTTGTTTTGCAATAAAAATCTACATACATGAAAATGGTATGAAAAGATATTTATTAAGATCTGTTTATCTATTTGAAAGATCCCAAATGCACTAAAAACAAAAAAAGAAAATTGAAGGCTAAGATTTCCATAGCTAAAACATCTAAAGATCAAAATTGTCTGAAATTTACTTAATAACCAATCTGTATGAACTGAGGCAAGAACCACCTATGTGAAGGCTAACCTTCTGAAAATGATACATTTTAAATTAAGAATTAATATGGACCATGACTCAAGGAAATAAAAAAAACACCTAACACTCAAAGGGCATTTGCCTGTATATCAGAAAAACTGAGCTATTAGGACAGATGACAAGTCTAGACTTTGACGTGTCAAATCTGAGGTGTATCTGACAAGCTAAGAGAACAGCAGCCACATGAAACAGCTTATTAATATGGCAGCTGTAACAGTATTGCTTTTATCCTCTCTTTAATAACTGACGTTAATATATTAATATTCTATGGGCTATCCTGTCAGGGTGCTCGTCTAAGTTCTTTTTTACATTTTGAAGTATAAGTCTGACAGACTGGGAAAATACCAGTTATTTGCAAAGAGAAAATTCATTCTCTTCTTAAAGGAACGTGGATAACAATGGGCACAGGAACAAGTGCAGTTACTACTTTAAAAAGGGAAGAGGGATAACACATTCAAGACAAGACATTGACACATGAATTTATACACGATTATAAAATGGCTTCAGTGAAAGGTGGGATCCAGTTTGCACAAGCTATTACATGGGTGACATTTCTTCAAATGCATGCTCAGAATGGACTGTTACAACTTCTTCACCAGTCTAATTATGCTGTCACTCAGCATATTCAATTACATTTTTTTCTTCCACATTTTCTCTTGTCAGATCTGGAACCACGTGAGTGTGTACATATAAATCTTAAATGAGAAAATTTAGTGGCTGCTTAGAATCGAGGCCGCTCCCATTTTACTTATTAGACGTGTTTTAGGGTACTCATTTCTTTAAGTATGAAGAGTCCATTTATGTAGTACAACATTGCTCCCCAAACAGAGGGCATCTAATCTAATACATACACCCTACAACAAAAAGAACCAAAGCCAAGAACACCAGCTAAAGGATACCAGTCTCTGAGATTAGAGAAAAGCCAGCCAAAGAGATGCAGCATACATTGCTTCCTACAAGTGACAAGACTCAGACTCCAACAGACTAAGTGGAAAGGAATTCAAGTGCCAAGGATATGGTACTGAAGATTAGAGCGAATGACAAGCTGAGTTTCATCCCCTGGATGGAAAGCAAAAGGCTTCCCACCAAATGGTACTAACAGAGAGGTGGTCTCAGCGAGCCAAGTGCTAGAACATCTGTGAATAATCACTATCTGTGAACAAGAAGTGGACTGGCAATCAGTGAATTGAATGCTAAAGCATAGTCTCCTTCATCTACACGTCGTTAAGCGCAAGCAGGCATATTCTACTATATGTGAAGCGTCTGAGTGATGTTCAAGGGTAGCTACATAAAAGCACATTTCAATAGCCTACCTGGAGATTACAAAGACACAGATAATGAAGGCAGTCTGCATAGGAGTGGAAAGGATGCGTTTTTGGACTAGCCAAGGAAGAAGACTATTATAGCTACTATTATTACCTAGGTTTCAAAAACCATGAATAAATACGCCAACTGTGACAAACAGCTGACTTCAAACCTCAAAATTAGCTTGCAGTCACGTGCCTCTGCCAGTTTTTCAAAACACCTTCCAGTATCAACAACCATACTTCCATCTTAACCGATTTGCGCACACTAGCTAGATTTAGTTTCAAAGAATTCTATCAATACTGGAAAAGCAAAGAGCGATGGTTAGGTTTTGGGGGAGGGGGCGGAGAAGGAGACAAGACAAAGAAAAAAATAAAACTAAAAAAGTCCACAAAGCTGAGCCTCATCAGCATAATAGTGACACTTCATGTTCATAACATCTTAACTCCTCCATCAGCTTCACATACTCGTTGAACGGAAAGTGTACCAAAAAAGGAATACTGTGAGACATATGCAAAAACGCTCATGGAAAACGAGCAGCTACTCATTCTAGCCCCCTGGGATCACTCAGGAACAGTGACTATAGACACTTTACATATGTCAACACCTCATGACCAACTGTATCAGACTGCTGATATCTAACTTCTCTCAGCATCTTGAGATCTACCACAAGGAGGACGTATTTGTCCTCTGCTATTTCTCAGGAATTAAATGGCTGTATGAACCCAGAAATTTAAAAAACACACCTTACCTCTCACTGGACTACATCCAAGGAGCTGGGGACAATAAGAAAGTGTTCTCTACTTAATTTCTTTCACTTCCTCTGAGCTTGAGCCTCTCTCTTCTCCATGTTCTTTTCTTTCCCTGTTCGCTTTCAAGACTAATTCTGCCTTTTGTTACCTCTCTCTCCTATTAATGGCATTTCTTCATTCTAGACTGCAAATTCTTTGAGAAAAGTACCGCTTCTTCTGAGGTGTTGTCCTGAGTCCATTACAATCAGACCCCACTCCCAATTTGCTTTACCAGACAGATATGACATTAATACTAAATAATAATGACTGCCAACATCTGTTACCAAGGTTGCTACACTCTGCACAGGGAGCAGAAACCTTTGAAATAGACACACTGAACGGTACCCAAGAAACAAGCATGCACGCACAAATCAAGACACCCCCTCCATCCCCATCAATTTGAAACATAAGTGTTTGGCCATGGCGGGTTGGCGTTTCAGAATCTAATGACTTTTCCTATGATAGACTATAGTATGGTGCACATCAGTTGCGAAGGCCTGTGCTCTCTGTGCAGAATTAAGCAGCTCTGGTGACAGAACAAGGTTTTAAAATGGGAACTCCAGGAGTAAAACATGCAGAGGTGCCCAAATAGGGCTCAAAAAGCAGCAAAACTTCTGTGGGAAGGAAGGAAAAGCAGCAGAACACAGAGGAAATATTCAGGTTCAGACCAGCCTGAATAATTCATTTGAAAATAACCTCTTCTCCTGCCCACCCCACCCCCAATTGCCTGAACTGGCTTGCAATTGTTGGAGGCCAAAATCTTCCAAAAGATATACAGCCACAGCAAACTAAACCATATACAGTCAAGATTTGACAGGGAAATTTGAGATGGACTCCTAGGCTTGTCAAATAGACCTAAAAATAAATCTGAAATGGTTAATTGTATTTAAGAATTCTTTCCGAAAACGTTTACAGTTATTGCTACAGTACAATCACGCTCCAAAGACTATTTTTGCCAGTCACCGCACACGCTGTGTGTAAGTATAAAAATGATCAAGCACACACCTTGCTAGGTACCACCACACATACAGCATACTCCCACAACATAGTTTCGGGGCACAATCAATACATTTCACTCCCTCTTTTAGAAGAGAAGCAACATAAAAAATTCTAACACAGTAACTGTACATGCCTTCATCCAAGAAACCGTTTTCCTAACAAAGAATATTACACTTAAATCTGCAACTTTACACTTTATCTTATAAAATCATTGCAACAGTAACTGAAAACCTAGCAAACAACAAAATCATAGGCTTTCTTTGGAAAGTTAGTGCTACGATCTTACCTCTCATCCTCACCATCAACAAGGTGTGTTGCCAATGGCAGTACCTTCAACGGAAAAAGGGAAGCAGAGGATGTAATGCTGCTGCCACTCCCATCTGACACAGCTGATGCTCCAACACCACTTTCACCACTGGCAGCTTGAGGTAAGCCAACTAAGGAAGGTTCTGTGGGGCGCCTGCCATCTTCGATTTGGCTTACAACGGACTGAGTTAGTGATTGTGCAGAGAACTGGGCAGAGCTTAGAGATATCTGTTGGGGCACACTGTGCGCCACAGGCATGCTTATGCTAGTTGGTATTATGGGAGGCTGACTAACGCTTTGCACCAAAGTCCCATTTTGTATAGCCGAAGCCTGTGCTACGCTCTGTGACGGACCCAAACTCACAGAAGACGACGGTATACCAGGAGGTACATTTGAACTAGCTTGACCAGGAGCAGGAACAGAACCAGCAGAAGGTATAGGGCTAATTGCAGGCAATTGCTGGCTAGGCATTCCTTGAACTACAGTCTCTACTTGTGCCTGGGGTTGTACAGGTAACAAAGTACTTTGGGAAGCAATGACCACTTGCTGAGGAACTCCTGAAGCAGCAGCCTGTAGTCCCTGCTGAATTATCCCAGTCGGAACAGGCTGCACCACTTGTGAAGACGGAGGAGCAGCACTTGGCGGCAGAACCGAAGGTGCGATTTGGCTCGCAACAGGTGGCTGCTGCACCACAGCAGGTACGCTTCCTTGTTGTCCAATATTAATAATTTGGCCACTGGTACCGACTGGTGGTATTGCTGTATGAGCATGTCCAACAGGCTGAGCTGGTGCCACAGCAGGATGTACTTGTACAGAAGGTTGGACGCTTGGCGCTTGAGCAACAGGAACCGGTGTTCCTACTCCTCCTCCTGTAGAGCTAGGCTGCACCGTGGGTACTGGAGGCTGAAGTATCTGATGCTGTATGTAATCTGGCACGGTCCCTGTAACAGAACTCTGATTCACTGGTTTAACACGTGCTGGGGCCATCTGCGTAGGAACTGTCGGCTGTTGCCCATACTGCAACTGCTGCTGGGGTACAACCGGCAAAGTCTGGACAGGCTGCGCAGGTTGAGAATACGGCAGCTGCTGCTGAGCCAGACTTGGAATGACAGGTGGTTGGTGACCTAGAGATGACACACCTACCACGTTAACCGGTGCTGGCTGAACACCAGTAACGGCGGCTAGACCAGCCTGCGAAGGAGGCTGGACTCCTGCCTTTTGATGCGGATAGTTCACTTCTTGAGAAGGCAACTGTACTTGTGCAAGCTGTGACTGAGAAACGCTCTGTGGTATACTGGATGCTGGAATAGCCTGAGGTCCAGCAGCACCAAAATCCATCTGCTGTGGACCCACACCTGGAAACGTCTGCTGTTGTACCACAGTGGGTGCTCCCATTTCTCCACTTCCCACACTTTCTGTATAGTGACTCAGTGTGCTTACATTGCTGCTAACAGAACTCCCACTGGTGCTCTCCCTTTCAGAAGTCACTTCGAGTGGGTTTTGTTTTACAGTCTCTACCACTTTGTTTACTGCTACTCCTTCTGTAACTGCTAGAATGTTTTCTTTATCATAGAATTCAGTGCATATCCATCTGCCTTTTTTAAAAGGTTCAGAACTGGAATCTAGTTTGACAACTCTAAACCTTGAGGTCCCAGCAGCAGGCTGCTGCTGACTTGATCCCACTGCGGCTGGATTAGCAACACTATTGACGATATTAGAGGAAGCACTCGTACCATTGCCAACACCACCCAAGACGTTCACATTGCCGCTGGCTCCAGACAAGGCAGGTATACTACCGGCACTTGTCACACTGCTTAAATTTATATTAATGTTACCAGGCATGCTGCTCGTCACACTAGGACCACCACCACCCATGTTACTTAAGGTACTAGTTCCAGGAACGGGACTTACGCCTAAACTGCCAGGAGTACTTGCAGTGCGAATAGTAGACAGAAGGGACCCAGGGGCACCAGCAGATGATGCGGCAGAAACCGGGGCAGCTGCGATAACGCTGTCGGAGCTTCCAGCCGTGGACAGCTTTCTGAACGACGGACTCGGCGGCGGCCCTCCGGAAGCCGGCGTCCCGCCCACCCCAGGATGCGACGGGTGATGATGCCCGTGGTGGTGATGATGGAGGTGGTGGTGATGGTGGCCGTGGGGGTGCACGTTTCCGTTGATCACGACGCTCTGCTGCGGGGCATGTGGCAGAGGGGGGTGCTGCTGAGGCAGGTGAGGCTGGTTGGGCGACACGGCCCCAGGCGTCTCGGCCTCTTGGAAGTTATTTAAAGTCTCCTCCGAGGAGCTGCGCTCGGGCTCCCCCAAGTCCGTGGCCCTGGACAGAGAAACGTCCAGGATCTCCGAAGAAGACAGGTCTTCGGTGTGGGACTCGTCCAGGTCGTCGTAGCTCTCCGTGTCCTCCGCGATGCTGTTGTTGGAGCTCATGCTGGCGGAGATCTGAGCCGGGGTCACGCTGGTGATCTGGAAGCCACTTTTCTTTTTCATCTGGGCCCCCGCCTGGGGCTGGAGCTGGGCCTGTGCCAGAAGGTTGAGGCTTTGCGGAGGAGGGGGCGGCGGCTGCGCACCCCCCGCCGGCGCTGCTGCCAGGGGCGGCGGCTGGATGAGCAGAGGCGGCGGGTAATCCTCGGCCGAGAGGGCCCCGCTCCCGCCGCCGCCGCCGGCCCCTGGCGCATTGAGCGCGGCCACGCAGCTGCCGCTGCCCCTCCGAGGAAACATCGGCGGGGGCGCCATCTTCCTCGCACCCACCTCTGCGGCTGAGTCAGGCTGGTGCATTGGCCCGGCTTTCTCTCAGGCGTGCGATTGGCAGCGAGCTTCGCATGCAGCCCGGGGGAGCGGCGCCACCTCGCACGCGGCCGCCCCTCTTCCTCCTCCTCCTCCTCCTCCGCGGGGCAGGGGGCGAGGCCGGCTCAGCGCCGGCGAGAGGGGCCCTGGCCGCCCTCCGCCATCCACCTGCCCCCGCCTCGCCGACGAAGAAACGCCCGCGGGGCCGGAGCGGGGGCGAGCCGCGGGCCCCGGGGGAGCGGCTGCAGCCGCCGCCGCCGCCTGGCTCTGTGTCTGCGGGCGGCGGGCGCGGAGCGGCGGGCCGGGGCGCGCGGAGATACGTACAGGGCCGGCGGCAGCCTGAGGCGGGCGGGGAGGCTCCCGTCAGTGGCCGCCATGGAGCTGACTCATTTTGGGGCCGAGGGGAACCAGCCCGGCCCCTCGCGGCAGCCGGCGAAGTGCGAGCGGGGCGATGAGGCCGAGACCGAGGCCGCGCCCGCCGCCGCCGCCGCCTCCCCCCGCCGGGTCCGTCTGCCCGCCCGCCCCCAGCTGCCTCCTTCCTGCCCTCCGGCGGGGCGGCCCTGCCTGCGCTGGCTGCTACGGCGCCCCGTCCCCCCTCCCGCCGGCCTCCTCGCACGCCATTGGCTGGAGGGCGGCCGGCGCCGCGCTGGGCAAGGGGCGGGGCCGGCCGGAATGGAGGGGAGGGCGAGGAAGAGAAGGCAAGATGGCGGCGGCGCAGGCGCCTTGGGCTCGCAGACATAAAGCCCGTCTGGCCGGCGGAGGAGGGGGGGCGCCCGGCAGACGGAACTAGCTTCGGCTCGGGCTGGCGGAAATTGCCGAGCGCCGACCGGCCAAGCCGGGTGGGGGCGGGGCCGAGCGGAGCGCCCCCTATTGGCCGAACGGCCCCCGAGTTCCTCAGCGGCTCGCGCGCTTGGCCAAGGCGGCGCGCGCCCGGCCGGGGTCGTTCCATCGAGCGGGTCACGCGGCGCGGCGGCCGCTCTCCGGCTCAGGCTGCAGCGGACGCGTGGCGTGCTCGGCTTTCTCCCCTGTCGCAGAGGAAGCGATGGGGTTAAGTTCTGCATCATTTTCTTTCCACCCTCCCCCTTTCGAATCCGGATCCAGTCTATTCTGCTCTCGTCCCGGCCTTTGATGAATGGGAAACCCGGGGATTTATTGTCAGGGGGAGCTGTCTCGTTCAAAAATCACGTGCCTCTTTTGTGCAACAAACTGCAGGCGCCATGTGGTCCCCCTTTTCTCTCTGTAACGGGGGGGAGGGAGGAGCAGCCTTGGGTGCGGCACAAGTAGCGCCCTTATTGGCTGGTCGCTGCAGTTATGGGTTTGGAGTGACACATCCGGTGATTGGACGGGTGAAGTTGAGGTGGGCTCCTGCTTTTTAACTCTAGCCTAGCCTCTTACTCTTGAAACTTCCACTTATCTGCAGTATATAGAATCCAATCGAATCGAATCGAATCATAGGGTTGGAAGGGACCTCATCAGATCATCGAGTCCAACCCCTTGGGGCTTGAACCCAGGACCTGCTGTATATTAAGCAGAGGTGCTATATGAACTATAGCAAATCAAATCAAATCATAGGGATGGAAGGGACCTCATGAGATCATCGAGTCCAACCCCCTGGGAATTGAACCCAGGATCTTCTGCATGTTAGTGAAAACAGTTATTAAAAAAAGTTTTCAGTTCACTTGTTCCTTCATAGTCAGTGCTGTAGCTAATATGGTACCTCATAGTGGCTCAACCAATAACAGCACACGTAAATATTTAGGTTGCAAAGATCTTTTCTGCAGTGACTCAGGCAAGGTAGGATATATATTAAGGGCAATATCCTGGATGTATGAAACGTTCAAAGCTGCATACAAAATTGATACAATTTATGAATGCAGTTTATAAATTTGCTATGTATCACATGCCTAAATAGATCATTTTCTTACAAAAGGAGATATAATTAAAGGAAATACAGTAGTAGGGCTTTTCATGCCTCTGAAGTCAAGCAATTAAAAGGTGTTGGTGGTAGCTAAATTACACTGAAGTGATTTTAAATCCATCTATTAAAACAGAACCCCTTCCAGTAGCCCACAGCCAACATTCTGCACTTTCTCTCCACCATCAGAAAGATGAGGCTTAATATACTCAAGTACCTACTCCCTCCACAGTGGCTGTTTATAGGCACACAATTGATTGTGCTAGAAAGCATTAACAACATTAAACATGATTTTGTCTTTAGTATGAACCAGAATTTTAAAAGTGTTAGTAAAACTGTTTTCTAGGCAGAGGTGTTGCATACAAAAAAGATTCAGGACACAGACCCCAAACCCTCCCTCCTCAGTTGCAGGCTCCTGGCCTGTGTGCACTAGGGAGCCCCTCCATGTGAAACAAATAAGGTGTCCTGTGGCACTTTTAACGACTAACAAATTTGTTTATTACATGAGCTTTGGTGGGAGAAAATCTCACTGCTTTAAAGATGGGGGCTGAATTGTCAACACGTCTGACAAAATGGGATTTTCTCCCACCAAAGCCCATTCAATAAATAAATTTGTTAGTCTTTTAAAAGTGCCACAGGACGCGTTTATTTGTATGTTTTGCTGAACTAGACTACCCTTTAGGAATTTGCCTCCATGTGAGTGGTCTGAAGGCAACACTCCACCCTAGAAGCTGCTTTACATACATTAAACAATTTACCATAAGGGATGTGACTTTAAAAAGTCAAAAAAATAAACACCAGTTTACAAATTCCATTTAGATTCTGAGTGGCAGCCGGGGTGGGGGAGAGTAGAGGAGGAATGGCCACGACAGGAGGGATAAGGTGGCACTGCAGGAATGGCCAGTGGGGAGGCAAGGAAGCTTGTTAGGGCACAGGAGGGCTGCAGTGCCCAGTGAGGTGGCAGGGGAGGGGAACAGTGTGAGCAGGTGGTGGGATCCTCTCTACTTCCCCTCCCCACTCCACTGCCTCACCCAGCTCCTGATCCCCCCCCAGCCTTGTCGCCACCCCACTGAGCCAGCCCACAACTCCCCCAGATCCTGTGCCCCCAAACCCAGCCATGGCTTCTCGCCATCCTACTGAGCCCTTTACCCATCTCTGGCTCCCCCCGACCCTTGCACTCCCAAACCTGGCCCCAGCTCCCCCCAACCCCTACACCTCTGAGCACTGCCACTGGTCCCTCAACTCCAGTACTCCCGAGCCTGGCTTCAGTCCCCCTGACTCCACCAAGCCCTGTACCCATGAGTCCTGCCAGAGAGCCCTGACAGCTCCCCCCAACCCCCCCAGCCAGCCCTGCACATGGTCCAGCTGACTCTTGAGCCTCCTCCTCCATCCTGCTATTGCCCTTCCCTCTTGCCAGGCACTCAACCGGCTCCCCGTAGCTGCAACTCGCCAACACCTCCCTGGTTCCCGACAACCCCCACATATAACTCACCCAGCTCTCTACAGCTCACCCAGCAGGGAACAGGCAAACTAGTACTCACCCTCGCTGCTGGTCCTGGAGCTCAAGAGGCCAACCCCACAGCCGCCAGAAATGCCAGAACATGCTGCCTGGGCTTGGACCATGCAGGTTTTAAATTTCCCGTCACCTTTCTCCACGCTGGGTCATGTGCCTGGGTGTGCAGCAGGGCAGGAGATTTAAAAAGGCCCTGCCCCAGCTGAGCTCCCTGGCATGCCAGGGCTAAAAAGGGAAGGCTGCACATGCATACCAGGGTAAGTGCTGCAGTCCACTTTTTGGCTTGGCTCAGGGCACTCTGCAGGACATTTGGGCCATGGGCCCATCCTCAGCAATGCCCATGTTTCTAAAACAATGCACTTCCTGCTATAAAGCAGGCCAATGTAAGAAAAGCATGCATCTAGAGCTCATTCTGAATTCAGCAAAGAGGTCACCTAGCGGATCTCTGCCTGGAACCAAGTTCACTTCCACTAGGTTCCAGCAAGGGCGCAAGGATCTGCCCAGACGGAGTGTATGTATTGTAGCATTATGACTTTATCAACATGTTTAATTTTAAGGGAACTACTCATGCTGAAAGTTAAGTGTATGTGAAAGTGATTGCAAATTCAAGCCTAAGGCTGCAGGTCCCCTTTTATTATAAATTCCTGTTAACTTTCTCAAAAATTCTACTTTACACCTGAAATTTTCCATGATCAGTCTCAGCCTAGAAAGGATATTTTTTCTGAATATTTTAGCAAAACCCCCAGCAGTTTTAAAATATGTGGTCAATGAGAAGAGGTAGAACATTTTTTCAACTTTAAATGATATTAAAACATACAACTGTACACAAATAACTAAAAAGAGATTGAATTTAAAAGTTTATATATAACAGTTTCCCAATGAGGAATAGACATCAAATAAGTTTTTGGGGAAAAAATAGTAAAACTAATTGGTTAAATATTTACATTTTCACGTGCTTGCTTAATGATTTCTGTTCCTTTGATATTTTATGACTGTATGGATCTCTGTTGGGCTGGAAGCTAAGTCCAGATTCTGCAGTTGGCTATCACAATTCTGTAACAAACAGCAATATTAACTCAGTCATATAATGTGTACATTAAATTAGGCATTTAACAACTGAAACAGTAAACTCAGTTCAAGGAAGAATACAGGATATAGTTTGGTAAGACTTTTACCTAAATTATTTTCTGTGCATGTTGTACTTTTTTTCCCTACCCTTTTCTTAATAACTTCTTGGTGAATGTGAATAAAATTTCATCAGAGTCAGATTTATCCATATTTCTGTGTCTGGTTATGGGTAGAGCTGATTAAAAGAAAGAGTGAGGAGAATTATCACATAAAATAAACAAAGAGTCCTGTGGCACTTGAAGACAAACACATTTATTTATTGCATGAGCTTTCTTGGGAGAAAATCCCACTTTCATCGACGCTTTAAAAATGGGGGAACTTACAGAATGGGAGGAAATAAATGCAGGGAAGTGTAAGTCATGGGAACAGGTCACACTGTGACAGCAAATCAGAACAATTGTAAAGGTTCAAACACGGGAACAGCACACAGAGGAAGCTCAGGTCAAACCACCTGTCATAATGAGAGAGAAATCCAACATCCCTATTAAATCCTGAAGCAATGCCATCCAAAGCCTCAGAAACAACTCTGATGTCATTAAGGAAGCTGGCAAAGGGGGTGCTGTCGTCATCATGAACAAATCAGGTTACAATCAGGAGGCTTACAGACAACTCTCTAGCACAGCTTTCTGCAAACCACTTCTCTCTGACCCCACTAAGAAATACCAGAAGGAACTACACCACCTACTCAAGAAACTCCCTGTTGCAGCACAGAAACAAATCAAGACAGACACACTACCAGAACCCCGATGAGGGATATTCTATTTACTACTGAAAATCCATAAAACTGAAAACCCCAGACACCCCATCATCTTAGGCATTGGCATTCTTACAGCACACCTATCTGGATATGTGGACTCTCTCCTCAGACTTTGTGCTATCAACACATCTAGCTATCTTCAAATCACCATGGACTTCCTGAGAGAAATTCAGTCCATTGGTGAGCTTCCAGAAAACACAATCCTGGCCACTATAGACATAGAAGCTCTTTACACCAACATCCCACAGCAAAGACGGATCACAAGCCATAGGAAAACTAGTCCAGATGATGGCACAATACACATCTTGACTGAACTTTGTGACTTGGTACTCACCCGCAACCATTCCAGATTCAAAAATAATTTATACCTTCAAGTCAGCGGTACTGTTATGGGTACCCATATCACACCACAATATGCCAGCATTTTTACGGCCGACTTAGAACAATGCTTCCTCTAGTCTCGCCCCAAGTGCCTCTACTTATGTTATGCTGATTACATCTTCATCATCTGGACCCACAGAAAGGATGCCCTTGAAGATTTCCACAAAGATTTCAACAAATTCCACCCCACAATCACCTCAGCCTGCAACACTCCACAGAAGAGATCCACTTTCTGGACACTACGTACAAATCAGTGATGAACTCATGTAACGCACCCATGGCCAGAGCTTGCAGGCAGCTCTGGCCAGAGAAGGGCATGCGTGGGGACGCAGCAAGGAGCAGGGGCGTCGCTGGTGCCAGGCACACGGGGCACATGCCCCAAATCCCGGAGCCAGTGCCCCGAGTCTGGCGGGCCCTGCCTCTCTCGGTCTCCGGCCCAATTGGGCCGGAGATCCAGGGCCCAGCCGCCCGCGGCCGCAGCAGCCTTGTCCCCAGGCAGGGATCTGGGGCTCAGCTGCTCGCAGCTGCTCCTGGCCCCATCCCTGGCCAGGGGCATGGCCTGCGGTCAGGGGGCGTGGCCCGGGCCAGTGTTCTGGGTGCTTCCCCAGGGCAGCGATGCCCCTGTCAAGGAGAGCCCCTTTGCCCCAGGGGCACCTGTTCCAAAACCCCCAGAGTGACCACACCCACTGAGATAGCACAGGGATTATGGGAATGGGGAAGGTTTATTTACAGAGATGCAAAGGGGAAACCAACAGAGGAGATGGGGCAGCAGTAACACAGAGTAAAGCTAACACAGGGCCCTGCAAGGCCCAACAACAGAGCAGGCTGGAGGCAGACGTGAACTCTGTATCTGCACCATGAGTTCAGGAGTCCCAGCACAGTTCCAGTCCAGTGTTCAGTCCAGCAACCCCTAGTCTTTGGCACCAGCACTTTCCCAGCAAAAAAACCCTCTGATGCCTCTTCTGCCATTCTCTGCGAACCCAGAGCGACGCCCTCCCCACATAACTAACTACAACCTCCCCCCTGAGTCCCAGGTCCTGTACTCACAGCCCCACGGCTCCAGATGGCCAGTCACTGGATCCCGCTCTGTCCTTGGGCGACTCTCCCTAGCACGGTGTCCTTCTGTGGGTGCTGGCCTGGCTTCCCAGGTCAGCCGCTCTGTCTTCTCTGGCTTCAGGCAGGGCCTCCTCTGCTGCTTCCTTCTCAGAGCCTCTGGCTGCAGCCCCCCTCCTCAGCTCCAAACCTTCCTCCCTCAACAATCAGTCCCTCTCCCACAGGGCAAAGATTTAAAGGAACCATGCTTCTTAAGACCCCAAGGGGGTTACACACATAAATACCACCCTATACCAAAAACCTATTGATTACTATAATTACCTAGATCCCTCAAGCTTCCATACAGGACACACAACTCCATCTGTTATCTACAGCCAAGCCCTAAGATATAACCATATTTTCTCCAGTCCCTCAGACAGAGACAGACACCTTCACAATCTCTATCAACCCTTCTTAAAACTACAGTACCTACTTAGCAAAGAGAAGAAACAGATTGACAGGGCCAGATGGGTACCCAGAAGTCAACTACTACAGGAGAAACTCAAGAAAGAAAACAACAGAAAACCACTGGTCATCACCTACAACCCCCAAGTCAGACATCATCCAGGATCTACAGTCTGTTCTACAAGACAATCCTTCACTCTCTCTGGCCTTGGGAAGCAGATCTCTCCTTGCTTACAGACAGCCCCTTAACCTTAAGCAGATACTCACCAGCAACTATAGATCTAACAATGGAAACATTAAAGTATTCATGTATTCCTGCAACAAACCCTGTTGCCAACTTTGCCCACATATCTGCACAAAAGAGACCATCAGAGGACCTAATGAAGCCAGCTGCTCCATCAAGAGCCCATTCACCTGCTCATCCACCAGTGTGATTTATGCCATCATGGGCCAGAAATGCTTGTCCGCCTTATACACTGGACAAACACAGTACAGTCTCTGCAAAAAAGCAAAAATGCACACAAATCTGTTGTCAGAAATAACAATATTCAAAAAAACAATAGGGGAACACATCAATCTTCTTGAACACTCCATTAATCACCTATTAATAGCCATACTTAGGCAAATGGATAACAAATCACCACTTCAAAGAGAAACTGCAGAATTGGAATTCATGTGCAGATTCGACACCATCAATTTACAGTTAAATGGGGACTATGGGTTTTTTCCCATTACAACAAGGAGTTTTGCTTTTCTTTTTCCCTCACCTCCCTCTAATATGCTGTTCTCCATTGTTTGAATCTAAGCAACTGCATTGATGTGCTGTAACAGTGTGACCCGATCCCATGACTTACACTTACCTGCATTTATTTTCCTTCCATTCATCTGTACTTCTCCATCTTCATGCATTTGATGAAGTGGGATTTTCTCCCACAAAAGCTCATGTGATAAATAGATTTATTAGTCTTTAAAAGTGCCACTAGGCTCCTTGTTTGTTTTGTAGGAAGATTATGTGTCAGAAGGAAGACGCCTAATTCAGCCCAACCATTTTGTACTTCCTTTACTGCAACAGGACAGTCTAAATAGTTTCATGTCTATCTTTTATACATTAAAAATCTCATCAAAAGGGAAACAAGAAGAATCTACTTGTCACCATATGTACTCAAGCTGCTGCTCCACAGATACCAGAAGCAGAATTATTTTTGTATTAGTGGCTCCTTCAGGATGATACAGTAGTAATAATCATTCATTCTCTGTTCACAGCATAGCTTAGAACTATATACAGGCTAATTACTAACCCATGCACTAGGCACAGTTTGTTGTTCTCAGTCAAGACTAGGACAGGAATGTTGCAAGTCAATTTCCGGGTTTATGTTAAGTCTATTTGGCAGTACTTTTTAAAACAAGTCACTACAATGGTACAAAAAAACCCTTAAAAAATCCTTTTGCTATGTAGCTTCAGATACTGTTAATTCAGATGGTGACTTAATATTCTGTGGGTTGGTTGTTTGCTTTTAACTGTTGATATATTTAATCTATAAAGTGACTTATACAGGCTTGTGCAACTTGTTTTCTTCTTTAAAGAAGTCCTAAAAGGAGTTCACTCAGCCTTCATCTCCCAAAAAGTTTTATTCTGCTTTTCTTTTCTTCCAGTCCTTGTCTGCACTGGTGTTTATGCTTGGAAGACTTTGCCACTCATGGGTGCAAACAACACATCCTTGAGTGACATAAGTTTTGTCAGCATAAGGGCTTGTGTAGCACTGTTATGTTGATGTGAGAGAGCTCTCCCCCTAACTTGATAAAAGCACCTGAATGTACCTATGTCAGCAGGAGAGCATCTCCCACCAAGATTGCATCTGATGAAGTGGGTTGGAACTCATGAAAGCTTTCGCTTGAAGAAATTTGTTAGTCTACAAGGTGCTACAGCACTCTTGTTGTTCTTGCTGTACACAGACTAACACAGCTACCCATCTGAAAAAATTCCCGCCAACATAGCACTGTGCATAAAAGTGCTTATGATGATAAAACTTATGTCACTCGGGCAGGGGTTAAAGTAGGCCAGACCACACAGGAACAACATTCCAGGGCCCACTATTTTTAGAGGTTAGATAGATAGATAGATAGAATCATAGGGTTGGAAGGGACCTCATGAGATCATCAAGTCCAACAGCATTCCGGGGCCCCTAAAAAATAGAAAATGGAGCCAGAACATTGTGTTCTGGGGCCTACCATTTAAAAATAGCAGACCCTGTAATGCAGTGTGCTGGCTACATTTTCCAGTTTTAGGGTCCCTGATGCTGAACCTCTAAAAATAGCAGGCCCCAGAATGCCATTCCTGTGCATTCCTGGAGGCAGGGAGCTTCTCTCACCTCAGCTGAGGCTCAGGCTGGAGCCTCAGCCAGGCCAGGGCCACTCCACAGTACATGGTGGTCAGGTAAGGGAGCCCCGGGGGAGGGGACGGGGGCTTGGGCAGTGTTCTCCCCATGGCTTGAAATTAGGGGGGGTGTTGGAGGAGGTTTGGGGGGTGCTCACTAGTTTGGTATAATACTATTACTAGCTGACAACGGGGGGTGTTGGGAAATTCAAGGGGAGTGTAGGGAGGATTTAGGGAAATCCTTGATTCAGGGACAGGTGAGCCAGTCTTACAGGGAAACGGTGTGGGGGAGGGGGTCAGCCTGGGGCAGTGGGGGAAGACAGTGCAGCACAATGGGGGTTGGGGGAGTATTGGGGTACCAGTGATGAGACAGGGGCCAGGGGCAGTAGCTGGGGTGGGGGATAGGTGTGCGGGGGGGCAGTAGCTGGGGGGGTCGGCATTGGGGGGTAGTAGCTGGGGTGGGAGGTAGGCGCATGGAGAGCAGTAGCTTAGGTGGAGGGCAGACAGTTGGGGGTTAGTAATTAGGGTGTGTGAGAAGGGCCCACACCAGTGTGAGGGGGGCCCAGACCAGCATGAGGGGGACCCACCAATTTAGGAGGTTTCTGGGATCCGCCAAATTATACTTTAACCCCTGCACTTGAGGGGTGTTTCTTTCACATTCCTGAGTGACAAAAGCTTTGCTAGCATCAGTGCTAGTGTAGACAACTTGTTGTAAAACCCAAGAATATCAATCAAGTTTTGGATTTTATTTGTTTTGGATGACTTGTTGGATGATTCAAAAATACATATTGGAGATTATTTTCAGCTTGCAAGTGAAAAGTCTGTGTTGAATCTTTAGCAAAGAGAGATTTTTTTTTCAAATTTTAGTTAAGAATTGACGATAAGTAAAATTTCAGCTTTGTTAATTAAAATGCCACCCCTTTCCATTAATCAAGTTCAACACTTGTTTTGGTACTTGTGAATTTTAATCAGACTATCTTTAAAAATTTTACTGCATGGTTTCTCAAACCGTAGCATGTGGGTAGGTTGCACAGTAGTTAGCCCCTTTCATGAACATTACATTCAAAAGCAAATTTGATTAAGGAGGTCTAAAAGCTTTGTTTCATCATTCAATTATGGCACACAAACATTGAACATAGAGCTCAAGTACAATAGTAATACTTAAAAGAAAATTTTCAGATCTTCTTTTACTCATACATTATCAGCCAAAGCAACTGCTTGATATGATTGCTGTTACCCATCATTTTCTCTTCTACTCATCTGCTTTTGCAATCATCACTCATTACATTACATCCCAAATATGGGCTCAATTCTGGAAGGCCTTTGATAAATATTCTTTATCCATGGTGTGAAGTCAATGGAACTAATTGTTTAAATTAGGGTTTACAGCACAGAGCCCTTGCTTTTAAACTCTTTGGGTCTTTTATTAGTCTGTTATGTAACATACCATATTTATGATGCTGCATAAATAAAATCAATGACCAAATAATTTACAGAAAATAGTTGCTTGGCATATATAGCCTCCTTTTGTCCTTGCAGAAAGTCCATGAGCAGAGAAAGATTTCTTCAGATTTACTCAATTGGTTTTTGTGGTTTCTTTTACTCTTTATGAATTAATCATGAGTAGTTAGATTGAAGTATTTATTACTCACTGCTGGAAATCTGAGCTGCTTTGGTTAGTTGTGAGCAGACATAATTCACATGACACTGCTTCTTTTCACTGACTGCAAGCCCTAGTGAGGAAAGCACTTAAGAGCATACAGAAATCCATCTCTGTTCAAAAAGCACTTAACATGGGTTTAATTTAGGCATGGGGTAAAGCCCACTGACTTTCAGTGGGACTTAAGCACATGCTTAAATTCTTGCTCACACAGGGATGCATTTCTGAATCTTGGCCTGGAGGATTTTGACGGTTATAATAAGGGGCAGGTCTTTAGAGCTTCTATTTAGAGAGAAATAATAGAAGGGGGGATTTTGGAAAATCTGAAGGTGCAAGGCAACTTAGATGAAAGTAATTCTGAAATAACAGATCTCATTCGAAGGAAAAGAAAGGATGAGATCAACAGAATAAGGACAATGGGCTTCAAAAAAGCAGACTTTAACAGAGAACTGGTAGGTAAAGTCTTATGGAAAGAAAAATCTAAAGGAGTTCAGGGGAGCTGGCAGTTTCTCAAAGGAGACAGTATTTTAGGCATAACTGCAGACTATCCCAATGCAAAGGAAAGCTAGGAAGACTAGTAAGAGGCCAATATGGCTCCATCAGGACTCTTTCACAACCTGGAAACTGAAAAGAAATCCTACAAAAAGTGGGAATGTGGACAGATTGCTTAGGAGAAGGACAAAAGAATAGCACAAGCACATCGGAATAAAAATCTGAAAGGCTAACACATAATATGAGTAACAATGAGCATGGGACACAAAAAGACAATAAAGAGGAACTTCAAATACTTTAGGAGCAAGAGAAGGATGAAGGAAAGTTCAGGTCCTCTGTTTAATTGGGAAGGAGAGCTGCTAACTGATGACATCCAAAAGGCTGAAGTCCTTATTACTACTTTTGCTTCAGTTTTCATTAAAAAAGTTAATGGTAACCAGATGCTCATCCCAATTAAAGGAGGAGATGTAAGCCAAAAATAGGAAAAGAGCAGGTTATTCAATATTTAAATAAGTTAGATGTATTTCAGTTGACAGGTCCTGATGCAATTCATTTTAGGATACTTACGGAACTAGTTGAAACAATTCCAGAACTGTTAGCAATTATCTTTGAGAACTCATGGATGACTGGTGACATCCCAATGGAATGGAGAAGGGTAAACATAGCACCTATCTTTTGAAAGGGGAACAAAGAAGACCTGCAGAATTAGAAACCAGTCATCTTAATTTCAGTACCTGGAAAGATAGTAGAACAAATTATTGAACAATTTGTGAGCACCTTAAGGATAATAGGATTACAGTAGAACCTCAGAGTTATGAACACCTTAGGAAGGTTGTTCATAACTCTGAAATGTTCTTAACTCTGAATAAAACTTTATGGTTGTTCTTCCAGAAGTTTACATCTGAACATTGACCTAATACAGTTTTGAAACTTTGCTATGCAGAGGAAAAATGCTGCTTTTAGCCATCTTAATTTAAATGAAACAAGCACAGAAATAGTTTCCGTACCTTCCATTTATTTTTAGTAGTTTACATTTAATACAGTACGACATTTCAATTTTAAGTAATTTCTGTTGCTTCTTTTTTAGTGTTCATTATCCACGAAAAATAATACTAGCAAAAAAGCCCAGCAATATAAATGCGATTAACATAGCCCTAAAATAATTGCTGAAGCAAAACTTGTGGGCACTAGTCTTTATAATGACAATTAATAAAAGGGGGGTGGGGATATCTAAACTTAACTTTGCTGCTGAAGTACCATAGGATAGGCTATGTGGACTTGCAAAAAACCCCCCACCTTTAATGGTACATTGCTTGAGTTAGCATATTTTTTTGGTGCGAAACTCTGGAGCTCTTGAAGCATTATTAGGTTCATCTGTGTGGCTTTAGGCTTTTATTGAAGCTACTGATGACAGGTAGCAAAGCACTTTTCTGCTTTTATGTGTGGGATTTTCTTGGCATTCTCTTCTGGCACACCGGCCCTCTCCTCCAACCTTGAGTAGTGTGTCTGGGCTGGAGGTAGGAAATGGACTGGCTTAACAGGGGAGCCCCAGCTGCTGCTACTGCCAAGGGAATGCTACATGTTGAGCTCCCACTCTACCCCCGCCCTCACATTCTTTGCCCTATCCAATTCTCTTTTCCCACCCCATTGTCCCATGCCCCATCCTCCTGCCCCACTCCCCTATCCCCTTCTGTGCCCTCTGCCCTATCTCATCCTGATTACTTCCTCACTGCTCCACCCTTTGCCATGGCCCACTACAGGCACAACATTGTACAGGAAACAGGATGGTGACCATACTGGTTGCCCAGCATTCATAGAAAGGGAAAATGACTGGCACTAGGATTCAGGAAGAACTGTCCAACTGCAAAGGCAAATAAACCAGAAGTGAACCCTCCTTTCATATAGCAGGAGAAGTAGCTTTATTCCAACCCCTCTGGGGCCTGGGTTGTAGGAAGAAAGGTGGAGCAAGCTAGAAATGTGTTAGGGAAAATGGGCAGAATGGGAATGACAGAGACCTCTCCATAACAACAGACTGAGCAGAGCAACTCCTAGGCAGCTTGGTGCTCACAGAAATCAGGGAAAAAGAAGGGATCAGTGGCATGTGACCCTGTGCCCCCCCGCACACCTTGCCTGTGTTTGTAGGGCAGTGCCCGCCACAAAGTATGTCCTTGTGTGTGACTGACAGGTCATTTCATAACTCTGATGTTTATATATCATAGGTCCTACTGCATAGAAATATTTAGCATGGATTTCTCATGAACAAGTCATGCCAAACGCACAAGCTTTCCTTCTTTGGTAGAGTTATTGGCCTTGTGGCTAGGGAGGAAGAAGTAGACATGACATATCTTGATTTCTGTAAGGCTTTTGACATAAACCCACATGACATTCTCATAAGCAAAGTAGGAAGATGTAGTCTTGATTAAATTACTATAAGGGGGTGCTCAATTGGTTGTAAAAGCATATGCAAATACTAGTTTTCAATGAGTCGCTGTCAGACTGGGAGGGCCTATCCAGTAAGTCCTATAGGGATTACTTCCAAGTTCAGTACTATTAAAGTATTTTCGTTAATAACTTGGCTGATGAAGGAGACATCATGCTTATAAAATTGTGAATGACATCAAACTGGGGTGAATTGCAAGCACTTTGGAGGACAGGATTAGAATTCAAAATGCCCCTGTCAAATTAGATAATTCATCATAAATTAACAAGATGAAATTCAATAAGGACTAGTACCGAGTACTACTCTTAGGAATGAAAAATTAAATAAAAAATTATATTGAGGAATAACTGGTGAGGGGGTGGTATTCCTGCTGAAAAGGAGCTGTGCATTATGAGGAATCATAAATTGAATCTGAGTCAACAATGTGATGCAGTTTCTAAAAGGGTTAATGCTATTTTGGGGTGTGTTATCAGGTGTAGCATATGTATGACATGGGAAGTATTGTCTATTTGGCACCAGTGAGTCTCAGCAGGAGTATTTTGTCCAATTCTGGGTGCCACAGTTTGGCAAAGATGTAAACAAATTGGATGGGGTGCAGGGGAGAGCAACAAAGCTGATAAAAATGTTTTGTAAACCTGACCTATGAGGAGAGGTTTAAAAAAAACTAAGCATGTTTAGTCTTGAGAAAAGAGGACTAAGGAGAGACCTAGATACAGTCTTTAAATATGTTAAGGGTTGTTGTAAAGGGGACAGTGATCAATTGTTCTGCACATCCCCTGAGGGAAGGACTAGAAATAATAGGCTCAGTCTGCAGCAAGGGAGGCTAGAGTTAGCTATTGGATTAGAAAAAGCTTTCTCACAATAAGTGTAGTTAAGCTGTGGAATGGGTTTCCAAAGGAGGTCATAGAATCTTTTTAAAACAAATTCTACAAACACCTGTCAGGCCTGATCTAGGTTCACTTGGTCCTGTCTCAGCACAGAGCGCTGACACTGATGACCTCTCAAAGCCGCTCCTAGCTCCACAATTCTATGGTTCTATGATAGCCAAAGGCATCATATTCTAAGCTGTGGTGTAATTATGTATGACCCAGGAATCTCTTGATGCCAACTTGAGTTCCCTGGGACCATTATATGCATAACTAGGGTAATCATACATCCCATTTTGGCTAGGACAGTCCCTTTTTTAAACCTTGATCTGATTTTTTTTGACGAAAGATGACATTTGCTCCATTTAATGGGGCAAATAGCCACTTTTGGCAAAAAGTGGGGTGTGGAGGAACCTGCAAATGGGTGAGGCAGGACTCAGGTGAGGACAAGGCAGTATTTCAACTGCACAAGCCACATGAGGGATCTCTTTTTCCTGTTGGGAAATATAATCACCCTATATATAAAAATTCACTAAAGGATGACATGAGGTCTCTACTGAGAAACAATAATACATTGATCATCATAACTATTGTGCAATGGATATAAGGATTAAATTTAAGAAGTTATGTACCTTTATTGGAAATTATGATCTTAATGTCTGTGAGTTAAAGCACAAAGCAGATGACAAATATGTTCCTTGCAGACATGAAGGAGGCAATGATCTCTCTGTCTGGTTTTATGCAAATTGAGTATTGTGTACTTCAGAATGGATATCTATTAACATACTAAACTACCACCTAATCAAGATTAAGAAATTAACAAAAGATTGCAACATTTACAGGAAGGAACACACAGCAGTAGGGTGTCCAGTTTATGAATAAGGATCAAAGAATTATTTTGTTATATCTGGGGTTGTAAAGGGACACCCAGGTATCTTTCACCTAAGAAATAAATTTACAGTGTGGGTCCTTCACAAATGGAAGATCACATCCAAGTCTAGCAGTAATAAGTTTAAAGGGCTGTGGGAAAGATTTAGCTTTTATGACATGATAACCTACTAGTTAAATTTAGTGTCTAGTATGCATCTTTTGGTTCTATTTTATATGTAACCCTTTGTTTACAATATTTCTGCTTCCCGTTATTCGAATCTCTTTTTCCTTGTTCAAAAAGCAGATTTGTTTATAGAGAAAACAAGTATAAGTGCTTTGTGCTAAGCAGAACTGAGTTCTACAGAGTAACTGGTAAGCAGTAGCATACAGTTCCTTTGAGAACAGGGGATCTGGGAATTCTGTGAATGCTCAGTGGATCAGGCGTTGGGCACTCCAGGGAGACGGTTGGAGGACTCCAGAGTTCGGTCGTTAATCTGTAAAGAGACAATGGGACCTACTGAGGCCTGAAAGGCTGTGCTTGTGTGGCTAGAGACTGGAGGCATTGGGGAACTGACCTGCAATATGGCAATGTGAAGAACATAGGGCAGCCTCTGATCAGCAAACCCAAGGATGGGTGCAGTAGTGAACTTTTGTTTCAAATACTCTTGGCCAGCTGCATAACATCTACTCTCAAGTGGGTATTCTTTATTCTAGCTATTTCTTTTAAGAGCATCATTGAGTATTCAAAGGTTTCACAATAAAAGAGTATCTCTCCACATATTTTTGATAATAACCAGCAAATCATAAGAATCTACAATATTCTCTGAAAATAGCGTGAACTGTGCAAGTAATATAATATCAGTTTTCTATTTATCAGGACAGATCCTATCTTGAGAAATGATATGACAAAGATATTTCACGGAAGTCTGAAATAGTTTACACTTTGAAGGTGCACGTTTTTAAACCATATGCCTAAAATCTTATGAGAATTCCTAGGACATGAGCCTCATATTCTTCCAGAGTGGCTGAAAAGATGATTAAATCATCCAACAATGCTACAATTTCTGTGAGAGTCATACCAGACTGTGGTGAAGCACAGGGAGATTGAGCTTACACCCTTGGTGCCTCTGACAACCCCAGCCTAGTAGCATGGGTTGAGTTAAAGTGGGCCACCAGGGCCCCATATGACCAGGGAGGAGGATAGAAGCCCTGCTACCCGGTTTGCCTCCTGGTCAAGAAAGGGTGAGTAGCCCAAAGCCTCAGGGCTGAGTGGTCCTAGTTTGGGCAGGTTTAGGTTTGCATTTGTACCCTGTATATAAATGAGCACAGGTAATTGCACCAGGTGAAGCCTGCTTGTGCAGTTATTGCAGAGGGGTGAGACTCAGCCTGGAAGGGCAGGGGGCTTGTGGCAATCTGCCACACAGGCATCATACAATCTATCATTTCCTGGAAGCTAGCTGGAACATTAGTTGCACCCTGAGGCATTATTTTGAATTGCCAGTTACAAAATGGTGTAATGAAGGCTATCTTTGGACAGTCAGTGGGCTCTACTAGAAAATGACAGTATCCACTTGTCAGATCCAGTACAAAAAAAAATTTAGATCCTGCCAAATAGGCAAAGGTTTCTTCTAACCTGAGTAATGGATAGGTACCCTTATGGGTAATGGAATTTTCTGTAATCCATCACCATCCTAAAACACCACAAGAGATGCATCAGAACTAGATTTCCTCAATCACTTCAAGTGCCCCCTACTCACATAGATGCTGACATAGATCTTCAAAATCTGAGAGCAAAAATCCTTCTAATTCTTTCTTTAAAAGGCACATTATTTGTGAGATACATTTGATGTGTCTCTCTTGAAATTTATCCAGTCACGAACAGGAAAAGCCTTAAAAGTTTCCTTTCAGATAGGCTCAGAAATCTTTTTCCTCTCAACACCTAAGGATAAGTTTTAGTTCATTCATTTGATAATGAAATCCTATTTAGGAATTCAGGACCCCATTTCTTTTTATAGTGTTCTACAAGATGTTTGAGCACATTTGTGCCTTAATTCTGTGTCTTAATTCAAATATTTGCTTGGACAAACCAATATTAGTACCTCACATTGCTTGTTAGGCTGTGTTCTCACACAGCCAGTTGTTTCGATATGGTTGTTTCGCAACAACCGTATATCGAAATAATGCTTATTTCGAAACAACTTATTTCGAATTAACAAAATGTTAATTCGAAATAAGGAAAAAAGGCGGAAACGAAATAGCAGGTTCATACTATGAAGTTGCTATTTCACTTCCGCAGGGGGCTGCAGGCACCGGTGGGGTTCAG
>ML681992.1:7247411-7336072 GCA_007922195.1 Podocnemis expansa
AGGGTGCTGAGGGGGCATGCCTTGAACTGTTGTTTTGGAACATCTTGTTCTGAAACAACACGTTCAGACGGTGTTGTTTCGAAACAACCGTGGCGAAACAACGTTGTTTCGCCCACGGACTAGGTTTAACTTGTTTCGAAACAACCGTGCGTCGTGTGAACAGCCTAAATCTTATTTCGAAACAACCTCTGTTGTTTCGAAATAAGAGGGCTGTGTGAACACAGCCTTAGTCCCACAGATGAACTTCGGGAATTATATCTTCAGAGATATATATCCTAGACATGGAACCACTTGCCCTCCAGCTCTTTCTCTCTGTAGTATATTATCAATAAACTGTAACTTTCAATAAGATAAATTAGGGGTGGCCAAACTTATGGAACTCAAGAGCCACACAAGTTGATTATTAAACCTTCGAGAGCTGCACTGAGGCATATAGCCATATATTTTTACCTACTCCAAAATTACAAAGTTTAGAATTGATTGTATACTCTAGTATTATTGTAAAAAGAAGGCAGATATTGATCCTACTAATGTCAGATTTAAATAATCACTTAAGGTTACCATGAAAACTAAGCCTATACAGTAAAACTTAGCTGTCACTCAATGCAGAACACTGCAGGCTAGTGGTGAGTTTTTAAAATCTGGGTATTAAGCATGCCGTTGCTTCTCCCCGCTGTCCCCGACCATGCTGCCACTGCTTCCTACCGTCCCAATCCCTCCCCCAAAGGGCCCTCTTACCTGGTCACTGGGGCTTGCTCCCCTTGCTTTGAGCCCTGCTTGGGTTGAGCATACAATATGGTTGCTCCAGCTGATAGGCACAGGCTGGGACTCCCTCCCAAGCATGCTCAGGGCGGGAGATTTAAAACTCCTAGTCTGGGGTTTCTTTCCTCTCTCTGACCTGCATATAAGCCGAGTGCTCTTTTTAAAAGTGATTTTCAGGCACAAAAAAACTTGGCTTATACACGAGTATCTATGGTAATCTTTATATTAATCAAAAACAAAGCCTGGCAGATCTTTGCACTTGAGAAATCAATTCAAGAAATTGATTTGCTGATGTTCTTCTGCAAGCTGCACTTTTTCATTCAAGAGCCGCATGCAGCACCCTAGCCGCAGTTTGGCCAGGCCTGAGATAAATGCTCATTACAGAAAATTTTGCAGCAAGTCACACATATCTGTTAGGCAGATATTCTTTACCCTATCTAGGTAAACCCAGTCATGACAAGCAGACCCCCACTAGCTGCTGAATAGCCTCCCTGACATCCATTTGGGTCGAGTCTGTCTCCTGAACCTATTGACTAGCAGCTTTGCCTTGAGAGATTTTAGTTTATTTTCTTCCTGGCTCAAACTTGTTCTGTTGATGCTAGGATTTTGTGTTATGGGAATTCTCACAATCATTTTGAAAATCTCCTATTTGCCCACAGTTAAAACATAAAGGATTTCTTTTGTTAAATTTCGGTATTGCTTGTTTATTAAATTATTTGGGTCTGTGAGGAGCGAACAGTGTATCTGAAGTGACCATACCTCTGACCACAAACCTCTTTCCAGATTTTCTTCCACAGTCAGTCACATGCCTAATAGAAGACATCTGGAGATATGGGAAGTGACTTGAGTTTTGTCTGAGTTATTGTTGTTAGGTAGATGCACAATGATCATTACCCATCCATCACTACATCTGACAAAGTGGGTTGCAGCACGTGAAAGCTTATGCCTGAAGAAATTCATTAGTCTTTAAGGTGCCACAGGTTTCTTGTTGTTTGTACTCACCCAATAGTTTCTGGAATTGTATGCGGAAGTTTTGGGCCTAATCAATAGGTTCCAGGTAGGTGAATTAATAGACTCTATTGAGAGCAGGGCAATCATGGCAGCTGTTTACTAGAGACAATGTGACTTCAGTGGGTTGGGAGAAGAAATCCATCTATATGAGAAAAAAGTATGTTGTTTTCCCCTAACTCTGAAGCATTTTCCAGCAGGTTGATGCTTTGTTAACTTTCAAACAGAGAAGCATGAGGAGGCCTGGTTGTAGAATGAGAGGGAGAATTACTTTCTTTCATTTTAATTGTATACTTTGACTATTGTTTGATTTTAGCCAAATTGTTTTAGTGAAATGATTTTAATGAGTATGGCTCACTGCATCTTTTCTTATTTAAATGGCATGGTAAAAAAAGAGTCATTTATATTTCATTATTTGCATTTTTGTATTTTTTTAATAACATAGTGATTTACACAATTAATACTGATTAGTTGGCTAATTAATTAGGTGCCTAGCTAATTGAGTGATTCTGTAGTCCAGCACAGAAGGACTAAGAATCTGTGTGAGTTCTAATTAGAGATCTCTGTAAGCAAAAGGTAGGAAAATATTACAGGATTTTGGACAAAGAGAACTGGACAGAGTGGATGAACAAAGACTTTAATTAAGAATCAGGTGAATTCACCCTAACCTTCTGGAATTCTGAGCTACTTCTCGATGTATTTCTGTGCGAACAAACCTGTCTAGATTTTATGTATATATCTACACCTAAAGATAATGTATGTGGATTATGAAGTAGCATTATTTAATAGAAATTAAGCTATTATCATCTTTATCATTAGAAAATTTTGTGAAGTTGGTACTTAAGAATTAAAGTTCATTTTCCTTCTTCCTTCTTGGATGTGGATGTGGGAAGAGGGACCTTATGTGAAAATCCTCAATGAATGAATTCTGGGTCTCCATGTGCTTTTCTATACATATTGTGGTGAAGCATTGGGAGAGAGCTGGTAAAATCAATTGTAGCTAACCCAAAGATGACACTTTCAGTTGCTCTTTCAGGTTTTTGTCCCTCTCAGACTCTCCCCATTTTCTCTTCCCACAGGACTCTCGCTACTTTTGCTATACACAGACTAACACAGCTACCCTCTGGAAAATTTTCCCATTTTCTGTGCTTTCTTTCTCAACTCACCTCTACCTTCTCACCCTGGTCACAATATTTATTCGAACCCTCTGCCCTCCTGGTGCTAGTTTCTGAGCAAACTTAATTAGGCTTTGTTTTAGGTGTGGTCTCTTAGCTGTCTCTTACTATTGTCTTAAATAGAGGAATTCATTCACGCATCCATTTGTTTTACCCAGCTTATAACACTGTCCTACCACTGTCTCTTAAAATTATCTTTATACTAACTGATCCAGTTCACGTATAAACTATTTTCCATCTCATTGAACTCACTTGAATTACTTCTATAACTATGATGACTCTTTTTCCTTTTCAAGTAGTAATGGTATCCTCCTTTCACTTGTCCTTCATCCTACCTAACATTTTAATTCTTCTTGTTCCTTTCAATGACTTTATGCACTCCTACCTTCTGATCTTCTGCTTTGCCTCTGTTTCTTTCTATATAAAATTTCTACTTATGAGACTAACCAGCCTATCTGTTACTAACTGCCCTCATTCTCAAAACATTTCCACTTGGATCAGTCTCTTGCCAGTTAGGCTATGTCCACACGTACATGCTTATTTTGATTTAAGTTAAATCAAAATAAGTTAATTTGAAATAAAATACTTAATCTGAATTAACTTAAATTGAAATAAGCAAAAACCTCAAATCAAAATAGCAAGTCCAGACACAGGACTTGCTATTTTGAATCAGGAAAGGGGCACCATGGGAGGTGTGACAACATGGCCCCCTCACTGGGCCATGCCCTCACCCAATGTATACAAAAAGGAAGGCACCCTGGGAAGGAGAAGGGCAAAAATGTTACTTCAAAATAATGGCTATTTTGAAATAACATGTCCGAACGGTGTTATTTCAAAATAACCATTTTGAAATAACAGACGATTCAAATTAAAGTAGGTTTAAACTATTTTGAAATAACGTCTCTTGTTTCAAAATGACAGAGCTTGCCTTTTCAAAACAAGAAAACATCGTGTTGACCGAAAATTTCAAAGGAGCCGCAATTCTTTTAATTTGAACTAACTTTTAGGTCGAACTCGCTGCTTTTTTTTAATTCAAACTAAAAAGTTAGTTCAAACTAAAAGAATTGTGGCTAGTTTGAACTAAAAAGTTAGTTCGAACTAAAAAAATGTGTTTCGTTCGAACTAACTTTGAACTACTTAGTTCGGACTAACCAAGTCCGAACTAAGATTTTAGTTGTAGACATAGCCTTAAAGCAGCAGTTCCCAACCTTTTCCTTTATGCAGACTACTACATCATCATTGAAAGAATTTGTGGACCACCATATAAGCAAGCCATTTAAAACATTTTTAACATAGCCTATGGCTGATGGGAGTCAAACATATATCAAGAGATATTAAAAACGCAGCTATTTTTAATGATTTATTATGCTCACTCATAAACATATTGTACATTGTCACAGCACATTTCCCTGCAGTATTATCTTCCCTGCCTCCTCCACAGACTGCCTGCAGTACGCCCATGGAGCACGAGTGGTCCACGGACCACAGGCTGAGAGCCACTGCCTTAGAGACTAACAAATTTATTCATCACGTGAACTTTCATGGGAGGTGATGTCTGAAGTGGGATTCTCTCCCATGAAAGCTCATGCGATAAATAAATTTGTTGGTCTTTAAAAGTGCCACCAGACTCCTTGTTTGTTTCGCTGGACTAGACTAACACAGCTACCCCTTTGAAAGAGGACAAAAGAAACAGTCAAATACTAAACAAAACTTTTGCATCTGGCATCCTAGGCTAGATTCTTGCTAGAATCCTTGCTTGATCCCAGGGCCATAGAGGGCAGGGCAACCAGGGCTTTGCGCTGGAGCAGCTTCATTTCACTGCTCAATCAAAGGGTTCATTCTGTACTGCTTGCTCCAGGTGCCACTTGTTCTAAGGGTGTGTTCCACTCTGGATGCACCTGGGCGCCAAAATTCCTAGTTCCCACGCTGCTTGATTCGCACCAAAATGGATCGCCAATGGGAGTGAATTCTAAAAGGAGTTGTAATCTTTGTTGCCAGCCTTTGGCTGAGAACTGCTTACTGTCAGAACCCATCTTAACTGCTTTGATCCATAGGATGAGAGTTAGTTTCTCAGAGGAGTTGGCCCTGATGGTTCAGGACTTTAAATATCATCAGCATCTTGAATTGCACCTCAAAGCAAAAAGAGAGCCAGAGCAGACTGATCTTGAGTGTTAACTGTTCACACCAGGCAGTGTTGCTTAGCAGGGGGTTTTGTGCCAATAAACAACATGCTGTTGCTGCAAGGCCTGTCCTGCTGCTTTGCAGCTTGAAGCTGTCTCTTGTCTCCTACCCCTTCAAACTGTGACCAAGATACATTGAAACAATGTCTTTACCCGAGACTGCAGACAACCTGAAACAACAACTCTGTGTGGCATGCTCTATCCTATACATCACAAAGGATGAAAATCTAAACCTGAAGGTGTTGATGTACATGGCAACATTCTTAACTGTTTCACTCCTGGAAACATACAGCTTGTGTCCACAATCCCAATCTATTTCCCACACTGATACCAAAAAGTCTCATCCTCCTCTTCAACTCACCTCACATGCTGGATTAGGAAACTGTTGACACACTACCATTTGGTTATGTGATTGATCACAGAAGAGAAGCAGAGATGTGTAGTGATTTTCTGATTTTTAAACTGTACTTTGTACAATTTTCAAATCAACTGCACTACCTAAAAATGATCCAGTGAAGACTCTCGATAACCAAGATGGGGATTCTATATTTTTAAATGTCACAGTAGGTAACAACAAGAGATCAGGGTGATGGACTCCAGCCAAGGGGACAAGACAGTGAACTAAAACAGGTTTTAATAATGTCCAAGACACATAGGATTAAATACGACAATTGCCATATCCAATCAGCCTAAAGTAGAGCCATTGCATCAGAAGTACTGAATAACAGGAGACTCTACGCAGAATAAAAAGATAGCTGCAAAAAGAATCTCATTGACTGAATCTTTATATTTAGTAGGAGTTTCTGGAGTATGCTTTGAGGACAGTAGGAAGTGGAATAGGTTTATTTGGAAAGAGACAATAAAATTATAGCTTGCTATGTTAGAATCAAAGCCAAAGTGATTTTGGATGTTTCCCATGTTGAGGACTGACTCGGTCTCTTTTGTGAGTTTACAGTAGTGTCAGCAGAAATGTCAACAAAGCTATCCATCAACATTCTGGCATGAAAAAGCACAGGTGCTTTCCTGCTCCAGTTATTTATAGAAAAGGCATGAGACCACTTGTGATGCAAACTCAGTGGTTTGGTTGCTACATTCCAGAAGCCATAAAACCAGTTCTTTTTTGGCTGAAGACACAGTTCAAGAATTACAGTCGGAAACACAATTGTAGTTGTCCAGCAAATAGACTCTGAATCAAGTTAAATTTACAATATAAGTACCATAGGCTCAAAAGGAAAAGGCATATAGGGAAATCTTCACATAAAACACTAGACTGGGAGAAAGATTTTAATTCAGTGACAAAGTAAAATATTAATAGTTTAAAGAAAACTGCAGGATCATTCTTAATTAGACGAGTATGATGGCTGCAGAACATTTGATGCTCCTGGAGGTAAACTAGCATGTAAACTAGCACATCTTTCATTTTACATTGTTGACAATTTATGTCGGCTCTTTGAGACAGCTTAAACTAAACCCATCTTCTTTTCAGTGTTGCCACTGACCTTCAAAGATGCTCATTATTTGTTACTTCTTCCCATTAGAGGCCATTGTTTCTATCAGTTTCTAAGTGTAAGAAAGTTCTGCAGCCAAGTATCAATGAAGTTCATCACCAGTAACAGGTTCATTTAGACCCTGGCATAGAGATATTAATTCACTGCTGCTGCCACCAGCATGATTGCTGTTGTTTGTATTGTTATAATTATTGTTTTCCCCCTGTATTTTTAGAACTATTAAGTATATCAGAGAAGATTGGAAAGCCAACAGTGAATAAAATAATTTCAGTGAGTTACCATTATGTCTTTAGTGAGTTTCTGACAAAATTGGTAGGCCTTAACATTAATCTAAACATTAGCTTTTTCTGCACCAGGAAGAATTTGTTATTTTTGTATGTAGTTCTTGTCCTGATGACAATTTTTTTAATGAAGCAAAATGATCAGCTGAGAAACTTACAGTGGATTTGAACATGTCTGTGAATAATACAGGGCCATATTTGTACCCCATGTATGTGAGGGAGTCTATCATTTTAAACTCACTGAATTCTATGTATATTCCCTTGTGGGGGAGGAGATGAGGAGGGGCAATAGGCACCTGGTCTAAATCCCACTTCTGCAAGAATACCACAGATCATGGGACCTCTGCATAGTAGTTCTCCCATCCCTTCTCTGACCATTTTAGCGTGCCTATGTAAAACCCTATCTTTGAGGGGTCCAGAAATGGAGCATAAACTAACGTTGCAAGGAGAATTGTTAATCTATACATGGAAGTTATGCAAGTTTTAGAGGGAGCATGCAGCAGACAGCATCATGTCCTCGGTCTCCTGTTTCCAGAATATCCATGAAATCTGATCAAGCCCTTACTGGATGGTGAGACAAATAGAATCAACACTTTCCCTCTGTGTCTTCTAGTTCCCCAGCCATCATGGTGTCCCAACACTGTTCTAAGAAGTTAAGCATACTGCATTAATGCTGTAACCCCTTCCATTAACAGGGGGCCTTCTTTCTCCTGGTTCTTGTTATTTTGTTCAGCCATGTGGTGAGCAGTAAAGACTCAATAATGCCACACTTCTCTTTTGCCTTTGATCTGTGAAATTCTGTACAACCATTAACTTAGCTAACACAAAACTATTACAAAATTCAATTATATATATGTGCTGGTTGTCTATCATAGGTTATCTATCTAATCTATCTCAACAAATGTTTATTTTTGAGAAGATGATACAAACATTGGTTCTTAAGGTGTTTTAATATCACAGTATAGGCTCTTTGGATGAAATCTTGGTTACAATAATGTCAATCAGAACTTTGCCATTGACTTCCACAGAGATTTCACCCATAGCTAGATTACAGCAGCTATGAGGCAGAAACTTTAAAATGAATCTATGTCAAGATAAAAACTCTCTTCAACACTCCTATCAATTTTCTGGGCATCACAATCATCTTCAAAAATGGAACCCTATCATTAACTGCATACACAAGGAACACACAGATCACCAGACTTATCCTCACAGTCAGTAACTACTTCAAACACAGCAAGAAATCTGTTAAAGGCAGGTACTCAGATACCACATAATATGCTCCAAGTAAAAGTTTGGGATATACACCTTAACACATTTAAAAATGCCTTCACCAAATAAAGATACTCCACCAGAGAAATAGATTGCATCACAGACCAGGTCCCCAAAATACTCAAAGAGAACCTGCTTCAATATTGGGGGGAAAAAAGCACACATCCCAAATTGTTGCTTATCATCCTATGCTGGAACTCACAGTGGTTATCATTAAACAATTACAGCCCATGCTCAATGGGGACCAGATCCTGAAAGAAATCTTCCTGGCCTAATCAACTGACTCTAATCAACACTCCCCCATCAGAAGTGATCTCCCCAGAAACCAGCACACCAACTCAAAGTAGCACCAGAGTCTGCCATTATAACTGGTGCAAAACCTGCAAACATCTGCACTTCTGCGATGATCATTCCCCCTTCCCTCACAATACACTTCTGAAGATTCATGGCTATAATAGCATGTGGTGTAACTCATCCATCATAAATAAATGGGCAAAAAGAGACAATAACTATGCCCTCAAATCACTTCACTAAAATAAAATAAAATAAAATAAAATAAAAATTATAGAAGTCCAAAGCACTCTATCATCTAGGGGCAAACACTTTTCACAATATGATCATCTGTTGTCTCAATCCTTGTTCTCAAAGGAAGCCTGCAACATCCTACAACACCTCCAAAGGATAAGCCTGGGAGCACAAATTCATAACTTGGCTTGATGCTAAAAATCATGGACTCAGAGGCCCTGGATTTATGGTTCATTAGAACAATCTGCAATCCACTCACTCCCCTTTGTCCCATGGCTGCAAGGGGTTAACTGCCCACTTCCACTTGAGCAGTCTCTTGCAACATGTGTGAACACTTTTGCTTAACAGTCTGTTCCAAGTGGTGTTTAGATGTGAAACCTTTGTGCCTCACCAAGACCTGAAGAACTCAGTGTCATCTCAGAAGTTTTTCTCTTTCCCCACAGTGGTAGGTCCAATAAAAGATATTACAGGGCTACAGCAACACTGCAAACAAAGGTGCAAGTTATTTGATACTGGGTTTGTGGGAAGGACTTGCTCATTAGGTTTCCTTTAAATATGCAAATTAACTTCTCTTTAACCTAATGATTGATTGCTTGTACAACAAATACTGAATTTGGAATGGGGCCATACTAGCTGACAGTCTCAGCTTGCATTTGCACACAGGTTAGTATAATAATTCTGGTCACCGTTTAATTGGGGGGGGGGGCTGAATGCTTGCTTGGTTGTTTCTGTGTTGGTGTTTTTTAAAGATCAGCTACACAGGATATGAAGAAAAGTAGCATGCGAACAAAAGGCAATTTCAAATTTCGAATTTCTGAGATTATATCAGATGCTATCATCTGCTATAATCTCTCTATGAAATTCATATTCTACTTACACTTCTAAGCAGAGAAAAAGGGAAATTGGATATTTCAGACTCTCATGACTTACAGTTGAACACACAGTTTTATGTCCCACTTGATATTTTATATAGTAGTAATCAAAGTCTGGCTTAACTGAAGTCAGTGAGACTTTAATTGGGTCCAGAATTTGGCTCCAGTGTAAAGGAACTGCATGGCTTACATTAGATGCACAGTCAAAATGACATTCTACCAATGACTTTTTTAAAATTCTAATATACTGATTGAAATTGGATGCAGAATTGATACAAAGCCTTAGGACAGATAGTTTTGAATACACAATTATATAGAATTTTAATTTTGGAATCAGTTTGACTTTTTCTCATAAAGAAGGACATTTTGAAAGAGTAGTTCCATTTTAGCTGTACAACTCCTGTTGCTTTATCGATCTGATCCCATTTTGCACAGAAGTTGATGAGAAAACTTCCACAGATTCCTCGGCCATGACACCATGCAACTAATGCACCATATACTGGTTTGAGACTTAGAGGAAATATTAAGATCATAACAATAACTTTCAATGATGTGATTTATTTACATTAAAATAATGTAAAAGTTAAAATTTTGTATTGTTCAACTAGTCGAGTCATTGTACATGCAAAGTAACAAATTTGTAGTTATGCTTTGTCATACTGAATTTGCACAGGCCAATTCTTTGCAAAGCACACAATCCAGGAAACAAGGCTCCATGAAAATCAGTGCTTTTACAGGTTTTCTTATTTATATACCAAACCTATCTTACTGAAGCTTTCTAAAGAGGAAAAAAATAGGGCAAGGCAGGATGGTTTAACTTAACAGATGATGAGTGTCACTAGAGAAACTTAAGGCTTTAAGCAGAGTTTGGCATAAACCTCAGAAGAAGCTATTACTTTACTATTATACAAAATGTAGCAACATAAAACATAACAGAATACAAATGTGTGCAATGAGCTAACCCATTCTGTAATACTTCAAGGCCTGGTCTACATTTACTGCAGCAGTCAATGGGAGATATGCAAACTACATAGAGTTGTGTCGATAGGAGGCACGGCTAGCTCCAGAGATGGACAGGGAGCACCAGCTGGCCCCTGGGTGGTTGGAGCCTGAAGGCACCTGTCCATTAGGCTGGAACGCAGGGGGCGGGACAGGAAGTATAAGAGCAGGGCCAGGGAGCTCACTTCAGCCCAGGCTGCCAAGGAGGAAGAATGGCTGCCTACCTGCTCCACTGTTCCAGCCTTCCCTCTGCACAGGGAGGGACCTCTGCCCTGGTGCTGGGAAGACTAGCCACTGGGCGCCAGGACCTAGACCCAGCACCACATGCCTGTGACATATAGGAACTTCCACTCTCTGGGGATGAAGACACCACCTCCGCAGGCTGCAACCTGGTGGAGCTCCCCCTCGCAGAAGACCAAGTGGAGTTGCCAGACCTACCTCCACTCGATGAGATGGAGGGCTTCTGCTCCTTTCCCCTGGGTGACTACCTGGAGGAACCCATGGAGGAGACTGGACAGATACCGGTGGGAGAGGGGGTAGGAAGTAGCCCAGGGAACTTGCACCCCAGACACTCAGGCAAGAGCCCCATGCCAGGCAGGGGCATCGCTGGTGCTGGGCACTCTGGGGCACGTGCCCCAAACCCCAGCACCAGTGCCCAGGCTCTCCAGCCCAATTGGGCCGGAGATCTGGGGCCCAGCCGCTGGCGGCCGCGGCAGCCCTGTCCCCGAGCTGGGGATGCGGGGCCTGGCTGCTGGCGGCCGTTCCAGCCCCATCCCCTGCCAGGGATGCAGGGCCTGGCCGCCCGCGGCCACGGCAGCCCTGTCCCTGGCTGGGAATGTGGGGCCTGGCCTCCTGCAGCCGCTTCTGGCCCCATCCCCAGCCAGGGATGCAGGGCCTAGCCACCCACGGCAGCGCCTGGCCCTGTCCCTGGCCAGGGGGTGGGGCCTGGGCCCGTGCCCCGGGTCCTGCCCCCAGCCAGCGACGCCCCTGATGCCAGGGTCGGCATTGTGGCAGGAGCCACGCTGAACCAGTGACTGAACCCTCAGTCACTGGTAGGGCCCTGGGCTGGGACACAGTGGAGATGGGCGAGCCTGTGTCCCCCTCCTCCTCTCTCTTCCCCCCTCAGCAGGCCCACCTGCTACCTGCAGCTGTTGCCTTCTTTTAACCTAAAGACTTACCGTTTGTTTGCCCTACCTTAGGGCCTAGAGACTATTCTTAGCTTGCCCCACCCAAGGGGCAAAAAACTTACTGTTTGTTTGCCCTACTTAAAGGGCCAGAGACTACTGTTTGCCTGGCTCACCTGAGGGGGCAAAAGCTTGTGGTTCATTTTGTCCACCTTGAGGAAAATGGTGTGGTGGCATTCACATGCTGGAAGGACCAGGTGGATGGTTACAAGTAGCTTGCAAATATCCTATCAGCTTCCTAAATTCTAATTAGCGCAGCATCCCCATTATGCTGCATCAGCGGAAAATGCCTTCCCATCAATGCAGCATTACCCTTTTTCCAGAGATGGATTTATTTAGTAGACTTCCAGATCAATTGAGCAGGTCTTCACTTCTGTTCAGTTGATCGCAGAGAATTGAATCAGAAGCACTGAATTTGCTGCTGTAAGTGAAGACACACCCCAAGTGATGATTGTGTTACTGGTATGATCTATTAAAATATATTGGAACAAATCCTGAATAAGAGCCATGCTATGTGAACACTTCACAACTTTTAATGTATTTATCCCCACAAGCCTGTGAAGTATAAAATTTGCCATTTGTAAAATAGGGAACTGAGGCACAGAGAGAGTAGGTGCTATACAGGAAATCTTGGGTGGAACAAGGACTTGAACTTAAGTTTCCCAACATTTAAGATGCTGCCCTAATCATTGGACCATCCTGCAATGGAAAAAGTGCCAATCTATAGCTATTCAGAGACTCTAGTAGTGTTCAGAACAGGATTAATGCAGGGGCTTTAGGAACTGCAGCCCAGGGCCTTGGGCTTTAGAGGGACCCAACAAAAATAAATCCAGATCTGGAGCACCTACCTCCCAGTGAACCACATGCCTGCAGTATCCCACAGTGCTAGCCTACCTCACCCCAAGGCTGTGGCTGGTATTGCCTCCTCCCCACCAGGCCAGCCTGAGCACTCCCATTGCTTCCACAGCTAGTTCTAGCCTTCTTCCATCCCCCAGAGCATTGATGCATCAGCTGAGCACCAGCCTGTCCCATCACAGTTGTGTACCATGTAAGGATCATGTTTTGGGTATAGGTGCTGACCAGGTCCTCCTTGGAGGAGCTGCCCCCTCTTGCAGGCAGCCAGTCAGTGCCTTCTCCAGCTCCTCTGCCCCTGCACTGCAGAAGGAACTTCAGGGACCACAGTCCTTTGCATCATGCCTCCCCGCCAACCATCAGGCAGCCTCTGCCACCTCCACAGTGTGGGGAGAGTGGGAAGCAGATCCACAGATCCCTCCACGTAGGGTGCTGCTGGGAGTGAGTAGGGAACAGCAGACCATGGCCTGCAGGGTGCTGCTAATAATGATGGGGGGAGGCAGAGGGGAGAGTGGACCTGAGCCCACAGACCTCCCCTCCTCTGTAGTACGCTGTTACTGATGAGAGGCACACCAATGAAAATATGCCCCCCCCCCGGCCTGCTCCCAGACTGGTCAGGGACCTCACAAAATGTAATAGCCCTGGGCATTAATTTGGCCCTGGTAGTGTTTGTCAACACTAAATGCCCTTCTATAATTATGGTGATTATTTAATGCTTTTAGCACCATACCTCCCTATTTTATCACTTTAGGATTAGATCAATATTGAATTTGTGGGATCCACAAAAGCTGATCTGGCACCCAAAATCTGTTTGTTTGGTTTTTTTAGGTAGCTAAATCCTGCCTTGAGATACCCATGTCCAATATTTAGGTGCCACTGCAGTGCACAACACTACCATTTGGCTGCCACCTAACTTTATAGCTACCTAAACTCACTCAGTGGCTAAGGTTTTGCGGTAAATGTTCCTTAGGTCTCTCAGTTCCTGTCTCTAAGCATACTGTTTCAAACCACCAAGCTCTGGGTGTACATGTACGTAACTGCTGCATAAGTACCAAATGGACTGAAAAACCAAGGGATGGGAAGATAGGTGCTCCTCTGCCTAAGTCACAGGTGGAGCTCAATCTGGTAGATATGCTCATAACTCCACATAAAACAACCAGCTGTGAGAGAGAAGAAGGGACCTCTCTTATAACCTTTAGCTGAAACTCACTGTCTCTGGCCATTTTGTGCGGTGTTAGGCAGCCACTGAGCATGCCTACTAAATCAGGCACACAGCTGCTCCCATGATTTAGGAAGATGAGCACTTCTTTTGTCCTGATTTGTGGATCGCTAACAGGAAGGAGGTGCCTCTCTGCAGGTCACCCTTTGGCATGGAACCCTGTGAGAAGAGAGGGCTTGGCACACATTTCTCTCCCCATACTCTCCATTGGCTAGCTTTGGCAATTCTCCCCATAGTATGCTGAATGTGTAGATTCCACTCTAAAGTCCCCCTTCATTGTACAGGGAGCTGAGGTGCCAAGCATAGGTTTTATGAATTACTGTGCCGTTCCTATGAATTTCTAGGTTCCAAAAAATTAAGTGTTGTGATGCTTGATTTTTGTAGATCTGGGTCCTTCTTCTCAAAGTCTTTAATGATGTATGGTGCTAAATTCATCAGTGATGCAGTGGCTTTCATCTGTCTATACCAGAGGTTGAAAAAAGTAATGCTGAACCGTACATACTGAAGTTCTCCATATTAAACTCTTAGTTTCATGCAACACCACTGATAACTCTGTTTTCTATCTGTAAGCCAGTTGTTTAATCATCTTACTGATCACACACTGTCTCTGGTATTTTGATATAAATCCAGAATTCTGTTTAAGCCAATGAACACAATCAGAGACTTTCCAGATTTACCCTTAATGTCACCAATATCATACTCCAATCTGGTATTTCAGATTTCTGACTGAGCCTTATTGAAATGCAGATCAGTGATGTCTAGAATAGAATATTTCCCTTACCCTCTCAGGGGAAAATCTACTGTCCACTGCAGTCGGTGGGAAATTTTTCATGGATTTCAATGTGCTTTGGAATAAACTTTTAGTCTGTTCTTTCAAAAAACATCAAACAAAAATAAAACAAAACAAATTAAAAAACCCAAACAAGTTAGTCTAATAAAACCTGTGCTTCTCAGGCAACTTAACAAATACCGGATAATATATCTATAGTAACAGGATGACCTGTAAACTGCTTTAATAATGATTATTTTTGTTGCAAGGCAGAGTTACAGGCAGCCATGACACCTCAGAATTATTTTTTTCTTATTTTGTGAGTAACTCTAATTTTTTCTATAGATTTCAATAAGGTAATTTTGAGTGACATACTAAATCTTGTTAATTGTAATTTCAATTTGAGGGAAGCCCACTAGAGTTATGGCGAATTTTAGCCATCTGTAAAACAAGTGGAAATAATCCTTCCAGATTTGACAGAATGTTTCCTAGGTTCTTAGATATTATGGTGACAAGTAACATAGAAAAGCTTGCACCCTAATTAAACATTTCACTCAGAATTGGAATTGGCCCAAATTCAGGGATGTGTAAATTACATGCCCTTACAGTGAACATGCATAGATAGCTGTAACATATTCTGATGGAAGGAAAGGGGAACAGTTGCTGCAAGAAAATTAGCAGCAGGGATGTAAAAAGAGTAAATTACAGCAGGTCGTCTCAGTGTGTAAATTACATTACATTTGCATAAGATTTTCATATCCTTAGCACAGCACTTTCCATTTTTAAGCCCAGTACTAGCTAACAACAGGACATTATAATGATGTAAACTTGCTTTTTGTTCTTCACGTTGTAACCTGGCCCTGATGGAAATAGTCATGGTTTGTGGGCTGACCGGGTCACAGTGGAAGAGGAGAAATGACCTTGTCACCTTTATCTTCATATCTTGTTACCTTGTTCTCCCTCTCAGGAAAAACTTGCCATTTTGTTGATTAACATTTAACAGAGAAGGGACCTGATCTTGCATACGCTATGGTGATGATAGCCAGGTGCCTTCCAGTTTAATAGCCTGACAAGGTCATTAATTTATTTTATGAAATCACTGGCTTCTTTCCCTTTCTAGCTGTGGGAGGCTCAGCTCAGGCTATTAGCATGTTTATCTGGGGAGGGGCTGAGGAAGATTTTACTTTTTTCCCTTCCTTACTGAATATACAGGTTTTGATTTCACACCAGTTTCAGTAAGATCAACTCTTTATATTCGTCTTCCTTGTCCTCAAAATGAGCTGCTATCAAAAGGAGATTTAATGGGGCTATGATTTCAGATCCTGAACTGCTGAAAAGATGCTGATCCTGATTATAGAATTTCTTCTTTAACTGATGTTTCTTAACTTACAATATGAAGGGAATACAACCTAGATAGAGCTTGGATAAGGTGGCTGCATAACTGGTTGGAAAACTGTTCCTAAGGAGTAGTTATTAGTGATTCATAGTCAAGTTGGAAGGACATATTGAGTGGGGTCCCATAGGGATCAGTTCTGGAGCTGGTTTTATTCAATATCTTCTTCAATGATTTAGTAATGGCATAGAGAGTACACCTATAGGGCACATCTACACTGGAGCCTTAGGTCTACTTAAGGAAATTTGTCAACTTACAGACTTCCGCAGCCACTTTGGGCTTTTATTGAGTTGACTGAAGTGCTTCTTTAAGTCAACTTAATAACACTACCTCTTAAGGTCAACTTAATGCTTAAGTCAACCTTATTAAGTCGATTCAAGCCAGCATAAACAGGAAAAGCCCTTAAGTCAACCTAATTGGCCCCCAGCTACCCACAACGGATCACTCCTTCATTGACTTAGCACCTAGCACTGTGGATGCAAGCAGCTGATAGGAGTTTTCAATGTGGACTCTCTAAGTCTACTTAACAAGGTAGACTTTAAGTCGACTTAAAGTCGACCTGTTAAGTCAACTTAACAGAGCCTCCAGGATAAACATACCCATAAAGTTTGTGGATGATACCAAGAAGGAAGTGGCTGCAAATGCTTTGGAGGATAGGATTAAAATTCAAAATGATCTGGTCAAACTGGAAGAATACCCTGAAATAAATAAGATGAAATTTAATAAGCACAAATGCAAAATAGTCTACTACTGCCTAGGAAGGAGTACTGCAGAAAGAGGTCTGGAGTCCATAGTGGACAACAAGCTAAATAGGAGTCAACAGTGTAACTGTGTAACACTGCTGCAAAAATAAAGCAAATATCATGTATTAACTAGAGTATTGTGAGCAAGACACAAGAAGTAATTCTTCCATCCTACTGTGCACTGATTATACCTCAGCTGGAATATTGTGTCTAGTTCTGAACTCCACATTTCAGGAAAGGTGTGGATGAATTTGAACAAGCATCTGGGTGGGGACGCAGAGAGCGGCCATTGCCAGTGGTGGGGTCCGGCTCAGCTGGGGACCTGGGGCCTCTGCTGGTGTCTGGCCTCAGCTGGGTTCCCAGACCTGCCAGCAGCAGCGGGATCCAACCCCAGCTGGGGACCCATAGCTGCCAGTGGAGGCCGTATCCGGCCCTGGCTGGGACCCAGGGATGCCGGCGGTGGCAGGAGTGGGCCCCAGCTGGGGACCTGGAGCCACCAGCAGTGGCAGGAGCATGCCCATGCCAGGCACCAGGAGCCACCAGCATGATCTGGCCCCAGCTGGGATGGACGCGGGGATGCCAGCAGCAGTAGGAGCAGGCCCTGGCCATGGTACTGGAGCTGCCACTGCCAGCAGGAGCAGGCTGCAGCTGGGACCTGGTGTAGTGGGATACAGCCCTAGCCACAGTGGCAGGAACCAGATCAGTCAGAATGAGGCTGGATTTTTGGAGCTGCTTCCCCCAGGGGCAGCTTCAAAATCCACCCATGGCCACTTGTCTGGTTTTTCAGCCTAAAAGTTTTGAGCCCTTTACTTGGAAGGAATTTCCTTTTCTCTACTCTCAAAAAAATCTATGACATGAAATCCAACTTACTTCAAAGTGAAGTTGCCACTGACCATCAGTAGATCTACTTTGTGGATATTCCTGGACTTGCATTAACCTTTTACTGGCCTCAAGATGCAGGGTGGCTAATTTCTTCTGGCACTATAGCATCACTCCCCAAACAGTAATATTTTGATAACTTAGCAGAGTCATGCAAGAACCCTACACAGACTTAATGTTGTAAGCAAACTGTTTTGGCCAGAGGGCTGTAAAAAGTACAGCACTGTCAGGGAACAAATTATATTCCAGATTATACATTTCCTTAGTTAGGGTTTAGTCATTAATCTTTGAAGGGACTTTTTGATACCTAAGAAGAATGCAGAATCAGCCCCTTAAATGGGCACTGCTGGTTATTAGGATACGCTCTCAGCTAGATGCATCCTCAGTTTCATCACTCATTGAATGTTTTTCATGTCATCACATCCCCATCCACACTCCATCTTTTCCACTAATATATTCTTGCAAGATCCTTTGGGCAGATATCTTCTCTTCATATCTCTCTATTAAGTACCTAACACCCAGCCAGAACTATATAAATAAATAAGGGTAAGGCCAGGAACACCCCAGCCCAGAAAATGACCTGGGGTTCAGGCACTGGGATTCAGGGCTTGTGTGCTTTAAGCATGCTGCTGCAGCAGCCACTGCCACAGCAGACCCAGGGCTCTGGTGCTGGGACTCGGGGCTCAACCCCTGTAAAAACCCTGCGCCAGCAACGCCCCTGGGTAAGGCTAATTTAGATTTATAAAGATGTTTACTATTTCAGCTCTGACTAATACTAGTGACTTGAAGAGTGCTCATCTAACAGCTGCTTAATGGTTTGTGAGAAGTGAGTTCACAGAATCATAGAAGAGTAGGTTTGGAAGGGACCTCAAGAGGTCATCAAGTCCAACCCACTGCTCAAAGCAGGGCCAACTCCAACTAAACCATCCCAGCCAGAGTTGATGGTATCAATCTTCTGTGCAGTGGACGTCCACAATTTGAAAGCAAACATCATGTATTAGCTAGAGCATTGTGAGTAAGCCACAAGAATAAATTCTTCCATCCTACTGTGCACTGATCAGGTCTCAGCTGGAGTATTGTGTCTAGTTCTGGATTCCACATTTCAGGAAAGATGTGGACAAATTTGAGAAAGCATCTGGCACTGGCCATTGACAGGATACTGAACTAGACTGACCATTGGTTTGACCCAGTATGCCTTTTTTTTATGTTATGTTTTTAGCTTGCCTCCTCCTCCAAAAAAACAAGGAAACTACCTGTAAACTACTATGGTTATTTTTACTAGTTGCCATTCTTGCAGAAAATCTCAGTGCTAGGCTAGTTATTGAAAGGACAAAGAAGGTGACTTCCTCTTTCACTTTCTAGGGTATCCATTTGTGTGGGTGAAACATTTCAGCAGGAAGTCTCTATTATTGCTTATTCATGTTGTACCTCTTCCATAGCTAAATAGATTACATTAGTCTTGGGAGCTGTACATTTAACAGCTTTTAAGAGTAAGAAATTTGCTAAACATTTTAACAATGAAATTCGTATCTGATTTTGTACTAAAAGAGAAATGAATGTGTGAGAATAGGTTTATGATAATTACCTATGTTATAGCTGTAGTGTTTTGTGAGTGCACTCACACAGGCACATGTGGAAGGCATTTCAGAACTTGGCACCTAACTTTAAACCCATGAATAATCCCACTGAAATTATTGAGATTGCATGCACACATAATGTTAGGCGCACCATTAAGCTCCTTGCTGAATCAAGATGTTTGCATACAAAAAGCCAGTTACTCATTTAACTAACTGACTACATCTAGATACTGTAATTGCTAGATGTGGCTACAGTAACTGCACACAAAAATTAGGGAATTCATTGCACTGGAAATTTATGTGCATACTAGTTTGGGAAAATTAGGCCTCCATTATGAAGCTATATTATCCAGCTTCTCAATAGTAAGGGTTGCAGTAGGGCTTCCATTATTAACTGAGTCCTGGCCACCACTGCTCTCCACACCAGAATCAGGTAGGTTAGGTTTGAGTCTGATATTGGATTATAATACAGATTTTCAAGTGAATTGGACAGTGGTTCTCAAATTATTACACTGACTCTGAGAAGTCATTTACATGGTTTTCTGTGATTAAGGACCAGGGCCATAACTACAGTGGTGCAAGAGGGGTGAAGCCCCAGGCACCAAAATTTAGAGGGCACCAAGGAAGGCACTCCACTGGGGGAACCAGCTGCTGGGGAAGCCGGCCAGTAGGTCGGTGGTGAAAGGCACCCCTGCAGGAAAGTGCTCCACCAGGGGACCCGGCTGATCAGCTTGAAAAGCAGACACTGGGAGAGCCTGCCACCTGGTGGGAAAAGCAGCCGCCGGGAGACCCTGCCGACCGGCAGAGAAAGTGCCCTGCTAGGGGACCCTGCTGACAGTGCGGAAGCCACTTGGCTGGGGGTTCCCGGCAGTGGCAGGCTCTGGATTTGGCTCCTTGCCGATGGCTGGGCTAGATCAGGCCCCAGGTCGGGGGGTGCGCACGTCTGGGGCTGTTTGCCCCCGGAGCCAACCTTTCTAGTTACGGCCATGTTCAGGACTGTATCATAATGCATATGTACAACAAGGGTGTTTAGATTACATGAATTAACATTGCATGGGCAACCTTAATTCTGCCATTTCCTAATGATTAGGAGCTTAACTTGTCACCTTAGCAATGTTCTTTCAACATGGTGTGTGCGGGGGGTGGGGTGTAATTTTATAAGTTTTTGAAAAAAGCAAACTGAAAACATAGAAAATCTATCATGTGGCATTCTAGTGACATCCACATGGGAAATCAGTAATTTTGGAACTTATAGATTCATCACATAGATTTCTGCTGCTTGAGCTAACATAACTGGTAGCAGTAGTTGGTTGTCATCCCCTTTGTGGATTAAGAGACAAACACTTTGCCCATTGGTTATACAGATATTTGCTGACAATAGAGGAAAGGTAAGACAGAAACTTTAGGGCTCCATTCCAGAAGACATTGTTCTCTAGTGATCAGAGACCCTTCTATTCCCTTTCCTGTAGCCTGCCCTTGTCACATCTCTTCCATCAACAACTTTTTGTCTCTTTTCCTGGCCAGCTCCACTCCCCATCTCTGAGGTCTTTATCCCAGTTCCAATCTCCTATTCTCCCATCCCACCCCCTCCTTGTTGGATCTCTGATCTCCCCACCCATCTCTTGTCCCTTCTCCTTCTGCAGCCATAACTGCATCTTTGTCCTGGCAGCAATGTTCCCTCTAATTATTTGAAGGCTGTGTGCACCAAAAATTTCTTTGTGTGTGCAAAAAAACTTTTTTGTGGGCACCAGGATTAGTACTATTGAATTTGAGTGTGCACACTTCATTTTGTTGTGTGCACGGGTTTCATGATTGGTGTGCATGCACACATGCACACAGCTTAGAGGGAACAGTGCCTGGCAGTAACTTCCAGGCCCAGTCTCCTCTGCCCTCTCCAGGTTTCTTGTTCTAATCTATTTTTTTGATAGCCGCTCACAACCTATCTGATTCTTCTTTACTCTGCATCTAAGCCAGGCATCTTCGTCCTTCCTGCTATCTGTATACCGGCAGGGGAAATATAGAGGGCAAATGGGAAACAGGTTTCTTGCTCTCAGTTCCACTATTTATTGCTATTCTGGCCTTTAGCAATTGCAGATAAAGTTCTGCTCAACCCTGCAGTACTGGAGTGAAGCAAGCTCCACCACTCCATGGGAAAGGTGTATGAGCTGTCCACTTGGCACACAAGAGCTACAAAGTGGTAGATCATGCCCAGTGTAGCTGAAATCACTAGAGAATTTAACTGCCAAACTCAACTTTAGCTGCCAACCTTTAACAAGTGTATACCGAACATGTGGGAATTGAGATTTTTTCAAAGGCTCATAACTTGGCCAAGTATAGGTGAATTTTGACAGGAACAGCAAAATACACTTCTCTGATACAAAGCCTGCCTCATGCTGAATTTCTTTTCCATCCTCCAAAGCAAAAAGGTGCTAAAAACCTCTCAGTAAAATAATTTTAAGATGTTAGCATGGGCAGAACAACATATTTTGTCCAGATTTCATTCTCAAAAACAACTGAAAGCATTTTTGCTGAATTTCAGGAAAAAAATTAACCCAAGTCATGTACTCATCATAGAAAAACAATTTGGCAAAAGTATAAGCAGTGGAAAACAGAGTCTTATAATAGAAATTGCTGGGTTAACCTTATATATTTGGGGAGTTACAACTATAATGTGCTTAACACACAATTACAATACATATCTTTTAAAAACCATGTATCTACCAGAATCTCCCATAAGTAGGAAACCTCCTACTGTTGCTGCCCTTTGATGCTGCTGAAGCAACATTTATGGAACTTGGAGAGAGGTTCCTGAGTTGCAGGAGGGACGATATTATAGCATGGGTGCTCACCCCTACATGACTTCTAGTGGTCTGGTAGCTGTGTCCTGCCTCAGTTTCTCCTTATTATGCATCTCTGCCCCTTCCTGAGCCATCATCTTCAGCCTGTCTAAATCGTTAACTTCTTCCAGGAACTGTTAATTCTCATTTTATTTTCAGGTTCTCTTGGATGTGTTTTTTCCTAAGCTTCTCAAGCCTTTAAGTCTCAGAAATCACATTCTGTAGCATTATCTAGAACATTCTGTGCAAGAGGAGGGTTAGTTCAAGCCCTTTCTGTTTCATCTCCTGGATAGTTTTCCCTCTTGAATAGCTCCTTTTTTACCTTGGCTGCCTCATAGATTCAAAGTCCAGCTGCTTTTTCAGCTGTGTTATCCTTGTCTCCAAGGCAGTGATGGAAGACTAGTATTTGGACTCTCCACCTCCAGCACTTTGGCCTTCAAGTACATATTTAATTGGCTTGCTTTTAGATTTCCTTCCTTGTTGAACATCTTGCTGCTCTTCTATTCCTCTTCCAGCTTAGCTAGTCAGGTCTCCAGACAAGGCCCTTTCAATTCAGGACCCTCTTCTTGAGTCAGGCCTCTTGCATCACCTAAGATAGGGTTACTTCCCTCAATTCAGGGAACTTGCAAGTTCCCACCACTACAGCTGTTTTCTGTGTAGTATGTAGTTCCCCCAAAGACCCAAGATGTCATACAGCTGTTTGATAAGTTCTTCTCATTGGAACAAGCCCTGCCTAGGACTTTTATCACCTGCTAGAGCTTACTTTTTGTGTCCTCTCCCACCCTGAGTCCTCATACCACTTTATTAGGCCCCAGTTTTAGTTAGCTAATTAACAACTGCCTGGCTACCTAGGTAATTAGCTCTTCACAAGTGGATCCAGATTGGCTCAGTCTCCTAAGCAGAGCTTGTCTCAGGTAGGCTGGCCCCCAAGTCCCTTGAATGGAGGTTGGAGGAAACATGAGGAAGTCAGTCTGTGTGCATGTGCCTTGAAAGTGAGTTGCAGTTGCAGCATCTCTATAAATAGTTTTCTTAATAAAGACTCAGCTTAGTTTTAGAAATGTGGAATCCTCTCATGTTCTGACCTGGCAGGCAATAAATGAACAACTCCATAGGGTCTTCCTCTGGCTATTTCACTCTTGATGAGAAAGGATGGGGGGGGGGCACACTCCAAGATTTCACCTTTCCCCAGCTGCCTTGCAGTGCTGCCAGAAGGTGGTGGGGAGAAGGAGAAGATGCCATATGGCACCCACAACTTCTCCTACTGCCAACTCTCTGAAATGGATGGAGAAGGTTTCTAAAACATCTGCTTACCTGGCTCCTTCAGTTTCTCGCCTTTCATGTCTCACACTATAACACAGAGATTGAGAGACAGTGAGAGAGAGAGTTGGTGTATAGGGTAGGGGAATGCATAGAGGAGAGTGGGTGTGAAGTGAAGTGAAGACCAATTGGTGCATGGATGTCCATAATGAATGCAATATATGAAATGAAAGAGATAATGAAGGGATGGTGAGATGAAGGAGAAGAAGGTGAGTTAAGAAAGGGGTAAATAGAATGAAAAAGGGTAATAAAAGGAAAAGGGAATGGGAGGGAGAGAGCTGTGGGCTAAGGGAGAAAGCAATGAACTGTGATGTGGCTCTCAAAAAAAGCTAATGTAGTCCTAGGATGCATCAGAAGATGTATTCCCAGTAGAGATAGGGAGGTGTTGGTACAATTATCCAAGGTGGTGGTGAGACCACATCTGGAATATTTTGTGGAGTTCTGGTCCCCCATGTTTAAGAAAGTTGAATTCCACGTTTCTAAAACTAAACTGGAAGAGGTGCAGAGAAGGGCTACAAGGATAATTGTGGAATGGAATATCTGCCTTATAAGAGGAGACTTAAAGAGCTTGGCTTGTTTAGCCTAACCAAAAGAAGGCTGAGGAGAAATATGATTACTCTCTATAAATACATCAGAAGGATAAATACCATGGAAGGAGAGGAATTATTTGAGTACAGCACCAATGTGGACACAAGAACAAATGGATACAAACTGTCCATCAGGAAATTAAGACTTGAAATTAGATGCAGGTTTCTAACCATCAGAGGGGTAAAGTTCTGGAATAGCCTTCCAAGGGGAGCTGTGGGAGCTAAAAACATGACTGCCTTCAAAACTGAGCTTGATACGTTTATGAAAGGAATGATATGATGGGACAGCTTACCTTGTAAATTGACATCTTTGACTACTGGTGGTGAATATGCCAATGGCCTAGTAAGGGGGGGATAGATGAGGTGGTTTCTGAGTTATTACAGAGAATTCTTTCTTGGGTGACTGGCTGGTGAGACTTGCCCATGTGCTCAGGGTCTAACTGGTCACCATATTTGGGGGCAGGAAGGAATTTTCCCCTGGGGAATATTGGCTAGAGCTCTGAGTTTTTTTTCAAATTCCTATGTAGCGCAGGGCATGGCTCACTTGCTGGTGGATTCTCTGTATCTTAAAGTCAATAAAAAATTATTTGAAGACTTTAATAACTCAGCCATAGGATAGATGTTTATTGCAGGAGTTGGTGAGTGAGGTTTTGCAGCCTGCATTGTGCAGGAGATCAGACCAGAAGATCATATTTGTCCCTTCTGACTTTACAGTCTACAAATGTATAAGAACTGAATCTTCGGCTGTACTGAGCTCCTACAACAGAAGAAAAGACTTTACAATAGTAAGACAGTGAGGAAGGCAAGAGACAATGATCGTTATGGTACTTTTTCCTTTCAAAAGCCTATAGAAATACAGCCACATGAAGATTGCGTAAATCCTTTATGATGTACATGGGAAGAGTCAAAAAAAAAAGGTAAAAGAGCTTAGATTCATAAGAATCAGATAATTTTGTATTATGACTCAGTAACAGAAACTATTACGCATTGATCAGATCATTTGTTGACCTAATGTTCTTACTTGAATGCTTCAAAGAAGATCTCATGAAAACATTCATCTGGAAGTCCATCCCAAAACCTTGGCACAGCCCCAGGCACATGAGTTAGTAGATCTTAACATCCATGACTGCGTTTTAAATCCTCATTACCTTTGCAGCCATTAAACATGAATGTATGTATCAGGTTCTTAGATTTTGAGGTACCAACACAGAAATGAGGAAGGATGTAAATCCAAAGGAAGAAATGCAGTTGGATCAGCAGCAGGAAAATAAGTTTTATTTTTTTCTAAATTAACTGGAATGTATTTTCCACATTAAGTTTTTAAACAAAATATAATACATGGAACTTGTTTGTACTATATAGTTATTGTACAATTTGCTAGACAAAGGCAGAGCTGAAGCCCAGGTATGTGTATGGAAAAATCATAATACTGAAACAGCTGATCAAATTTCACTAACTGTAACTTATTAACTAAGAATGAGTGAATTCCATGCTTCCAAGGAATTGAAAACATTTCTAAGTAGCAGCATTAATTTCCCTTTTTCTCATCTGAATGCACTAAATGAGCTAATTTTTTTTCATGTTTGGCATTTTAGTATTAAAATAAACCCAAATAGTTCCCTATGTAACAAGCCATGTTCCTCAATTTGAGTTTTAAGGACAAAGACCTCCATGAATGCATATTATAACAGGCCTCCATAGGTATTCCATTATCTGGGAGGGTAGAGAGGAGGAAAAAAAAGAAGGGTACTAGAACAAGTCAGGATAGACTTTTCCTAGAAGTAGAACAAGTCAAGGTAGACTTGCATCTGACAAAGTGGGTTGGAGCCCACAAAAGCTTATGCCCAAAGAAATCTGTTAGTCTATAAGGTGCCACAGGACTCTTGTTGTTTTTTCAAGGTAGGCTGAAAGGTTAAAGTCCAAATAAGATGCAATGGCAAACTACAAGGAAATAAAATATTAAAATATACATAGTGGGAAACTACAGCCTAAAGACCATATGAGCAACCTGACAGGAGCCACAGGAGTCCATGTATAGTGTGTAAGGTTGAGAGACTGCAGTTACCCTTTTTTAATTTCTGTAATTGCAGACCATAGACTGAAATTTTTCATCGTGACTGAAGCAGGAAAAGTGTTTGGACTGAAATGGTTAGAGTAGAGAGGGATGAACAAAGAAGATGGGAGAAAGACAGAAACTGAGGTGTGTATGGGAGTAGGGCACTGAGATAGGAAAGACAGACTGGAAGTCATACTTTAGAGTTCATGAGTCTTGACACACTTGGAGATGTGTTGTGACCCTACAGGACACAACAGCTCACCACTACCACCACCCCCCACAGCCAAATTCATCTCCTCATCTCTTCATGACAGACTTACCACTGTGTGGTGATAAAGTAATGTGTCCTGACACAGTGGTTGAGAACCATTGCCTTAGAGGATCTGGGCCATAATTACAGCCCAACTATCCCTTTTATCCCTGCCACCCAATCTCTTTTACCCTTAATTTAGATGAGTGAGATCTCAAGACAAGATCTCAGACTGAAAAGTGTTTTACAAGCACTAGATGCACACTCTTGTTCAGGGGGCCAGTATAAACTTTGCCTGTTCTTCTGGTGGATAGTCTCATTCTACCAAATTGCCATGATCTTGTCTGGAATGAGACTCTGCCACATAATTGTCTCCTAGGTCCCAAATGCACTGCCTCAGCTTTGTCAAAATAGATGGAGACATTATCATGTGCAGAGACAACTGAATGGAATCTGGAAAAAAGAAATAGGAAGAGGAAATAAGAGGAAATATAATAGTAAAAGGGAAAGAAGAAAGTAAAGACAGAGACAGAGGAAGTAAAAATAAGGGTGATAAAAATCAAAAATAGAAGGAGAGAAAGAAATGAGTGAAGGAATTAATGAGACTGGAAAATAAAATAAAATGACAAATACACAAACTCCTTTCAGGTTATATATGGCCATCTAATATCTTGTCAAATGAAAGGAAACATAACAAAGACAGTCAGACAATGGTACTCAACAGTAGCGTGGGAAAAGAGCCAAGTGTGTGAGCAGCAGACCTTCCCACAGTGGCTATAGGTCTACTTGTCAGCTGGAGGTCAGAGTACACACGGCTTCTCTGATGGCTCTCCATGATGCCTGCACTAGCCATAACCTAGCTTCTCCAGACTGAGCAATTTGGGCCTGGTTCTCCCTGTTGTCAGTGAGAATGCTGAATTTCTTGAGACCCTGCTTGACCTTGTTGTTGTATCAGAGCTTTGGCTTTCCTCTGGGTAATGAGTAGTTCTTGAGTTGGTCATAGAGCACAGCCTTCAGCAGATGATCTTGAGACATAAGCTCCATTTGCCCATCCAGCAAAGACTGTAAGCATGCAGCATATTCTGCATAGGCTGTGGGCTACTTCTTTCAAGGATATCATTGTTAGTGATCATTGGTCCTAAGTGAGTCCCATGATTTTTATGATACAGTGAAAGTGAAAGCTATACAGTCTCCATTTCTACTTGCATACATGATGCTGCTTTTCACAGCCATAAAGGAGTATACTGAAGACGCAAACCCAATAAATGGACAACTGTGTGTCCAGAGCTATCAGCCTGTTGTTTCAGACACATAAGTTTGCCAAAGCTGACAGAGATTTTGCCGATTCTTGAATCACAGTCTCAAGGCTAAGTGAGCTGGTTAAAGTTGAGCCAAGATACAGAAGTTGTCATGTTGGCCAGAACTTTGTTAATAACACAGATTTTAGGTGGGATGTTGGTGCTCTGTGACTCGACAACTGTTTTCTTGATACTCTGCACTATGCCATACTTGATACATGCAAGATTAGAGTTTTAATCAGTATTTCATTTCCCAGGCAGAAAGTGAATGAATGCATGAATGAATGAATGAAGTTAGTGTAGGCTCATTGGGAGACAGGAGTTTCACAGGTTATCAAGATGGTAGATGATATATATCTCACAGCCACAATGGAGCTCTGCAATTTGAGGGGATAGGGAGTTTGTCATTATTAATTATTTTATTTATATTGTAGCTGGACCTAGAAGCCCCAGCCACAGAGCTGGACTGTATTGTGCTAGGCCAGGGATCAGCAACACAGGCTCACCGAGCCACCTGTGGCTCACTGAGCATCCCCTTCTGGCTCCCTGGGTGTGCCCAGGGACTCCTGATTCACAACCCCCCAGCACAACTGCATGAGCCAGAGCCCACAAAGCAGTTGCGCCCCAAATCACTTGCACTGGCGGAGGGAGGGGTACATGGATGGCATGCACTCCCTCCCTCCCTCTGCTGGTGGGGCAGAGCAGAGGGGCCCTGCCTACCAAACAGCCATTCCTCCCAAGAGCAGCTGGGGGAGAGTTGTGGCTTGTGGAGGCAGGACCCTGGAAAGGCTCCTCCGTGGAGATCAGGCCGCTTTGACCTGGTCACACAAGGGCTGAATGGGGCCAATCCAGGGCCTGGGGTGGCCAGGTCGAAGCAGCCTGAACTCCGCAGAGGGGCCGTTCTAGGGGCCCGCCTCTGCAAGCTGCAACTATCCCCTGGTCACTTTTGGGACAGATGTCCAGCTGGTAGGTGGAGTCCCTCTGCTCTGCCCTACCAGTAAAGGGAGGGAGGAAGCGTGTGCTGCCCGCACACCCACCTCCCCCCCACCTACACTAAGGGGCTGTGGCGCAGCCAATGGGCCGGCTCCAGCTCATGCGGTTCGGGGGGGATGGGGGAATGTCTCTTTTCCCCTCCTGGGTTGCAGACCCCTGTGCTAGGCACTGTACAAACACTGGAACAAAAAACTAGTACCTGCCTCAAAGAGCTAGTCTGATGAATGCTGATTCACGACTGGTTTTAAATGTAGTGGGTTTCCTTTTACTTGCCAGAAGAGACTTGGGACCTATCTACATTAAGATAAAAGATGAATTTTAAACATTTTAAAACCCTAACGGACAGAGCAAATTGTATTGTAGCCTCTGTTAGCTGTTCATGGTGAACCCCAGTTTTTCCACTCAGGTTCACCTTAGTCAGCTCCATATATATTACATATACATCTTGCCTCATCTGCACTAGGGTTTTAAGATGTGTTAGTTAAAATACACTAGTGAACACATTTTAAAAAGCTCATTTTTACCCTAGACTGGACAAGTTCTCACTAGCCACAAGAAAAATTAAACTCCTCTATTTTTTGCTTATAGTTACATTCTATCTTTCCTTTTTAAAAACTGCATGTCTAATCGTTTTCTTTGCAAAAGCATCTTCCCTCTGCATGCCTGCCACAGAAACCTGTTGCTTCCTACCCTATGGTCATACCACAGTTATGAAATCAAGCCTGGCCTTGGCTGTTTATCTTGAATCCAGGGGAGGAAAAGAAAAAAAAAAAAAAAAAAGGAAATGTGAGAATTGAGGAAGGACAGAAAGGCATTTTTAAAAAAAAATGTAGTGGCAGTTCTTTCAGAGTGGACTTTTATCTGGTCACAGGCTGCATGTGTAAGCTGCATGTGTAAGCTAAACAAGGAATGTGCCTGTATATTTGAAAATGTGGCCTGGTGTCCAAAGTATGTGTCTAGTTTAAACTGCAAATCCCTTTGGGCAGAGGCTGTCTATCTCAATTTGCAGAGCACAAGTACACTGTTGGCATTCAGTAAAATTAATCATTTTAAATTCCCTGCATAATGGATTTATTTCTGAACTTCATAAAGTAAAAGCAAAAACAGTATCTGAACTACCAATAATTCAGCAGAAGGCAAGATTGTTTAAAAAAAACAAACAAACAAAAAACCTTAATCTTCCATGTTCTACATTGGCAGTTTGATTAAGAACAGTGATTAAAACTTTATCCCTAAAGCTAATTCACAGTATAATCACAAATAAAGTTAGAATCTGTAATCACCTTTGAGAAACTTGACAGGGAATTTCTCTCCAGTCTCATTAGAGCCAGATTCCTAAAACCCAAGTGTTTCCCTTTGACAATTTTCACATTGCTTCACTGAGATTCACAGATGAAAATAATGCAAACAGCAAGGATAAAGAAAGGTGAGTAATGTGAGTGGAAAAATAATGTGAAATCCACCTGGAAAATGAAGTTTAAAATATCTGGGGAAAATAATCTGGAACACAGACATTTAGTGAGAGGAAAAAAATCTGATAAACCAGAGCACTGAAAAAGACCAAGGTACAAGCTTTGCGGCATATTCTGACAATAAGAAGGCCCCTGGAAGTTTTGGGAAAGCATTATGTAACAGCACAGAGAGCTGCTTTAATGGTAACTCTCCACATAGCTCTGGAGAATCTGCATACAGACTTTCCATTCAGTTCTGAGTAGCCTACCCCGAAAAACAACACGTTAAGGGTAGATCTGTACTGATGACCAGCTCACCACCATATCCAGAGCAATATGCTTTATTCTTAAACTACTCTGGAATATACATATACACTCTGAGCAGGCGAAACTAACAGATTTAGTTAAGCAATTGTTTCGGAAGCATATTATAATTACTGGCATGCTGGGACATAGGTAATCCCTTTTCAGAACATGCAGCTGACTCTCAATCTGGAAATAAGACTTCAGACCTAAAAACTAAGAGTTTACACTTCATGATCCTTTAAGTGGGGCTGGCCTTTGAATAGGCCTCTTCTTGTATTTCTTAGAAATGGGGGGAAGTACCTCCCTTGATTTTAGTTGTACTTAATCACAAGCTTAAAGTTAAGCATGTGCTTAGGAGTTTTGCTGAACCAGTGCTAAACCTTGCTCCATGACGACTAGCATTGGAATGATGTGGTTATGGTCATGTTTTTATTCCATTGCATGAAACCACACTTCACGCTCCTTGAGCCAGACACTTCAGTCCACTAAATTCACTTTGCACCACTTGATGCAAAATAAACTTAAACTGGCCAGAAATGGTCAGCAAAAATTCCCGCCTTCCACAGTATCTCTCTACTTGCAGAGAGTGATCCCACTTCAGCTACCACCACTGTAAAGGGAGAAAGGTTGCACATTTGGCATGTGGGAATGACATGGTGGATTAGAGCTCTGATAAGCTGAATCTTATAATGGCATGATGTTGCTGAGGGACCTTACATCAGTGGTGTAAGTTAGAGCTGTTCCTTAGCAACTCTAATTTACCCTGGGGCCAGCTGGCACAAGATCAAGGAGCTCTTCTACACCTGAGTTCCAATTAGACAGACCAGAGAAACTAGACCCTTAGGTCTAATGGCTCTCCCAAGGCTTATGGCTCCCAATTTCAGACATCTTAAATAACAACATTTATTTGGCATGTGAAAGAAAAATAAAGCAAGAACTTTAATGGAAAAAAAAGTGAAATGTAAACCTAACTTGCCTAAATTATATGAAAAGCCCAAGTAGCTAGCTTTACTCTGAAATCCAAAATATAGCTTACAAGAAATGACAGTTTTTACCACATAGAAGGACCTGTGACTTTGCTATATTTTCATTCAGACTTCCACCGTCATGGAAAATATGTCTGCTTTCTTTTTCGCAGAGTCAGAGCTCAGTTATGTGTTTTTTCTCAGCCAGGCTCTGACAATGTTTTCTCACAAATGTTTCTTGTATAACTGGAGCATCTCCATGTAATGTATGGTGGGGCTTCAGGTCCAGCTATAAAAATCTTTATTAGCATCCTTTAGTGTAACCAATAGCATGTGTGAAAAATTGGGATCAGATAGGGGGGTAATAGGTGCCTATACAAGAAAAAAGTCCAAATATTGGAACTGTCCCTATAAAACTGCGACATCTGGTCATTCTAGTATCTTTGAACATTACATTTGCAACTTTATTACAACAATCTTTGGTTAAGTATTTTTCTTTGCATCCTGGCAAAGTCCATCTAATTTTCATGCTTGAATTTCTAATACTGTGTATCCATTCAAAAGGCTTGCGCTCATTTGAGTGAGTGTTTTGAACCCATAAGAAATCTAGTCTTTTTTAAAAAAACTAACTATATTAACCTTATTCTTTAACATCACTTAAGGGAGTGGGTCTCAACCTTTGGCAACATACTTGGTAGTGTGTCAGAACCCTACTGGACACCCCAGTCCATCCTCTTAGGCCTAACTGAGTCATCTCCCCAACTCTCCATGACACACTTACCAATGGCTATGTTCACACATGAAGTGCTTGTTTCGAAACAAGACATTTCAAAACAAGCAGTTTCAAAATAATGTGTTATTTCGAAACACCTTATTTCGAAAGACAAAAAAGTGTCTTCGAAATAAGGACAATGAAATAGCATGTCCACAGTATGAAATGAATGGGCTTTAAGCTGTTTTGAAATGACAGTTCTTATTTCAAAATGACAGAGCCTGTCATTTTGAAATAAGAAAATGTCATGCGGACATTCAGTTTTTTATTTCAAAACAACCAGTGTTGTTTCGAAATAAAAGACTCTTGTGGACATACCCTTAGGCAGTTAAATCAATCTAAGTTGAATCAGTATAACAATCATTAAACTGATTTAAGCTAAATCGATTTAACATGTCCCCACTAGAAACTCAAATCAAACTAGCATGTCCACAGACAGGACTTGCTAGACTGATTTAGGAGAGGGGCACCATGGGAGGTGTGACAAGATAGCCTCTCAAAGGGCCATGCCCCCAGCCAATATATAGTAAAAGGAAAGCACCATGGGAAGAAGAGCAAAAAGCGTTAAAAGAAAATAACAGTTAAATCAAAACAGCACGTCCACACTGCATTATTGCAAAATAACAGTTTCAATTTAACCATCATTTCAAAATAATACTAGGTTTTATTATATCAAAATGGCTTTCCTTATTTTGAAATGAGAGAGCTTCTTATTTTGAAATTAGAAAAGGTAGTGTGGATGTGCAATCTTTTAAATTGAAAAAAATCAGCATTATTTTGATTTAAAGAATGAGTGTGGACATACCATATTATGAGCTAAACAGCAGTTAATGCTGAACAAGAAACGCTTATAAAAATGATTCTGTTTACTCCTCCTGCTACATGAACCAAGCAAGATCCCAGAAACCAGCTGTGAGATGCCACTTGGCAGCAAGACTGATCTATTATTCTTCATATTAGTATTTTCATATCTTTTTAAAAGAGCCTATTGTGTACTCTATAGCTCCTTGACGACCTTGGGTGGGCTGGCTTCCAAGCAACTGAAAGCTAGTCAAAAGTCATTTCGGCCATTTCCAATGTGTTTTCAACTACTTGATGTTGATGGGAAAATATCAAAGATTTAATATTCTTTCAATGTTCATTCAGTCCTTTTAAGCTATCCTGCTGAAAACAAGGCACCAGTGAAGAGCTGAAGTGGAGTCTCTGATCATTCAAGTTAAATACTACCCAGTTTTAAAAATGCTCAATTTGGAGAGTCAATTCTTGTCTCAGACAGAACTTCGAGCACCACCAAATGCCATGTGGGTGCATAAAGGACAATGACATATTACAACAGGTTTGCTATGAATATGTTGACCCTTCCCTTTTCCTCCTGTCTCAACTAACCTTTTTATGTCCTCCTGCACTCCATTCTGCTCCACATAAGCAATGGGAGGACTTTGGTATTGCATTCAGTGCTTTTGTCCACCTAATTAATAACACAGTCTCTTCACTGATCAGATAAAATATAAATGGAGATAATCTAAAATCCCTCTCTTTCAATATTCTCAACTCCTGCACTTTTTTGTGTTAATATATAGGCTAATTTCTTAGTCTCCATTCAAGATTAGAAATAAGTATTTGCCAGTGGGAGGGGAATCTAAGGAGATCTTGTGCTGCATATATTTTGCTGTTCAGCAGATCTTAAAATCAGGTTTGAACACTTTTATCATTCACATCTGATTCCTCATGCCTAGGTTATGATAATTAATTCATTGTATGGGAAGAATTTCAGAACTTGAATATATGATGATGAAAGAAACAGAACATTTCATCGGAGTCCATCAATAACTGTATAGTAACTATATTATATCCTATTAAAATACTAATGTTAATTATTTGGGTCATTGATGATATAATTAAGACTCTCTTTTTCTTATAAATCATCCCTTATGGAAACATGATGGTGATTTTGTGGTCTTTTCTTGCCATGTGAAAACTGCTAAATAAAATCATTCGGCTGTACATAGTTCTTTTGTGTGCACATTTATTTGAGCCAGCCTGTAAAATAATAGAAAATATACACAGTTAATTCCACTCACATAGCTAGAAATCAATTTGAAAGAGATGCCACTGAGCTTCAGAGAATGTCAAAAAATTTTTAGTAAACAAAGAATATTTTTTTACAATGATGATAACTTAAAGTGTCCACAAAAGTGGTAAAATAGGGAAATCTCAAGCTGAGATACAGTTTTCTTTGCCCATAACAATGACACTAGGACCAGTTAATCACCACTTCCATGAAATCAAGTTCAGTGACCTTCAATTTCTGTTGTCTTCCTCCTGCTGTCACCCACTTTGCTACAGAGATTCAAATAGAAAATAGTTAGCACCACTTTCTTAGAAGACTGAATTCGAATGTATTTTTTAGATACCCAAAACAGGTACCCAAGAGGAAACAATACTAATAGAAAATCCACAGTGGGAAGAAAAATCCTACAATGAATTGAATTCCTATTCCTCCCCCAGGAGGAAAGAGGGCTGGAATAAAGGGGCTAGTTACTATATTCACCCCAAGCTGAAGAGATGGACACAGTAGTAAACAACTCTAGATGTCAGCTGAATTGCAGGTGAAAGAAGAACAATCAAGAAATGAATAAGTGATCAGATTATTCCTGATGTAGGGTCTTTTCTCAGTTGTTTGTTTTTATAAAGATTTTTTTCTGTCTTTACCATTAAAGAAGAAAAAGTACTATATTTTAAAAGTGAACACTGAAATATTTCTGGTAGCAAGTAGCTTATAAAACTTAATGGACTAAAATTGAAATCAATGGACCTACAGAAGAAATTAATTTGGCCTGATATGTACATTAATTTTCAACCCTCAGCAAAGAGCAAAGTTGGCAATATAATTAATGTTATCAGTTATTTGTACTGTGGCAGCACATAAGGGCTTCACTGATGAATCCAGACTCCATTGTGCTAGACATTGCAAAAGCAAGCAGTAAAAAAGGAAGGTAGTCACTGCTGCAACAACTTTACAATCTATCTTGAGAAGGCAGTGGTAGACACTCAAGCAGGGGAAGAAACAATGAAGATGACAGGTTGTGGAGATGGCGGGATGTATATAATCTTGGAGGGGTTACCTCTAAAGATGTTCATATGTATGCATCCTATAAGTTGGGGATGCATCAGTTAGAAAGGATGGAGGAGGAGAAGGACCTGGGAGTACTGGTTGATCACAGGATGACTATGAGCAGCCAATATGATGTGGCCATGAAAAAAGCTAATGGTGTTCTGGGATGCATCAGAAGAAATACTTCAAGTAGAGATAGGGAGGTATTAGTGCTGCAATACAAGACACTGGTGAGACTCCATTTGGAATACTGCATGCAGTTCTGGTTCCCCATGTTTAAAAAAGATGAATTCAAACTGGAACAGGTGTCGAGAAGGGCTACAAGGATGATCCACAGAATGGAAAACATGCCTTATGACAGGAAGCTTAAAGAGCATGGCTTGTTTAGACTAACCAAAAGAAGGTTGAGGGGAGATATGATTGCTCTCATTAAGTATATCAGAGGGGTAAATACCACGGAGGGAGAGGAGTTATTTGAGTACAACAACAATGTGGACAGAAGAATAAACAGATACAAATTGGCCATCAGGAAATTTAGACTTGAAATTAGATCCAGATTTCTAACTATCAGAGGAGTAAAGTTCTGGAATAGCCTGCCAAGGGAAGTTATGGGGGCAAAAACCATAACTATCTTCAAAACTGAGCTTGATTAGTTTAAGGAGGGAACAATATGATGGGATGGCCTACTTTGTAAATTGACTGATCTTTGACTACTGGTGGTAGATATGCCAATGGCCTAGGAACGGAGGGTGGATGAGTAGGTTCTGAGTTCTTACAGAGAATTCTTTCTTGGGTAACTGGCTGTTGAGACTTGCTCACAAGCTCAGGGTTTAACTGATTGCCAAATTTAGGGTCAGGAAGGAATTTTCCCCTAGGGCAGACTGGCTAGGGCTCTGGGGGGTGGGAGATGGGGGGTGAGGTTTGTCTTCCTCTGTAGCATGGGGAATGGCTCACCTGCTGGTAGATTTTCTGTATCTTAAAGTATTTATATCATGATTTGAGGACTTTAATAATTCAGTCATAAGTTAGAGGCTTATTGCAGGAGTGGGTTGGTGTGGTTTTGTGGCCTGCATTGTTCAGGGGGTCAGACTAGATGATCATACTGGTGTCTTCTGACCTTTGAGTTTATGAGTCTAGCTGAATAAAACAGAAAAGTGGGGGAAGGAATTAACAGTGAAAGATCATGTTTTTGCACATTAAGCATGAGTGTTAGCTTTCCAAATGGCTGGTCATAATTGGATTCTAAACTCTGGTGCAAGGACCATCTTTTAATTTTGGAGCTGTAGGCGTAATAATAGTAATAATAATAATAATAAATGCTAGTGTGAATGACCCCTGAAACAAGAAAAAAAGTCAACGCTTTCAGGGAAAGAGCTAATTTGTTCCCCTTTGGAGTTATTGATATTATTCATTATGTGAATCACTGAAACGCCAGCTAAGCTCAGTGTCTGTAGATGTGTAATAAAAGACAGTGATACTCCCTGCCCTGAGGAGTCAGCAAACTAAATAGGCAAGATGTATAAATGGTGAAAGAGGGAACAGAAGCACAGAGAAGTCCAGCTTACCTATGGTCAGCAGAACAGTGGCCAACACAGGGATAGAATTCACTGTGATGGGCTGCACCCCCCACATCCCTGTAATGTGATCTGTGTATCTTTCTTGTCCACCCTTGTAATCTAATGGCATGGTTCAATGCAAAATATGTCATGTCGGGTATTTTTCTTAATGCTCATGACATGCTCTGCATTATTGTTATGGAATCAATTCATGCAGCATCATACATGTGTACAGGTATGACACATGTCTGCCAAAGTATGTCACATGACTCAAGTATGAGGAGGTAATCAGCACTGCAAACACACAACTAGAAGAAATATGCCTAACAATAGACTAGCACCTTGGCTCTAGAGGGGAGACCATCTGCCCTTTCTAAATGAAGTGGATCACCTGATCATAAGGAGGAAGGGAAAAAAAGTCACACTTTAAACCAGGCTTGGCCAAACTGCGGCTCGGGAGCCACACGTGGCTCTTGAATGAAAAAGTGTGGCTCCCGGAAGAACATCAGCAAATCAATTTAGGAAAGCAGCCACAGGCAAGGAGTTCAGGAGGGGGTTGGGACGGTGGGGAGAAGCGCAGTGTGATCAGAGATGGCGGGGAGAAGTGTGGCATGGTTGGGATTTTAAAAAACTCACCACTAGCCTACAGTCTTCTATATCGAGCAGCAGCTCAGTTTTTACTGTATCGGCCTTATTTTCATGGTAACCTTAAGTAATCATTAGAAGCTGACATTAGTGGAATCAGTATTTGCCCTCTTTTTATGATAAAATTAAAGTGCACAATGAATTTTAAACTTACTAGTTTTGGAGTAGGTAAAAGTATATGGCTGTATACCGCAGTGCGGCTCTCAAAGGTTTAATAATCAACTTGTGTGGCTCTTAAGTTCCATAAGTTTGGCCCTGCTTTAAACTGATCAGAGGTTTTTCTGCTTTGGTCTTTATCTTGTAAGGAAACACTAAGAACTGTATCCTGCCCACAGAAGGGTAGAGACTGACTGAAAAACATGGCCAAATTTGAGTGGTAAGCTGAACATGACTGTTGTAATGATTTTAGGTTAGGTTGTAAATTATCTTTTATTTGATTGTGGTAAACTGCTTGACTGATCAATTAATTGATTTTGCATTCATTTGCTACAAACTCCCTTAAATGTTTGTCTTAGTCAATAAACCAGTGTTTGTTTTATCTAAAGCAGTATGGATTTTGGAAAGAGAATGCATGTATGGACACCTGACTGGGAGCAAAAATAAATGCATATCAGTTTCTTTGTTAAACTGAAAAAGCTGAAGTGCTCAATGCTTTTTTTAGTTCAGTTTTCACAAGCAAGGTCAGCTCCCAGCCCACTACACTAGGTACGGGGGACTGGGGAGAAGAAGAGGCCCTTGGTGACAGAAGGTCAGGTTAGGGACTGCTTAAAGAAACTAGATGTGCACAAGTCCATGGGGCCGGATGAACTGCATCCGAGGGTGCTGAGGGCGCTGGCTGATGAGATAGCAGTACCATTGGCCATTATCTTTGAAAACTCGTGGCGAACAGGGGAGGTGCCAGAGGACTGGAAAAAAGCAAATATAGTACCTATCTTCAAGAAAGGCAAAAAGGAGGATCCAGGGAATTACAGACCTGTCAGCCTCACCTCAATCCCTGGAAAAATCATGGAGCAGCTTCTCAAAGAATCCATCCTGAAACACCTGGAGGAACGTAGAGTAATCAGGAACAGTCAGCATGGATTTACCAAGGGTAAATCATGCCTGACCAACCTCATCGCCTTCTATGATGAGATGACTGGATTTGTGGATGCGGGAAGAGCCGTTGATGTGATATACCTTGACTTTAGCAAGGCTTTTGATACGGTTTCCCACAGCATTCTCATTGGCAAATTAAGGAAGTATGGGTTAGATGCATGGACTGTAAGGTGGATAGAAAACTGGCTAGAACAACGGTTTCAGCGTGTAGGAATCAATGGCTCCATGTCAAGTTGGCAGGCAGTAACAAGTGGTGTGCCCCAGGGGTCGGTCCTGGGGCCAGTTCTGTTCAATGTTTTCATTAATGATCTGGATGATGGGATAGATTGCACACTTAGTAAGTTTGCAGATGATACCAAACTGGGGGGAACGGTAGACACCCTAGAGGGCAGAGACAGGATTCAGGGAGACCTAGACAAACTGGAGCAGTGGGCCAAGAGGAATCTCATGAGGTTCAACAAGGATAAGTGTAAAATCCTGCACTTGGGACGAAAAAACCCCATGTACTGCTACAGGCTGGGGAGTGATCAGCTAAATAGCAGCACTGGAGAAAAGGACCTGGGAGTCATGGTGGATGGGAAGCTGGATATGAGTCAGCAGTGTGCTCTTGCTGCCAAAAAGGCCAATGGCATGCTGGGCTGCATCAGAAGAAGTGTTACCAGCAGATCGAGGGATGTGATCATTCCCCTCTATTCTGCACTAGTGAGGCCACATCTGGAATACTGTGTCCAGTTTTGGGCTCCCCACTACAAAAAGGACATGGACAAATTAGAGAGAGTCCAGAGGAGGGCAACCAAAATGATCAAAGGGCTGGAGCACAAGCCCTATGAAGAAAGACTGAAGGAACTAGGCTTATTTAGCCTGCAGAAGAGAAGACTGAGGGGGGATTTGATAGCAACCTTCAACTACTTGAAGGGTTGCTCCAAGGAGGAGGGAGCTCGACTGTTCTCGGTAGTAACAGAGGGCAGAACAAGAAGCAATGGCTTCAAGTTACAGCTGGGGCGGTCCAGGCTGGATATTAGGAAAAACTTCCTTACTAGGCGAGTGGTGAAGCATTGGAATAAGCTGCCTAGGGAGGTGGTGGAATCTCCATCTCTGGAGGTGTTCAAGTCCCAGCTGGACAAAACACTGACTGGGATGATCTAATGGGAGTGGTCCTGCTTTTTTTGGCAGGGGGTTGGACTAGATGACCTCGTGGGGTCCCTTCCAACCCTATGATTCTATGATTCTATGATGGAATGGTATAAACAAGCTTTCAGCAATCAGGAAGGGTCCTGACCCTTAAAAGATGGTACTTCCTGGTGTTGCATCTGGGGCGCCTGCTGGGGGACCACCCTATGAATGGCTAGTGTGATTGCATTTCCACTACCTAAGACTGATTATACACAGGAGGCTGGTGTGAGCTGATCCAGGAGTTGGGGGTTCATATAGCAAGGCAGGATAAGTGTGGACCCAGGAATGGGCAACTGGGAAAGCACAGTGGCACACCAGACCAGAATGCAGAAGGGGAATGTCACACTCACATCCTCCAACGCCCACGCTGATGCCCTATCTATTAGATCAGGCTGCCTAATTCAGCTTTAGATTTCTTTTGAGCAAAGGCTGACAGATTTTTGTCAGAATGAACCTGGTATTTTCAGTGTGGGCAGCCATACTCTAAAAATACCCTGAGAAAAGGAGCACTCATTAAAGTATCATTGTGGATTATGCAAAAGATCCATTCCTGTATCCCAAATGATGACAAGCTCTCACTGGAAATTTTGCATGCCTGAGACTTGTAGAAGAAGGCCCCACCACTCTAGTTTTAGAAGTCCCATCAGTTCCTGTTCAGCTCACAGCTCTATTCAGGAATATTACTCAGTCATATCATTGCTCTACAAGAAGATTTCTGTATATGACTAGCTGACCACATTGTTAATCACCCCAAACTATAAAAACTCACCCATGTGTTATGCCAAACCATATATTTATTTCAGATATGGAGAGTGGAAATTTTGGTTAATAACGTGTTAAAAATTGAAGAAATATTTACATCACAGTCTAGAATCCTGGATGGGATTTGCAAAGTTATACCCCTTAGTCACATTAGATTTCAGTGAGATTTGGACACCAATTCTCCTAGGCTGCTTATTCCAGTATATAATATAAGTCATGTTGGGAGTCATGTAGTCATTGCCTGATGATTTTAACATTGTCCTGGATGCCACTGAAGAAAGACAAACAAACCAATTACAATACTCAAATGAAATGCCCATTTAGGAAGCAGGCCATTGAACAGTTATCCCTCCTTTGCACATGGTAAAAACATATAGGCTAGGATCCTGGCTCTGTTGACATTAATGAGAATTTTACAGTGACTACAGTAGGCTGGGGTTTGCCCACAGAATTTTTTTATAAACATTGTTTTGATAGTTAACTAGTTGAGGTTTATCCCTCAGCTTGCCATCCAGTTGATACATGACTGAACTGCTCTGCCTTTCTCATTAAGAATTCAAGCAGGAGAAATATCTTCCTCTCTGTGCAACAGTGCACAAAGATGAAACTGAAAATAATAATAATAATAGCAAAGCAAACAAAATGGCCTCTTAACCATGATCTGAGAGAATCCTGCCATTAACTATTGAGCCATTGCCAGAGAAAACTGACAGTGGTCTCTTGCAGGATATCAGGAATTTAACAAGAGCATATGACACACGGGGCATAGCTATATGTGTGCCCACCCAGTTGGCCAGAAGGCCCACCCACTGCATCCCCTGACACTGGGCATTGCCACTAAAGCAAAGCATGCAGTCTGTTTTTATGAATCCCATTGGAACAACTAGAACTCTCTCATTCAGATAAAAAAAAGATGTCTTGGTATACTGGAAGTATTTTCTTTTCTCAGAACAAATAATATGTGAGGTGATATCAATGTCTTGCTGTAAAGCGTTTGATCTGTAATCTATTAAATATAATTCATACTTCACTGCCAGCGAAGATTGTTGTTCTAGAGCTAATCTGATGATTTTAATGATTTTTCTGATGATGTCTGCTGTTTTTCACAGGATTAGCATTGTGAATCATTCTAGATGCCTAGACTATTGGGGGGGAGGAGATTTAACCTATTTCCCCCTTTCAAACAACAAGAACTGCATTAAAAGCAAAGGTGGAATATTTGGAAATCCTGATGATGGTGCCTCTGTATGTTGAGGTTACTGCCTATTCAAAGCTATTGTGATTAACAATACCAGGAAATGTTTCAGCTCTAAGGCAAAGTAGAGATTTAGTATTTTTTGAACCCTGAAAGTAACTTAGGCAAATAATGAAATGTAGACTAAGCAGCTAGGTAGAAATTCCTATTACCCAGAAGAAGAGCTTTGTGTAGCTGGAAAGCTTGTCTCTCTCACCAACAGAATTTGGTCCAGTAAAAGATATTACTGCTCTCATTACCATCTTGATTTTCTAATATCCTGATACTGGCTACAACTGCACCATACCCTAACAGTAAGACAGCATGGGCAGAAGCAGGATGTCATGGGACTAATATATCCAGTCACCCTTTCGGGGACATTACGGCCCTGAAGTCAAATCCAAATAACTGCACTGCTTTTTTAGGAGGTATGCCATAATGGTCCAAGCCGAGAGGGGGTGGCATTCTTAGCTTCAGGGAAGCCTAGCCAAGTAGCCTAGGTCTGTGAGGGACCCTGTAATTCAAGGTAGTAGGCCCAGCACTCAGAATCAATGGGATGACTCTTCAGTATGGGGCTGCATGACCCAGCAGCCAAAGATGGAGGGGGCCATCACCCAAGTGTGGATTGGTGGCCCCAGTGAAGGGACTTTGGCCTTCCCTACTTCACCAGGTCCCAGCCCAGGGGCCTACTAGCAGCAAGTGTATCCACCATTGGATCAGTGGGGTCTGTCCCAGATATGCTGACTCTGTTCCCAGTATCACAAAAGATCAATGTCTAGTTCCCTGGTCTACTTCTACCCAGTCTTCCTGTACCATAGTCTGCAAGCCCACTGATTTCCCTGAGGTCATAGGCCGGTGAATCTCCCAACAATTAAATTCCATCTCCTTGCAGGTTTCCACAGACAACTGGGTATTCACCTGGATCGTGGTGTGCCCAGCGTCTGTGATATGTGTATCCAGCAACCCCCAGGCAGGAGCCTGCAGTGCACATCTTCTCTCTCTACAGTCAGGCAGACTGAGATGGGTTGGTTCCTCTTATACTGTGGTTCAATTCTGAATGTGTCCAAAAGGGATGCAAGGGCATGGCTTCCTCACCTGACAGTATGGGATTAATCCCTTCCCGTCCAGTGTGTAGCAGACATACACCATCATACAGGGACATAACACACACGCAAACAAGTTTGAATTTTCTGGGAGCAATATTTTTTCAAGTGCGCAGGGAAGGTTGCTTTTCTTTATCAGGTTCTTTATTAATCTGCATCTCACTGCATCTGTGACCTTAGGGGCTGGAGTATCAGGCCTTGGCTGTGTCCCCACTGAACTACCATGGGGTTTGTTTATATATAGAGGGCAGGAGCAGGCTCATTGAGCATAGTGGCAGATCTGTTTTGGGAAACAATGGGTCAAGGGAGAGATTTTCAAAAGTGGTCAGTGTTGGCTTATCTCTGCTCCCATCAATGTCAGTTGTAAAGTCCTGCAATGTCTTGTGGGAGCAGGTTAGGCCAACATGGAGTGCTCTTGAACACCCAAGCCACACAGTATATGGACGAGTCACCTCCCTCCCCTGTCACCCCAGCAACTCACTTTGCCTTGGTCATTAGGCTCCTCTCTATCCCCTCTGCAGCAGCCCTTGGTGCTACACCTTAATGGGAGAGACCACCTCAGTCCATGCCCTGCCTGACAGAGACAGGGAGTAAGGATTAGGCTCCAGTCCCACTGTCACATTTCCAGGGTAACCACCTGTTATCCCCCACTGTGATCCACTCCTGGAGTGCCTCATCCATTTTTGGTCTCCAGACATCGCCTGTCTCTGGACAGAAACCAACATCCGCATTCCTTTGTGAGCAAGGATTTCAAAGCCGCACAGACCCCCTGCCTTACTCTGTGATATCCCCAGGAAGCTGATGTATCTAAAAGCCAATGCCTGTGCTTTGCTTTCTTTCCCAGAACAATGACAGTGTTTTTACCAGTGCTCTTCCAAAGCAAAGTATGTGTATTTTTAGGGCTAAACCATGCCATCATGTAAATACAATCAAAAGATTTAATGCTCATTAAACATACCAGGAATCACCCATCTTCCACATGGGGAATATGGTAGGCTAGTGTCCCTCCAGACCCTACCACAAGGGTTTAAAAGGTCCTATGCATTTGCTGAATCAAAATTTTTAAAAAAGGCCCTGTTTAAACTCAGTCATGATATATCCCAAACTCTTTCAATGTTGCTCAGTCTCTGAAAAACCTAGTTTGAAGCTAACCACCTCAAGGGTGGTACATTCTAGAGTTGTTAACAGTCTCAGCAACTTGCCTTTGTCGAATCCCCAAACTTGCCCCCCCCGCCCCCCCCAGCACCCTCACACACATGCAATTTTTACTTTTTGGAGGAGCTGATGAACTCCTTCTTCCATAGAGGGGAATACAATCATACATAAACCACTGATAAATTTAATACACTATTTCTCAAAGATACTGGAAGCAGTTGCAATATCAGTCACACACACCCTGTCCCCTCTCTGCCTCTCCTTAGAGGACTTTGCTCTCTTTCAAGTCAGTCTGTGTGAAATCATCAGCCAGCAAACAGTCCAGGAGTCAAGTAATCATGTTGACAAGACTGACTTAAAGATACAGAGAGAGAGAGAATGATAACAAAACAAACAAAATGGTCTGTATAACACACCTCAGTAGAATATTCTGCAGAGCCTATTGAATTAAGTTCCTCTTAACTTAGTCATAAAGCAAAATTAAAAAAAAAAAACCCAAAACAAAACTGTACCTCCCTCAGAGGTACATAACTGAAGATCTTGGCAGAGGCAGATGGAGGTTAGAGTCCTCTCTGCTTTCAAAGGCCTGGTGCGTCTGCACTGCCTCCCAGTCCTGCTGCTTCACCTAGCTCATTGACAACCTGGCTTCTTCAGGAGCCACATCACCAGAGGCTCCACTGCTGGTCAACCTTGTAACCTAAGGGAGAAGTCTATTCATGTGCTAAGATTTCATGTAGGATTTGGGGTGAGAGTGTCATCACAGCCCAGTCCTGTGGAGTCAGTCCAAACTCTGTGAGGTACCTGTATGTTTTGTGAACTAAACTCCCATCCTGGCAGGGCACAAGCCACAGGGGCATGGAACTATCATGTAATTGTAATACACTGTTCCAGTCAACTCTCTTGCTCCCAATGCTCCTTAAATCATGTAGTTTCCCTGCATGTTCTTTGACAGTGTCAGCCTTGCAAGTCATCAGGTAGGAGAATCACAAAGCAAAACAAACTTGTGGGATCAGATCTTGGAGTTCTATATAAGACTCTCAAACTTCTCATTCCTTTTTTGGGTCAGATCATGGAAGACGCCCAAAATTGCACCAGTTTCTACAGTCTTCTACTTGTTGTGGGTATTTATGACCACCAGCTTGCAGGACTGGGCCATTCAGAGGCATCTGTCTCAAGCAAAGGAGATGCCTGTTTTCAGCTGACATGAATTCATGCCTGCTACTCAACTGTGAAGCAGAGAAAGAACTCTATTCATATCTATGGCTTACAGAAGGTCACAGAAAGATGTTAAACTCATGAGGTACTTTATAAGAAAACTCAGAGACTTCTGTTAGAGTAATTTCAACCCGAATGTTCATTATTATCTATGGTTAGTAACTTGTACATGAATGTGGATCAATGATTCAAAATACTGTGGTTATTTGACTATCTCTAAACTGAAGGTATTCAAACATGAAATTTGGATCTGCTGAGATACTGAAAATATAATAGTAGCTTCTCACATGGGAAATCAGGGAAGTGGAAAGAATTCCAAACAACTTGAGTATGCTTGCATAACCCCTTTGTAGAAATTGCTGCACTAACAATTTGCAATTAAAGTGAAAGAGGGTAAAAATAGAATGACCCTGCATCCAACAATGACAGTATTTTGCAGCCTCCAGGGCTATTTTACAACTGACCTACAAACACGGGTATAGAAACTGTGGAAACACTATATATATACGTAATAGCATTATCATTAAGAATATAGTACCACATTGCAGGAAGGTTTTATCAGCATTACGCCATTCGCAGCATTGTTGAGTGTAAAGAAGATAAGGGAACAAGATAAGATTATAACCGGAAATGTTCTGAACTGAAAGTATTGTCTGTCAGGTGATTCTGAGGGACTATTCTGCTAATCTGGAGCCTAATACTGCAAAACCTTAGTCACATGAGTAGCCCTACCCCATGTAAATCACTATTCCCATTACCTGCAAGGGTATTATTCACATGAGTGAGGGTTTCCAGGACTGGAGCCATCATTATGGAGAGATTCTTTTATGATTAACAGTTCCTTGCAGCATTCCCTTGAGGTTAACATTGTGGTTAACACTACAAAAGTAGTTCCCATAAAAGTCCCTGTTTTTACATGCTCAACTTGCCAAAAAGTCATCTTTTCAAAAGAAACTTTTCATGGTTGACCACAATCCAAAGATGATTCAGTTTCTGAAGTCTGAGTAAAACCTCTTGAAACAAAATGAGTTGTATGTTAAAGCTATAGACATTTCAGAAGTGCGTTCTGACAAAGCACAGTACAAAACATCACTTTGCCTGAGAGTTTGTACTTGGGGGTGGGGGGATGCACTGCATGGGCAGGTTATTTATCTTTCAGACATGCACATTTTCCATCATGACTGGTGGATGGGGGGCAAATGTGAGTAACTTCTGTTGCGGCCTGGCACACAGGGTCACAGCAACACTCAGACAGGGGTCACCTCACATTTGGAGGGGTAGAGGGCATCTGGGAAGGAAAGGAGGAGAGCTGTGGGGGAGGGTGGGTGAAATCTATACTCCTTACTTTAAATGAGCTTCACAGCTCCCAGTGCCTAGTTTTACTGTGTTAGCAGAGAAAGAAGTGTCATAAAATCCATTAGTTACCTACTGTAATTGGCCTGTAGGAAAAGGAAACTATATCAAATGGGATTGTAATTTATTTTAAGGAGCACAGCTCTGGAACTGATCACTAATAACCACTGTTGTTTGCAGGTAGTGGTGTTGAGTTACAAACTCACTTCATTCTCACATGCTCCCATTTGTTACTATCAAATCTTTCATTTAACCTTGTCCCCCTCTGCCCCAACACATTAGAGTAAAATTACAGAGCCAAATTCAGCCCTGATGTAAATGGATACTCTATCAAAGCCAGTTGAGCTGCGCTAAGTTAGACTAGGACTGAATTTAGCTCACAAAGTCTATTTCTGAATACTCCCCTTCCATGCTATGTAAAAGACAAGGGACCATGGTGAAATAATTGTATCCAACTAAATCAGAATTACATGGTTAACCACTGAAGTGTCATGGAGGGAAATGAAGTGTTCAAAACTCCACATAGGATTAGATGTGTACTCACTGTTCTGGATGTTCTCCTGACTCTGTAGACAGGCAGAAGAAACATTACATAAGGCATAGCAATCCATAGGAGAAAACTCTGGTGCCAACCACTTGTATGCTCACTTGGATTTGTAGTCCCAGGGAGTGTCCACTTTGTATGCTCAGCTAAATTGACATCACACCACTGGAAGCATGATCAGAGGATGTGACATGCTGTCTCTGGAGAGTAGACGGCTTCCCTCCAATGGATATCACATATGAAGACAGAGTTAATTAATGCCACTCTGAGTGGCATTACCTAGTTCCATATGTTTGCATAGAATTTACTTCGAAAAAGAGAGCTGGAACATGGTGTGTAAAGTGGCTCTTTTCTGGCTCCTTCCCCAATACCTTGGCTATACGCTTTTATTTCATATAGCCTATCAAATTCATGGCAAGGGACAGTGGAAGACGACCTGGAGGGAATGAAATTCCTGAAGAAGCTTGTGTAGCTTTCCTCCATGCCATGCAGCTAGAGGAGACACAAGCAGAGCCCATTTTGTTCTGTGCACATGCAGCTAGTTCTTGGCTGAACAAAGTAAATGGGAGAAAACCCCAAAATAAGCCCACTGCAAAGAAAGAGCCAAGCAGTTGGGACTGTAGTACATCTCTGATCCCCAGCTGTTTTCCGCCTGTAGCTGTGCTGATTTCCAAACATCTTGGTCTTCCACATCTTCAGGTCCAGTCACTACCAAAATCTTCAGGCAACCTTCCTTGCTTCCTTATTTGTATTGCCTATGTGACTGCACAAAAGGTTCAGGTATGATGGTTGTCCTCTTCAAACTTGCTTGTTGGAAAGTGAGAAAATTTTACACTAATTTATCAAACCATCCAACGGAGATCAGTGTCTCAAGGAAGACCCTCCCCACAAACAATGACAGAGAGCTGGAGAAGCCTGATAGTGATGTAGCCACTTTCTCTGAAATCACAGTAGCTGAAAAGGACGCTGTATACAACGTGCGTTAAAACAAGATCACTGCACGCACAGGGTGGGGTTTGCAGTGAAAAACTCCCTAACATCCATGGCTGTATGTCCTGTTACAACATCAGAACACATATAGCTGAGAATATCTACTTCAGGAGACTCTGCCAACATTGGTACATATGCTCAAACACTTTCTTCTGCCTCTGAAGAAAAAGACTCATTTTATCAGCATCTCAGTGCCTTCAGCAAGCTACTGAATGAGCAACTTTGGCTACTAGGAGACTTCAATGCTAGAGTTGGCTCAGATAGTGAGATGTGGCTACGCATTGGCCACCACGGGGGAAAAAGTGAACAGCAATGGGCAGAGACTATTGGAATTCTGCAGTCACCAAGGGCTGTGTATTACCAACACCTACTTCTGGAAGGGCTTGTGGATACACCCCAGATCTGGACAGTAGCACCAACTGGATTTGTCACCTGCAGAAAACACAAGGAGGATATTTTCCATACGCTCAGTTTTTATAGTGCAGACTGACACAGACTATGTATATTTCAGAATAAAACTTTCACTATGGAAACAAAACAAAGCTGTTGCTCATGCATTAATATCAATAACACAGATGACCAGAATGGTGTCCAGGAGACTGTTAATCTCAAGGAAACTATCTCAATACTGAAGTGCTGTACCCATAGAGGAGTGTGTATTACCAGCACTTACTTCTAGGGCATTAGGAGATTGGGTAAAAGTTTCTCCATAGTTTGCTTTAGGTGCCTTATTAAAGTACTACCTCTTTTATGTAGTGCTTCTTCAGTAGCAACATCATCGATTTCACCTCCCCTGAATGTTGATGGAGTGTAGTACGCACACAGAATAAAAATCCATATAGCTTCAACCTTAGCTTTTGGTAAAAATGCTGTACAAAATAGATTGGTTTGCAGCATACTGTAAATAAGTGCTTTCAGTTACAGAAACAAAATATATAGCACATCTCCACAAACAAAATGAACCTCTCTGATCTCAGAGTGGCCATGAGTACATTGCAATGAACAGAAAAGCAATGTGCTCAATCATACTAACTCAATTGCAAGAGAAGAAACAAATGTCCTTTTAAAATGGAGATCTGAAAGATATGTTGGGTAGAGTCAGACAACAAGACTGCCCCTCTCAAATCTCCAGGTGGAGACAACATCATTGATAGAAGCAAACAGATCCAATCGAAGGTGGAACACTATCACAAACTCTGTTTATGTGAAACCAGTTCCTAGAGCATGCTAAATGTGTTCCCCAGGCTGCATATCATTGAAGAGCTTGATGCAGAGCCATCTATAAATGAATTCAAAAAGCCAATCACTTTCATGGCACCAGGAAAGGCTGCAGGAAGAGATGAAATTCCATATAAAGTATTAAACCAAGTGCACAGTTTGTGCTTAAACATCTGCACAATATCTTGCTAGGCTCCTTGAAGGAAGGCAAAGTACCATAATGCATGAAGGATGCCAATATCATAATGTGGCATAAAAAAATCAGGAGATTTGAATGGCTACAACACTGGCAAAGGAATTTCTTTCCTTAGTGTTGCTGGCAAGGCATTCACATGGGTCATTCTTAAAAGACTACAAATTCTTGCTGAATATGTAAATCCAGAGAATCAGTGTGGCTCTGTGCAAGTAGATCTATCAACATGATCTTTGCAGATGAAGCTGCAAGAAAAAGTTTCAGGAACATTAAAAACACCTCTTGGGGTTCATAGATCTTACTGAAGTTTTTGACAGGGCCAGCAAAAGGGGCCTTTTTCAGTTACAAGTGAGTTTTGCTTGCACCCCAGTCCTCCTGAGTCTAATTCGATCCTTTTGTGATAGCATGAAGGTGACAGTCCACTATGATGGTAGTAAATCTGAAAGCTTTGAAATCTTCAGTGGCATCAAAAAGGAAATGTGTTAGCACCAACGATCTTTGGTATATTCATCCCTGCTGTTTTATTGTATGTTCTCATCAAGAACTGAGGGTATATTTGTTCATAGTGTGACCCCGGGCCTCGTGGGATAACTACCTGAATATGCAGAGATCAGAGCAAGCTGCAAAAAGGAGAGCAGAGTCTCCCAACACTGATGGGTTACCTGTAGATAAACTCCCCAACAAGTCACAAACAATGCTTCTGATCCCCACACTGAATACCAAGAAGCCACCATAAAATATACTCAGTCCTCTTTACTGCATTTCAATCTCTGGTCCTCAGTACAGCCACTGGGTCTGGTAAAAAGAGAAGGTGCTTAAAACTGCCAAGTTCTTTACTCAGAAATTTTTATTCTGACCCCAAAGGGTCAGCCACATTACCATAACGGTATAAGTTTGGATCTTACCCAAAATACCACGCTGCCAGCCAATCCTTTAATAACTAAAACTAAAGGTTTAATATAAAAAGATAAGAAACAAAATGAGAAATGTTATAGGGTCACAGTTGATCTCATACATACAAATGATTTAGGGTCCATAGATGAGAAGTCCTTGAAGAATTTGCAGTTTGCAGGTCTTGGACATACATGCAATGCCTAGATGAGTTTAAGTCCTTGTTTCACAGCTTCAGTTGTGAGAAATCCAGTTTTAAGGAAGTTAGACCAAATAATCCAAGTGTAGGGCTTGATTTAATTCTCCCATGAGAATAAGCAGGGAGATTTCCAGGCCGATGCTGGCTGTGATCTCAATCCGGCAGCCCAAACTTTCCCTGAGAAGCTTGAATAGATGTTGAGATAAAGAGATTATGTTCCCAATGCCCTTTTATAGCTGTAGCAAGGTGGGCATTTACAGGTCATTTCTTCACAAGGGGTTTGATGACAGTTCCCAGGTACTTTCTTAAGTGGAGAATAGTCATGTATATTGTCCTTTGAAGTAAAACCTTCACTTCCTGTGCACCACAGGTATTTAGCTGCATTAGTGCCATTAACTGACAGTTTATATAGGTACATCAAAGGTCCATTTAGATGTGAATGTTCCCTATTGACCCCTTCCAATAGAATAGTAACAGAGAGGGAAGCAGTTCATCTACCTAGCTAACCTCTAACAGGATATATGTAAACATCATCAATAAACCACTAAGCATACACGTGCATATCAAAGCTCTAGCCTAGTCACTACCATTGTATTTTCCTATAATATGCCTTCAAAGGTTAGATTTGGGTCATGTATTTTACAAGATGGCTTGACCTTCTCAGGCCTAGCATGACACATACGTGATCAGATGGAAAACTCTTCAACATTGCAGATCAAAAACCAAAGAGAAATACAGCAGAGAACTTTTTTCCCTGACAGCTCAGTGAAAAGAAGTTTAGCAACTTCGCAAAACTGGTGATGAATTTGAACTATCAGCCTACAGAAGACAATGAATGTGATGCTAGGTGTGTGGACTGCACCAAAAGTTTTATTAGCTAACACCACATTAAAAGTTGTATACAAATTCTGCTATCCAGGATCAATTGTATCAGATGATTTACCTCTACATAACAACTTGATTCTTGCATCAGAAGGGTAGCACATTTGGCCAATTGTCCAAGCACATGTAAGATAACAGGAAATTAACATTGGACACCAAGTCATGGGTCTACTACTAGACTTGTATTTTTAAGCATACTTCTGTATGTTAGCAAGAACCGGACGTCATACAGCTGTCATAAGAAAAGATTAGATACTTTTCACACTCACTGCCTTTGTCGTATTTTTAAATATCAAGTGGAAAACCAAAGTTCTTGACAGTGAAGTACTTAAGAAAGCAAAATTGCTGAGTTCAATTACTGTTCTCAAACATGTCTCCATTGGCTTGGTCATCTGTACCAGGCAGATGATGGATGCGTTCCAAAGGATCTCTTATGTAGGGAACTTGTTTATGTTCCAAGGCCACCCTAAATTAAAGTCCTAGAACATTTGCAAGAGGGTCTTGAAAACTTTCAACATCAACAACACAAACTGGGAATATACAGCTAGCAACAGGCCACAACTGGAGGGCTGCACTGTGCCAGGTAGTCAGAGACTGAAGAGAGGTGCAGAGAGAGAAATTGAATAGAGCGAAGGGGAAAGTGAAGAAGGTATCAAATACTAGTAGTATTCTGACCTCATCTGTTGGTCCAGCATCCAGCTTCTATTTGTGGCAAGGACTGTCACACAAGATTTGGACTTTTTTAGCTATTTGTGATGCTGCAGCATGACACAGTATGTGAACTGCTTTGCTGCTTACACCATCTTCTTTTGAAATGGACACTTGCCATGTGGCTTTATAAATAAAATTTAACTTGTGTATATACTGTGTGAAACTGATAATTAATCCATATCGTGACTCACTCTCTCCAAATGCGTGATCATTAAAAGAAAGATTAGTGTCGGCCATGAAATATAATAATCAGTAATGAATGTCATTTTTCACATCTAGCTTTTCTTCTCTTTCCTTAGGCTATGGAGAAGGGAGAAGTTTAAGGGATAGGTCATTATATTCATGGGCTGTTATTTTCATAGAATCATGGGACTGGAAATGACATCACAAGGGCTGTGTCAACACACAGAGACAGTTAAATTGATTTAATGTAAATCAATTTAATGAAGTCACTGTAAAAATCATTAAATCGATTTAAGCTAAATCAATTTAACAGGTCCCATATTAGAAACTCAAATCAAACTAGCACGTCCAGGGACAGGACATGCTAGTTTGATTTAGGAGAGGGGCACCATGCAAAGTGTGGCAAGATGGCTCCCCACCCAATATATGAATAGAGAAAGGCAATCTGGGAAGGGAAGGGCAAAAGTGTTAAATTGAAACAACCATTAAATTGAAATTACACATCTACACTGTGTTATTTCAATACAATGGTTGCAATCCAAATGTTGTTTCAATTTTAAATGAGGTTTTATTGAATCAATCTAACTTGTCTTGTTTCGATATGATGGAGCTCGTCATTTTGAAATAAGAAAACATCTTGTGGACCAAAGCTTTTTTAAATTGAAATAACAAGCATTATTTCAATTTAAAATCTATGTGTGGACATACCCAAGATTATCTAGTCCAGTCCCCTGCATTCAAGGTGGGACAAAGCTGACTAAACTGGAAGACCATCTCTGACCGGAGATTGTTTGGCCTTAAAAATGTACAATGATGGAGATACTACAGCCTCGCTAGGGAATTTATTTCAGTGCTTAACTATCCTGATAGTTAGAAAGTTTTTCCTACTGTCCAACCTAAATCCACATGGCTGCAACTTAAGCCAGTGACTTCTTGTCCTATTCTTAGAGGTTAGCAAGAATAACTTTTCTCCTTCCTTCTTGCGAGAACTTTTTCTGTATTTGAACACTATTATCATGGCCCCCCTTAGTGTTCTCTACTCCACACTATATAAACCCAGTTTTTCAATCCTCCCTCACAGGTCATGTCTTCTAGACATTTAATCATTTTTGTTGTTCTTCTCTGGACTCTCTCCACTTTGCCCAGCTCTTTCCTGAAATTTGGCACCCACAATACACCAGCTGAAGCCTGATCAGCATGCAGTAGAGCAGAAGAATTACTTCTCACACCCTGCTTACAACACTCCTGCTAATACATCCCAGAATGTTTGCTTTTTTTGTAATGGTGTTATACTGTTCACAGAATCATAGAAAGTTAGAGTTGGGAGGGGCCCTCTGGAGGTCATCCAGTCTAATACCACTGGCTTAACTCCAACTAAATCATCCTGTCCAAGGCTTTGTGAAGCTGGGCCTTGAAAACACCTAAGGATAGAGATTCCACCACTTCCCTAGATAACCCATTCCAGTATGTTACCGCCCTCCCAATGAAAAACTTTTTCTAATATCTAAGCTAAACCTCCTCCACTGCAACTAGAGACCATTGTTCTTTGTTCTGTCATCTGCCACCACTGAGCATGACCTAATTTCATCTTCCCTTGAATGTCCCTTCAGGTAGATGAAGGTTGCTATCAAATTGCCCCTTACTCTTCTTGCAGACTAAACAAGCCCAGTTCCCTCATAAGTCATCTGCCCTAGCCCTCTAAAAATTTTTGTTGCCCCCAACTGGACTGTCTCCAATTTGTCCACATCCTTGGATGGGGGGACCAAAACTGGCCATAGTACTCCAAATGTGGCTTCATCAATGCTGAGTAGAGGGAGCTAATTTCTTCCCTTGATTTACTGGGAGTGCTCCCATTAATGCAACTCAATATGCAGTAAGCTTTCTTGGCACCAAATGCCCACTGGTGACTCATATCCAACTTCTTTTCCACTAACCGCCCCCCCCCCAGTTCGTTTTCTGCAAAATTGCTGCTTAGTCATTTGGCCCTCTGGTCTGTAGCAGTTCATGGGATTCTTCCATCCTAAGTGCAGTACTCTGCATTTGTCCTCGTCGAACCTCAGCAGATCTCTTTTGGCCCAATTCTCAATTTTGTTCAGGTCTCTGTACCCTATCCCTACCACCAGCATATCTACCACTCTCCTCGCCACAGTTTAGTGTCACCTGTGAACTTGGTAAGTGTGTAATCCACCCCATCATCCAGATCATTAATGAAGATGTTGAATAAAAACTGGCCCTGATATACTCCAATTGATACCAGCTGTCAACTAGACACTGACCTGTTGACCACTACTCATTGAGCCCAACAATTTAGCTTCATTCTATCTACTTTATAATCCATTCATTCAACCCATACTTCTTTAACTTACTGGCAGGAATACTGTGGGAGACAATATCAAAAGCTTGCTAAAGTCAAGGTATATCACATCCACCACTTTTCCTACATACACAGACCCAGTTATCTCATCATAGAAGGCAGTTTTGGTCAGGCATGACTGTCCCTGGTGAATCCATGCTGAGTGTTTCTGATCACTTTCCTCTTTCAAGAGCTTTAAAATGGGTTCCTTGAGAACCTGCTCTATATTGATTCATATTTAGCTTGTGATCCACTAGGACCCCAGATCCTTTTCTGCAGCACTCTTTCCTAGGAAGTAATTTCCCATTTTGTATGTGTGCAACTGACTGTTCTTTCCTAAGTGAAGTAATTTCTATTTGTCCTTATTGAATTTCATCTTATTTACTTCAAATCCTTTCTTCAGTTTATCCAGCTCATTTTGAATTTTAATTCTAGCCTCCAAAATACTTACAGCCCATTCCAGCTTGGTATTACCTACAAATTTCATAAGTGTACTCTGTATGCCATTATCTAAATAATGGATGACGATATTGAATAGAACTGACCTAGAATTGATCCTTGTAAGACTCCACTTGAGCCATCCTTTCAACTTGACTGTGAAGCACTGATAAATACTCCCTGGGAATGGTTTTTCAATCATTTATGCATCCACCTCAGAGTAGCTCTATATAGGTTGTATTTTCATAGGTTTTTAATTAGAAGGTCATGAAAGACTGTATCAAAAGCCTTACTAAAGTTATGATATACTACATCTGCTGCTTCTCCTCAACCACAAGTCTTGACACCATGTCAAAGAAAGCTGTCAGGTTGGTTTGACATTTGTTCTCGACAAATCCATGCTAATTGTTTCTTATCACTTTATTATATTCTAGGTGTTTTCATATTAATTGCTCAATTATTTATTCTATTACCTTTCTGAGTACTGAAATTAAACCAACTGGTCTATTTCCTTAGGCAGTCCTAATTTCCCTTTTTTAAAGATGAGCACTATATTTGCCCGTTTTCAGTCCTCAGGAATCATTCCTGTCTTCCATAATGTTTCAAAGGAAATTGCTAATGGCTCAGATATCTCTTCAATCAACTCCTTGAGTATTCTACAATATATTTCATCAGGTCTTGGTGACTTGAAGACATCTAGACTCAGGGGGTATATCTACGCTAGAGAGCTCAGTTAAGTTGACTTAACAAGGTTGACTTATAGTCAACTTTATTAAGTCAACTTAGAGAGTTCCCATTTGTTTAAGTTGACTTTATAAGTCAATTTAAGCAACTCAAGGGCCACATATGGGGTTTATTAAGTTGACTTAAGCACTTGCTTAAGTTGACTTAACTCTCGCCCTTAAAGTCAACTTTAAGGGTTAAGTCAACTATTAAGTCAACTTACCAAAATGCCTATCTTAAGGTTACTTTATTAAGTCAATGGACGCATTTTGGTAAGTCGACTTAATAAAGCTGACTTAACCCTTGAAGTTGAGTTTAAGGGTGAGAGTTATTAAATCAACATAAGCAACCTCATGAGGTCCCTTCCAACCCTATGATTCTAAGTGCTTAAGTCAACTTAATGATCTCCAAATGTGGCCATGGAGCTGCTTAAGTTGACTTAAGCCTGGTTAAGTTGACTTAAGCCTCCAGCGTAGACATAGCCATAGACTCTAAAGTTAGAAGGAACAGTGTGATTATCTAGTCTGACCCCCTGCACAATGCGGGCCACAAAACGTCTCCCACCCACACCTGTAATAAACCTCTAACCTATTAAAGTCCCCAACTCATGGTTTAAATACCTTACAGTACAGAGAATCCATCAGCAAGTGAGCCATGTCTTATGCTACGGAGGAAGTCGAAAAGCTTGTATAAGTAACTTTTAAATTTGTTCTTTTCTTTATTTTAACCTTATGTCCTACCTCATTTTCACTGCTGTTCACTATATTAGACATCTAATCACTACTAATATTTTTAATGAATACAAACAAAAAAGTAATTTAACACTTCTATCATTTTCATATTTTTCTAATATTGATTCCCTGTCCCCTCCCGCCCATTGAGTTATGGGCCTACCTCATCCCTGGTCTTCCTCATTTTTGATGTCTTTGTAGAACTTTTTCTTGTTACCCTTTATGTCTCTAGCTAGTTTTAATCTCATTTTGTACCTTGGTCTGTGTGTTTTAACTTATGAGGTACGTATCCAGAGCAGAGGATGGGCACCTATAGATATGTTATAAATTTAAATAAAAATAAATGGTGAAGAGATACAGCAACCGTATCAGAGTTCAGTAAGCATGGTACAAGGACTTGAAGTTCTTAGGCTTCCGGCAAAGCTAGAGAAGCAACATTTGTGTTCCTTAGAAAAAATAGCGGGTGAGCTGGAGCTTACTGAAGGTGACAAAATGAGACAGGAATGAAGTACTCTAAATAATTTTGTATCATCTGCAAACTTGGTTCTAGGCTATGTGAATTACAGTACAACTTTACTGAGCGTAGCATTCAGGCACATTATATCTCAAAATGCTTCAAGGTGCTCAATAATGCTGCTTTGGGCAATCATAGAGGGAAAGAACAATTAACAGACATAAACAAATATGCTTTCAGATAAGATCTGAAGTGAGCTGGGAGAGTCAATGAGGCAGAGAGCTAAAGTCATATACTAGAAGAGGTCAAGAATTTAAATTGAGTTTAGGGTGGGTGGGCCCTGAAGGAATGTAAGTGGACTTTTTTAAATAGCACATCTAGCTAAGGTACAGAATAAACTGCCAGAGGGAGAAATACTAGAAGCTAGTAAAACAAGTTTCACAAAAGGAGTTTTAAAAGAGTGGATTCATTCACGGATAGATGCTGGCAGGTAAAGCTGTTAACCCAAAGGAGAAAGCAGAAGCTGACAGTATATGCTTGGATCATGGGATAGGCAGCTTAACTTTTTCAGTTGTAATATTTTCTGTTGCCACATGAAAATTACAATATAATTATTTTTTTCATAAACTAACTACAAGGCTAGTCCTCCCAGTGTTCTGTGCCCAAAACATCCATTGAAATCCAGAGTTTGCAGGGTTAGGCCTGGTGAATGATTACAGCTAAACAGGAAAAGCTTTAGCAGGCTTTCAACAGTATGCAAAGAGTTACAAGTGTTCAACTGGATAAACACATAGCAAATGTTTGTGTGACACTGCTGGATAATATGATTTATAAGGCGGCCAGTAGGGATTATCTGGAATTGTTGGAATACCAATAAATCAGTTGGTTTTGCACCAGATTGGAAGAATATGAAATCACTTTGCAGGGGTTTCTGCCAAATCTAAAGCTCTCATTTTTCAGGTTTGTTTTATCCTGTTAGTTAACAGAAGAATCTTTGACTATTGAGAGTGTAGTAATATAACATGCACTAGCATGTTTGGTTTTGAAGTTTATTTAATTTTTTGTTAGGGAAGTGTTTTCAGGTTATATTCTCCCCTGAACTTCCACACACAACCACTACCAGAGTAGCACTCATAAAAATATATCAGGGTTATATTTACTTGTGTCCTGTCCCTATCAGGATAGAAGATCTGCTGAGGGGGGTCAACAGGGACAGACCTGCCTGCAACAGCAGAGTTGTGTGTGTTCAGAAAGGACTAAGCAGGAGTGGAGCTTGTGCAAGCTTTGCTTCTTTATTCACTTTGTGCCCAAAGACACATGTTGAAGAATTTTAGCTGGATCTTCCTTCTGAGCTGCTGGAATGTCTTCTTGCGGAACAAGCTTTATGGCCTATTTAAAGCCACAGAAATCTTCTACTGCAAAATGATTAGTATTACTAACTGCTAAGCAAGAGATCTTGCCATCTCTTTGCATATCCAAGGATTGTGAAATAGAATTAACAACATCTTTGCTTGTCATATATTTTTCCATATCAAGGGGTGTTCTGGGTAAAGCATCGGCCTTCACGTTAGATTTTCCTTGGCCACGTTTCACTCCAAAGTTAAAGTTAACTAATTTTGGAACCTACCAGTCTGCTGTGGTGTTTAACCAAACATAAGTGAAAACATGGATTAACAAGTTATCACTGTAAACCATTAAGGAGTGTGCCTCGTAGTAGTACTCACTAAATTTGTGAGTTACAGTCCATTTGAGTGACAGAAATTCCATCTTCCCAGAGTGAAGTTGATAATTCTCATCAGTTGCAGTTGGCATTCTTCACCACTAACTGATGACTCTCAGTTTACCTTCCTGATATTAGTATAAGAATGCATCTAATCTCTGATTGGAATTGAAGAATTAAAAGTAAGGTAGAACTGAAATAGGCTATTATTAGTGGCTGCATCAGGCAATTAATTAACTAGTTTAAAACTTTTTGATGTTGCTCAGCCCAGGTAACTGGCTGTGTGAAGGGCATCTGTCCAGAACACTTTCCTTGCCTTTTGGCTTTCTTCTTTTTGAGTCTACTTTTGATGGTGTTGTGTTGACTCTTCTATTGGAATCTGATACGAGTCACACAATTGCTTTGCTAGTTGAGGAAAGTCTTGACTGTATCTTGGATAGTAGATGAGGAAGCCTGGCAGCTTACAAACTTCCCCTGGAAATTTAGTAGTTTTCTCTCAAAGATCATGAGCAGTCAAGGTGTCAGCTGGATCCATTTTGTTACCTTCAGCAGATACCATCATTCCAGCTTTTGGTTTAATTCCATGGTTCTTTAAGTGTTGTAACATTGTCTTTATATACTCCTCATGTTCTTCAAGAGTGCCACTGTACACAATGATCTTGTACAGTTAGAGAATACACACCTCCTCTCTATGCTCCACAAGATGCTCTCAAATGATTGAAAGACAGCAGGTGTATTTTGCTAAATCAAATGGAATTCTAACCCATTCACATAGGCCCCATGGAGTAACAAAACTTTCTTGGCCATGGTGTCACCTCACAGTGAAACCCTGAGCATAAGCTTTTGTTTGATCTCAGACAGAGAACCGAGATTTACCTCCTAATCCAATCAGAACATCACGAATTCAGAAGATGGATTTTTTATTGGGATGGGATTTTTCCTCTTATTCAATTCCCAGTAGAGTCTACAGACCCTTCAGCCTGCGGCTTGTATGGTGAACCCAGTGTTGCCTCACATTCTCTCCCATAGTCTCACTGACATGGCCACAGCATATTCCTGTCTATGTTCAACAGCAGCAACAGAGATGAATGACTGATGGCCACTACAGATTTGCTGTGTTCTTGTCAGACTTAAGAGTGAGTCTCTTTTATAAAATGTGTGCTTACTGCTATTGTGAGGCAGTGCCCCAATACCCTCAATACCTGAACAACTGTGGTTAAAATTACACTGCTAAGTCTGTGTTCCTTGCTTGTCGACTCTATTGTCCCCAAAAGGGCAAACAGCAGTTCCTGCTTGTCATAGAATCATAGGAGTATAAGGGACCTCATGAAGTCATCTAGTCCAGCTCCCTGCCAAAAAAGCAGGACCACTCTCACTAAATCATCCCAGCCAGGGTTTGTCTAACTGAGCCTTAAATATCACCAAAGATGCAGATTCCACCACTTCCATAGGTAGCCCATTCCAATGCTTCACCACCCTCCTAGTAAGAAAGTTTTTCCTAATATCTAACCTCAACCTCCCCAGCTGCAATTTGAAACCATTGCTCTTTGTTCTGTCCTCGGTTAGTATTGAGAACAGCTGAGCTCCATCCTCCTTTGGAGCATCCCTTCAAGTAGTTGAAGGTTGCCATCAGATCCCCCCTCAGTCTTCTCTTGTACAGCCTAAATAAGCCTCGTTCCTTCAGTTTCTTTTTGTAAGTCTTGTGCTCTAGTCCCTTGATCATTTTTGTTGCCCTCCGCTGGACTCTCTAATTTCTCCACATCCTTTTTGTAGTGGGGAGCCCAAAACTGGACACAGTATTCCAGATGCGGCCTCACCAGTGCTGAATAGGGGGCATAATCACATCCCTTGATCTGCTGGCAACACTTCTCTTGATGCAGTCCAGTATGCCATTGCCCTTTTTGGCAACAAGAGCACACTGTTGACTCATATCCAGCTTCCCATCCACCATGACCTCCAGGTCCAAAATGGACCTATTCTCTTTGATTTTATCTAGTTCTTTTTAAAACCCTGTTATAGTCCTGGCTTTCACAGCATCCTCTGACAAAGAATTCTACAGGTTGGCTGTATGTTGTGTGAATACTTCCTTTTGTTCATTTTAAACCTGCGACCAACTAATTTCATTTGCTGGCCCCTAGTTCTTGTGTTATGTGAAGGTGTAAATAACACTTTCTTGTTATTTTCTCTACACCAGTCATGATTTTATAAACTCCTGTCATACTCTGCCTTTGTAATGTCTTTTTCAAGTTGAAAAGTCCCAGTCTTATTAATCTGTCCTCATATGGTTGCTTTTCCATCCCCTAATAATTTTAATTGTCCTTTTCTGTACCTTTTCTAATTTCAGTGCATCTTTTTTGAGATGGGGAAACCAGATCTGCATGAGATGTGTGTCACTTGGTGCACAATGGGTATCTGTGTACTTTTTCTCCTCCTTTTGCACTGTAATTGTATGATTTGATTCCAGTTATCTCAGGCAAAGTCTCTTTTTGAATGCTGTACCATATTGTTATGGTATTATGTTTCCTGCAGCATCGCATATGTGTACAGATGTGAAGCAAGTTACATAACGCAGATCCTCAGGACTATCTCTAGCACAGAGGCTGTAGAGTTACAAGAGAAAGACAATGCAAACTGACCTCCCTAGTTCAGGTAGAAGAAAGAAAATCACCACAGCCCAGGAGGAAGGGGGGACAAGGAGGAAATGAAAAGAAATGCGGATGCTTCAGGAGGGAGAGACATTTTTGGCTTTTGTCAAAGAAAGATGATCTTGTGAGAAACTACAAAACACTGGGATTAGCCACATGGCCATGAGGGCCTAGGCTGGCTCAACACCACCACTAGCCACCCTTGTAGGTAAGAATGAGGAGAATAAACTAAAGAGTAATTTTGGAATAATTTTATTAGATTTAGCATGTGTTTTATACCTATTATTTACTTGTAGTAACTCCTGACTCCTTTATTAAATGTTTTTGCATTGATTTGCTATATACTAATTTAAAATCATATTCCAGTCAATACTGTTTATTTTATTTAAAGCTGTGTGGATTTTAAAGGGTGTGAATGAATAAGACTGAGCCTATCAATTTCATTGTTAAATGGATGAACATGAGTCTATGGCTATGTCCACACTTACACAGTTAAATTGATTTAACTTGTATCAATTTAATAAAATCAGTATAAAAATCATTAAAGCGATTCAAGTTAAATCGATTTAACAGACCCTCACTAGAAACTAAAATCGAAATAGCATCTCTATGGACAGGGCTTGCTATTTTGATTTAGGAGAGAAGCACCATGGGAGGTGTGGCAACATGGCCCCTAGAAGGGCCATGCCCCCACCCAATCTATAGAAAAAGGAAAGCACCTGGGAAGGAGAAGGGCAAAAACTATTAAATCGATTTAACAGTTAAATTGAAATATGTCCTCACTAAAAAGTTAGTTCTAACTAGGACATGCAGCTAGTTCAAACTAAAAAGCTGTGATTAGTCTGAAGTAGCCTCCTCTGAACTAGCCTCAGATTAACCTTGGATTTATTTAGTTCAGATTTGCAAGTCCAAACTAAATTTTTAGATGTAAACATAGCCAAAAGCTCATATGGCTCCACGTGCTGGAGGAGAAAGCGGGGCCTTGCAGCTTGACCAAAGAAGACTAAGAGGAGTAATAGATCCAGATTCTAGGAACCCGTATGGAGAATACCCTACCAGCAACTCTCTCTCATTATTATGAAGGACACTCTAATGCAAGCACCTCTGCTGATCTCAGCTGTGTGCTGGAGATGTGTGGGGTTGAGGGATGAAGGATTCTCTCAGATCATTTAGGGATTTAAAGATTAAAACCAATAGAGTGAATTCCACCCATAAACTCAATCACTGCAGGAGCCAAAGCAATTTCAAAATATTGGCATACTATGCTTCTGATGTGAAACTCTGGTCAGCAAATGGGCTATTGCTTTCTGCAAAAATTCCACTTTCTCTGTGGTCTCAGCACCATCAACTATGTTATAATCTAATCTAGAGGTAAGAAAGGGATGGATAAGAGTAACCTGGCTTCACTGAAGAGAAATGGTCACGTTTACCTCATAAAATGCATTCCTTCCATCCATCAGAGGTACTGATACAATGCTTGTCAATTCTTCTTTTATTGGGTCTTTAACCTATCAGCAGTATCTCTGCCTTATCTAGATAAAGCATTACCCAGTTAGCCTCTCATGCATGGCAGTCACAGGGTCATACAGTTTACTTTATCAGGCATGCTCAGATGAGATGGTGACACAGAGCAAGTACCATGTGCAAACTGAAGTCAATTCATCCCAGGTCCTCTTACTGACCTGCCTCATAGACTCAGCTAAATTTTTAACAGGATAGAGACCACAGGGGATTCTGGAGCAGCTCACAGGAGAGAACACTCAGTGCAGACGGTCACCCGCAATATGTAATAAATGATGACCAATCAGAGAATAAAATAACTCAAAAGAAGCAAAGGAATTGTTTAGTGTGGTCAACGATTACATACAGAGGAATAATGGAAGCAAGGGAATATAGCTGGAATATCAAACATTTCCCAACAGGGAAGGCTTGCAAGCTCTTTGCTGATGTATATAAAACTAGACTGCAACACTCAAGTACAGGGTACTCAATCTTACCGTTGAAGGAAAATGAAGCGGATAAACATGTATTTATCAGATCTAATTTCTGTCACCTTCTAATTTGAGAGTATTATGCATTTTGGCAGAAAATGTAAGCAAATTGTATATTCAAAAATGGTAAAAGTCACTGAATGCAAAAATAGTAGTTTGATGTGCAACTTTCCATTTGCATGTGCAATCAACATGATTATCCTTTCACTTATGGTGATTGTGCATGCAAATTATGCACGAACTTGCACACAACTCTGAAGATTTAACCCCATATGTACAGCCTTTGTTAAACTTACTATTTATTTAGAGCCTGATTACATTATAATTTTGCTACAATATTTATAATTGTATATAAAGAATAGCTACAAAGGATTGTTTTTTCTATATATGAAATCTAAATATAGTCAATCTTTTTGGTTTCAACAATAAATTCAAATTCCTCATGTCATAGTATTCAAATTATTTGCCCCATAGTTATATTTCCATAAACAGCTTTCCATAACTAGTGTGAGTGTGTGAACAGTGTATGCCCAAGTTATTAAATACGCCTTGCTTTTAGATGCCAAACAAGGTCATTATCAACAGAGAGAGTGTTAAATCAAGTGCTTATTCCCATTCAACATTAGTTCTGTGCTGTGTTTGATGCTGTGTGACAAGTGATTGTGTGGGGATTTCACTGGATGCAAATGCTGAAAAAACCTGTTTACTCTGCCATTCTTGCTTACTCATCCCAGTGGTGACTTTCCCATTCTCTCCCTTCGTGGACCTTAAAGAACATACATAATCTGCTTAGCCTTCAGACTTTATGGCTGTGTTCACACAGCACTCTTATTGAGGTTGTATCGAAATAAGAAATACCCTGTTCACACGACGCATGATTGTTTTGAAACAACGGCGTTGTTTTGAAACAACTTAAACCCCATTTGGGGGTGAAACAATGTTGTTTCAAAACAGTTGTTTCGAAACAAAGCAGTCCGAACATGTTGTTTTGAAACAACAGTGACTTGTTTCGAAATAACTGTTGCCTGAACCTGCTATTTCACTTTGAGCTTTTTTCCTTAATTCGAATTAACAAACTGTTAATTCGAATTAAGTTATTTCAGAATAAGGCATTATTTCGATACAAGTTGTTTTGACACAACTTGTATCGAAATAATGCCTGTGTGTGAACACAGCCTATGGGCTCTCCCTAGATAAACACATAAGTCTTTCTGAGAAAATAAAAAGTTATCTGTTGTTATGTTCATTTAATTAAACTTGAACTCTTTTGGATTTATTGCTATCCTCTTACACCTTTTTCAGTTTGGGGTTTTGGAGTTTTTTTTACATTTTTCTTTATCTGTATATGTTTTGTGGTGTTATGGCATTTCAGTGCTGGTTATATTGGGACAGAATTTTAGGGCCACAACTTTGTCACAGCTTCTATGTTTGTTTCTAAGAACTAACTGGTCAAGCACATAAGACAAAGGAGTAAAGGAGAAATTTATTTTTTATTTTGTTAAAGCCGTAAAATGAACATAGATAGCAGCATGTAAAATAGATATTAGGGAGAGCAAATTTGAACAGCAAATAGTGATAAAGAGAGCAAGAAAAATGTTAACTATATCAGAAACAGGAACCTTATGAGAAAAAATTTGGACTATCAAGTAATTAAGGATGCAATTGAGGAAGATAAGGATGTTGCAGGGAAGTGAACTGAGTTTTTTGAATTGAGGATCATTATTTAGTAAATATCTACCAATACCTTTTTTAGGCAAGAAAGCTGTGGCACTAAGTGGCAAGAAAGGATATGCTAGAATAAGTTAATTAATTAAACAAAAATAGTCTTCCAGAATCAGATGGTATATTTCCAAGTGTTGTGAAGGAATTTAAGAATGAAGTGGCTGAGCTGTTACCAAAAACAGTCAATCTTGCTAAATTTAGCTGGAAGACTGTAGAGTAGCAAATACGATATGTATCTTTTTTAAAAAGCAGAAGGGTTAATCCTGAGAATTACAGATGTGCTCTTTACTTCACTGTGAAGAAAAGTGGTTGAACCAGTAGAGTGATTAAATATCTCCCAGTACATAAACATGATATCAGAGGGACATTCATTGCTTCTTTAAAGGAAAATCATGCTTCTCTTGTCTACTGTACATCTTTGAGCATGTGAACACAATAATGAATAAAAGCAAATTCCCTAGTAAGAGGTTTTTAAGGACACTAAGAAGTCATGGGGTGAAAGTTTACATACTGCCATGTGGATTAGAAATTGACTAAGCAGTAGAAAACTGCGTATGACTAAAGTATTAATTTTCAACATGGCAAAAGGTTAATAGTTCTGATCAAGATTCTGTGTTATCACCACTGTTTAATACACCATAGTGCCCTAAAAAAGAGTCTAACCATGAAGGTGGCAAAATTTGGAAATTACACACATTTTTTCACAAGATTAATCAGGACCAAATAAATCTGTGAGGAACTTCATAAGAACTTAAAAACACTGCTTTAGTGGGCAACGATATGGTAGATAAAACATAGAGGACAAACACAAGCAAATTCACTCTGGGGAGAATAATATGAATTACTCATACATAAAGCTAGGTTCTGAAGTAATTGTTATCATTCAACACAAGAGTAAGACGACTGAAAGACAATATATTCAAGAAGCAAAAAATATCATTTTTAAATACAACAAATACCCTATAGAACCCTTTGCCACAAGATATCATTGAGTTTGATAGCTTTGTAGGATTCATAAAAGGATTAGACATTTATAGGGATAATGAGAACATCCAGTTAGTTAAAAAGATTATTTTTTAAGGAATATTAATCCTGATGCTTCAGGGCACATAACAACTAGTTGCTGATAACTAGATGGTTGAATGATTTTATTAGTTTTTCAGTTCTTATTTTGCAGTTCTTATATTCCTATAATAAATCTATTTGGCTGAATTCCCTCTTTCATTTGTTATCTAAAATAGTTTATGGCCTGACTAAATTCCAAATAATTTACGATATTGTCCTGACTTTTGAATCTATTATCTAACAATGTTTTTATGTTGTAGGATTCTGTGTTTTAGTCCAGAAATATATTTGGAATAATTCTGTAGACACAAAACAATAGCATGAAATTTGTTAAATTTGTTAACATTTCAATTTCCTCCTCCATGAAAATTAAAAAGAAAACAAAATAAAAAAGTAAAAACTAAAAAACTTAAACAAACTAAAAAACTTTAAAAACAAACATACAATCCCTCCCCCCCCAAATAAACCTCTAAGAACAAACAAACAAACAAACAAACAAACAAACAAACAAACAAACAAACCTATCAGCTGAGATGTAAAATGAATTGGCAAAATGACAAAAACTGTTGTGCATCGTGAACCCAGACTGAAAATAACATGTGACCCAAAACAGCCTAAGCAGCTCATGCCAGCTGGTTCTATGGGCAAAAGTGAGAATGTTAATAAACACCCAAATGAAAGGAAGTTGTTGGATTGTAATTAACATATGCTATTAGTATCTGTCTCTTTGGCCAGACGCAGCAGACAGACTGAACTCATACATACAAATGAGTGTCTGCCTGAACTCTACAGAGAAGAAAGAGAGATGATTTCATTGTAAGCGTCTGGTGCTGTCAGCAGCTTTAAATCACAGTGGGACTTAGTAACAAAAACAGTGACGGCCATTGTGTTCTAGGACAATAATATGGCATTTTAAAACGTTGTTTTATTTAATAAACATTTCTGCATGTTTGTTTGCCCATCTCTTGCTACCAAAAATATTCTCTGGCCTTTAAAAATATGTTTAAAGGACAGATACTGACCATTAGGAAATATTTTTAATATGATGGCTTTTTCCATGACCCTGCATCTACTGCTCTTTTGCAAAACTTTCCAAGTCCGCTGCCAAATAGAAAGGTGATGACAGCAGTCTCATGGGTATCATTATCAATGTGCTGCCTAAGAATGTGATTAACAGTTTCTTGAAGACCTAAAATGGACCGTGAGACTGTATAAACCACCCACTAGCACTGGCATTTTCCTGCTTTATACTGGGTCCTATGACTCCCTCTGTTCTGCAGCATGGAGGGGAGCAAAAGCATGTTAATCATGCAGAAATAGCGATGAAGAGACCACACAGAGTGGTAAGACATCTATGCACTATTGCTCCCTCTCATAATAACACCAAGTGTTCTAAGGGGCATGAAAAAGGGGCTAGGATCTGTCAAATGGAGAAGGAGGAAAAGAGATTGGAAACTTCCTTGCTTGGTTAATTGTTGTGCAAGTTAATGTTGTTGCAAGAAGAGTTAACTCCACTGTCATACTCTGTGTACTCCAACATAGGGGAGGTTGCATAACCAGGGCAAGAAGGAAGAGCCAGGGACAGCAGTGCACTTGTATCAGATACACTTCCAGTGGGGAGAAAGGGAAGGCTACGAATAGATGGAGACAAAGTAGCTCCCGCCTATGTGCCCCATAATCCATCAGGTTTGGCTAGTCCACTGATCTCAAGTCTGCTCATGGTTGTCCTGGTTACCTTGACTAACATGAGTCTCCTGGTTGCAAGGATGCAATGTACTGGAATGGGGACTCCTCCGAAGCTGTAGGTATTTTAAGGCAAGTCTTTATAGTCCATTTTTGCCTGTAAGACTATCTGTTATTTGCTTTATTAAAGTAAAAGCTGCTTTGGCCAAAGAGTTACTGCTACCATAGTGAAGGAGGTGAATGTCAATTTATCTCCTTTTTCTGAAGGAAAAGGCTCAATATTTTGTACAGAAAGGTAAATCCAAGATTTATGAAGAGCCTTGGGGGACAACCAAAACAATCAATGAATTATGGATCAGAACATTATTGAATTCAATGAGAATCTTTCTGTTGCCTTCAGTAGGATTTGGAGAAAGCCTAAGGTTAGTGTCTGATGAAAACAAAAGTTGATTTTGATACATATTTTAGATGTAGGACAAGGTACAAACTTGGAGTCAGAGACTGAGAGTTTGGGAAATCAGGGTTTCCTTGGGTTCTCACTTCATTTGACAATATCATGAATTTACATTTTGTAGAAAGATGAGGCTATAATATTGATTGTAAACTCCAATTTTTAGTGGTCTAAGCAACAACCAACAGTAATTTCAATAAACTAGAGTGTCATTTTTTTCCCCTCCTGGGTCAGTCTATTCAACCCCTCCATTCAGCACAGATCCTTGTAGTTTGTTGGAGCTGAGCCAGTAATAATTCCGCTCCATTTTTGTTAAAAATAATTGTCTTTATAGTGCTTTATATTCCTTACCTAGAGCTTTCTTCTCTCCATGGGGTTGAAAAATTGATACACACAGACAAGCACATCATCCTACTGGCACAGCTTGAGAACTCCCAGTTAATTGTTAGGGTTCTGTTAGGATTTGAAAGAGCAATGCCAAGGATTGAAGACTTAGCAGTTTTATTATCTCTCACATAAAAATTTCCATAAATTAGAAAACTAATGATTTTTAAAGCTCAGAACATATTTTCCTGTATCTAATTTTAAAAATTTCTCTTGTTCTAGTCTTCCTGCAATTTTTAAATGGTTCTTTACACAAATGATTGACTCAAGTAACATCATCACAAAAAAGCCAACCCCCCACCCAAAAACTCCACTCAAAACCCCAAATGCATAGGATTTTTAACATTATTGTGCTGAATCTTTAAACTGCAGTGAAAAACAACCAAGTCAGAAAGATCTGGGCCATGCTCCAAGAAACTGGATTTATAGATCAGTTTCTGCATTTTGGTACATTTTGGCAATGCATTGTCATATTTTATTAATTAAAATATGAGGTATCTGCAGCATTCTCTCTCTGAGGGATATAAGAGGGCAGATGATGTGTAACAAATTCTGTGGTATCAGGTTTTTTTTACTTCTGTTTTGCAGTCTGCCAGGCAGTGTGGGGTCAACTGCCCAATTGATCTGCTGAATTCAGATTGAGGTCTGTCATCTAGGATGACCAGATAACAAGTGTGAAAAATCAGGACACTTTTTTGGGTTGAGAAAGGTATAGGTGCCTTTATAAGATGGAATCTTCACTATCCTGGCTTCTGGTCAACCTATTATCACCTACTTTTCTACTTTGAAAATCTTCCAATTCTCCTGCTTGAGGACAATTTTAAAACCTTTTTATTAGCTATGAGAAAATTCTACAATCCTTACTTCAGACTTTCTCTGATCAACTTCTGTTGTTGCTAGAGGACATTTTGCCTGAATAAATATTGTTCCACTGCTGGTCCTGATTCTCCTTCCATTATAGCCATAAGTTTTGTATTGATGTAATTCCACTGACTTCTCTGGGTTTACTCTCAATTTTCACCAAAGTAAGAACCAGGCTAACGTGTTCAAACTATACATTTATATACTGCAGTTGTCCTACTGATTTCCAACATTTTGTACATCTTCCATTGCCCTCTGCTGGATGAAACACAACACCTGCACAAGTGGTTCCATTTTGGAGACACAATGAATTCACAACCTTGACTATTCAATAAATAAAGCTTTGGGGATTCATTTAATGTGCTCACTGAGACATTGTATCATTGTGCATCACCAGCTTTAGCTATATTGTAATAACATACTTGCGAGAACCACATAATCGGTACAATCCAAAAGGCACACTGCAAGATGACGTCACAAGGACTTTAAAAAAAAGCAGGGAGTTTATGAAGACTAAAAATGTTGTCAGGTTGTCAGGGAAAAAATATCCCGTAAAGACTGGTTTTTGTTGGGGGGGTTCTGGTTTTGTTGTTGTTGTTTGTTTGGTTTGGTTTGTTTTTTTGGATATATATGCACCAGTTGTTGCAGACACTGCAATAGCATGAGGTTTTTTGTGACAAATTGGTGAGCCATGTAGGAAGCTACTGTGAACTTGGATGGTAGATCAGGCAATTTCAGATATAACAGTGACAAAATTTCTTCCACACTCCAACAGCTACCCAGTGCATATTCTCCAATGGCCTGGTTCTGCTCTCAGTTACATCAGCATAGACTTTGATCCTGCAAACGGATCCTTACAACCGCACAAACAATGAGTCCTGTGGTGCCTTAAAGACCAAAAAATTTCTTCAGGCATAAGCTTTCGTGGGCTCCAACCCACACCTGCACAGAAGCCCATTGACTAAAATGAAATCCCCTTGGCAAAAAGTCTGTTTCAGAAGGCATTCAAGGAGCAAGAGCAGGGATAGTTCCACCAAAATAAATTAAGTTAATCCGATGTGAAACTGGTTTAAGTGAGATCAGAACAGGCCCAGCAGCTCTAGTGGCAAAAATATACATTGTCTCATTATCATGTTCTTTCCCTGAGCTTTCTATAGTCGTCTTTTCTTTTTAAATACACAAACACCGTTTTCATAAGAGGACAGTTCTTTATAAATGGATTAGTCAAAAGCATGAGAAAGAGAAGAAATCAGGTGAAAGGTTCCCTCAGGCAGTAGATTTAACCTTGAAATGCTCATATTGATTGTTATTTAACACTTATAATACAGTAGTGTCCAGATGGCCCATTGTACTGGGTGCAATACAAACATACCAGAAGGCAGGATTCCAGCTGTATATAGTTCCCAGTCTAAGGCTCTAATCCTGCAAACACAATGTGTTTAACTTTAAACTCATGAGTAATCCCACTGGCTTCAATAGAATCACTCACATGCTTAGAGTTAAACAAACATGTATGTAAGTGTTTGAAATGACAAATCACCTTAGCCCCTTCTCCTGCAATCTAATGGCTTTAATACACTGTGATTTTATATGGCTACTTAATTTTTAAGCACAAATTTACCATGGCAAATACAGTGCCAGATAACTTTGTGATGCAGTTAGACTCCAAACAACTAAATTTTTATTTTCATGTACTTATCAATGTTTATTCAAAGTATTTTAAAATTTTCATCTATTTTAATTTTTGCAATACTTGAAAATATATTTTTAAATTCAAATATTAATGACCATAGAGAGTTATAAGATATTCAGAAATAAAACCGTAACAATGAGATTTCAGAGTATGAACTAACTTCTGACAACAAAAAGTGCAACAGTTCTCTCCAAATGCAACACACCATACTTTCTAACTCTCCTTCTCTGTGGACTTTGATTAATAACATAATGTTTGATTGATAAGATAGCATTTTATATCAGGTCAAGGAAAAAATAGACAATTAATTATTGATATTTGGGGCTGGACTTTCAGAAATACTCTGCTCAGATTTTGAAACATGTTCAGCACCTGGCATGCAATGTCTTTGGAAAATATGACCACTTATTTTGGTGCCTTGGTGGGAGCTGAGCTCTCTGGAAGGTCTGGCCCTTACTGGTAAACTCCTAATCTGTCACAATCTACAAACATTGTACACTTGCTATGACTTTGCACTTGTGACTTTTAAAGCAAACATTGTGATGACTAATTTACTGTGTTACATTCATGAACATTGAGAATGAAATCCTGACCCACTGATTTCAGTAGGGCCAGGCTTTCCCCAATATGAAGGGAAAGCCAAGTCACCTGATTTAGTGGGTTTGTTAAGTCCCAGAGCTAGAAGGCTTGCTTTAGAAGGAAAAAATAGGAAGGTCCCTCTAGAGAGAAAAGAGTAAAAGCCATTTCCAGTAAGCCTCATTTACCCTGACAAAGAGAGGGTTAACGAGGGCATGTGGCTCTAAGTGACCCCACACCCAAAACACCTTTATCAAATGTGAAGAGTGGAGTGGGGAGTTAAAAGAGGAGACCCAGCTCAGTTTGGGATTGATGAGGAAAGACAGCAGAGCACTGCAGGAGGGAAGCCTGGTTTCAGACAAGAGTCTGAGACTTTTGGCTGCCTGGACGTGTCTCCTGATGAGTGGTAGGACAAGTCGTGAAGAGAAGGATGCTGAAGAATCCTTGGATGACCCTGATTTTATTTTTCAATTTGAATACCCTGAAATGGGTGGGACCCATGCATGCCTTAGCTAGACGGCTAAAGCACCGTTGCTCCAGACCTGTGATAGCAGACATTCACCCATTGTAGACCCCATCACAGGGTGAATTTGTTGGGCCCCAAGAGGGTACCATGGAGGCAGGCCCTGTTCCAGTTTGGTGAGCATGCAGGCACTGGTCTAGCCCCTGCAGAAGAGATCAAGTAAAGACTTAAAATCAAAACTGCACCTTAAAGGTGCAACGAAGCTTTCTCTCCGGCAATATGGACTCAGGGAATATGTTAAAATGGATGGCAGGCAGGCCACCTAACTCCCAGCAGCAGCAGCAGCAGCAGTTCTTACAACAAACTAGTCACCGAAAAAAAAAGAGTTGAGTGAGGAACTGTCTGTCCAGTATGAGCAGCTTGTACACCAAGTGTACACATTCTTGAAATCTCCCACAACAACTAGGTCTTCTTCTTTGGGTCTCATGGATGCAGCTGTGGTGACTTCAGCTGGATCAATCTGATTCACTAGGATGGGACTCAAAGATGATGCTGAGGCCTTACCTGAGGTGTTTTAATGGGCGGTGGTGGCGGCTGCACAGTGGCCATTGGAAGATCCTGATGGTCTCATATTTGAGAAGGCAGATCAAGACACCTATTGTTGCCTGGATCCCAATGCAGTGTGGGATTATCCTCAAATCAAAGATGCTAGTTTTCAGCCATTTAGAGACCGCCAAGGAGACTCTCCCCCAACACTTCCAGGAACAGAATAGCTCAGTCCTGAGGGGTGTCATGAAAATGGCAGGATTCCTGTTGGCAATGGCTCAAATCAGAAACAAAGATGGGGATCCAACTGGACCAGAACAGCACCAAGACAGATAGTTCCTGAGAATCCCGGAGCAACTCTTAGCTCCTCAAGTGAAAACCGTTTGGGACTACAACAGGGTTACCCCAAGTGAAAAGGTCAGCCTGAGGGTTAGTAATAGGTCTAGACTCTGATCACCAGCGGCAATGCCCTTGCTTTTGGTGAAGGTGTCCAGTACAAGGATATTAGGTTTGCTCCTTTATAGAGTGCACTTATGTACAAGTCTGGACTGCAGAAGACAGGTTATGCTGAATGGAACTGGCCAAGATAACTATCCCTCCTTGGGCAAATGAAACAGGTGTGGTGGAATTTGTAGACACAGGGCTTGGCGAAACCATGGTGAGTCAGTATTTAGTGACCATGAAGTCATACCCTAGCACGTGGGTACAGCTCATCATAGGGACCACATTCAGTCTACAGTATTTGAATTGGTCCTATCACTTGCTTGCTCATTCACTGAGAGCTGATGCTCGAAACATTTCAGGGAACTCTTAAAAGGTTTCTGAAACCTCCAGACAATGCTGAAGACTCAGTACCTGTTACTGCAGGACCAGGGCTCAATAGACCTTTTTGGGGTAGGAAAGACAGACCAGGCAAAGAGACTTCTGGCTAATAAGACACTTCTCTAGATATCATCTTTGACACAGAGCCAGTGGAAAGCTTATGCGATAAATAAATTTGTTAGTTTTTAAAAATGCCACAGGACTCCTTGTTAGTTTTGCTAAACTAAACTAACATGACTACCCCCTTGGAACTGGTCAGCCTGCTAACAGAAACCAATATATTTACCAGGTTCTCCAGCTTCACAGTTATTTCCAAACAACTGTTTCAATTTAAGCAATGTTTCGATTTAAAACCAGGTTTTAAGGAATCGCTCTAACTTTCCCTGAAGCAAAATATAGGAGCTCCTTATTTCGATTCAAAGGAAAACGTCGTGGGGACATAAACTCTTTTAGATCGAAATAACCAGCATTATTTCAATATAAAAGCTGCGTGTGGACATACCCTTAGTGTCTTATGTACTTAGGGCACAGTGACTTCTGTGCCTCCTGCTGAGAGTGTCACTTGACTGTACCCAAAGGAATGCCAAAGGCCGCATTGGCTTCTATTTCCATAGTCAGTCACCAGTGTGAGAGAATCAGAAAGGGCCTAATCAGGCTAATTGACAGGGGTATAGCTAGCTACTGATTCATTCTAATAAGTGAAGAGTATGCCACAAGGTATCCCAAGGCAATGGCTTTGTACTACATGAATGCTAAGACCACTGCACCACAGTTAGTGAAGTCTTTGCCAGTGTAGGAAGATTTTGACCAACCAAGGAGCCAGATTTACATATCAGGTTATAAGAGAATTGTGTAAATCATTAAAAATTAAGTGTCTCATAACTTCTGCCTACCTCATCTCCAGGTGGATGGGTTGGTGAAATGTTTTAATCAGCTGTTGAAGGACATGCTAAAGAAGCTTGTCACTGCAGATCCTTGTCTTTGGGACCAGCTGCTTCCCTGCTTCCTAGGGCTTGTCTACATTGAAATTGCTGCATCAATCTCCACAGTTCGATGCAGCAGGATTGATTGAGTGGCCAGTGGAGACCCACTCAATCAATCCCAAAAGTGCTCTATGTTCGACCCAATAAATCCACACCCCAAAAGAGCAACACTGCATCAAAGAGAGTCTTTCCGGTTGATGCAATTAAGTGAAGACACCATGGTAAGGAGGCATAAGTAAGTCAACAAGAGATACACATTCTGCAGTATGTAGACTGAATATCTCCCATCAAGCCAACGTGACAGTGGTTGCAGTACAAGAGATGTCCCAATCAACTACAGGCTTCTCCCATCCTGAACTCTTCTACAGGAGGCAACCACAGGGTATTTTTGGATCTGCTGAGGTTAATGTGTGAGTAGTAGAGTCCTCAAGCTGCAAATGTTGTCTGCTATATACTTAATCGTCAGTAGAAACTTGAAGCCCTAGGTTCCTTTGGGAGGGAGACCTTTCTGAATGTTCAGCAGGCCCACAATAGGATATACAGTAAAGGAATTTGCTTCTGAGTATTCAGACCTCTTGATCAGGTGCTCATATTACTTTGTAGCATGGTCAAAACTTTTGGTCTGATGGCATGGATCCCTGCTTCAGACTGGGGTTGTCCCTAAGTGGTAGGCCAACCTATTCATATGCCAAAATATGGAAAGTACCCAGAGACAAAGGACGGGGTGGGGTCTCACATCAGTCCTTTAGGCAAGATGAGACAACCAATTGTTAGGGAGCTGGTCTGTGACCAGGCAACACCTGCAAAGTCTAAAAGTCAATGCACTCTGGCAGGGAGGGGAGTAAACAGTCAGAGGATGCCCTCTAGCCAGGCAGTCCCACCAGGTTGGGTAGGGCAGGCCAACAAACAATCTATAGACAGCAGCCTTCAGACGAGATGAGTCAGCAAGCAGTAGTCTTGGAGCTCAGGCAAAGATAAACACTAATACAGTCTTGGGCTCACAGCAGGGATGAGCACTAACACAGCAGAGCCTGCAAGCAAATGAGGTGAGCACCAGCCCAGTCAAGGGCTTGCAGGCAAAGGGGTTGAGCACCATTAAGGCTTCACAGGCTGCCACTTTTTTGTGCTGGCAAAGAGTGAGAGGGATGTGGGCCCTCCCAACTCCACTGTATCTGAGCCAAGGTTCTAACAGTGGTGAAGTGTCTGTCATTAGGTTGAAGGGACAGCAGTTAGAATACACCAGCTGGTGCTCAGAAACAAGCACAGTTGGACTGTGGACAGCTATCCTGCAGTGCTTCCCCTACCTCCTTTACAATGTACTTCCCTTCCAAGGTTGTCATCTGCCTCTTCATGGTACATCACAAGTGACAGTCTCAGTAGCTCCTTGGCATCTGGCTTGTCAAGCAACTCCGATGGGTCAGGCAGGTCCATGGTGCACCCAGAGTCCTCACCAGCCTCCCTCTCCAGCAATAGGCAGGAGACATTCCTTACACCATTCTGAGAGGTATTAACAAGAGTATTGTAAGTAAGACATGAGAAGTAATGCTACTCTACTCTGCCCTGATTGGGCCTTAATTGAAGTATCGTGTCCAGTTCTGGGCACCTTATTTCAGGAAAGATGTGGACAAACTGAGGAAAGCCAAGAGAATGATTAGAGATCTGGAACACTTGACTTATGAGGGAAGATTGAAAGAACTGGATTTGTTTAGTCTAGAAAAGAGGGGACATGATAACAGTTTTCAAGGATCTAAGAGGGTGTCACAAGGAGGAGGGAGGAAAACTGTTCTCCTTAACTGCCAATGATATGACAAGAAGCAATGGATTTAAATTACAACAAGGGAGATTTAGGTTGGAGATTAGGAAAAAATTCCTAACTGTCAGGATGATTAACCAATGAAGTAATTTGCCTAGGCTGGTTGTGGAATCTCCGTCAATGGAAGTGTTTGAAAGCAGGTTAGACAAACACCTATCAGGGACAGTTTAAGAGGGTACTTGGTCCTGCCATGAGTTGGGGGGGACGGGGACGACTGGACTTGATATCCTCTCATGTTCCCTTCCAGATGCTATGATTCTATGACATTCTTCTCCTCCAGCAGTTCTTCTCTGACTGAACTACAAAGCCTGGCTTTTATATTTCCTCCTTCTGTCATACCCCGTGCTTCTGGTGGGTTGTACTGTACCTGGGTCTGCCCACCAGGTGGCATGGTTCATTGCTTCTGTATGGCCTTGGAGGATGGCCATGCCACTTTGTTACAGCCCCTGTGAGGTTATCTAGCTTATAGCAGCAGTTCCCAACCTTTTCCTTTATGTGGACCACTAAATCGTCATCAAAAGCTTTTGCAGACCACCATGTAAGCAAGCCATTTTAAACATTTTTAACAGAGCCTATGGCTGATGGGAGTCAACCTTATATAGCAAGGGGTATTAAAAACACAGCTATTTCTAATAATTTATTATGCTCGCTCAAACATATGTACTCATCACAGTACATTTACCTACAGTAATGATCTTTCTTTTTCCCCCTCATGGACCACCTGCACGGACCACAGATTGGGAACCACTGGCCTATAGGATCAGTAGGTTATAAAATAAAAAAACCTGATAAAAGACAAATTAAACAGATCTATTGTGTCAACCTTTTAAAGCCATAGAATGGTCCAGGGAGATTATTTACAAACCCTTACCCTCTACAAGAATCTTTGTCTATGCTTGTTTAAGGTTCCCATGGTCAGAGTGCTGGATAGACAAAGATTCTTGGATCTGGTGGGATATTGTGGATGAATTATACCCGACGGCTTATCCATTGCAGTTCCTTCTCAGCTCCTAAACATAGCAGTTGTAGAAATGTCTGATAGACAGGCCTGCAAAAAAAAACCTATCAAACCTTTAAGGTTCACCTCTGTAGGGAACTTGTTTTATGCAGGCCAAACTGTCAGAGTTCATCCTCCAAACTGAGACTTTGGAGTCCAGTTGGGAGCTATCTTATCCCTGGGGGTCAATGGTGGAAGAACATCCAGTCTGCTACCTGAGAAAAAAACAGTTTCCCCAAAGAAACTTGGTTATTGAGAAGGAAGGCTTGGCAGTAAAGTGGGCCATGGAGATGTTCTGGTACTAACTTCTCAGGACATCATTTATCCTGGTACTACTCTCACCCCTCTGCTGTGGCTTAGTGCCATGAAGGACACCAGCCCCTGATTCATGAGCTAATACCCTTCTTGCTCAGTGTTCTGAGGGTGGGGCAATGGCAACTCTTTAATATTAAGATGGAGAGGAGTTGACCAAGGCCACCAGAACTCTAAGCATGCTTTTAAGAGGGAGACTGTGTGATGGGGCAGAAAAACCCACAGTGACAAGGAGAGGGCTAAGAAGGGGGGCAAAGGACCCAATTGGCCCTCTTTCCCTGCACCTATAGCAAAAGCCAAGAGAGGAGTTAAAGGAGGAGACATAACTCAGGTTGGCAAACAAGGAGTCTGGTGGCACTTTTAAAGATTAACAAATTTATTTATCACATGAGCTTTTGTGGGAGAAAATCCCACTTCATCAGACGGTTGAAGATAGGAACTTACAGAATGGGAGCGAAATAAATGGAGGGAAGTGTAAGTCATAGGATTAGGGCAGATTGTTACAGCAAATCAAAGCTGTTGTTTGGATTCTTGAGGAAAAGCAATGGGACATCAAGACTTCAAAGAGAAACAGCCAAAATTGAACCAATGTGCAAATTAAATTGTGTGAAAGCAGGACTGAATCGTGAGTATGGATTCTTTTCACATTGTAACAGATCATTTGACTTCACCCTTCCTCTATGTGCTGTTTCCTCGAGTTTGAATCTTTACAAATGCTCTGATTTGCTGTTGCAGTATGACCTGCTCCCATGTCTTACACTCCCCTGCATTTATTTTCATCCCATTCTGTAGGGCTATGTCTACACTTAGAGTTTCAATTCGAATTACTGAATTCAAATTAGTCAATTCGAATGAATAATTATTAGTTTGAATTCAGTCAATTCAGATTGATATGGCATCACTAGAAAATCCAATTCGCATTGGCATGTCCATGGACTGGACTTGCCAATTTGAATTGGGGGGGGGGCACCATGGGAAGTGTGGCAAGATGGCCGCCAAAAAGGGCCACCGCCACAACCAATCGCATAAAAGCAGGAAGTTGCCTCAGCACCTGCCCATTGTGGCTGGCAAGAGGCAGAGCAAGCAGGTCATGAACCGAGCCCAGCTCCCACAGCTTGCCACTGAGCTGCCAGCACCAGCATAGTCTTGACCAGTGCTCTGATTGCCTCGAGCACAGTTTTATTGGACCCTGGCAGCATGGAGGCGGGCACCAGCATTGCCACCTTGCTGGCCTTGCCTGCTGCCACAGCCACCCTGCTTCCCTCAGTGCCCTGTCACTTCTGGGCATGGGAAAGCAGTGGTGACTGGTGGCACCGTGTCATCCTGACCACCTGGGATGATGACCAGTGGAAGCAGAACTTCCACATGAAGAAGCAGATGTTCCTGGAGATGGTTCAGGAGCTCACCCCACAGCTGTGGAGAATAGACACCCAACTCAGACACACCATGCCCATGGACAAGAGAGTGGCCATCACCCTGTGGAAGAGGGCCACCCCAGACACCTACCAGTCAGTGGTGCCCCAATTCGGGATTGGGAAGGCCACCAGGGGCTGTTCTCCTGCAGGTCAGCAGGGCAATTAATAAGGACCTGCTAGCCTGCCTGGTCATTCCCAGGAACCTGCAAGAGACCCTGGACGGACTCTGTGCCCTTGGATTCCCCAACTGCACGGGCATCCTAGAAGCCACTCATATCCCCATCTGAGCCCCACTGCACTGAAGCACAGAGTACAAGAACCACAAGGGCTATTTCTCCGTTCTCCTACAGGCCCTGGTTGATCACCACGGCTTCTTCACAAATGTCTACATCAGCTGGCCAGGGAGGGTGCACGATGCCCGTGTGCTGCGGACCTCGTCCCTGTACAGGCTAATGCAGGCAGGCACCTTACTCTTGCAACACAGCATGCTTATCGGGGATGTGCAGGTGCCCCTCCTCTTGTGGGGGATGCTGCCTACCCTTGCCATGGCTTATGAAGCTATACACAGGTCACCTCAATCCAGGCAAGGAGGTTTCTAACAGAAGACTGAACAGTTGTCACCAAGTGGTGGAACACGCATTTGGGAGGCTCAAAGTCAGATGGCTGTGCCTTCTAACCTGCCTACTCCTTGTGAAGGAGACCCATCCCAGAGGTCATCGGTGCCTGTGTCACCCTGCATAACCTCTGTGAACTGTGGGGTGACAGAGTCCCAACTCTCTGGGAGGCTGAGGCCAAACAACTTGCTGTACATTTCCAGCAGCCAGCAGCCAGGCAGCAGCTGGAGTTGGCGCAGTGAAGAGCGCACACCATCTGGGAAGCACTCAAGGACATGTTCCTTGCAGAGGACCCCTGACGACCCAGTCCTGCCACCTGAAGTCCTTACTAGCCCCACCCCACACAAGCCTCCCCCTCACACCTGCAACCCCCAATGCCCCCCATTCCCAAATCAATAAACACATGGAAATGAAATAAATCTCAATAAATTTTTTATTTAAAAGGGAAAGGGAGAAAACGGAGGACTTGACTTGTGGGGAGAACTGGAGATGTGATGGAGAACAGGGGGATGGGTGAAATCAGGGTTCAAGAGGGGGTGCAGTGGGGGTGTATATACAAAAAGGACACAAACATGATCTGGTATAAGCTGGCCATGTTGTATGTCAACACTTAGTATTTAAATTAAAATAATGCTGATTATTTCAGTTTAAAAGATTGCATGTCCACACTACATTTCCTTATTTTGAAATAAGAAGCTCCCTCATTTCAAAATAAGGAAACCTAATATTATATCAAAATGATGGTTAAATCAATATTATTTCAAAATAACACAGTGTATACCTGTTATTTCAATTTAATGGTTATATCAATTTAATGATTTTGCCCTTCTCCTTCCCAGGGTGCCCTCCTCTTTCTATATAGCGGGTAGGGAGATGGCCCTTCTTGGGGGCCATGTTGCCACACCTCCCATGGTACCCTTCTGCTAAATCAAACTAGCAAGTCCTGTCCATGGACATGCTAGTTCGATTTGAGTGTCTAGTGGGAACGTTTTAAATTGATTTAACTTAAATCAATTTAATGATATTTATAGTGATTTTATTATATTGATTTAACAGCCTACGTGTGGACTAGCCATTGAGTGCACAGGCAGTGGACTCTGGTTTAGGAAGTTGACTGAAGGTGAATAACAGAGTATAGAGGACTCCATCCACAGGTGCTGCTTTACTTTATAGTAAAGAGTAAGGAGTCTGTCCAACAGCCCTGTTTTGCTCTTGTGGTATGATTCTGTGAGGCTGGAGCAGCAGTGCAAAGTCAAATACTGACTTAGCGGCAAGGAGCTGATGTCACAGAACTGGACCCGATAGCTGCACATCAGAGCAGGAGCTGGTGGTGCCAGCTCTGGACTGGAGCAGATAGGAACCTTACCACTGGGTCTAACTGCACCGGTGAATGTGACTTGAGGGGAATGGGAATTCTTGTTGTGACTATGGGTTCTGCTCCTCAGTAAAAAGACAAGGAATACTGAGAACTGTGATATCAACGTCTCTTCTGATATTGTCAGTTGACTTGCATGTGTGTGTTTCACACAGTTGGGTTTGGCTCATTTGGTTGTATGCAAATAGATGTCATTATCATGTTTGTTTTTCCTTTTTTCAACAAATAGAAAAAGAGCTGTGGTTTCATGGTACCAAGGACTTGTAAGTGGAGCAGAACCAGCTGCAAAGATAGCCAAGGAAGGTTGTATTTTAACTTTTCAGAGCCAGAAGTAGGAGGATGGTTCTGAGTGGAGGCTCAAGCTATCATCTTTTTTATTTTAGAAAATGAAGGGACCCGACTGACCCTATATCTTGTTGCTGCCATTGGCACCTGGCAGAAGGATTACATGAGAGAGATGGGGAATGTATAAGATGAATGGGACCGCCCATGTGGTCAAACAATAGTGTCATGCTTTGCCAGGTAAGGAAACTCTGCTTTTGTCCTTTGCTGAGACCAAATCCAGGGGCATAAGACCTGAGGTGGACATAAAGGATTTGCAGAAGTAGCAGCAAGTAAATGAAAGCTGCTTTCTGCCAGTGAGCCTACAGAGGATACGTTGACTGTGGAGATGTCAGAGATGCATTGGTTCATCACATCCAATCATGTCCTTCACCAGGAGGACTCCAACCACAACTTAAAGCTTCCCTAGTCCTGAGAAACCCCACAGATGTTAGGGGATGATGATGGTTTCTTTTTCTCTCCCCCCGCCCCTCCCCCGAGCAAATCCTCCAGCTGGATGCAGAGGGCCACTCCAGGCAGAAATTGTACTTTACACCTCCCTGAGCCATCTTGCATGAAACACGAAATGCAGAAAAATAAACGTTCATAATCAAAACCTTGCCAAAAAAACCTGTCAACACTGCATGTACCATTCTTCCCTGGGGAAAGGATGAGGGAAAGAACAAACCATTTGTGATAGATGTTAGTCACATTGCTTAATGCACTATGAAAAGGTGCTCATATATTTCAGTGAGGAAGGCAGTATGAAGACCTGAATAAAATAGAAAACAGTCCCTGTTCTCTTTCTCTCTGGGTTAAGTGTGCACATTAGGACTTGAACAAATACACTGTGAAGATCACCCTGTAAGGTCCACAGGAGTGAAGCGGAGAGAGCATGCCATAATTTGACACTGAAAGGCTTCCAGATTACATCTGCTTTTCTAAACACAAAAATCCAAAGAGGGGCCCTGGGTCCCTGGATCTACATCTAGTTGGAAGATTTAAAACCTCTGACAAATGCAGCCTTAGTACTTTAGCATTTCTTATGTTTGAGGAGAAAGCAAAGCCTGGCATCTCTGCTGGTGGCAGAAAGGGAAATATTGCCTGGCAGCAGGGAAGGTGGTGATCTGGCAGGAGAGGAAAGAGATCTAGAAAATCAAAGCTAGCTACTAATCTATGTGTGCTAGAAATCTCTGTGGTTCTCCAGCACACAGTAGTTCAAAATGGAAATCTTGCCGATGGGCATCCACCTAAGAATTCCTAATGCACACATGAAAAGTGCTAACCATCACATATGAAAAGGTACCAAACTATCTGTTAAGACTTGGATTTTGTCATGGTTATTTTTAGTAAAAGTCAGGAGTGGGTCATGGGAAATAAAGAAAAAATTCACAGATGTCTATGACATGTCCTTGACTTTTATTAAAAGTAACTATGACAAAATGGGGCTAATGGAGGGAATGAGAGCCTGAGCTGCATTGAGGGGATCCCCTACCTGCATCCACTGTGGACCCCATTGCTAACAATGACTTAGAGCTGTGGGAACCAGGGCTGGGAGCTCTGGATCTGCAGGGCCACCCAACATCGTGCAGGTCCTCCTACCACTCATGACAACAGGGAGTTCGTATCGCTCCCACTACCTGTTCTGACTTGGAGCTCTGAAACCAGCAGCTGGAAGATGCTGGGGCCCTTTGCCGCTCACAGCAGTTGGAAATTGCAGGAGCTGGGAGCTTCAAGGTTTTCCACTGGTAGTTGCAGGTCTCCCACCAGCTGACAGCTCTGGCCTTTCAGCCCAGGGGCTGAAGCAGAAAATGTCACAGAGGTCTCTTGAAGTCATAAAATCACAGAATACTCAGGTATGAAGGGGAAGCTGGAAGTTCCTAGGAATGCACCTGTGTGAATTGCTATGTGATCTTACTGGAAGTCGTACACACACCAGCCTTAGCAAAAGAAGATAATTCTGTTGAGAAAAGAGTCCTGAATTGGGAGCAATCAGAATAACATAACCCTGCTGAGAAGCAAAATCTCTACCTCATCTCTGAGATTTGATGATTCAAATGTCTAGACAGAACAAAACCATCCTGTAGGCCAGAAGGTGACCAGATCTATCTGAAGAAGCTGGAGATTCTTTTGAATCTATCATTTCCAGTTAACATTCAGTTTTTATAAGGATTAGTTACATAAAAGAAAGGGGAGAATGGCAGGTAGGAAAGAATGGATTCTGCTTCTTTTACTCTGTCAAAGGAAGCCAGGTAGGTCTGGCCTGGGGAAGGTTCTAGGCAGAAGCTTTATAGTGAAGCAGAGAGACAGTAGCTTTAGGGGCAATACTGGGTTTTTTTTTATTTATTCTAGTGAAGTTCCTTGTTCAGTGTTAAAAGAAATTGCCTCTTTCTGTGTCTTCCCCATTGTCGCACAACTCTAGTGGGTATCCTAATAATGACTGTTGCCACCGCTCATGACGTTTTTTGCAGTTCACACAATATTTGGCATTTCTTGTAAAGTCCAGCCTGGTGGGGCCAGGTGAGTACATGGGAATCTTAGATTTTACTTTCTATTTTTGAAAGTAAGTTTCTAATCATCATGATTGCAAAGAAAAACTTGAAAATGCCCCTACATGCACAAAAACCGGAAAACAAATAGAAAGACCCAATAACTCTGAAACCAATCCAGAGGTGACTTATAAAACACAATAATTCTTAAACCAATCCAAAGATGACTTTTGCCTCTCAATAGTGGAGAAGGAGCAGAGTGAGGGCAGCCAGCTTCAAAAGTATTACTGAGCTTGCTCATTCTGTGTGAGCATGCCCACTACAAGCCAAGCAGAAAATCAGGGTGGGGGGGATGTGACTACACATGTCCCCCCATCAATGCCCCTAAGTCCATCTCATAATTTTGGGGGGGCATCACGCCTGATATTTGGATGTTTGGAGTTGACAATACTGGCTGTGGCATTATCAGTGATGGGTATCACTATGGAAGCCCTGGTTTACAGAAGAAATAAAATATTTTTAACAGACTTTTCAACTCTATTTTGTAGCACTCACTGTGCTGTACCATTCTCATTTTATCATATACCTAAAGTGTAACACCACCGAGATACATTGGAATGTGCACACTTTTTTAAATTAGGCAGATTTATTGTTTCAGGAATGTATTATTCAATATCTTTCCTTAAATACAGTTTGCTTATTAATAATGCTCTTTGCAATACAAGATATAGAAATGACTCTGTATTCTTTTATCACTGCTACTTTGTTCCTGATTCAAAGAATGTATTTATTAGCAGTAAAAGCTTCCAAAGAGGAAGGGGAGTTAATATATCTTAGTTGAGATTTCTAGAAGTGATTCTTGAGCACCAACTTAAGAAATAACATAGAGCAGTAGTTTTCAACCTTTAGTGAGTCACGGCATACTTGGTGGCATATTGCAACCCTCCTGCACACATCAATCCACCCTTCCCAGGCCTAATCCAGCCATCTCCCTGGTTCTCCATGAGACACTTACCACTGTGTGGTGACACAGTAATGTGTCCTGACATAGTGGTTGAGAACCACAGGCATAGAGGCTTGTTTTTTCAAAGAGTGGATGCTTCACACTTTCTAAAAAGAACATCATTTTAAGGTCCCTCAGACTGGGTCCCCAAAATTATTAGTGTCTTTGGAGAATCTTGCCTCCTGATCCTGATTTAATTGGAGGGAAATGGGCAGGGAGAATGAGCTGGGTGCTGCTGGGGGTCAAAGGTGGAACAGGGGGATATTACAGGTCTATATAGAAAGAAGTAATAATACTAATACTTCCGAAACTATCCAGAGCCTTACGAGAAAAAAGCAGTCAGCTTCTGAATTCTATAGTAAAAAAAAACCCAGAAGGTTTTCCTGAGCTGGCACTTTTTTTTTTTTTTTTTAAAGCTTATTAAGAAACTAAAAAGGGCAGATTTATTTTAAGTTTCCTTTACCTCTCACCTTTCACTGACCTCTGTTTCTCACTATTCAGTCTTTCCAAAATTCTCAGCTTATTGACAGATAGTGCTTTTTCCCGTTTTATTCTTTTGTGATATTGTTAAATTCTGATGACCCAAAGACTATGTTTCTGATTCTCTCTATTTCACATTAACTGACATCATTGTCAGTACCTCAGGTCAAGAATGATCTTTCCTAGGTTTTATTTTATATGGGTCTTTTGGTGACTGAAGAGTCTGATCTTTGAGTCGTAGACTTGCTGGCAGATATTGCAGGAGGTGTTGGAAGGTAGGCTTGGGCAACAATTGTTACATGACAGTCTCTCTTTTTTGCCGTTTTTCTAATTTTCCTCAAAAGTGGTCATTCCTTCCCTGATAAGTCTCCGCCTGGCTACTGTCTTCCAATGTGTGGTGTTGATGCCACACCTCTTGATATTTGGCTTGAAGATATTTTTGAAATTTTTCTTTTGGCCTTCCCTTGTCCTTTCTCCTTTGGTGAGTTGGGTGTACAGCAATTGTTTTGTCAGGCAGGCATGAGGCATGTGTATAAAGAGATTGGTCCATCTCAGCTGGTGCTGGATAATCAGGGCCTCAGCACTGAAGATGTTAGCTTCCATGAAGACGCTGACATTAGTGTGGTGAACCTCCCATTTTATGTTGAGGATCTTCTGGAGGAAATGCTGGTGCTGGCATTCCAGGTTTTTTGGTTCTGTTCTGTAGGTCACCCAAATCTCACAGCCATAGAGGAGACAGCTGCCAAGATCGGCAAAATGCTCAAAGTTTTCCAGTTCCTCTCTGTTGATATAGATATTTCTTGCTGGGTCTGATGATTGACTGGGAGCAAATTGGTGGAGAAGTTTTTTTTTTTTGGCTGATGTTCAGGGTAGCCCTAGGCTTTTGTAAAATTTAGAACAGTAGTTAAGGGTTGTTTATAGATCTTCCTTTGAGTGTGCAACTACGTACAACCATCCATGAACTGGAATTTAATTATTGTTGCCGACATTACTTTAGTTCTGGCATGGAGGCAAGAGAGGTTGAAGAGGTTGCTGTCAGTCTGATGTCAGATGCCAATGCTCTGTGACAGATGGTCTTGGATTAGCATTTTCATAGCTGCTACAGAGTGAAGAAGAGAGTAGGTGCCAATATACAATCTTGCTTTGCACATGTTTGGAAGATCAAGGGCTCAAAAGTGGAGCCACTGCCCAGGATGGAAGCAGTCATCTGATCATAAAGGAACCTTACAATGGTGGTAAACTTGCTTGGGCAGCCAAACTTCAACACGATTTTCCATGTGGTTGACAGAGTCAAAGGCTTTGGTCAGATCTATAAAGGCCATATATAGCACCTGGTGTTGTCTTGAAATTTTTCCTGAATTTGTCTAGCTATGAAAATCATGTTGGTGGTGCCTCATGAAGTCAGAAGCTGCACCAGGACTCTGAGGGTACTTCCTCTAAAAAAGGAAGCAGATGATTCAGTAAGATTCTAGCAAGAATCTTTCTGGTGATGGAGAAGAGCCATGCCCTGATAGTTGGCACAGTTGTTCTTATCTCCTTTTTTGAAAATGGTGACAATGTTAGCATTGTGTAAGTCAGCAGGGATTTCTTCAATGTGCCAGATTTTGAAGAGCAGCAAATGGAGCTTGTTTGTTAGTGTTTCCCTCCACCTCACTTTCAGTACTTCAGCTGGTATGCCCTCAGGACCCACTGCTTTATTATTCTTCATTTGCTTAGCAGACCTCCACAGATGTTGATGGGTTGCAAGAGTTTCCCAGGCTGGATGCTGAGGATTGGAGCTTTAAGCTATTATTTACATTTCAGACTCTGTAGTGTTTACTTAACTATTGCTTACATGCTAGCAGATGGGGCCAATAGAGAAACTAAGAAAGGTGGATAATGTATTGACCCAGTCTTCATGCCATGTCCAATGCTGCGCTGTTATCCTATAAAATCCTAGTGAAGTGAATATATTAAAAATTCATTAGCCTACTGATCATATTTGACTACAGAATCACCTCCTCATTTAACATCTTGTACAGCTGGTAAACTTCCTGAAACTTTTTTTTTTTTTGGATTTCTGTGAAACAACTGGTGACCTGATACAAATTCCTCCACGCTCAGTTTCCTGGTCAGCATTTCATGCTGTTGGGAACCAGTAGTAGAGATGAGTGACACTCAGGAGATTGAAGGTCCACAAACTTTGTAAAAAAAAAAAAAGCCCCACTCCAAGAATGGACTCCACATGGCCAGAGCACTTGTATTAATCTCATTGATATCACCTGGCTCCGCTTGGCCACAGAGGTCAATAACCTTGCAATCATTTGCAGAACTAAGATTCACATCCATTAAAAAATGTTTTCCTAACAACAGGAAGCCTGTGATATGTATCAGGTATAAAGAATACCAGACAGAATTTAGGTCAGCATGAATGGATGGCTCATACTGAGCATGGAATACGATTTACTTTTTCCATAGATCCTATCTTCTGATCCCACAGAGTTTTTCAGTCTCTGGCCTAAATTCAAATGACAGAGGAAGGGTTAGTCCATGGCTTGACTGTGCCTCAAACTCTTTGTATTCAGTCCAATTCACTTGGAGAGGAGCTGCTTTTCCAACAGAACACTATGATGTTTTTGTGCTGCAAAAATTAGATGGCTCCGCAAATCATTATAATAGCTCCACCAGTGGAATTTGGAGACACATACCATAGCAAGAAGGAAAGTGTTCCCTGTTAGAGGGAAGCATGAGGCTTGTCTTTGTAATCCCGGTGCTGATCCCTGGGGTACATGACATGAGCAAGTCCACCACTGGAAAGAAGATTGTTTTCATCTGCAGCTTTTTAAATGTCCCCTGACATCAAAATGTCTATATGTTAAAGTTTAGCAGCTGATACAATGTACTGCATTGTCATAGATAACGGTGTTTGTGTCTGTCTAGATATAGATGAGATGCTGACATTAGAGTGAGTTTTTTTTAAGGTAAAATACTGTTACACCTTCTCTGGATACCACTATTTCCCCTCTGCTGAGCAGTAGCAGATGCTGTTGCCTGGCAGGTCACTTCCTGATGGAGGAGAAATCAGAGCTGCAGCAATTGGGTATATTCTAACAGCCTGCAGAGCAATCCCTTCTTTCAGTTTCCAAAGGGATAGCCGTGTTAGTCTAGTCCAGTAAAAAAACAACAAGCAGTTGTGTGGCACTTTAAGACTAACAGATTTATTTTTTGCATGAGCTTTCGTGGGAGAAGATCCCACTTCCTCAGATGCTTCGAAGATGGGTGAACTTACAGAAAGGAATTCCTTTCTGTAAG
>ML681992.1:7336472-7376189 GCA_007922195.1 Podocnemis expansa
CACCTATCTTCGAAGCATCTGAGGAAGTGGGATCTTCTCCCACGAAAGCTCATGCAAAAAATAAATCTGTTAGTCTTAAAGTGCCACACAACTGCTTGTTGTTTTTTTTCCCTTCTTTCAGGCATTTCAATCTACTGCCAATGCCCAGTTCTCATGGAGCCACTCTGCCTCTGAAGTTAACTATAATCAGAGATGAAGGCAGAGAACAAACTCTCTGGCTGCTCACATAGCTTGATCTCTCCTGCTGCTGCCTCTACACACAGCCTTTCATAACCAAAACGAATAACACCATAATATGTCTTCCCCTGAGTCAAAACATGTTCACATGCTAAGAAAAAGGTCTTGGAAGACTATTGTAACAGTGCCACAAAGGCATGCCTACCTTAATGGTGCTTTCTGGGAATGGGCCTGTGAGATGAAGGAAGGAAGGAAGGAAATCAAAGGTTGCTGCAAGCCATTTGCTTCCACAATTTGACAAAGGTAGCAGCAGGAGAGTTCCAGGCAGGATAGCAAAAAAACCCAAAACATTTTCACTAGGAGGGTGGTGAAGCAGTGGAATGGGTTACTTAGGGAGGTGGTGAAATCTCCATCATCAGAGGTTTTTACGGCCCAGTTTGACAAAGCCGTGGCTGAAATGACTTAGCTGGGGCTGGTTCTGCTTTGAGCAAGGGGTTGGACTAAATGACCTCCTGAGGTCCCTTCCAATCTAATCTTCTGTGATTTTATAATCCTGAAACTGCAGAATTATAGCTGTTTTGCAGAAAGTTCCCTGCACTTGTTTCTAGTGTGACAATTCTCAGGGTGTCCAGCACTGTGTGTCACCCTGTTACTCCCTTGCCTCCAATGCGAAGGAGTATCCTAGTAGTCTATTAACCGCCCAAGTATTCTCCTCTGGGCAATACCAGCCCATATTATGCCTTGCAGATTAACCATAGGTGCAGAGCCGTAACTATGGCGGGGCCGACGGGGCAAAGCCCTGGGTAGCCTGGAGCAGCTCAATGGAGCCACTTTATTTAAGGGGCTGCTTTGTGGTGCTGGCTGTAAGCGCCGCTAATGGGAAGGGGCATGTTCCAATTGGAATGCGCCTCTTGTAGCAAAACACCGTGTTATGGCTTTGCACAGGTGGATTCCAGACCTTGAGCCTTTTTGTAGCATTCCCCTGCAGCATCCAGCCCTTCATCTACTGAACACTCACAGAAATAACAGGTCAGCTGTCCCCAAGGGAACAATGTGCTCACCAGCTAGTAAGGTGCCACTCAGAGTCAGCATTTTGCTTAACACAACAGTGTTGAGGAATATTTATAGTGAAAATGAGGATACGTTCATCACCAAAGATTCGAGAACTAGCAAGTAAGGAGTAAGTAAGGAGAATGGAAATGATGGAAATGAAGAAACCGTTTCTTAGATACCAAATTCAACAGGCTAAACTTCCTGTCTAAAATTGTTTTCTCTCACCCAAAATATAGTCCAGCAACCCTTTGAAGTACAGTTTAAGATAAGTTCCAAAGGGGCAGCAGTGTTAGTCTAGTTCAGTAAAACAAACAAGCAGTCCTGTGACACTTAAAGACTAACAGATTTATTTATCACATGAGCTTTCATGTCAGAAAATCCTACTTCGTCAGATGCTTCGAAGATGGGGGAATTTACAGAATGGGAGGAAAATAAATGCAAGGGAATGTAAGACATGGGATCAGGTCATACTGTAACAGCAAATCCCATGTCTTGCACTCCTTTGCATTTATTTTCATCCCATTCTGTAAGTTCCCCCATCTTCAAAGTGTCTGACAAAGTGGGATTTTTCTCCCATGAAAGCTCATGCAATAAATAAATCTGTTAGTCTTTAAGTGCCACAGGACTCCTTGCTTCTTTAAGCTTAAGATAAGGTTTTCTTCCCTTGCTCTGTTCCTATATTTCTGAGTTCCTTTCTGAAATTCTTAGTCCTTCACCTGCATTCAAGTTAGACAGGTGATGGGAGACCCATTGGGAATGAAACAAAATATAATTTATAGTTCAACAGAGAGAGGTGAATAAACTTCCTTTGCCTGACAGAAAACCGTTTGTCCACTCTGCCTTGAAACACACTTTCCATCTTATTTTCAGTCGGTATATTTCACAACAATATAAATGACCAGTGCAACCCTGGCTTTCATTTAAGACGTCATAGGACATTCTTTGGTGAATCAGAATATATACACCACAATCAGGATGTTGCTGCAACCCCCTTGCCAGTTTTCATTAAGGTTTCTGGGTCACACCTATAAAAAGGCACTCCCTTACTGGCAGAACCTGAAAAGTTTCCAGGACTCTAACTCATGGCTCTTGGACAGCTTTTTTGTGCAAGATTTAGTCCCTTCTATGCTCTGTGTCTGCTTCATGCTTCTGATTTGACTTCACCTTCTTCCATGTGCTTTTTCCCAGTGTTTCAATCTTAACAGCTGCTTTGATTTGCTGTTACCATGTGACCTGATCCCATGTCTTACACTGCCCCGCATTTATTTTCCTTCCATTCTGTAAATTCCTCCATCTTCAAAGTGTCTGATGAAGTGGGATTTTTCTCCTACAAAAGCTCATGCAATAAATAAATTCATTAGTCCCCAAGTGCCACAGGACTCCTTGCTTCTTATACTTCTGATTGTTTGTTTGCCTCTTACTTCTGATAGTTAATACTCTAATTTATAGAAACAATTAAGTAGGATTATTATTAGTAATCATGGTTAGAGGTCCCAACTAAGATCAGGTCCTTACTTTGCTAGGTGCTGTGCCTATTTATAGCAAGTTCCAAGGGGGTAGCTGTTTCGGTCTAGTTGTTATGCCAAATGAGTATCTGAGATCTTTTTAGAGGGAGAAGGCAATATGCCGTGTTTATTACAAATAAAGAGAAAGTTGATAACTAACTTATCCCTATGCCCACACACACTCATCCAGGTGCCCAAGCATACCATACAATGTTCTGCAATCTGTGTCATTTCCAGTCCTGATGGTGCTGCTGCTGGAGTCCAGGTTAGTGTCTGTTGCTAGGGTTCATGGCAGCTGCCTGGCCAGGGAAGCTGGACATGAGGAGGAGCAGGGTCTTCATCAGGCATGCACTGAGGCTCCTTTCTCCTAGGTGGCATGCAGAACAGTTCCCCCTTTTTCTTTGGGATCTCACCCAGTCTTTATAGCTTTGTCACACCACTCCAGGTGCTCTGGGACCATTAGTCACCAGGCAGTTGTGGATATGACCCTCAGCTTTTTTTCTTGGGTGTCTGCTTCTGGGGTGGATCCTTTATTCCTTTGTTTTTAGGGGTGTGTTCACATTCTTCAGCAGTTAAGGTGGGCTTCTCACTTCAGCTGGATGAGCTGACAGTTTGAGGCTGGTTCACACCTAGTTGATCAGAACAAGCTGGCAGCTTGGGGCTAGTTCACACACACATCCACCCTCCATCCACACCTTATAGCCTATTCAGTCTTAAATAAGATGGGGTACATTGGTTACAAAATGGAGTTTCTACATTTACAATATGAAATATGGAATGAAACCAAATGGAGATTGACAGGACCAATGTGACAAAGCTCCAAATGCCAAGATAAGACCACCAATGTGAAGCAATCAAAATGAAACAAAGATTGGCAGGGATAAGATACAAATATTGGGGTACTATTAGAAATGGGAAGTAATTGATTGGGACTTAGGGATAATATACAAATATTGGGGTATATTACAAATGGGAAGTACAACATTACCAATAAGAAACTTTGCATATCCCCACATAGTTCAGCAAAACAAACAAGGCAGCTGATGAAGTGGGATTTGCTCCCACAACAGCTCATGCAATAAATAAATCTGTTAGTCTCCTCGTCTGAACTAGACTAACATGGCTGCCCCTTTGGAAGGAGTTGTGTGGCACTTTTAAAGACTGACAAATTTATTTACTGAATGAGCTTTGAGGGAGAAAATCCCACTTCAAAGTGTTTGATGAAGTGGGATTTTCTCTCAGGAACGCTCATGTGATAAATAAATTTGTTAATTTTTAAAAGTGCCACTGGACTCCTTGTTTGTTCTATTTATAGCAAGATCCAGTCCCCTCATCATTGATCTAACAAACTAAATACACAAAACAGACAAAAGGGTGGGAGAAATGATTATTATTCATGTTTTCCTGGGGAACTAAGCTGTAGATAGGTGAAGTGACTTCCCCAAGATCATAAAGAAAGTCTGTAGCACAGCAGGCACTTTGGGGATGTGGTGGTTTCCTCAGGAGTTCTGTTTCTTGTGTCAGTGGAGTTAATGCTATTATCTTTTGGTTTGGGGGCAGTAATTCAATGCACCTTTTCCAGCTTAAGCAGATCATTACTTGAAAGGCAGAGGCAACAGCATATCAATGTGATCTAATGCAAATCAATGGCGAGTGCTATTGAAGTGAACTGGGAGGGACCTCATCAAATCCTGTTAATGGGGGACAGTCAGACTGATTCAGAATTATATGCCAGAGACCAGGGGTTAAACTACAATTTGGCAGCCCCTAGAACCCTCCTAATCAGGGAGGCCCCCCTCCTGCATGGCCCCCCCCCCGCATCTGTGGGCCCCCCTCTCGGACCTCGGCTACTGCCCCGAATATCCATTCATCTGCCCCAAAATCCACCCTCTTCCCCCAATATCCACCCCCAATACCCACCCCCAGTTCAGGCACCCTCAATGCTCCCCCCCTCCAGCATGAGCTGGGTCACCCCAGTACTCACTGGCAGTGCGCTGGGCTGGGAAACTGCAGCCTGTGCATGCGCAGGGGAGCACGCCCCCCCTCCCCTGCCTGCTGGAACATGGCAGAACACTGTTCTGGGGCCTGCTATTTTTAGGGGCCCAATAGAAAATGGTGCCAGAACGCTGTTCCAGGCACTGTTCCCTCTAAGTCGCGCACATGTGCACGCGCACACAGGCCATGAAAACTGTGCACACAACAAAATAAAGTGCACACAAAAAAATTCAATAATGCTAACACTGGTGGCTCACAAAGAAATGTTTTTGCACACACAAAGACATTATTTGCACACACAGTCTATAAGAAATTAGAGGGAACATTGCTGAGGGCCCGCTACTTTGCAATGGTGGGCCCCGGAATGCAGCATTCTAGCACCATCTTCTATTTTTAGGGGGCCTGGAACGCTGATCCCCTAAAAATGGTGGGCCCCAGAATGGTGTTCTGGGCCATTCTGACCTACTTTAATCCCTGCCAGAGACTGACATCTGAGAGAGTTTGTCCAACTTTTTGAGATGTTACTTTCATGTAATTTTCTATCCCCTCCAGGTGGTAATTTTTTCTCATTTACATATAGTAGTTTGCTAGGCACTTAGACCCTGGATTTTCAAAGACAGAGGGACTGTTTTGTGGCACTTTAAGACTAACAGATTTATTTTTTGCATGAGCTTTCGTGGGAGAAGATCCCACTTCCTCAGATGCTTCGAAGATGGGTGAACTTACAGAAAGGAATGACACTAAATGCAAGGGGGTGTAAAACATAGGGTCAGGTCATACAGGAACAGCAAATCAGAGCAGTTTACAGGTTCAAACCATGGGAAGCCTGAAGTCAAATTACCCTTTGTAATGGGAAAAGAATCCATAGTCTCGATTCAGACCAGCCTTCACAGAATTTAGCTTGCATATTAATTCGAGTTCAGCTGATGTGATGGCCTCTGAGTCTTCTGTAACGGAAGCCAGATAAGTGCATAAGCTAATACAATTATCTCTGTGCGTGGTACACCATATGATATGTAATGGAGTGTTTATTTATTCCTAGAGTTAGCTGATCATGTATGAAGACTACCAACACAATGATTATAAGAACAGTTCCTAATTTTCTTTTGTATTTGGTTCCTCTGGTTCACTCTGTCAGGCCTTTCATCAACAGACCAGGAGTAGCTGGATAATGATTTCATAGATTAATGTAATACTCTTTACTCACTGCAGGAAAATAAAGAAAATGCAAGATCACCATATCCATTTTCACAGTGGCAGATGATTTCTTAAAACTTCTTGGTTTATTAAGAAAAGTTAAACTTTCAATGAAAGATTTCCTTCTTAAAACTTAGGATAAGCCTGAATCTCCTCTCACATGGAAATCAGAATTAATGCTATTGGTCAGGGGAGCTGCAACAGTTTAAAATTGCTGTAACTACGTTAATAATCAGGTCCTGTGTTTAGAAGCTTACGTAGAAGCCGGTCCGGCTCTACTGTGAGGCACGAGACAGGCATGGCTTCGGGTGACAGTTCTTAGGGGTGCCTATCTTCCCTGAAGATCAGGCTGGCTCCCACCTCTTCAACTCTTTCCTACCAGTTCAGGCACTGTTAATCAACCTGCAGCTTAACTCATGTAGGCAGAGTGCGCTTTAAATCCCTCTGCAGGCAGACGCTGGAGATTTATGCACTTTGGAAGACTGTTTTCAACCTCCATGAATGAGAAGGGCGGGGGGGGGGGAGGGCACCAAATCAAAATTTGGCTTGGGGCACCACAGCCCCTTAAGCCAGCCCTGGGTAGAAGACAGCTTGAGTAAAAGGGTTGGTTAATAAAAAACATGAGTTCCACTTTGAATTAGAAGCATTAACAATAACACTTAAGAATATCAGCTTTTACTCCTGAGCATATGTAAGTGTCTTCAAAACTTGTGTTCCTGCCATTTAGCTAACCCACAAAACAGATGTCAGCTGAAAACCCGAGCACAGATAACAGAATCAGTATTGATACAGCTCATGCAAACTGCTAAACCTTTGCTGACAAAGTAGTGTTAGACTAGCTCCTGTTGAATGGGCATAGGTAGGAGTAATTCCTATCAAACAGTACAACTGATGTGGAGGTGAAAGAAGCCCCAGAGAGAAAATAAAAACAAAATGAAAAAGCTAAATGAAAATTGAAGAGATGCTGTGGTCTCCTGTCAGGGACATGAAGAAGCCAAAGAGCCTCAGCCAGCATCAACCAAAAACATAAAAACCCACATGAGAGAATTAATTTTTTACACATACTAAGAAAAAGTCGAATTGCATACTCCATTCCTGAATGACATGAAACACACTGCCCAGTTTATCTCCAAGGGAAAAATGGGAAATTAATGGGAGCCATCTTTATGGTGGGCAAAATAAGTGGACAACTACAACTGTTAAAGTAGTTAGTAGCAGTTATACTGGAACACTGAACAAAGCTGTCAGTGCATATATCTGAACAGAAAAAACAGCAAAATGTTAAACAAAAGAAGCTAATTAAACACTTGAAAAAAAAATCAGCAGCAAGGTTTACTTTTGCTCCCAGCAGTCAGTATGAATGAGGATAGCTTTGCTCAGTGACAGCAAACATGGATAAATGGCTCAGTTGAGTGCCTAGAATAACAAAGCTGCTTCTGTTGGAAGAGTTAGAGTCTACTTCTATCTCTGCTCGCAAGACAGTGTGCTACCCTCTCTATACGGCAATTATCCCTCTGTAAAATGGAAATAATTACATCTGTTCACCTGGTAAATGTTTTGAAATTCATGCATGAAAGTCCCAATTAAGTACTAACTACTGTCATTAAATATAATATTCTGAAACCTCTTTGGACTTGAAGTTGAAATGCCAACATGGCAAGTGGCAATTCCCTTATGCCACATGGGTGAGAGGAAGGAACTGTTTATTATTTACTATTTCTGTTGTAGACATGCCAAAAAGATGTGGTGAGAAGCATGGTCCTTTTGTACCACTAGCCAAACAAATGCAGAAGCCAAGGAGACTACTCATTCAAGTAAACTTAGGTGTGTGTGTACAGATCTGGGCCTAAGGACTGCCAACTGCAGTGATGACGTAGCAGAAAAATGTGTGTTTTCAGACTCCCCAATTTTTTCTCCCCACCTCACATCTTCCTGGTTTTTGTGTGGATTAGGGGGTTTCTATTGCTGGTTTCTGCTGCTTTCTTGACAAGCAGAAAAATGATGTTCGTTAGAGGCCACATGCGGCCCCTAAAGTTATTTCTTGCCACCCACAACGACACTATTGCTATCAATATTTGCAATGTTGTTGTATCAAAAGGTTTCAGTGATGCAGCCTTTGGGGTACTATACTAGTCCTCATGCATGGTGCAGCTCTTGGGTTAAAATACTAGTCTTCATGCGGCCCTTGTGGTGATTTGAGTTTGAGACCCCTGTTCTAATTTGTGTCACTTCAAGTCACATGGTATGCATGTCACATCTGGTCGCATGCTTTCTACTAGTTTGATTGGCCTAAATTGCGTCAAAAAGTTTGTGACCCTGTCTGAAAGATGTGGGAGAAGCAGCCAGTTGAAGATCTGTGGTACCATTAAGACTGTTCTAGTTTGCATTGGGTTTTTTGTTTGGTAATTACATAAATATCTACTTTATTGTAAATGCTTTGGGCAGCTAGTGCTGCAATCCTGCGTCAACTCTACATAGAGCTACTGCAGAATTCATGACTCCAGATACAGCCAAGTCTGCTCTGCAGCGTAAGCATTCAGTGATTTCCCAAAAGTGGAAACCAACAAGCAGATGTGTGATATAGGATGTACAGAAAGTGCTGGACATTAAGCACTTTCTGCTCCATTGGTAGCTAGTGCCAGGATCACAGAGCATTGGGGGAACTTGTTACAGACCAGAAGCTGAAAAACCTGAAACACATCATTGTAAATGGTGTTGGGAGGTAGGCTGAACTGATGCATTTGTAAAGTTACAGCTTTCTGGTATGGAGAAAACAATGCAGGATGTATCATTTTCAATGGGTGTGTTCACACAGCAGTCTTATTTCGAAACAACAGAGGTTGTTTCGAAATAAGAAAGGCCATGTTCACACGACACACCATTGTTTCGAAACAACAGGTTCCATTGTTTCGAAACAATGGCGTTGTTTCGAAACAACTTAAACCCCATGTGGGGACGAAACAGCGTTGTTTCAAAATGATTGTTTCGAAACAATGCCGTCTGAACATGTTGTTTCGAAACAGTGGTGACTCGTTTCGAAATAACTGTTGTCTGAACTTGCTATTTCACTTTGAGCTTTTTTCCTTAATTCGAATTAACAAACTGTTAATTCGAATTAACTTATTTTGAAATAAGGCGTTATTTTGATACAACTTGTACCAAAATAACCCCCTGTGTGTGAACATAGCCTATGAGACCAGGCTAAGGATTTAGCCCTAAGTATATTACTGAAGTCTGTAAAATACATAGCACTGCTGTTGTGCACAGATGTTACTCCAGTCAATAGTTTGCTGTAACACTTCCATCTAGTGTAAGAAGGGCATGAATGGGATTAGAACTCAGATTAGTGGAGGGTCCTGCCCTCAGGCTTCTAAATAACTGTATTTTGCTCTTGCCTAATATTCTTGATGATTACATTTACTTTTCAAACTCCAGTCCCATGCTGTGTCCCAAGAGAGCTGAGTCAGAGATGTTAGGGGGTCTACTTACTTAGGCCATTTCCAACCTTTGATAAGTGTGAAACCTCACAACAAGACAAAATAAGGAAAAAGAGATTCCCTTGAAAAAGCCCAATCATATACTTTTACTGTGCTGTAAAAACAAGCTAAAGCATGGCAACGCATAACAAAAGAAGAGGGGGAGCTGAAATACAAGTACTGCCAGAACAAGCCAGCACCACATGTGAAACACATCCCGCACAATGACTTCAAAATAAACATTTAAGCAAATGCTGCTGTGAATTTTAATGAGCTCTCAAAGAAGTACTGAGCTGCATTTCACTGTCAGCATTAGACAAAAGAGGGTGTGTATCTGTGTGCTCACTTTGGCAATCAGAAATAGTTTATATAGTACCGAAAGTCAAAGAATGAGGAGCCCACAGTGAAAGAGATTAAAATGGAGAGTTCTGTAAAGTTTATAGACGATGACAACATTAATGGAATAATTGATGACTGAGCCATTGGGGTTGCCTGCATGTGCAGGATGCTAGATGAGAATATAATTACAAAGCAAAAAATTGATTTTGAGCAGCACCTTGCAGGCAAAGGGTCCCCAGAAAGTTCACAGGACGAGTAAAGGTAAAGTAGGATGAAAAGTGCTATCCAATCAAAATTAAAAACATATTTAAAGGTAATGTAGTAAAGGTTATGGTATGGGTTGGGCTAAATAAAACTCACTAAAACTGCGGGGGGCCCCCCCCCCCCACACCGCCACCTTTAATTTAAGATAGCTGTAAGAAACAAGTTCCAAAGGGGCAGCTCTGTTAGTCTAGTTCAGCAAAACAAACAAGGTGCCTGGTAGCACTTAAAAGATAGTTAGTCTGCAAAAGTACTACAAGTCTCCTTAAAACAAACAAACAAGGAGTCCTGTGTCACTTAAAGACTAACAAATATATTTATAGCATGAGCTTTCATGGGAGAAAAATCAGATTTTGTCAGATGCTTTGAAGATGACAAGTGGGATTTTCTCCCACAAAAGCTCATGCAATAAATAAATTTGTTAGTCTTTAAGCACCACAGGACTCCTTGTTTGTTTTATTTACTGAACTAGACTGACATGGCTGCCCCTTTGGATCTTCGCAAGACTCCTTGTTTGTTTTTCTGTAAGAAACAGTTGAGCTCTTTTAAGAAAAAAATAGTAGCTGTTACCCCAAACATAGGCACATATCATCATTGCCTCTCCTCTGCCATCACTGCCCAAAAGGCACAAGCTGTTCAAGATTTTAAACAATATGGGTGGAGGGCCTTGGCTGTATAATGCAAATGTTTTAGGGGTGCAGGGATGGGGGGGGGGCTGGTCTACACACAGCACAGTATTCAATGGCAGTTGAAAGGAAATACATAAGTTATTAAAAATGACTTGCATATCTCCCTTCGACTGTGACTGCCTCATCACTACTCATTATGGCATCTTCAGTGCACTGAACTGACAGGAAATGGCCTCTCATTGACTCAGTGCTACTCTTTTTTAGGGGGTATTCTTACTCAGTTGACTTTCCAATTGGCTAAGTGGGTCTCCATTGACCCGCCTGATCAATTGAGAAAGATCAATTGATGGCAGTGAATTAGCCACTGTAAGTGTAGACCTGCCCAGAGAAAGAGAGAGAGCAAGAGAGGGGGCAGGGTAAAAACACCACAGAAACTGGCACAGAGAAAGAGCAGAGAGCTAGAGACAGGGCCTGAGCAAGTACTGAACGCATGGACCTAAGAAGACCCTGAAGAGAGAGATTTTGAGCTGACTGCTGGCTGAAAGAGGCTTGGAGCTGTGAACAAAAGTGACTATTTCCTGTTCTTTTATTCTCCCTGTGTTCAGAAACATAGGAAATTGCACTTTCTTTGTAAATAAATGGGACTGCACCAGAGATATCTGAACTGTATCATCAATCTAATGGCAAAAAGGCATAATGACCATGGTTTCTTGTTTAGTGAATGGAACTCACATTATGTAGTAGCTGAGATAAACGTGGGAGGCGTGTATGTATATCTGAGAATAAACCTAAGATCTACTTATGTTTAAATCACAAGACTGGAACTCAGAAGATCAACTTGTACTCTGCCACTGACTTCCTTGGTGACCTTCAGCAAGTCATATAATCCTCCATGTCTTAGTTTCCATGTGTAAAATAATTCTAAAAATTCTTCTTTCCAGGAGTCTTTTTGAGGCTATGTTCATTGTTGTTTGTATAGCACTGTATAGGAGTATCCAGAAATGGAAAACGCAGTCTCTGAAATGGAAGAAAACCAGAGAGTTTAATGTACTCAAATCAGAGAGACTAGAAATTTTCTAGCCCAGTTCCAAATGGGCAGCCGTGTTAGTTCGGTAAAGCAAAAAAAGCAAGGAGTCTTGTGGCACTTAAAGACTAAGGGTATGTCCACACAGGCTTCTTATTTAGAAACAACAGAGGTTGTTTTGAAATAAGAAGCAGCATGTCCACACGACACACCATTATTTCGAAAGAACGGGACCCGTTGTTTTGAAATAACAGCTGTTATTTCAAAACCATTAAACCTTGCATCTAATCGAAATAGCCATTGTTTCGAAATGGTTGTTTCAAAACAACAGCATTTGGACACATTGTTTCAAACCAACACCATTGTTTCGAAACAACCGTTTCGAAACAACATGTCCGAACGGCCTTGTTTTGAAATAACCATTTCGAAACAATGGCTGTTTCGAAAGCAGGCTTTCCCTTCATTCAAATTAACTTATTTTGAAATAACGACTTTATTTTGAAATAACTCAGTGCAAAATGGGTTATTTTGAAATAATGATGTATGGGTGGACATAGCCTAATAGATTTATTTATCACATGAGCTTTCATGGGAGAATAACCCACTTCGTTAGAAGTTTTGAAGAGGGAGAACTTACAGAACTGGAGGAAAATAAATGCAGGGGAGTGTAAGACATGGGATCAGGTCATACTGTGACAGCAAATCAGAGCATTTGTAAGGATTCAAACTCTAGGAAACAGCACACAGAGGGAGGTTGAAGTCAAAATACCTGTTATGTGAAAAGAATCCATAGTCACGATTCAGCCCGGCTTTCACACAATTTAATTTGCATATTAGTTCGATTTCGGTTGTTTCTCTTTGAAGTCTTGATGTCCCATTGATATTTTCTGTTTCAGAATACTGACATAACTGACACATGAGATTGCTAGTCTAATAGCAAGCATTTTTAATATGTTTATTTATTTGTGAATACTACTGTATGGCTGGGAATGGTCAAAATTGTACCTCTATTTAAGAAAAGGGGGAAAATGTCATCTGGCCAATTACAGGCCCGTTAGTCTGACCTCAGTAGCATGCAAGGCTTCAGAAAAAATCATGAAGGAAAGAATAGTTAAATTCATGAAGGTAAATAGTAAAAGTTATGTAATACAACATGGCTTTACCAACAGTAGGTCATGTCAGCTTAACTTGATTTCCTTTTTTTGCAGTGGAGTCACTGCCCCAAACAAAAGATCAGGACCCTCTCCCTGCTGCACTAGCCCCACATCCTGGGCCCAATCCACCCTCCCCATTCAGGGCCCAATCTGGTCCCAGGTCCCTGGCTAGGACCCAGCTCAGGGTCTTGTCACTGCTAGTGGGTGGCCTGACCATGGGTCCCTGGCCAGAACTGGGGCTGGATCCCACAGCCAGCAGACTGGCCCCAACTCACTGTCCAGAATCCAGGTCAGGGCTGGGGCCAGGGCTGGATCCTGCCACTGCTGGCTGGCAGTTTGGCCCTGAATCCCCAGCTGTACTTAAGGCCATGGCTCTGAGACTCAGGGCTTGTGCCCATTGCCAGTAACACCACTGCTTTTTTTAAGAAAAAAGCTGATTTTTAAACAAGGGAAGTGCAATAGATCTAATATACTTGAACTTCAGTAAAGCATTTGACATTATTATTAGTTAAATTAGAGAAGATGAGAATTAGTACAACTGTAAGGAAGAAAAGGAACTGACTAAAGGGGAGATGATAACATGTGCTGAATGATGGATTATTGGACTGGAGGAATTAATTAGTGTAGTTCCTTGAGGACTGATCTTACTCAATAATTTTATTAATGACCTAGACACAAAAAATAGGAGTGTGTTTATCAAATTTGCTGATGTTGGGAGGCATTGTTAATACAGAGGAGAACTAGAATGTCTGGATAACCTTCAACACTGGAATGACAGAAATGGGATGAAATTCAATACTATAAAATGCAAGGTCATGCACTAAGGGTCTAATAATATGAATTTCTACTGCAAGATGAGGGCTTATCAGTTGGAAGCAACAGAGCAGGAAAGAGATCTCTGTGGCGGGGTTAATCACAGAATGACTGCATTACCAGCATGATGCAGTTGTGAAACAGGCAGATGCAATCATAGGATATAGCAGATGAAGAATGTCCAATTGAGATAAGAGATGTATGAATGGCATTGTACATGGCCCTAGTAAAATCTCATTTGGAACATAGTGTACAAGTCTAGGTACTCTTATACAAAAAAGATGAATTCAAGTGGCAAGAGGTGTAGGAAAGAACTAGGATGATCAGGGGAATGGAGGGCCTCTCTTAGATGAGGAAACTAGAAGAGCTTGGTTTGTTTATGTAACCCATGTGCCTAAATAGGTGCAATCTCTTTTAGGGACCCTTATGGCTGGGTTACGTTGCTGGGCAGATTTTGCAGCCCAGAAACCAGAACCTTCTGGTAAGAGGGTGAGGGAGCACACTGAGCATGCTCCACTAGTTTTATTGTTTTGCTGGAGTTACATGCCCAGGGAGAAGCCTGAGAAGAGAAGCCTGGAGAGGAGCAAACAGCGAGCTGCAGAGGACATTGGCTAAGGGACTCAGTGAAAGGAGCTGAGCAGCAGTGGACTGCAGGATGTTTTCTCCCAGCTTTCGACTGCTTTGCAGGGGAGTTGTCTGCAGTGGAACTGAGAGTTGGATGGCCAGTGACTTGATTGCATGGTGCTGGCTACACAGGAGGAAGAAAGGACTGCATGGCATCTGCCTGAAGATTCCTGCAGCTAGAGAGGATGAGGATTGCTTTCGTTCTGCATTCAAGCCCCAAGGACTTAAAAGACTGGAACTGAGATAAGGGTGACTCCACCTGAACTTTGGGACTCTTGGGTTTCTTACTGTTTTGTTTAAAAGTATTATGGTTCCTTAGGATAAGGTGTGTTTAGTTAGTTAATAAAGTTCATTGTATGTTTTTGCTGAGTGGTAGTTTAATGAGGGATGGGAACTCTGAGCAGTCTTCGCTGTGAGTCCTTTTGACAACTGGATCCTGGCTCTCCAGTTGCTTTCATCAGGGGTTTTCTCTGTGAGGCACTGGAGAGGGGCAATTGAGTGAATTTGAGCCCACCCTAGCAGGTTACATTTACACCTAGCAAAAAGAGGGCTAAGAGAGTATAAGCTGGCTCTCTATACAGATACCCAAGGGCAGGGTGGGAATGCTAGAGCTGTTTACACTAAAGGATAATGTTGACACAAGAACAAATGAATATGATGTGATCCAGGGCTGCCGTTATCACAAGGTGAACTGAGGCACCTGCCTCTGCTTTCCAGAACGTGGGGGAAGGGGGGCCACTAGGACCCAGGGTGTAGAAAACTGTGTCTGCTGCTGGTGCATATGTATTCTCTCTGCTTTAGATGCAGAGGTGTTGGAGTGCTGTGCTGGAAGAAGGAGGGCACAAGAGACATAACAGGCAGGCAGGAGAGCAGGTGAGAGGGAATAACAGAAAGCAGCAGGAGCTGCAGGGGGAGAGAGGAGGAGGAGCCTCTTATGCACCTCTCTAGCATACCCAAGGGCCTGGACTAATTAACACCAGCTTCTCAGAGAGTTTCCTGTTTCCTGCTGTGTCTCTGAACCCACTTGAGGAGAACAGGCAGTCAACTGAAATAGTAGGAGTCAGTTAGGCCCTTAAAACACTGATAGCTTCCCTTGCTCAGGCCCTGCTACCAGCCTGCTTATTTGTCCCCTTCAACTGAGTGGGGAGAGCCACTATAGCTGGCACAGAACAGCACTCATGAGTTAAAGAAGAAAATGCCCCTCTGGGGCAGCATTCAGAAGAACCAAGAAAGCAAAGGAAGCTTTTCTATCTAAGAAGGAAGGAGCTCTCTGGAGATATATAGATATAAATGTTCATGGTGAGCCTTCCGACACCAGTGAGGAAGTGACTGGTGAGGAGATGCCTGACCTTCCAATTAGGCAGAGTGCAGGTGACCTGGCAGCTACTGGAGCATCCATATCTCCATCTCAAATGGATATAACCATGCACATTCCTGGAGAAAAGTGTAGATCAGAGAAGAGTGGTGGAGGAGCAAGAAGCAGCTGATACTGAGTTTAGTTCCTTAAGTCTAGAAGATCCTGGACTGTGGACCCACTTGAGGAATAGCCTGAGGGACTTCCTTCTACTGCATAGGCCACAACAAGTGAAAAAATCCATGTTCCCCAAAGCCAATGAAAATAGAAGTCTCCATCCATTACTGGTGTGAAATCCCCAATGATGACAAATGAAGAGGCCATGGCTTAGGTGCTCAAAAACTCAGAATGCTGCATACTGTTTATGTTGCAGACTCTTCCAGTCTAATGTTGCAGGCACATTGGGTTCTACGGGAACAACAGACAGGAAAAATCTAGCTAGAAATCTAGCATGCCATGAGAAGGCAGCAAATCACCAGAAGGCATTACATAGGTGGAAGGAGCTTGAGATGAGACTAAGGGTATGTCCACACAGGCCTCTTATTTCGAAACAGCAGAGGTTGTTTTGAAATAAGAAGCGGCATGTCCACATGACGCACCATTATTTCGAAACCATTAAACCTCGCATCTAATCGAAATAGCCATTGTTTCGAAACGGTTATTTCGAAACAACAGGGTTTGGACAAGTTGTTTCAAAACAACACCATTGTTTCGAAACAACTGTTTTGAAACAACATGTCCGAACGGCCTTGTTTCAAAATAACCATTTTGAAACAACAGCGATTTCGAAAGCTGGCTTTCCCTTAATTCAAATTAACAAACTGTTAATTCGAATTAACTTATTTTGAAATAAGGACTTTATTTCAAAATAACTCATTTCAAAATGGGTTATTTTGAAATAATGATGTATGTGTGGACATAGCCTAAAGTTAAAGGCCACCATAGATGATCAGCATCAAGAGAGGATTGCATCAGAGTCTCTTTACTGGCAAAATGTTCTGAAAAGGCTCATTGCCATTGTAAGAATGCTTGCTATCCAAAACTTAGCACTGCATGGCACTTCAGATCAGTTGTATGTGCCAAACAATGTAAACTTCCTTAAAATTGTGGAGTGGATGGCTGAGTTTGATGCTGTACTCCAGAAGCATCTAAGAAGAGCCATCACCAAGAAATCTACACACACCACTACCTTGGAAAAACAATTCAAAATGAGATCATATGTTACTGGCAACAAAAGTCAAACAACGCTGTTTCGTCCCCACATGGGGTTTAAGTTGTTTCGAAACAACAGTGACTCATTTTGAAATAACTGTTGTCTGAACTTGCTATTTCCCTTTGAGCTTTTTTCCTTAATTCGAATTAACAAACTGTTAATTCGAATTAACTTATTTCAAAATAAGGCGTTATTTCAATACAACTTGTATCAAAATAACCCCCTGTGTGTGAACATAGCCTATGAGACCAGGCTAAGGATTTAGCCCTAAGTATATTACTGAAGTCGGTAAAATACATAGCACTGCTGTTGTGCACAGATGCTACTCCAGTCAATAGTTTGCTGTAACACTTCCATCTAGTGTAAGAAGGGCATGGATGGGATTAGAACTAAAAGATCTTTACATTTATAAATATATTTCTTTACTCCACAGCTAGCCAGTGTAAACATGGCCTGATCAAGGGAAAATGTGCAGTAGTTGTCTACAAGACTCAACCACACTGGTGGAATTTTATATAAATTGAAGCTAAGCACTCAGGATGGCTGTAAGGCAGACATCAGGGCATTACAGTAATCTAATCGGAAAGAGATAAAAGGCTGGATGAGCTTTTCAGTATCTGATGTGAATAAAAACCAGACGAAAGTCTGCTGATCTTCTTAGGATGATACTGAGATGCCTTAACATAGCAGGGAAAATGATCATAGGAAAGACAAGGTCAGTGTTTAAACTGGATATAATATGCATCTGTCATAATTGGAGCTCATTCCATCTGTATCTCTACATCCAGCAGATTCTTTTGGCAGCACATGAGTAGCACAGCTTTGATTAGCTAACATATAACTGCCATTAGTGCCAAACTAAAATTAGAGTCAAATAAGTAATTCACACTGGATAATTTATTCCATATACGTAGCACTCTTTGTGCTCTTGGAACGCCCATGAGCAGTTTTTGATGGCCTTGGTTCTTTAAATTTTTTTGACAAGTTTTTATGAATTGTTTGCAAGTTGACTATAGTGTTTGATATATGAGCATGTTTCTTGGCAATCATATCTGTACAAGCTGGTTCATAGACCACTGATGTCAATGTGACCCTTTACGATTAACTTCACAGGGCCTTCGATCAGGAGTCTAGTCAGGAAGTGGACTTGAAGAAGATTCTGGGGCGAGCCAAGATGAATTAAGGAACACAGAAATAATTTACCCTTTTCCTTTTTGGGCCACACAAGTCTTTCACAAACCAGCATTCCTAAGGGAAAAAAAAAGCAATTGTAAGATTTATTGGACCTATTTCTCCATCAGCTTGCACCCTATGGAATCATGCACATCTATTCAAAGTGGCTATATACTTGATTTCCAAAGGGATAGCCGTGTTAGTCTAGTCCAGCAAAATAAACAAGGAGTCGTGTGGCACTTAAAGATTAACAGATTTATTTTTCGCATGAACTTTCGTGGGAGAAAATCCCACTTCATCAGATGCTTCGAAGATGGGTGAACTTACAGATAAGTTCACCCATCATCGAAGCATCTGACGAAGTGGGATTTTCTTCCACAAAAGTTCATGCAAAAAATAAATCTGTTAATCTTTAAGTGCCACACGGCTCCTTGGTTTTTTTTATATACTTAATGGCATACTGCTAATTTTGTGATTTTACACTTACTTTGTGCTAGAGCAGATCACTAGACAAGTTGCAGGACAACAGAGACTTGGACTCAACACTGGCTGCAGTGTATACATTTAACTTTCTTTCATGATGTTCATGTTGAATATCTGAATGTCTAGGAGCCATCCCAGCTGGGAAGAATGCAGTCAGCTCTTTGTGGCTTATCTAACAACCTGTGTGTGTGAACTCTGGCAAGAGGGTTTGTGAATGTAGCAGTTGTTCCCTTGTATTGTCACAGTCTACTGTCCTATATCAGGTATGTAACCTCCAGTGAGAGCATGTGCACATTTCACACTTTGACTCAGACCTACTGGTATTATGCATGATGTATTTGGATTGAGTCTCCATTGCTGAGATGACTACAGGGAGCAGTCATGCAAAATATAAAGTGTGACCCTGGTCTCCTGGGGTAGCCAATTGAAAATGCAAAGATCAGGATAGGCCGGAAATTCAAAGCAGATTCTCCAAATAGCGATGGGTGATACTGAAATCAGATTTCCGAGCCAGTCACAAACAGTGCTTCTGATCCCCCACATGGGACATCAAGAAACCAAAACAATACATAAACAGCCCCCTTTACTGAATCCCAGTCACTGGCTCACAGTCAGGCACTAAGTCTAGAAAAGAGGTAAGGTGCTTTAAACTCCATGGCTATGTATACGCTGGAGGCTTATGTTGACTTAACCTTGCTTAAGTCAATTTAAGAAACTCCAAGCCTGAATTTAGAATTTATTAAGTCGACTTAGGCACTTGCTTAAATCAACTTAATAAAACCAGCCCTGCAAGTCGAATTAAGCTTTTAAGTCGACTTTACAGGGCAGGAAGCCCTGGGCCCCATCCCCTACCCTTCCTCAGGTCCTGATCGGGCTCCATAGTCCAATACAGCCCCAACCGCCACCGGCAAGCAGCTGGGAGCCTGATCTGGCTATGAGCCCCTTGCCACAGGTGGTGGGGGCTAGGAGCCATGTCCCACTGCTGGTGGCAAGGGTCCTGGAGCTGGATCCAGCCCAAAGCCCCTTGCTGCTGGTGGCAGAAGCTGGCTTCCAGCCCCAGCTGCCTGCAGCAAGGGGCTTGGGCCTGATCCGACCCCCAGCTGCCTGCTGTCAGCGGCAGGAGCTGGACAGGGCCCCTAGGGCCGGATTAGGGCTCTGGAGTCGGATCATGCCCTGGGGCATGGCAGAGGGTGGGCTTTGAGCTGAGGCCTAGGGTATGTCTGCTAGTGTAGACATACCCCTCAGTTGACTTAACAAGGTCTGTTTTAAGTTGTCTTAAAGTCAACCTTGTTAAGTTGACTTAAAATAGCTCCCCAGTGTAGACATAGTCCATGATCTTTACCAAAAGGGTTCTTCTGACCCTGAAATGATCAGCCACATTACCAGATCAATATATGTTTGAATTTAACTAAAAATAGCATGCTGCCAACCAAACTTTTAATAGCTAAACTAAAGGTTTATTATAGAAGAAAAGAAACAACTATATACCGTTAAAGGGTTAAAGCAATTAAATACATGCAAGTAATTTAAAAGTTCATATACACCAAGTTTCCAGTAGAATTTGGAGTTTGCAGGCTTGTGTAGTTCCTCTAATGTAGACACCCTGTACTTTAGGGACCTTTGAATTCAAGTAGGAGATTGACATTTAAGCAGTTCCTATGTGCTGTAAATTCTTCCACTGAGAGACTTCAACTCCCATGATCCCTTGGAAAAAGGAGAGAGCCCCCTCCTGGCCCCTCCAGGAAAAACTGGGGGACAAAGGTGTCTCCACTGGGAGAGAGAGGACATGGCTGAGTCTGCAAGCTGCTGGTGGCTGCTTCTGTGGTGCCCACGTCTGCTCCTTGGGTTTCTGAGACTGCTGGAGGCTCACTCAAGCTGGGAGCTTCAGAGGTTGGTGACCATACTCAGCCCAAAGCAGAGTCTGAGCGCAGAGCTGGCTGAGCTGGATCTGCAGTGATGGTGTGAGTGTCTGTCTCTCCCCCTTCAATTTGGGGCAGGGCTTGTAAAGCAAAGGAGTCTGCTGAGAGACTGACTGGGCCTGAGGGGTGGAAGTGTGGCAGTCCCTTTGAACCAGGGTCAGGACTACAGACCCTTGGTTGGGCTTGCTCCAGATCTTCAGTGTGGTTCTGCACGGATACACTGGACCAGCAGCATGCTGCCTTGTCTCCTTCAATGACCCTCCAAGCATGCCCACGCAAGCAAGGGATTGGGGTTCTAAATTCTAGGAACTGTGCACTTCGGGAAAAAGAGTTATGAAAGTGCCTGTTAGATAAGTTTCTTTTAAACTGTATTTGTGTCTGTCCACTGATTTATTTACTTGTCCCTGTGTATTTAAATTGGTAGTAATATTCAATTCCATCCTGTTATGATAAGTTCTTTGTTAAGTAAAGGTTTGTTACAATTTGTTGCAATTTAGTACCTTGAGTGCATTGTATATATAATTAGTAAATTTGGATTAGACCCATCCCTCAGATTATTCTTAGCTGCATGGATTTAGTCCTGGAGGCTTCCAAGGCATGCCACTGAGCATGTACCGGATCCAGCCAGGTGAAGGCACTGCCAAATTTAATTTCCTGTAAAGCAAAGGGACTGTAGCAGAGGAGTGGATAGAGGATTCCCACAATCCCAGCATCGCCACTGGGAAACTCAGGATCTCCTTGTCTTCAACTTAGGTGCCTGTGCACATGTGAGTGTTGCCCACTCTCAAGTAACGCAGGAAGAAAAGTGAGAGGGTTACATAATATACATCCAGTATCTGGATATAGAGCCGTAACTACTGTTTAGGTCCCCTCTTACAATGATTGGCACCTGGAGGGTGGTGTGGCAAGTACCCTTTAATGGAACTTCTAATACGGATATGACACATATATATAACAATACTATCATTCTCAGCAAATTATAACTTTTCTGTTGGTAACTAGCATGGCATATCTCTTATGGATTATTATAATTTTGAAATATTGATATTAAATAATGTAATAAATCAGCATTTCCCAAACTGTGTTCTGCAGAACACTGGTATTCCTCATGATGTGAATAGGTGTTCTGTGAAAATATTTTGAAGTTAGCAATATATTTCCTTCTAAAATATTAAATATGAAATTATGTATGTATCAAAAATACTAAGGTATTTGAATAGTATTTAGATTGTAAGTATATTAATATTTATAATGCATTCATATTATATAGACACCCCAAGAAACCTAACTCTTTTAAACCAACTTTTAAGTAATACATGCAGAAATTTTTTGTTATTTACACCCCCACACCACCAGACCAGCATGTATGTGTTCTGTCAATATATTCCAAGCCCCAAAGTGTTTCATGGCCAAATTAGTTTGGGAAATGCTGTCATAATGATGCCCCTAAATCCAAACAGTGTCACAGAAAGGATTAAATTACATGTCCCTAAGTGATGATATTTATCATTATTTATCATGTTCATACCCACCAGGCATATCAGGAGCTGCCTTAGGCCTAATACTGAGGACCTTCTCTCCCCTTCTTCTTGAACACTTCAAAGCTGTCTGCTCATTTTACTTCAGAAGTATTGGCCTATAAAATATGAAACTTTTTCTTTTCTAAGTTTGAGTGGAAAATAGCCCTTTTTAAGGAGCATATAGATATATAATAATCAGGAATACAATACTAGAATTCCTTTTTTTTAATTGAATGCTTTCTTGATGCATTTCAAAGCTTTATTCTCAGTTTCCGTGTTTCTCTTTATGTTTCCTGTTGTGAGCAAATCCATGTTAACTCACCATGAATTTTAAAACAAGCAAGATAGCATAAATAACTGAACTGTGCTGAGACATGGCTTATTCTCTCCACTGATTTCCTAGCTAACAGTCAGAAACAGTATGTCATTAAAGTAACAGTAAGAATGGTGTTAAACCAGAAATGTCTCAACAGAACACTTAACTCAAAACATTGAAAATGCAAGAGAAAAAAAATCAGGAAAAATATTTTAAAAGGCCAGTTATGTTATTTCTTCTCAGTTCATGCAGAGCTTAAAAAACACAGTCAGGAGCTTAAACCTATGCTATCCAAGCCAAACCCTACATTAGGGATAGTGGAAGAGGAACATGTCCTGCTTGTGAAAGTCAACATTCATTCTTCTTGTAATCTGTGGGTTCAATAACTGCTTTCATAGAATCATAGAAATAAGAGATGGAAAGAACCTCTAGTTTGAGGCTATCTAGCAGATCTTCTGCTAACACAGGATTGTTGCCTATACTGTATTTACCAGTGCTTTGGCCAGTTGAATTTTTAATTGCTGGAGTTTAAATTGCTCAAATTTCAGCTTCCACCATGTCCTTTGGGAGGGTAGTTGAGAGTCTAACAAATTTCACTCCTAAGCAGGGGTTAAAGTTAGCCGGAATGGCCCAGAACGCTGTTCTGGGGCCCACTATTTTTAGGGGCTGAGCATGCCAGGCTCTCTAAAAATAGAAAATGGTTCCAGAATGCTGTGTTCCAGGGCCCACCATTGAAAAATAGCAGACCCAGAATGCAGCTTTATGACATCATTTTCTATTTTTAGGGGCCCAAACTCTGGGATCCTAAAAATAGCAGTCCCTGGAATGGCGTTCCCCTGTGTTCCAGCAGGCAGGGGAGAGGTGTTGCTGGGAAGGGCCCCACCTCCCCAGCTCAAGCCCTCCCTCAAATCCCTCCCCTTCCAGGCCTTGGCCCTACTCCCACCCCCCAGCCGATCCCAGGCCACGCCGCCACCCTGACTGGGGGCCTGCAACCAGCCTTAAGTGCTGGGGTGGCCCGGCTTGCACTGGGGGGGGTATTGGGGTCAGGGGGTGGATTTTGGGGATGTGGGGTGGGTATTGGAGGCTGGGGGTGGATTTGGGGGGCAGGTATTGGGGCAGGGGGTGGATTTTGGGGTCGGGTATTGAGGACTGGCGGTGGATTTGGGGGATGGGTATTGGGGTCAGGGGTGGACTTTGGGAGCAGGTATTGGGGGCTGGGGTGGATATTGGGGACAGGTGAGTGGGTGCTGGGGGGTGGGTATTGGGGGCTGGGGTGGATTTTGGGGACAGAGGAATGGATATTGGGGGCAGTAGCTAGGGTGTTTGAAGGGGGGCTGGACGTGCAGGACAGGGCCTATCCATGCGGGAAGTGGCCCCACCCGACTAGGAGGGTTCCGGGGCCCATCAAATTATTACTTAACCCCTGCTCTTAAGACATGTTTCCTGATTGCTGTGTCTGTATTTTTCTTTTTCTAATTCCACCCAGCTATTTCTTACTAGTTGTAACCACTTGAATCATACTAAATACTCACTCTTCATGATGCTTTTGTAGACTATCATCATTTACCTTTACTGCCATTTGCCCAAGCTAATATATTTACTACTCCTAAGAAAACTGAGTTTTCTCCATGTGAGCTGAGGTATGAGAAAGGAAAGGATGGCCCTGAGGAGAGTGGTGAAATGAATGCCACTGGCTGCTTTGAGTTGGTTTATTTACACATCTGCTTTTTGCGAGGGAGAAGAGGACCACAGAGGATTTTTTTCTCTGAAGCTAGCTATTGTTTACATGACCCTTTCAGTGTATTGACCCAGTCACTACTTGTTGGTTCTACGCACAGTAACTGGAGAAAATCTAATCTGGAACAATTCTTCGCGAATCTGATCTTACTCTGAAAAATGAAGGGTCTTACGTAAGTACAAATGGCTGACTAGCTTGAATATAGCATTGTCACTTGGACTCCCTGAGAACTCTCTATAACGCAAAAAAATTCAGATACTCTGTCCACACACACATTAGGCATTTTCTTTTTCTCTTCTATACCATGTCTGTTGACTGGTAAACACACATGAATGACAAATTCCAAAGGGGGCAACCATGTTAGTCTAGGCCAGCAAAAGAAGCAAGGAGTCCTGTAGCACTTAAAGACTAACAAATTTATTTAGCACATAAGCTTTTGTGGGCGAAAAATCCCACTTTGTCAGACAGTTTGAAGACGGGGGAATTTACAGAATTGGAGGAAAATAAATGCAGGGGAGGATAAGACATGGGATCAGGTCCTACTGTAACAGCAAATCTAACCAGTTGTTATGATTCAAACCCTGGGAAACAGCACATAGAGGAAGGTGAAGTCAAATCGCTTGCCCTATGTCCACACGACGTTTTCTTGTTTCAAAAGGAGGGAGCCCCTCCTTTCGAAACAAGAGCCCACCTTTTGAAACAGCTTAAACCACTTTGGTTTCGAAAGGAGGGTTATTTCGAAACCAGTTGTTTCGAAATAATGCCGTTTGGACATGTTATTTTGAAACAAGGATTGTTTCAAAATAACAATGACATTTCTCCCAGGGTGCTATGCACCCTGGGAGGAAGGTCCCACCCACCCCCAGCACCCTCGCCAGGGTGCTGAGTGGAGTGCAGGGGGTCAGCCGGTGCCCCAGCCAGCATCGCCCGCTTCCCCTTGCTGGGAGCAGGGGGGGCGGGTGCCTCAGCCCCTTTGCCCCCCCAACCCCAGCAAGGGGAAGCAGGGGAAAGCCAGCTGGGGCACCCCCTGGGCTCTGCCCCCCGCCTGGGCTCAGGGGGAGTTGCCAGCCCCTCAGCCCAGTCAGGGGGGCTGGAGCACCCGTGGGGTGGCTGCTCCACAGGCGGCTTACCCCGCCGCTGGGGCTGCCACCCCCCAGAACAGGGCTGCAGGGTGAGCCACCAAGCAGCGGCTCACCCCGCTGGGCCTGCAGCCCCCCCATCTGGGCAGCGGAGCCATGCCTTTCCCCTAACTCAAAATAGCAAGTCCACTGTGTGGACATGCTATTTTGATTCCCTCTTCTAATTGTTTTTTGGTTATTTTGAATGAAGTTGTTTTAAAATAAGGGCTTTATTTCGAAACGACTTGTTTTGAAATAACTTATTTCGAAACACTGCCCTGTGTGTGGACATAGCCTTGTTGTAATGGGAAAAAAATCCATAGTCACAGTTTAATCCTGCTTTTTGACAATTAAATCTGTATATCAGTTCTTGTTCAGCTGTTTCTCTTTGAAATCTTGATGGCTCATTGACTTATTTGAGCATAGTCATTAACTAATCATTCACAGAGTGATTAGAAAGATGGAAGTGCTCAGCAACTGGTTTTTGAATGTTGTGATTTCTGATGTCAGTTTTGTGCCCATTTATTCTTTTCCACAGAGATTGTCCTGTTTCTCCAATGTATAAGGTGTGGGGGTATTTCTGGTACATGATGGCATAAATCACATTGGTGGATGAGCAGGTGAATGAGCCCTTGATGGCTTCATTAAGTCCTATGAAGGTGTCTTTTGTGCAGATATGTGGACAAAGTTGGCAGCATGGTTTGTTGCAGGGGTATGTGCCTGCTTTAATGTTTCTGTTGTTAGATCTGTAGTTGCTGATAAGTATCTGTTTAAAGTTAGGGGGCTGCCTGTAGGCGAGGAGATGTCTATCTCCCAAGGCTTGAGGGAGTGAGGGGTCATCTTTTAGAATAAGCTATAGGTCCTTAATGATCTGTTGTAGAGGTCTGACTTGGGGGTTGTATGTGGTGACCAGTGGCATTCTATTGTTTCCTTTCTTGGGCCTCTCCTGCAGCAGTTGACTTCAGGATACCTGTCTGGCTCTGGCAGTCTGTTTTTTTACTTCTGCAGGTGGGTACTGTAGTTTTGAGAATGCTTGATAAGAGATCCTGAATGTGTCTGTCTCTGTCTGAGGAACCAGAGCAAATGCGGTTATCTTAGGACTTGGCTGTAGACAATGGGTGGTTTTGGATGAAAGCTCAAGGGGTGTAGGTAACTATACCAATCAGTTGGTTTTCGGTATAGGGTGGTGTTGATGTGTCCATCCCTAATTAGTACTCTAGTGTCCAGAAATTGAATGACAGTTCTTGAGGTACTCAGGACTGTGAGTCACATTGTTACCCCTTGCCTCCTTGATTGTCCACTTTAAACAAATTCTCACACAGTCTTTTACAATCCAAGTCCAGCAGTGATAAAGGACTAGCATATGTGACAGGTGATGGACATTACTGGGACTCACAGGTATGAATCTGCACCTGAATGGGTCTAGACTTGGTTGTTCTACGTTGGCCTGAGGTGTCACCACAGTTCATCAGCATCTTGAACAGACTGGCTGCTCTATTCAGGAACAACACAGCTGACGTCCATGTAAGGATGGAATTAGAAAATGTGCCCTAAAAATTGCTTGTCCTGAAGAGTTTTCCAGAGCTGGATGGTGACCCATCATACAACTGAAATTCAAACAAGCTTCAAAAAACATTTCCTTTTGTCTCAGTTTTGCAGTGTAGAATGTTTATATGGTCCTTGATTGTCCAAACCAAACTGACTTTCCTACCAGACGGACTGCTTTGTTTGCTTGAGATCTTAAATTATACTATATGAACATAGTGGCATTGAGTAAGATGCAATTTGCTGAAAAGAGTCAAATGACTGAGGAGAGTGCTGTGTAGATTTTCTTCTGGAAGAGATGCTCACATAATGAGCCACATGACTCAGTGTTGGCTTTACAACCAGAAGGAATCTTGTCTCTCATTTGGAGAACCTCTCCATCAGTATAAATGACAGACTGATGAAGCTCTGACTACTCTTGAGAGGCAGGTGCTATGCTTCATTGAGTAGAGCTTACAACCAACAACAACTAACTCTGAAGAGGGTAAGGGACGATTTTATTCCAGTCTAAATTGCCTGATCCAAATGACTCCCCATGAAGACAAGTTGATTATTTTCAGTGACTCTAATGCTGTTGGCTGTGATGATTCTGGTGTGGCATGCTTGGCAAACATAGGATCAGCAAGATGAACATCAACAGCCTACTTAGTTATTACAAACACTGTATTCTAACTCTGTGACAGATTCAAGGTGACCTAGATGCCCACTTGGACACATCATTGTCATCTGATGTATTGGTGTATTGGTCCAACAGCACTATCTACTAGATGTGCACAAAGCTTGAGCATTACTCTGAGCTGATTATTAGACTGACTGCCATCTTGCTCAGTTAAAGCTTTCCCTCTCTATTCGGCCAAAAACGCATAAAAATCAGTCAGCTAAGCACATATATATTGCCTGCTTGAAAGATCTATGAATTACTGAATAGTTTTCAATGCACCTAAGTACTGTTTTAGAAACTCTTCCAACCATCAGTGATGACACATTTGCTGAATGGGTATCCCTATGTGACAGAAGCTATAACACCATTGTGGATTGTGCTGGGTGTAGGAAGCACAGTCATGCAGATAGATTCAGCAATAACGATCCTGAAATATTTAATCTACTTGACAGAAAATGACAGGCACATCCTGCAGTCTTAGCTGACGTGCTGTCTAAAGCAAGAAAGGCCAAATGTAGGGCAGCTTGAAACACATTCCAATGTAAACTCTGCCAGAGGCATAATATGTTGTATGATTGTAAAGCAGACGAAACTACAGGCTTTTGCTGATAAATGTGACTCCAAAGATTTCTGTGATGTGGTCAAAGCTTTGTATGACTATATCCATCCACTTTCCAACAACTTTGGATGGTGAATCTCTGATTACAGATCTCACTGCCATCAACCAGCAATAGCACAAACATTTTAGCGAACTATTTAATTGTTTGTTTACTGTTTCTGATGAGTCACTGGATAATGTCCACAAATTGCCCACATATGAGGCATGTGCTAATCCACCCACAGTAGCTGAAGTGCCGAAGTTGTTCCAGTACTGAAAAATAACAAATCCTCTGGTCCCAATGCCATTCCAGATGAAGTTTTTTAACACACAAGAAATCTATGTATTGATAAGCTTTCTGAATTTTCCCTTACGTGCTGGTTTCAAGACATCATTCCACAGCAACAGAAAGATGCCAACATTGTCACTATTTATAAGCATAAAGGCACAAAGAGCGACTGTGGTAACTAAGACAGTATCTCTTTGCTCTCTGTGGCAGGCAAGATTTATGCATGGATCCTTCTGAACTCCTGACCCAAATCTCCAACAACATTCTATCTGAGTTACAGTGTTGCTTTTGTGCTCAACAGAGCACTGTTGATGATGATTTTCACCATTCAATGATCACAGAAAGAATGTCATCAGTAGCACCAACTTCTGCATATCATGTGTCTCAAACTAACCAAGGCCTTCAGCAAGGTCAACCCCACTGCCCTGTGGAAAGTGCTCACTAAATTTAAATCTCCAGGCGAATGTATTAACATCTTTTGGCAATTCCATGAAAGAATGGCTGGAAAAAATAGGGTTGATGGTGATCTAACAAGCCTGTTTCTGGTCCTAAATAGGATGCAGCAAGGAGGTGTACATGCTCTACCATTTTTGGTCTATTCTTTGTTACGATGCCAGAAGAACCTTTTGTGGCTCTTCAGATGGTGTCTTTAGTAAGCTCTTCAGTCTTTCCCATGTACATGTGAGCACCAAGATGGTTGAAGCATTGATCCAGGAACCGCTCTACACTGATGACTATGCTTTGATGGCACATTCTGAGGCAGCACTACATGATCTTACAAAGTGCTTTGCTGTGGCAGCTCATAACTTTGGCCTCACCAGCAACCAAATAAAAACTGAGGTTATGTATCAACCAGCTCCTCAATATCACTACAAAGGCACATCAACAAGCTTGAAAAATACCATGCTCCAAGCTCTCAAACAGTTTACTTATTTCAGCAACATGTTGAGCAATGAAACAACAATCAATCATAGAGTACATGTTCAGATCAAGAAATCCAGTGCACATATGGTCACCTCCATCACAGAATCTGGAAACAACAGGGAATCCATCTAAGTACAAAAAAACCTCCACCAGTCTCAAATGCTGTTGTCCTTCTGACATTGCCCTATTTGTGTGAAACACAGACCTTTTATCAGAGGCACATTAAAAAAACTTTATCATTTCCATTTGTGACATTTACAGTGATTGCTGGGCTGGACCAAGTTTCCAGTACAGAAATCTTGGTGCGATCTTACTGAGTTGGTTGTCCAGCTGAGATGGTCTGACCATGTATTTTGTATGCCTAACATCCATTTATTAAAATAAGTCTTATACTCCAGATCAAGCTCCAGTAATTGTAAGTGTGGAAGGTAGATGAAATGCTCAAAGACATCCTGAAACTAGATCTGCACAGAACATTTCTGCCTCTACTTTTGAGCAATTGGTGATTGATTGCATTGCATGGTGCCACGCTGTAAGGGTCAGTTGTTCACAACTTTGAGAAAATGTGTGTTGAGTAGTTGGAAGTACAGCAGCAGGCATGAAAACAACATGCAATTCAATCAACACAACTAAGCAAATGACTGTGTGGCCAGGGCAGTAAACACTGTTCTTCCCAAACTAGTCTAGAGTCGTGCAAAGAGCCATTAGCCCGAACTATGATTGTTAATAAACAAGGAATCCTGTGGCACTTAAAGACTAATAAATTTATTTATTGCAGTAGTGTTTAAGTGCCACAGGACTCTTTGTTTTACTGAACTAAACTAGCATGGCTGCCCCTTTGGAACTATGATGGTTGATGTTTTCCTCAAAATTGAATTGACTAGCATATTTCCCAAACTAATTTGGCCACAGAACACTTTTGGGCTTGGACTATATTGATGAAACACATACATACTGAAAAATTGCAGCATGTATTGCTTTAGTGATTTAAAAGTGTTAAAAGGAAAAATATCGCTAGCATTGAAATTTTTTCATGGAACACCTCTTCACAGCTCATGGAACACCAATGTTCTGCAGAATACAGTTTGGAAATGCTGGACTAGCAACATCATCATCAGTCACTCAAACGCTCTCCTCTGGGCAATGCTAGCCCTTATTTTGCCTTGCAGGTTAACACTAGGTGCAGTTCAGGCCTCAAGTCCCTTTGAAGCATTTCACTATAATGCCCACCCTTATCCTCTGAATGTTCACAGAAATACCAAGTCTACTGTCTCCGAAGGGACAATATACACACCAGCTTGTATGATTCAACTCAGAATTGGTACCTTGCTTAATAATAGAGCTCTCTGATACATTATAATGGAAATGAGGACAAGTTTCAAAAATTCAAGTGATAGTGGGTAAGGAGACTGGAAACTGATAGTTACATATAAAACAAATGCTTAACATGCTTTCTAGAAACTAACCTTAACTAGCAGATTAATCTTCTGTGCAAATGTTTATATCACCCCCAAAAGTTCTCTACAGTGTTTTCAACTGAGGTTAGCTGAGATCCCATTCTCATGAATGCAAGCACACTGCTCATTTACTTCCTAGGGAGGGATAAGGAGGTGTCTTCTTTGCCCTCCTTTTCTATAACCCAGGGTTCATTGTCTATACTCAGTGACAGCATAACCACTGACAGCTTGTTTTCCTGTGTACTCCATCTTGCTTAACTTCACATCCCTCTGATGATTTCATGTGTAAATGAGTATCCATTGCAATGTTCCTGCTAATTTTTTGTAGGCTGGGTGTGCCAAAAATTTCTTTTGTGCAAATTTTTGGAACCAGTGTCCAAATTTGTGCACACTCCAGTGAGTGTGGTCAAACCTGTGAGTGCAACAAAGTAAGTATGTATGATGCAAATAAGATCTTAATTTTATTTTGATATGGTGATGGAAATGATTTTATAAATTACAAAACCTTATTTGAAACATGCTACTTGAAATTGCCTTCTTAAAAGTAGCATAAAAATATTAGCACTGTTGAATTTTTTTCTGCATGCTCTATTTTGTTGTGTGCGCAGGTTTCACCACCTGTGTGCACATGCACACATGCACAGCTTAGAGGGAACATAGATCCATTGTGTTAGCTTACAATGTTTAATTTATATCCCACAGAGAGGGAATCATAAACATCTCTTGATTGACAGAAAGCCTGGTGATTCATACCTTTATACAGACTCTAATATATTTTTAGTGTTTATACGTAACTCCTCACATAATATCAGTGCATGTGTCTCACAACATTAGTAATGACCAGTGTGACCCCAACTTCCATAAGAGACCTCATATGACATTCTTGGTGAACCAGAACGTACAGATCAGAATCAAGATGTTCCTGTATCCCTCGTGCCAGCCGTATTCATTCTTGGTCATGGATGCTGATTCGATAACTCATGAGCAGGCACCTCTGGTGGCTGGATTCACTGGACCAAACTCTCTCCTGACCTGCACCTTGTACCCTGAATTCAGCAGGTTTACACAGAACCATTCCCGTTTTGTGGTGTTCCACGGGTGACTACATCAGACTCACTGCAGGAACTTTCTACTGGGCAGAATACTTGGTCTCCAGTGTGAGCCAGAACAGAGTCTTCCTATGGCCATCCTCATAAGGGCTGTATTAAACTTCTCCAAAATGGTAGCCCTACTGGATGCATTTCTGCAGGGGCAGCCTTAGGCAATTGGGGTCCCTAGGCAAAGGTCTACAACCCCCCTCAACGGCTCCAGCTCCACATCACCAGACCCTCAATGGTCTCAGCTCCCCCCTCTACAGCCCCAACTCTCCCCCACTGGCTCTGACCCCCCCATGCACCTCCCTCATGGCCCCAGCTCCCCACCAGTGGCTCCCAGCCCACGATCTGTGCCCCCTCATGGCTCTGGCTCCCCAGAGTCAGCCTCCTCCACTCACCAGAGGCTCGTAACCCCCCTGTGGCCCCAGTAGCCTGGTTCCCCCTGAAGCCCTAGCCCTCCCATGGCTCCTTCTCACTGTGGCTGGCTCCCTCCATGGCCCTGGCACCCTATCAGGGGCCCCAGAAATAGCCCCAGTGCCCTGCCAAGATCCCACCCCCAATGCCAAAGGCAAGGGGCCAGGCAGGCACAGACCTAGGTCCCTGGGCTGGCCCATCCTGCCCCTGGGGCGGAGCAGCTGACCCAGGTACAGGGCAGGAGCCTTGCCTCTGGGACATGACACTCTGCCCCACTCCCTCCCCCCAGCACCAGGGCTCCCGCAATCTGATTGGCCTGGGCCTGCCCTCCCCACAGAGCCCTGCCCCTGATGCCAGCCCTGGCCCTGGCCCTGGCTCCCTGCTATGTCTTCTTCAGGGTGGGAGGCAGACACCGCTTTTGGGGTAAGCGAAGGGACCCGTTGCTGCTTGGGGGCCCTAGGCAGCTGCCTGCTTTGCCTACCCCAAAAGCCGCCTCTGCATTTCTGTGTAGAGCTGAGTTTCTCTATCAGGTCCTGCTCAACATTAAAATTTTACATTTCAATTATCTTTGAATCCACAAGTGAATATTTTGTGGTGTATAGTGCTTTTTATTATTTCTCTAGTACAGGATGTCTGCCTTGGGGTAGATTTCACCTTCTTTGTATACAGTACAGTATTCATATATTTAAAATTATTTAAAATATAGGAAAAGATCAGACAGAGTAAATACAGCTAGATCAGAGTAAGACAAAATGTACACTGTAATAGATCAGCTTGATTTCTTTGTTATCTAACTCCATTTACTAAACTGTATGGAAACTAAGACAACTAACTGTTCCTTTAGCCTTCTTTTTATCCAGCTCTGGTAATAAATGAGTAGCAAATGAGCACCACTGCAGCTTATCCATGTGAGAAGTAATTTGTGTGAATCATACAGTGTTGTTCTTTAATTTGCTACAAAATCTTATGGGTTGTGGCCTGATGGTGATTTAATTGGCAGAAATTATAGAGCAGTATAGTACAATTATGGTCTGCTCTAGCTGTATAGGAAGACGTTCAGGCAGAAAAGTGACTCAGCTTAAGAGCCTCTAATTTTACCTTGTAGCTGCAGCTTCCTTTTATTTGGTATCTAGCTAATTAAGAAGTTCAGTTTTTACACTGCCATTTTCTTCAGTATAACCAGTTTTACCACAGACCCAACATTACATCTCTACTTGCCAAAACATGACCTGAACTCAGTTGTACTGTAAAATTGACACAAGAAAGTGATTCCGATTGCATTTAGGGCCTGCCTACATGGAGGGGTGATAGTTCAGGGGTATTGGAAAGCTTTTTGCTGTGCATTTGGTAAATCCTGTGCCTGCTCTGTTAACTTTCTGAGTGGGAAATCACCATTTTTAATTGCTGTGTCAGCCAGTATGGAACTGGCAATGCTTCAGCTCAGTATGGTGGAAGGCACAAATACACAGAGGCTGTTTGGAGTGTATTTCAGCACTCAAAGCTGAACATGTTCAGCTTTGGAGACATCCCAGTGCAGCAGCTGCAGCTCCTCTGGCAGAAGGAAGAGAGTCAGGAGTGAAATGAGGGCAAGGAAGAAGAGGACTTTGAGCAATTGGTACAACAGCACTGGTTAGTGGATCACAACATGCCTCATTATTTCTGGGCTTGGGAGACCAGCATGGGTTGGTGGAAAAGGACATTTCTGAGGACCTGGATTGACCAACCATGGCAAGAACATTTCAGGATGGGAAGAGTTGCCTTTTTTGAGATATGTATTGGACGGACCCTTGGTGTTGCAGTGGGACTATGCCCATGAGGAAACAGGTGGTCATTGTCATCTGAAAACCAGCCACTCCAAAATGCTATCTGTTTGTGGCCAACTGATTCACTGTGGGGAGATCAACTGCTGGGGCTATTGTCATCCAGGTTTGTCATGCCATGAAAAAGATGTTGTTGCACTGGGTTAGATAAAGGGGTAATGCTCAGGAAACTGATGGTTTTCCGTGCTTCAAATTGTCCCCGTACATGGGCAAAGCATCTTGCACTGAATTTGGCAACTCCAGGCCATTGTTAGGAGTCTGACTAGTCCTGATTTTTGGTTTTGGTGGTGGGACCCTACCTCATTTTCCTGAGGCTGCCAGCCCACTCTTTCCCACAGCTAGTGGTTGGTGTGGGGGCTGAGACCCCAGATGCCTGAGTTTTTGTCTGGCTTCAGGAGGGGAGTGGGACCTAATGGTTGAAGGGAGGTGGAGACGGGGAGCCCAGATGCCTGAATTCTCTCCCAGTTCTGGGAGAGGAAGGGGCGCTAGTGGTTAGAATGCAGACGGTGGATGCCTGAGCCCTCGCCTTGCTCCAGGAGCACAGTGGAGCCTAATGGCTTGAACAAGGGTGAAGCTGCTGGATTCTTGTCTGGTTCCATGAGGGGAGTGGTGCTTAATGATTAGAGCAGAGGTGGGGGTAGGGCTGGGAACCTGGATGTCTTGGTTCTTGTCTGGCTCAGGGAGATTAATGGAGCCTACTGGTTAGAATGAAGGCCATCAGCCTACAGGTCAACCCCTTCTCCCACGCAGCCACCAGATCAACCCAAGGGGACAAATGGCCTGGGACTGGGCCTAAGCTTGAGCTTCTTCCCACAGGGCTTTCTCCCTTCTACATCACCTAACATGTGGTTTCCAGGGCTGGTTCCTCCCCACCAAGGGCTCCAGTCTGGCTCCCACCTGCACAGGCTTTTGCCCCATCCAGTTGCCCTTTTCTGGATCCTGTTCCCTCTCATCCTTCTCCCCCCAAGGCAGTGCTCTTCCACCTCACCCAGCTTCCGTGGGGTTCCCATCTGGGGCTTCCATTCCCTCCTCTCCTAGCCCCATGCTCCCAGTGGGTCCGAGGCAGATCTGCTGGGGAAGTCCAATTTTCCAGAGGCCCCAATAGTCGGGTTCCCTCTGCCAGGAGTAGGGACTCCCTTCCTGCCTGGGGTCATAGCCTGGCAGAGAGCTGCAGCCACATACCACTGCCATCACCATCCGCCTACACATGCAGACTTCAGTCCCTCTAACCTGTGCATATGGGCATACAGCAAAGGTGAGCAGGGGCTGAACAATGCCCCTTGACCACGCATTTGTTTTGTTTTGTTTTGTTTTGTTTTGTGTGACGTAATGAGGGGCCTGGTTTGGGAGCTTCCACACCCCCTAGTCAGCAGCTGCAACCACCCTGCCTTTGAAGCTTCCACAGCAGTGCCCCAGGGCTGACTCAGACCCTGCAGAGCAGGGAGATGTGGTTGAAACAGCCAATTAGATCAAGCCAATCGGCAGGCAGCAGGGTGGGGCGAACCAAACAGATCCTCTTGCAGCTGTGTGGGGGAAGATAGCTAATCCATGGAAGAAGCCAGCAGCTGATCATCCCAATGGGTGCTGCACAGCCATGACTTTTTTTTTTCTGTGAGCGCCTCAGGCCGTCATCACCTAGTTCTTGCAAGGGCTGCAGCTGCTCCTTAACAGACATTGCCACCCACAGCAATCAGGTTTCACTAGTACCAGGGTCAGTAACATGGGCTCAGTGAGCCACCTGTGGCTCCCTGACTGTCCCCTTCTGGCTCCCTGGCAATCTCCTCCAGGGAGCCAGGTGTGCTCCAGAGACACCAGGCTGCAAGGCAGGGGTGTCACTGGCCTGGGGAGGGACCCAGGGCATGGGCCCAGGCCCCGCCCCCAGCCCACAGGCCCTGCCTCCTGGCCATAGGCCCCGCCCCCTGGCCAGGACAGGGCCAGAAGCCGCCATGGGCGGCAGGGTCCCGCATCCCCGGCCAGGGATGGGGCTGCCGCTGGCACGGGCGGCCAGGCCCCAGATTCCTGGCTGCGGGAGACCGGGCCCCAGATCCCCAGCCGGGGACGGGGCTGCTGCTGCTGTGGGCGGCCAGGCCCAGACTCCCCACCGCGACTGTGGGTGGTAGGGCCCCGGATCCCCGGCTGGGGATAGGGCCACCGCGGCCACCAGCGCTGGGATTCAGGGCATGTGCCCTGGGTGCCCAGCACCAGCGACACCTCTGCTGCAAGGGGGACTCCTGGCTGGCCCCAGCATTGGAGCCGAATAAGGCGGCTCCTGGCTGATGTAGGCCCTCCACTTCTGGGGTGCCAGGGTCGCCCCCACCCTCCCACCACAGCCACATGAGCCCGAGGCAGCACAGTGGCCACACCATGGCCCCTAGTGCTGGCAGGGGTATGCAAGTAAGCAGCCCTCCATTCCTCTCTCCTTGAGCTGGTGGGGCACAGCAGCGCTGTCTTGCCTATGCCCGGCTGGCCATCCCTCCCAAAAGTGGCTGGCACAGAGCTGCAGCTTGCATGGGCGGGGCCCTCATGACTTCTGGCTGATTTGCCCCTGAGCACCCCAGTGCCGAACGGGCTCGATCCTGTATTCTGGCCAAGGGCAAAGCGGCCTGAACTCTTTAGAGTGCTCCAGAGCTTGCTCCTGTAAGCTGCAGCTCCGCACTGGCCATTCTCCTACCTCCCCCTTGGGAGGTACAGCCAACTGGGGATTGGCAAGGAACACTGCTCTGCCCCACCAGCAGAGTGGAGGGAGGGAGGGAGAGCCACCCACACACCTGCCTGCTAGTCCTACATGCTGCAGAGCGGCCACTGGGCCAGCTCGGGCTCACGTGGTTGTGATGGGAGGGTCGGGGGAAATGGTTCTTCTGCTCTTTTGGGTTTCCGACCCCTGCTCTAGTGGGTGATCAACAAAGAGTGCTGTCCTTGTCTTCTAGCTAAGCTGCACTGAAATTTAACCGTCTGCTTCATGTGGCCTATGGCAACATCAGAGCAACTTTCAATTTGATTAATAGGGCAGCACTTTTGATTTGCAGTGGAATGAGTTGTTATTCCAGATTGGGAACAACCAGTCTGGACAAAAATACCCCGTACATCCAGCTCTCAAAACTTTATCAACACAAGGCAAGGGGCATGCCTGGACCCTACCCAGCACTGCCGATGGGGACATCCCAGAGATTCATGCAGTTGTAGGATTGAGCCAGATCTGGGAATTTCATTACATAGTGGCTAATGTGACAACATCAACTGTGAGCACTCTGGCTGGCACAATGGTCCTTAGTAAACAGTGTGTCTTTAATGATCGACAGTTGATTTGCAGACTTGGGATTCCCAGACTGTAGGGGGGGTGACTGATGGAATCCAAGTGCCTGTCATTTGCCCTACACACCAGGATACAAATTTATAATCAGTTTTCCTGATGATAACATGGCATACCCGGTAACTGAACTTTATGACTTTGTTCTGACCCACAACTACTTCAGATTTGGGGATGATCTATACCTCCAAGTCAGTGGCACAGCTATGGGTACCCGCATGCCCCCACAGTACACCAACATCTTTATGGCTGACCTAGAACATCACTTCCTCGCTTCTCATCCACTATTGCCTCTCCTGTACCTGCATTACATTGATGATATTTTCATCATCTGGACCAAAAGGAAAGAGTCCATGGAAGAATTCCACCAAGACTTCAATAATTTCCACCCCACCATCAACCTCAGCCTGGACCAGTTCACACAAGAAATCCACTTCTTGGACACTACCGTATGTATAAGAAATGGACGCATTAACAGTACTCTATACCAAAAACCAACTGACCACAATGCATTCCTGCTTGCTTCCAGCTTCCAGCCAGGACACATTACATAATCCATCATCTACAGCCAAGCATTAAGGTAGAACCGGATCTGCTCTGATCCCTCAGACAAAGATGAACACCTACAAGATCTCTACCAGGCATTTCTGAAACTACAGTACCCACCTGGGGAAGTGAAAAAACAAATTGACAGAGACAGGTGGGTACCCAGGAGCCACCTACTAGAGGACCGACCTGACAGAGAGAAAACCGAACACCACTGGTCATCACTTACAGTCCTCAGCTTAAATCTCTCCCACACATCATCAGAGGTCTACAACTTATCCTCAAAGATGATCCCACACTCACTCAAGCCTTGAGATGCAAGCCTATCCTTGCTTATAGACAGCCTCCAAACCTGAAGCAAATACTCACCAGCAACCAAACATACAACAAGAACACCAACCCAGGAACCTATCCTTGCAACAAACTCTGTTGCCAACTCTGCTTGCATATCGACTCCAGTGATACCATCACAGGCCTCAACCACATCAGCCACACTATCAGGGGCTCATTCACCTGCAGATCCACTAATGTGGTATATGCTATCATGTGCCAGCAATGCCCCCTGCCATGTACATTGGGCAAACCAGACTGTCCTTGCGTAAAAGGATAAATGGACACAAAACAGATATAAAAAATGGCAACAGCCATAAACCAGTAGGAGAACACTTCAACCTCCATGGATACTCAGTAGCAGACTTGGAAGTTGCCATACTTCAAAAAAGAAACTTCAAAAACAGACTTCTGTGTGAAACTGCAGAGTTGGAGCTAATCTGCAAGTTTGACACAATCCGACTGGGTCTGAATAGAGACTTAGAATGGTTAACACATTACAAAAAGTGATTCGTCTGTTCACACATTCTCTCCCTTTGATCAACTGGTGTGAATGGGCCCCATCTGAACTGACTTTACTCACACTTGCCCTCCTCCACCCTGTCATGTGTATATATACCTCTCAACTGCAGTTTCCACTTCATGCAGACGATGAAGTGGGTTGGTGCCCACCAAAGTTTATGCCTGAAGAAATCTGTTAGTCTATAATGTGCCACAGGACTCTCACTGCTTGTACTGTACACAGACTAATACAGCTACCCCTCTGAAAAAGCTGCACTTGTGGTAGTCAAGAAAGGACTGTTTGCTCCCAGTAACATTATTGAGGTTTCATGGTTATTCTGGGAATTGCAGTTTATCCCTTGCTTTCTTGGCTAATAAAATCATTCACAGATCACTTGGATTGAAGGACTGAACTATTTAAACTACCAACTTCAGCAGTAATAGAATGCTAGTTGAGTGTGCACTTTACCCTTGCAAAAGAAGGTGATGCTGTTTGTTGAATAGGTTAGAAGCAGCAGAATAGTTATATTCTGCGCAATGTTTGTCTGACCAAGGGAGAATCCCATAACAATAGGTGGAAGGCCAAGGTGCAGACTCTTGTGTGGTGGTTTGAGCAGCCTGCAAGGACTCCGGTGAAAAATGGAACACCCAGATGAATATTGTTTGAAATGCCTGTGGTTCTTATTGAGTGTCATGCCTGAAAATGTGAAGCTGTTTATCCAGCTGTTAGCCTGTCAGGCGGGTGTTTGGGTTCATCATGAGCTATGTGATATAGTTTGTAGGTGTTGGAAGAGGGACTTCTCCTGGGTGCTTTTTTTGAAACTCCATGAATTATTTCACCATTACATAAAGGTATTTCTGGCTTCAATGCAGTAATGACTTACAATGGATTAATTTAAACTGTTTTTATTATGAGACAACAAACATTAATATAACAAGTACAAATAACATTTTAACTGAACTAATACTAGAACAACTGTGCTTTGAAAATACATTTAACAAACCAAACTAACAACCACCAACTGAGGAAAAGCCATTAAATAGCAACAGTGCAGCCAACACTGAAAGTGCAGAGCAGGGTAGAACAGTTAAGGGGGAAGGGAGTTTAAGTCAGAGGTAATGGGCAGGTCTACAAAAATGTTCCCTGTGC
>ML681992.1:7376589-7451010 GCA_007922195.1 Podocnemis expansa
TGAGTTGAAGGGAACGATTCTCTTTGACTCAGCACTACTTCAGTTGTGTGGGTGGTGTTCAGAGATTGGCTTCCTGATTGACTGTGTGGGTCTTCACAGAGCCAATCAAGAAGGCTGATCTGATGAGGATGATTTTGTAAAGACAAGGCCTATGTCTTTGCTCTTCCATTTCTTGCCCATGAGCCTTCTGTGGTGGAATGCAGCGTCAGACTTGACAGGAGTGTTGGAGAGCTCACAATAACTGAGCCAGAGGTTGGCTGTGTGAGAGGAATGTCTGCACAGGCACATCAGGAAGGAGTTGCTTGTTGTCCCAGTAGCTGGTGTTATCCAAGGACTGAGGAACATGGCTGGGTACTGGTGCACAGAGCTAGGCTGTCGACTGCCCTAGCAGCAGAATGAGATGCAGCAATATATTTTGGCTTTATATAGCCTCCTTGAGCTGCCTCAGCATTTCCCTGTCTCTGCCATGCTCTCTTTTGCTCTACTGCTCTGGCAACTCAGATGCTGTCCTCAACCACTGGACAATTATCTCTGAGAGCTCCATTCGTTTGTTTCTTTACGTCCTCAATTAATGCCTCCATCTCCCACCCATTTGGGATTTTTGGGAGTGCGAAAGGAGTGGCTCCAATGAGCAGAGATGACCAGTGCCAGCTGATAGTGGGGGACTGAGGAGCTTAGTGAGGGCAGCCAGCTTCAACAATGTTACTGAGCATACTCAGTCTGTGTGAGCATGCTCAGTACAAGAGCAGCAGCAAATCTGGGGGCTGCAGGACATGTGGCACTGCATGTCCTCCTTTTTCTATCCATCACCTCTGCAGATGAGTTCTGTAAATCCCTCATCCCATGTCTTTCTTTTGCACCCTCTCTGGTTGGCCAGACACTCTGCTCTTGGTGGAGGTTCCGTCCTTGAAACCTCTGGCTATTGCTGCGGATATGGGGGGAGGATGTGTTATTGTTTCTGGACAAGCCATGATGGCATTGCTTTAATGTTTTTATGACTTACAAATTTTGAGCTGTGCTCAGAACTGAGAAGAAACTCAGGGATGTACAATGATGAGTGCATGGGAAAGGTACATGGTACATTGGGATATGTGTGTGCAAAGTATATGTTGGTTGGCCTTGCTGCTGTTTCACAGAAGGCTGGAAAAAGGGGATTTACCCTCAGTCTGATCTAGTTTTTCAGTGTTGTTTGTGCACTGGAAAAGGTTCTATGCTGTTGAAGGAGTTACAGTGAGTAACCAGAGGTTAGCTGGATAATAATTCCCTCTATATACCCTTTAAATAGTAAAGAGGTGTACTTTCATGCCAAAGTTTCCTGCAGAGGATCTTCCTCTTTAACCTGAGTTGCTGGCTGGGGCCTGGGCTTAGCCAATGAAGGGCAGGAATCAGGCTGGATTTCAACACGGTCTGCATCAGAATCCTGAGTTCCAAACAAATCCTGACCCTCAGTGGACAGCTTTTCTCTAGCCTCATCCCACTCCTTTTCTGACAAGTGGTGTCCCTCACCCTTGTGGAAAGATAGGAAAGAGAGCTGGCAGGGAGATCCTTAAACTATCTGTGTTGATCAGTTCTACAGATTGTACAAAATCCTGTCCTGTTCTTCATAAACTGAACAAATAATATGTCTCCCTCCAATATTTTCTTTGAATCCTTTATTTTAATGAGGACCCTCCTGCATTGCTTGCTTTGTTTCCTACATGGCTCCTGTTGGGATCCCAGTGCCGTGACCTCTCCTAGACATCCATTTTGCAATGTCCAGAAAAGGTCTTTATTCCAATGGCTGGCCACAAGTCCTTTCTGTTCTGATGTTTCTCCTCAGATAGTGATGAGACTTAGAGTCGCAGCACCACTCCAAGAAGCAGCATGAGGCATGCTGTGCAGTTTCTGGAATCAAATCACTGTATTATCACAAGAATGCTGATACACTGGGATCCAGGAGCAAATGCCCAGAACTTCCACCTTTTTGATCAGGGAGGGATCATCCCAGGAACTTGTCACAGAGCAGCAGAGGCCACACCGATCAGTAAACAGGTCACTAACAACTGACTGCAAAGCAGGGTGGAGGAGAGCTATTGGCACATGCAAAAAGTGATGTGCAGCTGTGACATGCACACCAACAAAAACCTGAACTAATACAAGTCAAAGAAAACTCAGTCCAGTTTGCAAAGGAACTCCAGAGTTCACAGTAAGCACAGAGTTAGTGGCTATGTTCACACATAAACTGTTATTTCGAAATAAGTTAATTCAAATTAAGAAAATGTTAATTCGAATTAAGGGAAATGCTCAAAGCAAAATAGCATGTCCAAAGACAGGACTTGCTATTTTGTTTTAGGAGAGGGGCACCATGGGAAGTGTGGCAACACGGCCTCCTCCCTGGGCCATGCCCCCACCCAATAAAGGCTAAAAGAAAGGCCCCCTGGGAAGGAGAAGGGCAAAAGTGTTATTTCGAAATAATGGTTATTTTGAAATAACACGTCCGAATGTCGTCGTTTCGAAACAACTATTTCGAAACAACGGCTATTTTGATTAGATGCGAGGTTTTACTGTTTCTAAACAACAGCTGTTATTTTGAAAGAACGGGTCCCGTTGTTTCGAAATAACGGAACATCGTCTGGACATAAGAAAATTTATTTCAAAACAACGGCTGTTGTTTTGAAATAAAACTCTCGTCTGTACACAGCCAATGTGTTGTGATGCACTGCTTGGTGTGTATGCTAACGTTTTACAAGACGCTGAACTCAGCATGAATGGGTTGAAAACTCATATGTAGACAAGTCCTAAGTCTGATTTTGCAAGGATTTGACTTTTCTGATGTCCGAAGACTTATACCAGTTAAAAAAGTAGTGTATGTCATATCAAAATAGGCCTATACCAGTTAAAACGTAGCGTATGTCATATCAAAATAGAGCTCAGAATATAGATAGTGTGGCAAGGTCACCCCCCCTTCTGGGAGGAAGGGGTGTGTGAGACCTGGGCCAACAGTTCAGATCATCTCTCCAAGGGGTATTGATCACAGTTCAGTCAGCCCCTCGCCCAGGAAGATCCCTGGCTTTTGGCAGTCTATCAGCTACCCTCTTCCTTCCTTAGTCCTGGGTCCCAGCTGAAGAACCTTCAAAGCAATGGAAGGGCCAGCTGCTTGTCTCTGCCTGTGTCTCTGTCTCTGGTTAAGGCAGGGGAGAAACAGTCTCCTCCTCTGTCTGGGGAGCTTCCAAACTGAAACAACAGCCTCAGCTCTCCCCCCCCCCCCCCCCACCCCTTCTCCTAGTGGAAGCAGCCTTTATAGGCCTGGGGTAGAGCTTGATTGGGTGCAGCTGTCTGTAATTGGCCTGCAGAGGCCTTTTATTTGCAGCCAGGGAAAAGGGCCTTCACCAGTCTAGGGCTCACATACCTGCCCTGGTGTACCCTTCTGTACCCCTCGGCCCTGACCTTATCACAATAGATAAACAGATACTATAAATATGGCTAGATGAGCTTGCAGATTAAAGAAAGGACTGGTAGCACCAGCTATAATTTTAGGTGGCATGACACTTCCCATCATGAAACCTGTTTTCAATTTCTTATAACTTTGCCAAAAAAAACCTGGGCTTATATTTTTCATGCTGGGTGTCTGCCTCAGATTGAATGAATCTAGCAAATCTCAGTCAAAACAGTTCAGCCATTTCTGATAATGAAATTGGAGGAAAAAGATGTTTTGTGCACATTAAAAAATTCTGACTTTCACTTGAACAGTTGTAATTCCCTTACACTTTAGAGTAGTGGCTTGAAATTTGGCAAGGGCTATGTCTACACTACAAAAGCTAAGTCAACTTTATTAAGTCGACTTAATAAAGTCCACTTAAGGTCGACTTGAAGTAGACCTTATTAAGTTGACTTAGTGAGACCAGATTGCATTAAGTCAACTTTATAAAGTCGACTTAAGCCAAGTGACCCATTTAAAGTCACCTTAATAAAGTCAACTTTAAATGTGTCACCTGGCTTAAGTCAACTTTATAAAGTCAACTTAAATGGCTCTGCTGCACTAAGTCTACTTTATAAAGTTGACTTCAGTGGCCACATTGTGTTAAGTTGACTTTATAAAGTAGACTTAACCCTTAAAGTCAACTTTAAGGGCAGGAATTATTAAGTCAACTTAAGGAAGCTCTTAACTCAACTTAATGAACTCCAAATGTGGCCAGGGCTTTGCTTAAGTCAACTTAAGCCTCCTTAAGTCAACTTAAGCTCATAGTGTAGACATACCCAGGCAGATGTATCTTGCCATCAGTGGAAAATGCGCCCAAATTTGGCTATGTAATAGCAGCTGTAGGGGCTCATGACTTCCGGAAAGCAGGCCACCTTCTTATTTTCAGGGACTTGCATTAGATATTGACAATGATTTTTTTGATTTCTATTATTTGTTGCAAAGCCTTTACTAGACCAGGCCAGGCTAACATAGCAGGATTCAGTACACAGTCTCCACCACAATGATCCCCAGTGAGAAGGAGGGCTATAGCTTCAAAAATGACTAGTAATTTGGGGTGTCTCCATTTTGGGGCACCTAAACTTGAGATAATTTAAAGTGGGCTGGCAAGTGTTTGGCATGATCTGAAAATCAAACCCTTTAAAGGCACTGCAAGTTGAACTCCCAAGAATGGAAGCATCCTAAATCATGGGTGGAGTTTATTGAAGGCACAGGGTGGCAAGGCCTTCCCTGATTGGCTGTGTTGGCCCAACCTCTTTCCCTGCTGTGCTAGGAAGAGAAAAGCTGTCATACTCCATGCAGGCTGGTTCTCTGAGTAGCCCAGGGGAAGCTACCTGCACAGAGCATATAAAGTTCAGCATGCCATGCCCTTAGGCAGCGTGAGATTGACGTCAGCCTTCTTAGCAAAACAAAAGAAGAGTCTTCTACAGTCAAGTCTCAAGTTTCAGTTTCACCGCCTAGCTGAAAAACAAAAGAGGAATCTTGTGGAACTTTAAAGACTAATAAATTCATTTTTGTTAGTTTCTTAGTGCTTAAAGTGCCACAAGACTCCTCTTTTGTTTTACTGAACTAGACGAACATGTTCAAAACTAGGGATAATACTTGCCTATCTCAGATTATCATATAATTTACTTCATTGTGTTTGCTTAGGTGACTTAATGGAAAATACTTTAGAAGTGCTGTGTTTCCATAATTATCCTTCATGCGCAGTCTTCCTGGATCACAGGAGACTAGGATTTTATGAGACTCTTCCTCCCACTGATGCTGTCTGCACCCCTCCCTCCGCCTACCCAAATGTCCTATGTCTCTCTCAAGCTTTCTCATGGGGCACCTGTTTAATGCACTCCCCAAACACTTGGGTCTGTCACTGCCCCAGTCAGCCAGGGAGGGAGGAACAGGTTAGTGAGTGAGTTGTCCTATAGCAGCTTGAATCCCACAGGCTGTGTCTACACTTACATGTGAATTCGAATTGCTTGTCATCAAGTTCAATTCAAATAAGTGCATGGATATGCCCGCTTTCCTCAATTTGAACTGAGGCACTCCTCAGTTTGAACTGAGGAAAGCAGAGTTCAAATTGGTCAAACCTGCTTTTCCATCGAAGTCAGGGTCAATTCGAAGTGAGTAATTCAAATTGACATAATGTGGCCATGTCAGTTCAAATTCACTGTTAGTTTGAATTAGCCACAGCTTGATTTTTCCCTATACAATAGCACCCCTACTGAATTTGAACTAGCATGTCCTGTTCATGGACATGCCAATTTGAATTGGATTTTCTAGTGTGGCCATGTCAGTTCGAGTTGACTGGATTTTAATTAGATTCGAATTGGTCAATTCAAATTCAGTAATTCGAATTGAAATGCTCAGTGTAGACATAGCCACAGTGACCTAGTTCCTGCATCTCATACTGGGAGGGGAGTGAGAAGGATAGGGAGGGGTGGAGGAAGGAAAGGAGAGGAGGAAGATAGGCAGAGACCCATACAACGACTGAAACCAGACAGAGATCATTTCCAAAGGGGCAGCTGTGTTAGTCTAGTTCAGTAAAACAAACAAGGAGTCCTGTGGCACTTGAAGATTGGTGCTCACTGGGTTCTGTGGAGAAGGTAGACCTACATAGACTGCCATCACAAGATGGTAGGGCTTTAGTTAAAAAAATCCGTGATGACAGTTGGTCATTTTAGAGTTCTTTTTCTCTAAATGCTGTATTCCTACTGTTAAATAAACACTGCTTTCATGTCAAAACGCTGATTGGTAACTTTCAGAAGGGATAGTCTTAAAGTGCCACACAACTTCTTGCTGTTTTTTTGATTGGTAACTGTCTACACCAATGGTTCTTAACCTTTTGTGGGTTGTGACATGCTTGGCAGTGTACTGCGAGTCTACAGGACACATGAGCCCACCCACCCTGCCTGCCCCAGACTTAATCCAGCCATCTCCCCAGCATTCCACAACACATTTACTGTTGTGTGGTGACATAGTAATGTGTTCTGCCACAGTCAATGAGAACCACTGGGCTATACCAGTGCTTCCCAACGTTTTCAAGGTTTGGGACCCATTTTTAAGTGGAAAAAGTTTTTCAGCCTCCCCGCTGGCTGCAGGTGGGGTGCCTTTGCGTTACCACACAGCAGCAGCACCACTGCGGGAAGAATCTGGCCCGTGCGCCAGAATCTGGCAGCGCTGCTGGGACTGGCTGGCGAGTGGAGCTGCTGCAGCTATGGCCGTGGGGAGTGGGGCCACCATGGCCATGGCCCCCTCCCACTCCCTGTCTGGCAAGCAGAGCTGCCATGGCCATGGCCCCCAGCCAGCCCATACAGGGAAGCAGAGCTGAGTCACTGCCAGCATTGGTGACTGGCAGCACTGCCCTCCCTCCCCCGTTGGGATCCAGATCCAGCAGGAAGCATCAGGTGCACAGTTGGGTTCCAGCTCCAGTGGGGAGCAGTGCCACAGACCCCCCCCCCAGGAACATGTTGGGGTCCGTGGACCCCAGGTTGTGAACCACGGGTCTACACCATTGGTCAGACCACTGCAGAAGAGACCCATGGTGATTGAACTCAGTCAGACTAGCTGGGAAGCATAGGTGTGTCAAAGGCTGCTGAAGCAGGAGCCCAGAGTAAGGGTATATCTACCCTGGAGTTTTAGGTCAACTTAAGGAAAGTTAAGTCAACCTACAGACTCTTGGAGCCACACTGGGCTTTTATTAAGTCGACTTTAGTGCTTCCTTAAATCAACTTAATAACACCACCTCTTAAGGTCAACTTAACAATTAAATTGACCTTATTAAGTTGACTTAAGCCAATGTAGGTGGGGAAGGCCCTTAAGTCGACCTAATTGGCTTCCAGGCCCACTCCTCCATCAACCTAGTATCTGCCAGTGTGGATGCTGGCACTTGACAGTTGTTTTCAGTGTGGACTCTCTAAGTCGACTTAAGAAGGTCGACATTAACTCAACTTAAAGTTGACCTTGTTAGGTTGACTTAACAGAGCCTCCAGTGTAGACATACCCTAAGAGTGGTTCCACTCCAGGAGAGTTGAGGGCACAAGGCCTAACACCTGAGAGGTGCATTCAGACAGACCAGAAAGGGTGCCTCTAGTCCTGTAACAATAACAGAAGTTGAATAGAAATAGCATATGGATTCCAGTTTAGCAATCTAGGCTTCCTTTATCCTACACAAGCACAACACATGCAGGCATGGGATTTAATGACTGCCAGGCATATATTTAGGCTGTGGTGTGATGAGACTGCCAAAGTGATGCGTCACTGGTCGCAAGATTGCTGGAGTGTTGCTACTGCAAGCTATGAATTAATTCAAATTAGCACTGAAAATGGGCTTCTCAGACTTTTAGTGCCCTGAAAATGTGCTTTTCTGATACAGGCATGTTAATAAGTAGCTTTCTGTGATGGTCGGGCCCCTTGTGCTTGAAGGTGTACAGAGGGGATATAAATACTGCAGCCTCTGACAGCTATTAGAGCTTTGCCTTCAGCTCAAGTAGCAGGCTTACTGATATTTGTTCCAGGGTCTCTGGCTCATGTCCCTAGATTCCTCAGACTGACGCAGCATCACTTGAGACTAGACCTATGGATTTGCTGCTGTTACTTCTGCAGGGGAATATATCAATCATCAAGTATTTACAATTGTTTTGTGGAAGCAAAAACATGTGTTGTGTGTCAGAGCCCACTCTTCCTTTATCAAAATCTCTAGTGAGGCCTGTAGGCCTGGAAGCTAGCCTCTCAAAGAAGAACCATGTAGGTTTGTGTTTCATTACCATCCCCCCTCCATTTCCTGCAGGCTAACTATGCAATTCTTCTGTAGACAAGTGAATGCAATAACAGGTTTGTGTAGTTTAATGGTTATCGTCTTCTCAACCATTTCAAAATCAAATGTGTTCCCACCTGGTCCTGCCAGCCACCACTCCTGCAAATTCCACCTGGGGTCTAAAAGTGAAGTTGAATTCTTTTAAGCACCCATACAATCATGAGCAATAAATATTCCACAGGCCAAATTCCTCCTTCAGTTATTCCAATGCAGCTCTACTGGTGTCAAACTAAATCAAAACAAGGGGGTTATACGCTTGTACCTGTACACAGAATTTGTCTTGAGGCTAAAAGCTAGTTAATAATCTGTAGATGATGCGTGACTGAAAATAGAAGCCAATTTATCGTTTTGGTTATGTTGACGAAGGAATAATGGGCAACAAAACCTCTTTTTTGTCACTGAAGTTAATGTGGTACTGAAAAAAAATGTAGAGCAGATGTGATGGTTGAGAAGGTGCAGTTTGAGCATGGTCACTTCAGAGTAGACCCACACTTTTAAGCAGTTTGTAGCTTCTTGTGCTAGCTACACATGCTGGCAAGGGGACTCACAAAATTCTTTGTGAAAGACTTTAAGGAACTTCCATGAGGCTCTGAAATTGTACCAGCACTGGGATTTTGGGCATACTTTTGGATGTGCCAAATCCTTTACAGTTGTATTAATGTAAGTGACAGCAGGGCCTACTCAGCAATTTTCAAGTTCTTCTTGCAGGGACTGGTTCAGCTGGGTTTCCTATGGAGCATTTTTTTTCAGTTTGGTATTCCAACAGAACCATTAATACAACAGTGCAACAGCACTTCTGGAAATATTTTTTTGAAGCTAAAGCCCCTGCAGAATAAAACTAGAGGAGGGCCTATATCAGAATCCCTGACCTGTCAGTCACAAGCTTTTTCAAACTGCACATCCACATCTGGAAATCAACCTCATGCAGATGACAGTTATTTCCCATGCAAGAATGAACAAAATCACCAGAGCTGGATGACTGGATTTGCTGTTTCAGTGAGGAAATCATGTGTGCTCAACTTGGAATATATATTTCCAAAGAGGCAAGCAAAAGAAACATTTTATGCATGCCTGGCTACACCTTCACATAATGATAGATAGAAATGGATTAGAAATTTGATAGGATGGTAATGGTCATTTTGGAAATGAAATCAATAGATTATTATTATATCACCATAACACTAAAATGTAATACGCTCTCAAATATGCAACCCCTGTTGTAAGAAACAAACAGTCTAGAACAGGAGAGATTATAAAAACATTTGTCCTTTCAAGAAACTTATATAAGGGTTGTGATACACGCTTTTCTGGCATTTTATGGCTGAAATGCCAGAAGGGGACAGAAATGCTCACAGAGATACTTGAGAATAATTTGGTTGATTTATGTCCTGTGTTGACCTGTCATAAAACAAACATGTTGAATAGGAGAGCTATGAAACAGCAACAAGCTCCACCATTCTGTCTAAAATGGCAAGAAAAATATCTAGTTTATTCTCCGTATTTCCTGAAAACTAGTAGAAATCCTTGCTTCCCACTGCCAGTGACGAGAAAATCTCCTACAGCTACCAAAGGGGTAGCCATGTTAATCTAGTTCAGCAAAACAAAAGTGCCTGTAGCACTTTTAAAGACCAACAAATTTTGAAGTGGGATTTTCTCTAATGAAAGCTTGTGCAATAAGTAAATTTGTTAGTCTTTAAAAGTGCCACAGGACTCCTTGTTTGTTCTATTATATATAGTGCCCCTGTTGTAAGTCTATACAGTGCAGCTGGGATCAAGTTGCCAAACCCAGGTAAACAGACTCCCATTAGCTCAAGTCACTCTAGTGCACTAAAAGAACCATATGGCTGTCAGCTTTGATCTGTAGGGGTCTAAGAGCAAGAGGCTAGCTTGAGTCTTCACTGGAGTTGCAACAGCCACATTGCAGTTTTTAATCCCCACTAGAACGAACTTAACTGCCCAGGCTGGGAGGCTCTCTCACAGCTGCAGAGTAGACATAGTCCTTGTGACATTTGGAAAGCAAAATAAATCCCACAAAAAGGGATAATAATGCACAGCATCCAGAATACACTGAGAAACCAAACATCACAAAATAATAAAGCAAACAAAAATCTTTCCCAAACATTGTGAAAGCCAAATGTTCATCCATAGCAACATAATTCAAAACTGGTGGTAACACTGGAAAAACAACCACACAAACACGTATCAAAGGAACCCCTGGAGCAATTTACACCCATCAATTAGCAATACCAGGGAGGCTACATTCAAAAAGTTACCATTCATCACAGTAAAAGGAAGAAACAGTTTCATGAAAAGGAGAAACCACAACAAGGCCATTAGTACAGAGTAAAAGCAGCAAGTGAAGGGCAAAATGATGGTATATGCCAAACCGAATAATTTATCTGAAAACACTAAAAAACAAGGAGAAAGTCTGAACATAAGCATATGTGCGTGTATAAGAGAAATATGTCGTGTGGTTCTGTGATGATTTTATTGCCACAGTTTTGGGGTTATCACATTACAAGTTTTCCCGGTAAATGGCAATAAATTTTTTTATAGCAGCCCATGCTAATTATAAAATCCACTGGTAGCATGTAGACCCAATTCCTTTTTAGCAGAAGGCAGCGCAGTCACTGAGGCCTTGGGTGTTCCATTTGTTTAGTTTAGTTCTTTATTTTCCCCTCTGATTTTCTTTCAAGTTGATCAAAAGTATATGTATATAACAAGATCATATGTACAGGCAAAGCCAAGGGTGTCCTCCACAAGCAATGCACTATCAAGGTAACTTACCTGCTGGCTTGAAATTTATATCATAGTTCACTGAACATAGGGGGTCTGTCTGATGATTTAAGAGAGAAAGCCTTACTGTTGGTATTTGCACAGGATCCATGCTACCACTGGGATCCTTACAAGGAGCACTACCAACAGTGTACTTTACCAGGTAGGTCTTTATAAACTGCACATAAGGAAACACTTTGTCCCAGTCTTTCACTTGTAAAACACATGGTAAATGATTACTGATCTGTATGAAATTTTGCATCATAAATACATATAGGAATGAATTAGGGAAGATACTTACTGGTAATCCAAAGTCATACTTGCTCTTTTGGGTTTTTTTAATTTTTCCCTTCTCCTTTTAAAAATTTTGCTACTCCTTCAAATGCCTGTGGATTGTACACGAAAGATCATGAGGCCTAATGGAATAAAATTAAGCCCTGATTTAGCAAGGTACTTAGGCATGCATCTAACTTTAAACCAGGAATATTCCCACTGATCTCATAGGCTATGTCTTCACCTAAAATCTTAGTTCAGACTTGGTTAGTCTGAACTAGGTAGCTCGAAAGTTAATTTGAACTAAGCACCTTTTTTTTAATTCAAACTAACCTTTTAGTTTGAACTGAAAAAGCATAGGTAGTTCAAACTAAAAGTTTGAACCAAAAAAAAAAGTGGTTTGTCCGAACTAACTACTAGTTTGAATTTATTTAGTGAACCCTGTCTACAGTAGGATTTGCCTAGTTCTAACTAAAAAATAATTTTAGTTAGAACTAAGCAAAGTTTAATTCAAACTAGTTAGTTCAGCTGGTTAGTCCAGGCTTACTGCTTAATTTGAACTAATTTGCATTTTTAGTTCGAACTAGCATGTCTCCACTAGCTTGCTTAGTCCAAACTAATTTGCTAGTGTAGACATAGCCAAAGGGACTACTCATTTAATTAAGAGTGGTCCCACTGAGATCAGTGGGAAAACTCATGGGCTTAAAAGATAGAGCCATACCTAGAGATATCTTGAAGAATAAGGAACAAGGTATTTTCTTTCTAAGCAGAGTAATAAGTCAAGATTCTTTGGACGTTGTATTTTCAGAAGAGTTTTTTTATTCAATATCTTATATCCTTAGACAGACCAGTTTTCAAGTGTGGATGCTTTAATAAAATGTCCTTTTTGATACTTAAATCAACATGTAGTAATGTTGCTGAGTCCTCAAATTTTCGTAGATTTTAAAAAAGGATTGGACATATACGTAGATTTTCAGAATATCGAAACTTATAATTCTTAATGCTAACATAAAATTTGGATGGGATATTAAACCTCATGCTTCAGGTCTTAAACCAATCTCCACTAGGGAATACAATAAAATATTTGGGGACAGACTATCCCATATTTTTTCTACTGCATGGTGCTTTACACCTTCCTCTGAGCTAGTGAGCAAAATGGACCTCACATCTGAACAAATATGGCAATTCCTGTATTATGTAAATACCCATACATGGCCTAATTCAAAGTTCTTTGATGTCAATGGGAACCTTTCCATTGATTTTACTGGTTTTGGATCTGGCTCTTAGGTATCTAAAAATCCATTTGAGCAGTGATCAAGTCCTATGAAGGTATCCACTTCCATCCTATAAACGTGTTCACATAAATGAAGTAACTTTGTCAAGAACATAAATTCAGTTCAAAACATTTCTTTTATTTTTCCTTTTCAGTGAGTTATCACTAGTCTTGTTCTTTTTTAATTTCAGTAATTTTGAAACTTGTCCATATATTAATAAGGCAACAACTGTAAAAACATAACCAATAAAATGTATTCCATATATCGTTACTTTGCATTTCCCATAGGAGGATGTAATAATGTAGCATAAAATTTACTACATTTCATAATCCAATAAGAAAATGTTGGTTATTTGATTAAAAAAAAAAAAAGAAAATTGGAATAAATATCTGGTTCGCCCATGCAAGAATAAAATATTACACATGTAAAGATTGTGTGCTTTGATTTTGTTTGGGAGGAAGGTCAATACTGTATTGATATAAAAATTATAGAGAAAAACAACCCTGTTATGAAAAGATTACCTATTTAAAATGTCACAAGTTTATCTATTCCACAAGAATGAAAAAAAAGTCTTCCTTCAAAATGTAATTAGTATTATAGAAAGGTGGTATAAGAGACATGGTCATATTTGCTTCTAAATCAGTCTACAGTTTTTTTAATGTAAAATGTTTCATAACTGAAAATGAAGTGGCTAGATGAAATAAAGCAGGAATTTTACATCCTTGATCATTAACTGAGAGTTTACTCTGTGCTATTGAGCAACTAAACTGCAAAGTCAAATCAAAATATTTTTTCTGTGGTTCCTGGTGAGAGTCATAACAAATGCACATTCCACTCCCCAGTGCTCTGCTGGCTCTTTAGCCATCCTAACACTAATAATGAGTTGTGCCAGAAAAGCCCATCAGGTCCTTCAGGTTCCCACTGGCAGGAAAAGCTACACTTCTCATTTCATGAACACTGTGAAAACAGAAAATATGCTGAGCCTCAATGTCTTTGGAGTCTCCCTAACTCATTCATAGAAGTAAAGAGAGATTAACTGAGCTGCCATTGTACACTCAGAGCAGAGCCAGAGGACCACCTCTATCCTCATGAAAGAATGAGTTCATCAGGAGGAAGTAAAGCTGAGTGAATGGGAAGGATGCCGTGTTACAACAATATCCTGTTCTCCTAAAGAGAACAGCTTTTGAAGAAGTGCTGGAACTTTGGATCTCAGCTTTCTGTGGCAAGCTTAGGCAAGTTCAAACTTGTTCTTTTTGTGTGTTAGAAAGTTTAGGTTTATTACTCAATCTGACTCAAAACATCTTTGCCAAGTTGGAAAGTTCATGATGTTTCAAAGAAAGAAAGATAGGAAGATTTCTCTCTACAGAGATTTTTTCTACATTATGAAGGAGGTCAGGGTTGGTTTGTTTTCCTTCCCAGTGAAGTCCACAATAAGAACAGATGATGCGTAAGGAGTATCAGCTGTGCTACTTGAACCAGCAAGCAATTTTGTCTGTCACAACTTCTGAATTAGGCTATTGCTGCATTAGTCTCAATAATAAAATCTGTATTTCAAAGGTCTGTGTTTCATTGTGAATGACCCACAGATTACATGCAAATCAAGTCAAGGCTCAGGCACCAGTACATCAAGTATGTGCACAATGTAATAGGATATGGGCCAATTAAGTTACACTTTGCATCAGTCTTGTGTCATTCAGATGGATCAGATGATGAAGCAGCTGTACTGGGTGTTGCTCCTTGCAAACCCTATAGGAGTTTTGTATATGCAACACATGCATGTTTAGACCGAAGAGGTGAAATATCCTGCCAAACAATATCCTCTGGAGTCGTCCTAAAATGGAGGCCATTGTTGCCCATATTACTCCACATTCTCCTGAATACTGGGAATGCACTTGTCTAGTAATCTGGCATCTTTCATTTCCATTAGTCACAGATCAGTCTAAGAGGCAAACTTCCAGCAAAGTGTAAAATATATCCAGCCGTGCGTGTCATCTACCTTACTGCACCTCCTTTCTGGTTGAAAGAACTCTTCTCTTGACACCAACCCAGCAACAACATTTTCTGCTCTAAAGCTATGACTTAATCAGGTCCTTCTTTATTTATTGCAAGTATTTGTTCCCCATAACTTCCAGTGTGGGGACAGCTCCACTGTACAAAGAAGTTTGACCAGTTTTTCCTCACAGTCTTGCCAACACCTGATAACAAGAGTTAAATATCCCATAACAGGGATTGCTAGGATTTGAAAATCAAATTAAAAAATTAGGCCCTGAATTCTTCCCACCTCTACCACATCCAGGACACCTAACCAGATACCAACTTCCCTATTTTTTTCTGTTTGATCATTTGATCTGTTTCTCTCATATATACAGTATTTAAAACTTATTTACATACACATTTTTATATTACATTGTATTATATTACTACTAGGCTAAGTCTTATGATGTTTAAATGGACACTGCCAATTTCATTTAATAAAATGGAATTATCTTGAGTTGTCCCATCTAAAAGACTTTCCCCATGTGCTTGCATGTAATACAAAAAAGTCTAACATGTTCGATTGGTGTTATAATATGAATACTAAAAAATATCCCAAAACATCCACAGTGCTAATAGGGAGTTGAGGTTTGCTTTTGTGGTGCATCCTGGTGTTTCCAACATCAGAGATGAAAAAGACTTACTAAACTATCTGTGACATTCCCCCACTGCAATCAGGATTGGTGTATAGCCATGTCAGCTCATTTCCTTATTCCTGCACCCCAGTTTACCCTGCTTTGCTGTGTGAATATCCACTTCTGCATCAGCTCATGCCCAACCTCCTGCATGTAATTAGTCCCTCAGACAGTGGAGGAGCTCTCCACCCAGCAAGTCATGGAATAGACCCCCAACAAACACACATAGTTCCAGATGTAACCCTGGGAAAAACTGTTTTGTGGGTTCCAGTGCGTCTTGCTGCATCCTGCAAGTTCATTTACATCAATTTATCAAGGAAATTGATATGCGCCAGCTCTGTCACTCCCAGTGAGGTCTCTGCACCCACTCAATCCACATGCACTGTTTTAGATGCTGTAAACAAATAAGATAATTGACTACAGCAAGATTTTAAGTGATTCTAAGTCAAAGTAAAATAAATTAAGAGATTAATAACATATCAAGGAGTTAATCACAATCAACTGAAAAAGAACTGACATGCTAACCTAAGTTTACTATTTCAGCCTGTATTCAGTTTACCACACAAGCTGGTTGAGATGAATCTGCAACCAGACCCCATCTCTGGGGGGGGGGGGTAGGTTCTTAGTCTTTAGTGCTGCTTCAAAGATGGATTCCAGGGGAGAGCCACAAGACAAAGATGCCTCTGCATTTAACAAGTTTTCCCCCTGGAGTCAGGTGATTGGCCGTCTCCAGCAATGGGCGTGATTCCTTCCACTTGAGCGCAAGTGCTCAAGGATGCTTGAGCTAGTCCATTGTCCAGATACGCATACCTCCACTGGGTATGGAGACACAGCTTTGTGTTTGTATCTATTCAAGCCATGTAAGACACACACTTGGGAATATGACACAGTTTCATATTTGTAAATGTGCATGACATTGCCATAACGGTAATGTTTCAGTATGTCATGAGCATTCCAAAAACATTATGAATGACCTATTTTGTATCAGATGGTACACAGTTATACTATAAGGATGAACATGAATGATACACAGATCACACGATAAGGGTATACGTGGGGGGCATCATGTCATACCATCCAAACCCCCTCCATGCTAACTCAAGACTGTTTCCTATATAATATATTTTCTGGTGATTAGTCCAAGCTAATGTGTCTGGGAAGATGCTAATTAATAAAGAAAGTTTTTAAAGGATGCTAAATTTATCACAGATTGTTTGGAACAACTTACCTTCCATAAACATCCTCCACTGTCCTGCCATGGCCCTCAACCAACAGGCAATATGATGGTAACAAATTCCCACACCTCACAGATCTCTTTGGGGCAGGTTCTATCTCATTCAGATACAAGGAAGTTGTAGTGGAAGAAGTACGGGAAGCCTTTGCTTCTCCTTTATACATTTTGCCTGAGACCCAGCCACAGTTGTAGCTTTTGTACTTTGGGAGCATAGAGGCTGTTCCCTAGTCCCTACTCCCCAAAAGGTGCCACTAACCCCAAAGAGGGTGGGGAAGGGAAGACTGGAGACATGGACCTACAGAGCTGATGAGCCACTCAGCAAGGAATAATTTGTGTCCCACAAACAGGTGCAGTCTAGGGCATATAGTCTGTGCACAGCTGGGAACTCCTGAATGCATTTTCTTTTACCAAAGTAGGATTCCTCCCAGTGCTCATCCTGGACCAGTACAGCTCTTCCCTGCACCCAGCACAGGGCTGGGCCTGTATGATACACCCCAGCCTTGTCTGAATCACACTCACAACATACCTGCCAAGGCACGGATACAAAACATCAGAGATATAATTCACTCCAACACTTTCTTCCCTAGAGGCTGCTCTTTAAGATTACAAAAAAAGAATCCAGTTATTCTTAGTACCTTCCTCCAACAGCTGCGAGGAATCCTGTGGGTTTGCTCATCTGCATACTTGATTGTTGGAACAACCATTTGCTGACTTTGCCATCCCAACACAATCCCCCACAATGGTGTCCTGTTCTGTGGAGGTTAAGCAACAGCTTGGTCTCTGCTGGGGAGAGTTTCCTTTCCAGAGAACTAAGTCTGAGTAATGATGTGGCAGCAGCACTGAGGTTGGATGCCAGACGAAATAATGGAAAAGAAACATTTTTTTTATTATTATTTTGAAATGCCAAAATTGATTTCACATCCAGCTGGCACTATTTATAATTCCTCCTCTTCTATTTATTTTTTATACTCTGTCCTAATTTCACAGCCGTCAATGGCCCTTTCCAAGCAGAGGTGGATTACTGCATGGGCCTATGGGGCCCATGCCCAGGTGTCCTCACATCATGGGGGCCCTCTGCTCTGCCAGAAATGTGGGGGAGCTGCCCTGGGCTAGACGCTGGGCTCCATGCTCCTGCCCCACCACTCGGCTGGCTGGGCTGCCCCCAGGGGTGGAGTGGCCTGGCATGTGATTGCTCCACTCCATAGGTGGGGCAGCTGGCATGCTGTACGGCCTCTAACATAGCCTTCCAGGGGACTGTGGCCCCAAAGGGCTTCACCAGTAGCTACACCATATGCTAATTGCCCCCCCCGCCCGTGGCGGCAGACTAGTAGGAGGGGGGGGCCCACCAGTGGGCCAGGGCCCAAGGCCACATGGTCCTTTAATCCACCTCTATTTCCAAGGCTAGACCATTCAAGGAAACTAAAAGTTCCTTCTCCATTGATGACATTAGCCCCCTCACCATTTCCACAGTGAATGTTCTAGTACTTCATAAGGCCTACAGTGTCTGTGGAGTTCTCTTCCACCATTGGCTCCCCAAACATGGCAGAAAAATCCTCATGATTATGACCAGTGCCCAGAAATGGCACCAGAACAAGTACCAGCTCCAAACACACCACTTATCTGGAACACCTTAGCAGTGGCAAAACTCTCCTAAGAGCTTGAAAGCCAGTGAAAACAGACCCTGAGCCCAAGCACGGGCATTTGGCCATTCAATTGGTCCATCGGCAAAAAGTACCACCAGTACCTTTCTGCTATAAACTTTGCAGGAATTGTTCATTCCCTGGAACTAATTGTTTCCAGCCTGTTCACAGTGCCAGTCTGCCACCTGTTTGTGTGGGTTTGAAAACACAAAGGGCTGAAAATGAAAGAGGGAAATGGTAATGGAGAAATAAACAGAAAAATGAAGCAAAAAATCATAGATAGCAGGACTGAAAAGGTTCTCCTGGCTCATTGAGTCCAGTGGCCTAATCTCAGTTTCTATAATGGCTCCTATAATACTGTATATACTGTACTTTCCAAGTGTCTATCTAATCTTGCCTGGAATGCATCTACTGTTTGAAGCATAATTACTGAACCAGGCAAAACACTACATTATCTGATGTCCTTTCTGATAGGAAAGTTTGCCCAATAATTTAAGTTCAACTGATCTTACACTCCAGTCATTCATTTCTTCTTTTATTTTATACAGGGTTAATAGCAGTTTTCTTCCACTTAGGTGTTTATAACCCTTGCTTTCATACATTCTTTTCACTCATGTGAATAAAGAAAAAAGGTTATGTTAACCCTTGAAGCATCAAATACTTTTATACAATATCCTTCACAGAATGAGGCTCAGGCACTTGTGAATTCAAAAGCTATAAAAAGTAGCATCAAAAGTATAACTTTTTACATTTAAAAACTAAAAGAGTCAAGCCTTCCAACTTTATGAAGGAAGGTGATTTCAGAAGTGTGGAGCATAGCTATTAAAAGCTCACATCCTGAATGGTTTCAAATGATATTCTGCACATAGCCAGACACGAGCAAATGCAGACCTAAAAAAATGACTAGGAGGGGAAAAATAAGGCAAGTCATACTGAGCTATTACTAAGCTCCTCAGCAAGAAAAAAATACCTTGCAATGAATAGCAGATTTTATTGGTAGTTAGTGAAATGATTTCAAAATTAATATAACCAAATAACCTAATTCCATTTGGCCCTTTGTGTCACTCCGTGTCAGCTACAGCCTTTTAATACCACAAGTTCTTAGGTTAAAAAAAATAATGCATTACAGTTACATAAAATACTCTGAAACTTATCAGCCAACCCATCCTATAGGAGTGATTTCTTTAGGTTAAATATATTCATATCAGGGTTTTTTTGTAAGTCATATGATCTAAAAATGTTGGCATGTTAAAAAAAAAGCCAAGTAAAATATAAATGCACAAACCAAAGAGCTACAAAAATCAAGGTGTTTTTTTTTTCTTTTGCTGGGGGGAAGGGGAGGTAAGTTGGTATTCTAAGGGTTGGTCTCTTGAAGGCCAGTGTGTACCACATCCCATTCAAACACTGACATATCCACAACAAATGGAGACACCTCATTCACTTTCCAACACATGTGCAGGGAACAGACCTACCCACTGACAAACATATCCCACACATAGACCACTTACATGTCAGCAACCATACCCTCCAGTTCTAATCCACTGGGAGTATGTTAGTCTGAGACATTTCCACCTTCATCTTTATTCTGGGTATTGAGAAATAAGGGTCTCTTCATGGACACAAATTTTTTTCATTTATAGATATCTTATGTAATTTTACTTCATTGCGCTGGTTGTGGCTAGACCTGACCCTGTAGTTTTGTTGCTATAGTGACATCTGGAGTGGGAAATTTAGTGGAATATGTTAGAGATTGTTTTAAACTTTAAGAATGCATAATCTTTGTATGGAGAAAGTCAGGAGTGAAGGTTAAATTAGACACGCTCTTTGTAAATTCCATGAAAGAGACATATGCTAATCAGAAGTGAAGGTTAAGAGCAGCTGACTCATCCATGGGACTTGAAATCAATGGGCCTATTTGCAAAATAAAATACTACCAACATCAGTAAGCACAGCAGAATCAGGCCCTCATGCTTTCGATAAATAAAATATCATTTCTAAAAACACGCAGTAAAGAAAGAGGGCTGGATTCTTCCTTACTTGTAGCAATGTAAACTATCAGTAACTCCACTGAAGTCAATGGAGCTTCATCAGTGGAAAACAAATATGAATGAGAATCAAGCCCCTAAGAATCTATAAATGTACTTTGGTAAAACCTTTGAACCCTTATTTACTTAGTTTTACATTTTAATAGGTGTCATTTTACTGAATTTTTTATCAAAGAGAAGAGATAATAAAAGGGAAATACAGTTGCCCACACTAGTGGTAGTAGTAAAATCAATGAATCTTAAATGATCGTATTAGTCAAGGCTTTGTTCTCTGAAGATAGGAACTGTGATGCTGACTAATGCCGTTTTTTATTTTTTATCATGTTTAATCTCACTGTTCAGGTGACTCATAAATACAATAATATCTGAAAAGAAGAAAACATTTCTGTTTTTTCCCAGAGAAGAGAGTTGTGATAGGTTGCAGAAAGTATTTTAGTATCCCTGATACTCCAGTCTTTATCATCACCGGATTGTTATTCACCGTCAAGGACTTTTTGAGACTTTAGGGGATGAGGCCTGTATCCAGGAACCAAATGGACTGATCCTGACAAGGTTCCTACCAGTGAGAATGGCAGCAGCATACCCTGGAAGGATCCACTGGTGGCAACTGCGGTTTATTATTCTCATCCAGAAGAAAGTTGCTTATTAACTGCTTATCAGTTGAACTCTTAGAGCTGTATACCCTATTATGTTTGTGTTGTCACTTTCCCAACACTGCCAAGTCAAAGAGCACGGTTGTTCAGCCATCCGGTTTCTGGTACCTCCAGACATGGAGGCCAGGAATGAATCATAGAATCACAGGGTTGGAAGGGACCCCATGAGGTCGTCTAGTCCAACCCCCTGCCAAAAAAGCAGGACCACTCCCACTAGATTATCCCAGACAGAGTTTTGTCCAGCTGGGCCTTAAACACCTCCAAAGACAAAGATTCCACCCCTCCCTAAGTAGCTTATTACAATGCTTCACCACTCACCTAGTAAGAAAGTTTTTCCTAATATCCAGCCTCGACCTCCCCAGCTGTAACTTGAAACCATTGCTCCTTGCTCTGTCCTCTGTTACTACGGAGAACAGTCGAGCTCCATCCTCCTTGGAGCAACCCTTCAAGTAGTTGAAGGTTGCTATCAAATCCCCCCTCAGTCTTCTCTTCTGCAGGCTAAATAAACCTAGTTCCTTCAGTCTTTCTTCATAGGGCTTGTGCTCCAGCCCTTTGATCATTTTTGTTGAACCTCCGCTGGACTGGCTCTAATTTGTCCATGTCATTTTTGTAGTGGGGAGCCCAAAACTGGACACAGTAGTCCAGATGTGGCCTCACCAGTGCAGAATAGCGGGGAATGATCACATCCCTCGATCTGCTGACAACATTTCTTCTGATGCAGCCCAGTATGCCATTGGCCTTTTTGGCAGCAAGCACACACTGCTGACTCATATCCAGCTTCCCATCCACCATGACTCCCAGGTCCTTTTCCCCAGTGCTGCTACTTAGCTGATCACTCCTCAGCCTGTAGCAGTGCATGGGGTTTTTCCATCCCAAGTGCAGGATTTTGTACTTGTCCTTGTTGAACCTCATGAGATTTCTATTGGCCCACTGCTCCAATTTGTCTAGGTCTCCCTGAATCCTGTCCCTGCCTTCCAGGGTGTCTACTGTTCCCCCCAGCTTGGTGTCATCCACAAACTTACTAAGTGTGCAATCTATCCCATCATCCAGATCATTAATAAAAATGTTGAACAGAACTGGCCCCAGGACCAACCCTTGGGACACACCACTCGTTATTGGTTACCAACTTGACATGGAGCCATTGATTCCTACATGCTGAAACTGTTGATCTAGCCAGTTTTCTATCCACCTTACAGTCCACGCATCCAACGCATACTTCCTTAACTTGCCAATGAGAATGCTATGGGAAACTGTATCAAAAGCCTTGCTAAAGTCGAGGTATATCACATCAACAGCTCTTCCCGCATCCACAAATCCAGTCATCACATCATAGAAGGCAATGAGGTTGGTCAGGTATGATTTACCCTTGGTGAATCCATGCTGACTGTTCCTGATCACTCTATTTTCCTCCAAGTGTTTCAGGATGGATTCTTTGAGAACCTGCTGCATGATTTTTCCAGGGATTGAGGTGAGGCTGACAGGTCTGTAATTTCCCAGGTCCTCCTTTTTCCCTTTCTTGAAGATTGGCACTATATTTGCTTTTTTTCCAGTCCTCTGGCACCTCTCCCATTCACCATGAGTTTTCAAAGACAATGGCCAATGGTACTGCTATCTCATCAGCCAGCTCCCTCAGCACCCTCAGATGCAGTTCATCCGGCCCCATGGACTTGTGCACATCTAGCTTCTTTAAGTAGTCCCTAACCTGACCTTCCATCACCAAGGGCCTGTCTTCTTCTCTCCAATCTACCATACCTCGTGTAGCGGGCTGGGAGCTGACCCTGCCTGTGAAAAAGGAAGTAAAAAAAGCATTGAGCACTTCAGCTTTTTCCTCATCCTCTGTCACGAGGATGCCTGCCCCATTCAGTAAGGGACCTACACCATCCCTGATCCTCTTCTTGTTATTGATATACTTGTAGAACCCCTTCCTGTTATCCTTCACATTCCTTGCTAGCTGCAACTCCATTTGCCCTTTGGCCTTTCTGATTTTATCCCTGCAGTCCCAAGCAATGTCTTTATATGCCTCCTTAATCATCTATCCAAGCTTCCACTTCCTGTAAGCTTCCTTTTTATGCTTCAGCTCAGTGCAGAGCTCTCTGTTAAGCCACCCTGGATGCCTTCCACATTTGCTATACTTTCTCTTTATTGGAAGGGTATCTTCCTGTGCCCTTAGCAGGGTTTCTTTAAAATGCAGCCAACTCTCCTGGACACATTTCCCCTTCAGATCAGCCTCCCAAGGGATCCTGCCCATCAGTTCCCTGAGGGAGCCAAAATCTGCTTTTCTGAAGTCCAGAGTCTGCATTTTGCTTCTTTCCTTCTTTTCTTTAATCAGCATCTTGAACTCAATCATCTCATGGTCACTGGTAATTCCACTCTGCTCAGCACTGGTGAGGCCCCAGCTGTATCAATGTGAACAAAGTAGAGAGAGCCTGCAAAAGAGCAACAAAAATGATAAAAGCCAGAAAACCAGACCTAGGAGCATGGACGTTGCTGGCATTGGCACATGAGGCGCAGGCCCTGAATGTGCCAATCAGTGCCCTAAATCTTGCTCCCCAGCAGGTGCAAACCAGGGCTGTAACTATGGCAGGACAAATGGGGCTTTGCCCTAGGTACCCTAGAGTGGCTCCATTTAGCCATTCTATCAAAGGGCGCTTTTCACACTGCTTGGTCCAGGCACCACTTATTGTCAGGGGTGCATTCCAAGCAGAACGTTCCTCAGGTGCCAAAATGCTTAGTTACAACCCTGGTGCAAACAGCCTGCTCTGAGCTCAGTGCCTTCCAGGGGGCACACAGCTGGAGCTGGCAGGGGGTTGTCCCACCCTGCATCACATCACTAAAATATATGATGCAGGGCAAGAGAAGAGGGAAATATAGATTCCCTCGTTCTTCTTCAGCCCAACAGGAGCATGAATCCCCACAGGTAATTTTTGTGGGGTCCTCTGAATATGGGGGAGGGAAAGAGGAGGGGGTATGAGAGCCGCCAAGGGCCAACAGCGGACGTAGAGAACTGGCCCGGGGGGGCGGGTCTGATGCGGTGGAGGGTGAGAGCATGGACAGAGCAGCGACAATGGGATAACAACCTGGGACTGGTGAAGTCGGTGGCGTGGGGAGGAAAGCAAGCTGGCCTCGGCCTGGATCCAGCAACAGCATAGAGCTGGCTCAGACTCAGGCCTGGGTCTGGTGGCGGGATCTGGCCCAGAGCTTGGGCTTGGGCCTGGGGCCACCAGCAGTGGCAGGATCTGGCTCAGGGCTGGTGGCTGGACCTGGCCCAAGGCTTGGGCCCAGTGGCAGCAGCAGGATCTGGCCTGGGGCCTGCAGCGTGGGGTGGGAGGTGGGAGTGCGTTGGGGAATGGTTTGAGTGGGTAGTTTTGGGAGGAGTGCAGGGGGAGTGGTTTTGGACAGGGAGAGGAACGGAGGGGGGCCCCCAGGGCCTATGCCCCAAATGTTTTCTTGGGGCAGCAACATCCACGCCTAGGAGGAAAGTTTAAAAAAACTGGGCACATTTAGTCTTGAAGAAAGAAGACTGAGGGGGATCCTGATAACAGTTTGCCAATCTAAAGGGCTGTTAGAATGAGGACAGTGATCAAGCGTTTTCTACGTCCACTGAAAGTAGAATTAGTACAGGGCCGTAACTAGGGCGCAGCGAGCAGGGCAAAGCCTCAGGTGCTGAATTTCAGAGGGCACCCCTCTGCATGGCTGGCAGCCGCAGTCGCAGCCCCTACCTGGCCCCGGAGGCATTTTCCTCTGCAGGCGCCAGACTGGGGCTGGGGCCAGGACCATGTGGCTGAGGGAGTTAAAATCTCCCACCCTGCCCCCAAGCATGCATCTGAGGTAAGGGCCAGGGAGAAGCCTGTCCACAGCCGGTGCAGCTTTGTACCTGGGGACTTGCACTGGTGCTGCGGACAGGTGAGGGAGCTCCCCCAGCCTGCCAATGGTAGTGTGAGCTTCCCATTCTCTCTGGCAGTGACTGGGGATGGATCCGGATCCCTGCAGCCTGCCAGTGGCAGCAGGGAGCTGCAGTGGTTGGGGATGGATCTAGATCATCTCGGCCTGCGAGCAGTGGCATGAACTTCTCACCACCTACAGAAGCGGCTGGGAATGAATCCAGATTCCCATGGCCAGCTGGCAGCAGGAGCTGCCCGCTGCCTCCGGTGGTGACTGGGGATGGATCAGGGTCCAGGGGGGCGCATCTGGGACTGCTTGCCCCTGGTGCAAAAACTTTTAGTTATGGCTCTGAATTAGTACTGCGCTTAGTCTGCAGCAAGGGAGATTTCAGTAAGATATTGGGAAAAAACCTTCTAACTATAAGGGCAGTTAAGGTTTTGAACAGGCTTCCAGTGGAGGTCATGGAGTCCCCATCATTGGACGCTTTTATAAACAAGTTGGACATACTCCTGTCAGGGATGGTCTAGATTTACGTGGCCCTGCCCCAGCACAGGGCGCAGGACTTGGTGACTTCTAGAGGTTCTGTCCTGCCCTAAATTTCTGTAATTCAATTTTATTTCTTCAGTTTCAGATTTTTTTTTTAATTCCTCCACCGTGGATGATCAGAGGTTAAGGGGGAGAACTTTTGACATTCAGGAGGAAATAATGGCTTTTATTTTTGATGATTTTCAACTAAGAAATGTGTTAAAGGATTTCCAAGACTGGATCTCAGTATCTGTGCATTTTATGTTTGACAGCAGACCTGGGAAATTTACAGAAAAGAGTCATCTGTCTGTTAAATAAACCTTCTTTCACAAAAAAGAAACAATATAATTAAGTCACTGCTTTTATTGGTGGCATTTCCAGTAGTGAACTTCTTTGTGTTTTTGAAGTGAAAAGACATTTTCTGCAGACTCCTTAACACTTTAGAATTCATTTCATTTGAGTGGGTAACATTCTTCAATGTATAAGCAGGATTGCTTCATTGTGATATCAGACACTTTCAATGAATTATTCAAATCCAATTTAAACTTCATCATCACTCTGAAGCAGCTGATTGATTTATGTTTTACTGGCATTGTGCATGAATCTGTCATAATTATAGGATATCACTAGAATTGGGTTGAGATTTTTGTGGCCCTACTACGGAGCCTGGTGGTTACTATAAGTTTGGCTGTATACCTAAATTTACTCTCGATCCTTAATATTCTGCGGTGTTGCCTATATTGCACTGAATATGGGTAGGATGTTCATTTTCTAAGCTTTCTTCCTAAAAGTGTGGGCTTTTTTTCTATATCTGCATGATAAATCAGGTCTCTTTTTGTATGTTATTTCTTGACTCTAAGTATATAACCTTCCTTTTTGTTTACAAATCACCCATATTGATGCTTTCTATTTTCAATGTGTCATTTTCACCACTAGTTTAAAGATATATCAACAGGCAAAAAAATACACTTAAGTACCTGAGTATTCAGCTCCATTTCTAATATTAGGTATATTTCTCATTATTCAAAAGTAAAGAATGTATACTTGTTTATTTCATAAATACACCTAGCAGTCAGGGCTGGATTACTGCAGGGACTATAGGGGCTCCAGCCCCTAAAACCTCTGCCTGAACCACGCTCCCCCTCCGCTCAGCACCATCGGGCCTTGGGGGAGTACCAAGAGTGCCCCTTCCATGCTGGCACTGGAGGGGGGACCAGGGCCCTGAGCTAGAGTCTGGGCTCCATGCTCCCACCCTGCCCTGGGCCAACGGGTCTACCCCCAGGGGCGGAGCAAGCGAGAGCATGTTTTCTCCACCCAGGGGGCAGGGCTGGCTGGCTCGTGGCATGGTCTCCACTCCGTGCAGCTTTCCAGGGCCCAGGGCCCTGAGAACCTGCACCGGGGTCTGTGCTACACACCAGTCAACCCCACTCTGGGGCAGACTGGCTCGAGTGGGATCAGGGTGGGAGTGCCCTCTGGCCCCAGCCTCCCCTCCCCAGTGACGGCCTGCCCACAGGCCACTATGCTGGGGGCTGGAGCCTCGTGGTGAAGGGTGGAGACTCAAGCAAGGGGGCAAGGCCCTACTGTGGGGGGCAAGCACTGTTGACAGTACTACATATGTGCTAACTAAGTTATGCATAACACATTCCTCATTCTTAAAGCAAATGATGTTTTAGTTTCAATAAGCAAATAACTACCATAGATATTTCTTTTTCCTAAAATTTCCATTTTCCCCCAGAAATAAATAAATCACCCACCACCACCTTCAAAATTTTCAGAAATTTACATCTCTATTTTGGCCACAGCACATACATTTTCCTTCTTGCTTTCCAGAGAGAACAACTCCACTCCTATGAGTCAGGTCTTGCATAACATAAATTAATGTAGCCTAAATGAGATCCTATTAATCCTTCCACTGCCTAGTGTTTACTTTTGAAGTCCATATTCTTTCAGTATAAATAACTTTGGGTGACACTTGTCACCATGGTACCTATCCTTGAAAATATGCATTCTGATAAGCATTGGCATTCTACAGGATTTGCTGTGCTCACATACAAAGAAAGCAGATGAAAGATTTTGGTTAAGAGAATGTTAATAATTCCCCCCAAACCAAAACTTCATTAAAAGCTTGTTAGGGCTGTTACTGCCTGTCACAGAATTCAGAATCAATTGTGAAATGTGTTTGCATTTGTATCGTATGGCTTGCCCATTTGCCCACTGCTCCCAGAAAATAATCATTCCACACTTTGCTGCCCTCTGAATGAGAACCATACTCTCCATGGAGATTTCTAAAACCACTATCTAATTCTCTATTACAGCCTTTCTTAAAACCTGCTTTTGCTGGGATACCTGCAAATCACTCTCATTTAACATCAGTTAGGTAAACAAAGAGCTGAAATGTCTGCTTTTCTGCTCAAGTAGTTCATTACTATCTATCATCCCAACTCTGTATGCCTGTTCATCTGTTTCCTCTGTCTGCTGCATTCTAACACCAGCCTTGGAACCTCTTTGGACAGGGAACCATCTTCCCTATGACTTTTTTGCACATTGCCTGTTACAAGATGACCCTGATGTTTGATTAAGGTTTCTACATGTTACTATAATACAAATACACAGTTCCCATCTGCAATCTGGACAGGTCTATAGCTGTGTCACCCCCAGGGGCGTCAGTGGCTGGGCACCCAGGGCACGTGCCCCGAATCCCAGCGCTGGTGCCCCAGATGTGGGGGGGCCACCCCTCTCCCGGTCTCTGGCCCAATCGGGCCAGTAATCTGGGGCCCAGCAGCCCGCGGCCACAGCAAGGAATCTGGGGCCTGGCCACCAGCGGCAGTGGTGGCAGCCCCGTCCCCGGCCGGAGATGCAGGACGCAGCCGCCCGCGGCTGCTGCCTAGCTGCCCGCAGCAGTGCGGTGGCTTCTGGCCCTGTACTCGGCTAGGGAGGGTAGACTGCGGGCTGGGGGCAGGGCCTGGGCCCATACCCCGGGTCCCTCCCCGGGGCAGCAACGCCCCTGGTCACCCCAATCCCTCACTCTTGGAACCTCTCTTGCAGTTGTTCTGATATGTCAACCATGACTTCTGGGTCAGCCCACATACAACCCACAGCAGTGGTCTCCAGGCTTTCAGCAGCAGATGGCACAACAGTCATAGGTGTTTACCTTCAGCTGCTGTTTGGACGTAGACCGTGATCTACGGGTTGGAGACCACTGGCCTACAGCAAGCAAGCTTCCCTTGTTTCAGTGAATGAGCACCCCTAGCCAGCCACTCAGGGGATTATGCAATCATATGACCACATCCTATACCCCCAATTCCAGATGCAACCCAAGGACTGTCATCTTCCAATGGTCAGTGCTGCACAGTAAACACTGGAAGTCTTTGGATCATCAATTTATCTGTAAGGCAGGCTTAGGAGCTGTGCCTAACAGCTGCTGAAGTGGAGCAGCTAATCTGCATGGGTCCAGTAGGGTCCTGTATTAGCATGGTATTTGCATACTAAGTGCAAAGCATAGTGGGTAATGGTATTTGGGGTCAATCTACTCACAAATCTGTCAATATCTATAATTCTACTGAAGGGAAATATAAAATACTGTCTTTTTGTAAATTGCTACTCTGTTTGTTTCAAATCCGTCTGGATTATCTAAAGGGTAAAAACTACCCTTAGTTAAAAAGAGGCTTGAAAGAAAGGCGACTGCATATTTCAGCCTGAAAAAGAAAAGGAGTGAGGTTTTGTATTAGCTTCTTTTAGAGTAAAGGGGGGGGGGGCTTTCCTATCTTCTTTTAGCTTCTCTATCAAATGACAGTTTGGACTAGTGCTTATTTAAGGCACTTTGTTATGTTAAGGGCAGTAGGTATTTGCATGCTACTTAATGTTTAAGAGCTCTTGTGAAGAGGAAAGGCAGATTCTCTGAGCTGAGAAGAGACTCCCCACCAGCTGAAATGTCTGAAGAACAGCAATAGATGGAGAGAATGGGTGGAGCTAATAGACAGTGGGTGGAGCTGGTGGTGAGCTGGGTAGAGTGAGTGACTGAAGGGCAGAGCTGGTCTACAGTGGGTAGAGCCAGCAGACTGTGAGAGGGGCCAGTGGTGAGCTGGGTGGAGCAAGTGACTGGAGGGCAGAGCCAACAGACAGTGGACGGTGGGAGCGGCCAGTGGCGAGTTGAGCGGCGTGAGTAACCGGAGGGCAGAGCCAGCGAACAGCAGGTGGGGCCAAGGAACAGTTCTATAAGATTGAGTGAGTGACCAGTAGATGGTGTTGGCGGACAGCTGGTGTGAAAGACACTCCCTACATACCCTAGGGTTTGTTGGGAGCCTAGTTAATACTGATTCCACAGATCAGTGCCAGTTTTGCCATTTAGTCTTGTATGTTCTGTTACGCAGTGTGGGTTGTTGGGAACTTTGCTCTGCACTAACTAGTTAGATCAGCACTATTTCTGTTATTTGGCCTTTTGCACTCTGTTTTGCTACTATTAAAAGTTCTGTTTACTACACTCAGTCTTGTGCATGCGAGTGGGGAACCCTTACCCCTTTGGTGTGCCCAGGAAACAGTTCAGGATTCCCAGAAATCTGGGTGGGGGATCGAGCTGATTGGTGGTGCTACATTATTGGGAAACCCCTAGACATAGAGCCTGGCCCTTGTTCTGCCAGCCTGCTCTGGCAGAAGGGTTACATATCAAAGAAATTGATGTGCACCTGTCTTGTTACTTCAAATGAAGTCTTTGTACACTTTAATCCACATGCACTGCTTTAGATAAAACAAACAAATTGATTAAATATGGGAGTATTTTAAGCAATTATAAGTCATAGGAAAGCAGGTCAGATTTGTAAATAAAAGGCAAATCTAAACTAAGCATTACACTTTCAACTACCTTACAGCCTTAAGTGACTCTCACTGCAGACTGGCTGGTCTGCTTCTAGCCAGGTTCTCCCTTGGGTTAGTGTTTCAGTTGCTTAATAGTGATTATCAATGGCGGTAGAAGGAGAGACAATAGCAAAACGTCTCTGATTTTTAACAGTTTCCTTCACCCACCTCAGGGGCCTCACCTTCCCCTTTCAGGGTCAGGTACCATGCATGGTTCCCTCCATACCCTGAGTCACTGTGTTTCTTTGTGTATTTGTTTGTGGATGTCCAGGCCAGTTTTTTGTTCCTAGAAAGCTGGGATGATTGTGCTATACATGTCCTAACGAAGTGCGAACTGCCCTTCAGCTTTGCAGAGTTTTGCCTAGGTCTGTCTCAAGCCATACGGCACACTTTGGGAATATTACATAGCAAAGCCTCATAACTGTACACATGACATTGCAACAGTTGTATTGCTACAACAGTAATGTTCAATATGCCATGAGCATTCCAAAAACATCAAACGAGACATACGTTGCATTAAACAATACACAATTATACTACAAGGATCAATAAGAATGATACACAATCACACTATAAGGGTGTATATGGGGTTGCAGTGTCATACCATGATGACCATAATAACAGCCTTTCACAACAATGGATGCTGGAGATAGGCAGATCAGCCAGTTTAGTTCATTTTCAATAGTGGACTTCTCCCTACAGTGTTTTCTAGTGCCTTGAGCAATCTAAAACAGGGGTGTCCAACCTTTTTGGGTGAGGGAGCCACATTGCAATTCTTTTCTCAGTTGGGCTGGTGAGAAAATTTTTGATAAGACATACAAATCAATCTATATTAATAAACTTTAATAACATAATGATTAGTGTGATATTTGGCATTGCATTTGCTTGCACAATTGTCAATGTCTGCCTGCACATTTCATATAGCAATACAGAGTATTCCAGATAGATGTGTGTCTGTCAGAAGGGATCTAGATTTTGTTTTGATGTTTTCCATTCTTGAAGAAAAGCTGTTTGCAGCAATACATGCTGCCAAACAGCCCAATGAGTCGATGGGCATGTTTTGATAGCTCTGGACAAGCCTCCGAGGCAGGACAGGGGAGCATAGCAGAGGAGGGGAGGAGAAGAAAGGTGAGATGAGGGGGCGCAGAGCAGCTGGGTGGCAGGACTGAGCTTCTTCCTGGGAGCCACACTGCTCCCCTGCCCCTTCACCCTCCCAGAACTGCCACAGTTTGTCCTGTGTTTGTCCCCCGCTGTTCTCCTCACCCCCCACTCAGCATTGCTCTCCTGCCCCTGGATGCTGCTTGCTCTCGGGCTTAGTTCTCCTCCCCACCACCACCACCAGACTGAGCACAAGGCCAGCTCAGCTCACACACTCTCATCCCCCACCATACAGCACATTTCTGGCTCAACTTTCCTTCCCTTCCCTACCCCACTCCCCCTCTAGCAGACTGAGGCTTTGGTCTCCTTCTCTGGCTCAGCTCTCTTTCTCCCATCCCACCATGCATGCTGCCGCTGGCGAGAAGCTCAGCTCTCGCTTCTCCTCCACTCCTGATGGAGCTTGCTGCTGATTGATGCAGTTTTTCCCCTCCCACCCAACCAAGCAGCATGAATCCAGCCCCTAAACAGCTCTCTGGACAGGCCACGCTTCACTGTAGCTGTGTGCAGGGCAGGAAATTGACAAAGAGCCTGGCCAGCCCCAGCTCCCAGGCGCTTGCGGCAGCACTCCACAGGCCAGATGAAAGTCCTTGGCAGGCTGCATTCTGGCCCCTGGACCACAGGTGGGACAATCCTGATCTAAAACATATTGAATAATAAAAACCAATATACCGAATTTAAAGAGTGTGCTATGTTAGATTTGAGTTATATGGTCTAAAAGGTTGTGTAAGTCTAATGGTACCAAAATTGGAAACACATTAGTTCACTGTTCTTACTCTGTGTGGCAATGTCAGGAATAAAATAGGCTGGCATGGAAGCTTGAGATATGACAGCCCCAGAGTGATCTTATTGGGAGGTATATGACGTAATCCCAGGACTGACCCAAGGCTTTTTGGTGCCGTAGGTGAACTATGACTTTGCCTCCCCCTGGCCCCCTTCCCCATGTTATAAAAGAGAACATATTCATTCTAAATTTTTTTAAATAGAGAAGAAGTTTTTTTCCATTTAATTTGGTGCCCCTTAAAGCTTGACACCTTAGACAACCACCTAGTTCACCTACATGGTTAGGCCGGCCCTGCTTAATGCATAATTCTCAGATATGATCAATATCAGGAAGTACATCTGTTCAGTGCTGCTGTCCAGTGTGTCTGAAAAAGGAAAGCAAATGAGATGAAAATGGAAATCATGGCTGTCAATGTGCCTAAGTCATGACATGACACCAACATAATTTTTAGAAGAAAACCATGGCTATATCTATATCCACTTTTTTAGTTCGGACTACCTAGTCCAAACTAAAAAAAGTCCAAGGTTAGTCCAAACTAGCCTCAGGCTAGTTTAGACTAACTGTGGCTTTTTAGTTTGAACTAGTTGCGCATCCTAGTTCAAACAAACTTTTTAGTTCAAACTAGAACATGCAGCTAGTTTGAACTAACGGCTTAGTTGAACTTTTTAACTAAAGTTTGAACTAAGCCAGCTAGTCTGGCCTAAGCAAGGGGTTTTAGTAGTCCAGACTAAGCTTTGGCTAGTCCAGACTAAGAAATTTCTTAGTTTGGACTATACAAAGGCTAGTGTAGCCCTGGGCCAAATGAGTCCAAACTGACTAATTTGGTAGTGTAGACATAGCCCATGTGTTCCAAAATGCCTCTCTTGAGTGTTCGCAATATTGCTGTCCTGCACCCCCGACCCCTAGTTTCAATCCATGCACCACACCTATCTACTACTACATCATAAGACATCAAACTTCTGAGCACATCAGTGCTAGGAAACTGGTTATTGCAATCTTTTGCTACTTTTTATACAAAACAAACAAGGAGTTTTGTGGCACTTTTAAAGACAAACAGATTTATCTATTGTGTTAGCTTTTGTGGCAAAAAATCCCACTTTCTCAGATGCTTGAAGATGGAGAACTTACAGAATGGGAGGAAAATAAATGCAGGGGAGTATAAATCATAGGATCAGGTCAGACAGTTCCAGCAAATCAAAGCAGTTGTTTAGCTTCAAACATTGTGGAACAGTGTATTAGAAGGAGAGCAGGTAGAGAGAAGGTAAAATGACCTTTTATAATATGAAAGTCAACCAATATCTCTGTTCGAGGCCAAGGTAATGGTAGCAAATTTGCTATGAATTCCAGCTCTGTAGTTTCTCTTTGACACTTTGATTTATAATCAGTTTGCGTAAGTATGGCAATTAACATATCTTCCATGGACTGAGCAGGGAGAGTGAAATGTTCCCCTGTTGGTTTTTGAATGTTGTTATTTCTGATGTCAGATTTGTGTCCATTTATTCTTTTGAGCAGAGACTGTTCTATTTGTCCAATGTATAAGGCAGAGTGGTATTGCTGGCACAGATCACATTGGTGGAGGAGCAGGTGAATGAGCCCTTAATGGAGTAGCTGGCTTGATTAGGTCCTATGATGGTGTCATTTGTGCAGATACATTGCCAGAGCTGGCAGTGGGATTTGTTACAGGGATATATGCCTGCCTTAATGTTGCTGTTGTTTGGTCTGTAGTTATTGAGGGGTATCTGCTTGTTAGTCTTTAAAAGTGTCACAGGAATCCTTGTTTGTTTTGCTGAACTAGACTGACACAAACTTTGGAACTTATTTTTTATACAGCAACTGTAAAAGCTTCCCAAAAAAGATGCAATGCCAAAATTAAACTGAATGCATTTAATAGCCAAATGCTTTGCAAATTGCTAAGTGATACCACTTCGTATTTCCTTGGGGCCTGATAGAAAAATAGCTACTATAATGAGACATATTCTGCACTTATTTACATTCAGTCAACAGTGAAAGCAACAAATTGTCTGGGTGTAAATGAACTAAATTTGGCCTATAATTTTCCATTTAGCCCTATTTTACAGCTTGTCTTGTTTCACTGAACCAAGAAATTAATCATGTTATAAAAGCTGCATTTATATTTCAGTCTTCACCCTTGGACTTCAGAGCACTTTGCTAGTATTACCCAACTAACAGATGTGCAGCCACATCTGGGCCAGAAGAGGTCTGCAGCTTCAAGGGCAAGACCCAGCTGGTTTCTGACTCCTCTGATCTGATATTTTCTTTTCCTGACCTATTAATTGGAAACTAGGCAGGAGCTATAAACCACAGAAGCATAGGCCTGTATAACTCAATTCACAGAGGTGTTCTAGCCCCAAACCAAATCAGGGTTGCAGAGTTGAAGTTAACAAGACTCATTATACACCTTTCCCCTAAACCTTAATGAGGAAGCATCACTCAAATAGTCAGAAACAGTTTAAATAGGACACAGCTGTCCTTCATTGTGGTGGATAACTATATAAAATACCGAGCTCATGCACTGTTTGTCACCATCAGGGCCAGCTCAAGGGGTTGAGGTACCCCAAGTCAACTTTTCCCTTTGGGCCCCCATCACTGGGTGAGGCGGGGCAGGGCCAGGCCAGTGGTCACATGGTGGCAGGTGAAGTCACATGACCCTGTGGTAGAGGGCCCAGGCTGGTGCCCCTAGGCTTCAGTGCCCTGCACTGGTACCACACTGGCTTGCACCTTAAGCTCACCATTTTCACCATTCTTATGGTTTAACTCACCTTACAGCCATCAGCAACAGTTCCATCCACCCTGCAAACCAAGAACCAATGGAATTGTACAGGCTCTTTATTCAGTTGCATGGGAAGTCTCTGAAGTGCACTCAGTACAGAAGTAAAGGGCCATCACAAATGTTAGTATTCTGGAAAAAATAAACTAATCAAAACCATAAGCCACAGTGCAGAGTGTACAGTGATGCAACAGCCTATTGCAGTGCCCCCAGCATCTTCTGATTTCATGGGCCCATTTGCTGCTTGAATTTAGCAATTATAAATGACAGATCACTTCAGACAAATTCCTCTGAGTTCCGTCACTTGAAAAACCAAGAAGTGTGACATTTGCATTGGGTTTGGTGACCACTGCCTTCCATGGGAGTCTTTCCACTAATTTCAGTTGGCGTTGAATGAGGCTTATTATTAAACTTCAGTATAAAATTCTTTTGCTAAAACCCTATGCGAGAAACAGCAAAAGCAGCTCTAACCTACAAAACAGGAGAAACATGCTCAACTGTGTACTCCAGATCCTGGATTTTGGGTCAGGCAAACAAGGGTGGAATTCTTATCCCTCCGTCCCTTATGCAGGTAGCTAAAATAACATGAAAATAGTGGAGTGTGTATAGGATGGTGAAGTGGCCAGTCACAGGGGGAAAGGGAGTGCTTCTTTGCTTAGAGCTAGTACAATTTTCCTTTCACACATTTTAGAACTCTTTTTTAATTCAAAGTTTGTTCGGATTTTAGTTCAGAGGTTCCTCCAACACATTCTCTCCCTTTTTTTGCACCCCCCCAATCCCCATTTTCCCTTTTGAGTCCACATTATCCCATATCATGCTTTGGTTGTGGTGCATGCTAGAAGAGGTGTAAGAGGAAGCAGAGCCAGGCAGTTGCTACACGCCATAGAGTGCTCCCTTTAACAGCTGGTGAATGTCTTCTGTTCAAAGATTAAAACACAGTGTACATGAATGATGGGACAGGAGGCTGGGGGGCAGGTAAGAGGAGGCATCTTAGCTGTGGTTTTGGATTAGGACACCACATGCTATGAGGCAGAGGGAAAGATCTGGCACTGTACAAGTAACATCAACAACTTAATGCTCACCTATCAAGTCTCTCTCTCTTTCCTTCCCTGCCCTTTGGAAAGTTCCTCCCAAAAGAAAGGCTTGAAAGAAACCCTGCTTTTCTCCCGGACACTGATGGCTCTGACAGAATCCAGCCCTTGGTTGTAAGCACACTGATGTACAAGATGAGACAGCAGTTTTCATAGCAGAGCTAATATAGATGCTGTATCAAATAGAGCAAGGCTTTTTGACCAGTAGCACACAATGCAAAAAGATACACCCCACCCCCACCAACTCTCTGCACTCCTCAAAATTAAAAAAAACAAACCCCAAAAGTCTAAATTTGAAGTTGCAGAGCTCCACTTAATCACACAACTGTTTGTTTGTTTGTTTGTTGGCCTTCTCCATAGTGATTTCCCAGAATTTTGGTAGAGGGAATATTTAAAGTAACCAGGTGGGTGAGGATGGAAACAGACACAAGAATTCTCCACACTTCCCATTTCCTCAGGGAACAGCATTACAGCTAGACTTTGGTTAGTCAAAATGTGGAGGATGGAGCCAAGCCATGAGGACTAGCTTAAATCTGTAATTAAAAACATTCCCAAACCATTGCAGCTGACTATACACATCTGAGGAAGCAAAATACCCTATAAAAACATGCATGTGGCTACTTTTTGGGTAATGCCAGCATAGCCTTATTGGGGTGAATTGTTGTCAAACACAGACATAAGGTCAACCTGAGCCATGAGCTGATTCCAAGATATGATTAAGCCTCCACTAACTTCTGAATTTTAAATAATGCTATCAGCAAGACATCAATTTTACCATACTAGTAAACACTCTATTAAGTACACCATAGTGATAATAATTTATACTTACAGGTATTAAATCACAGACATCTAATCAGTAGTTATTGTCTATCATGCTAAACAAACAAACAAACAAACAAACAAACAAACAAACAAACAAAGGATCTATTTCTCTTTTCCAATACAATCTGAAAACACTCCAAATATGAGGAGAACATTCCAGTTAGGAGCATATCTGCTGATAGAAATTTCCTTTTTTTTAAAAAAAATCTTTTCCTGTATATTTATCACCTGGAGTCATAAACCCCTCCAGTGGAAATTAGTTGTGATATCATAAATAAAGGATTACAACTTCAGGTAATGGCTTGGGAAGCACAGAGCAATACAGATTGTGTTTTCCTGTCAAAATTATAATTAAAACCTGGAAGCGAAGGAGAGATTTGAGCAGTATAAGATTGATCCACAACACTGCAGTTCATAGAAAGATTCTTCTATTTACTATAGAACAATCCCTAGAGTCCATAGCTGTAGAATCTTGGTACTAAACTTTCTCAAAATTTCATGAGGTATAATTTTCAAAGACTTGTCTTATTAGAACAAATTAGAACAAAGTCTTATTAGGACAATTATACTGTTATGTGGCATGGTCAAACGAAGATTACCAAATGCTGTTTTTTTGCAGTGGGTTTTCTGCCTGCGTTGAATTGTGCATCTCATCTAGTAAAACTATAGCTGATTACACGGTATTCAGATTGTTTCATGTGGGTTCTACTGGCCTTTTGTTAAAATTTCAATTGGTAAGTGCAGTTACATTTTTAATGTGTTTCTTGCTAACATGTCGCTGTTGCCCTGTGGGAGAATCAGGATTTGAGAAGAGGGGTAATAGTTCTGGTTGCTAAAATAAATGAATTAGATTAACATGAAAAGGACCAAAGGGAAAAGAAGCTACCATTGTTCAATGTTTTATTACTTGAGCACTGGGCAAAAAGCCATTAAAAATAAACTGCCAACCTCCTCTAAAAAGCCTTATAAATTTAATCAGATTAATTATAAATCATGCCTTTGGGATATCGTCCTCATTGTAAATTAAAGTTTTGCACAAAATCTCACTTTAGCTGAGAAATACAAGGTAACCATGGAAGGGTTGACGGTAATGAATGGAAGTAGATATTACTTTTCACTGTTGATGTGATGCTTCACAAAATATGGATCAGTTTTTGTGCATACAGCAATTAAGCAATAGCATTAATGGAATGCAGTCTTCACCAATAAAAAAAATAGTCTATTACTAACTGATAGATGATGGAATCCCAAGTAAAAAAGCTTTATATTTAGCAACATAAACATCTCAGAAAGGATCTCATACTAACATGTCATCAATATTATTATATTCATTGGGGGACTGAATGTTATTAAGTGTAAATAATAATCCCCAAATGATGGCCCATGCTGGCTGATCATATAGTTCTGGTCCTTCTCTGCACCCAGCTCTACACAGCATTACTTCTCCATTTATATTGGCACCATCATTGTTCCAAGGACATTACCTAATGGAAATGATGAATAGCAGAGAAGGTGGTCCACAAGATCATCTCTTTGTCAAGAAGAGATCTGCGTGCTGAGAAAGTTTGAGAAGCCCTGGAGTGGCTCCCTTAGAGTGAATAGTGATATGCTCTTCTTTCAGATGTGTACATTATAAGTGATGATATAGGCCAGATTGAGACACGTACCCCATTGATGTTGCTATGTGGAACCTGCCAGCAAATGATGCATTTTAATGGCAATCGCCATCAGGGTCCTGGACAGGAAATCCTTCTTGCCTCCCTTTGAAATTGAAACCTGTTAGGGAAACACATCATGAGAAATTTGTTCTCTGTTAGTCATTTTTTCTCAAGAAATTGTCAGGGCCACCAACAAATAAGACACACTGCATCAACCCTAAAGCCTAACTATATTCTATGAAGAAGGGTGAGCACCTGAGAAAGCAGTAGAACAGCTAATAACAGTGCTTTGTGCTCTGTTTTTGTTTTCCACACCTACTTAGTGAATTCATTTTTAGGAGGTGCTTGGGGGTCCTGGTGTGAAAAATAGCAAAAACAGAGAGAAAGGACAGCAACTGAGTGAACCACCAAGGTGAGGAGATTTGGCTACAGGGGACGGAAACTGCGGAATTATAATAACTAAAAAGACACCAAATCCTCAAGCAATGCAACTGACAAGACAAATAATAAACCCAAACGTAGCTCTGACCCACACCACAAAATTAGCAGGGTATAACTATGTAGATCAAGGACACTCAGACCCCTAAATAATTACCACGTCTTGAGGAGGTGGATTAGCTTCTCCCATTTGTTTAGTTCTCCTGTCAATTTAGAGCATCTTCATTAAAGCACTACAGTGGTACAGCCACATCAATGAGATGCATCATTTTAATTCTAGACTTGCACCTAGGCTGCAAAAAAAAAAAAAAAAAAAAAGCCACAAGAGTGAAAAAAAAAAATGCAGCCAGAAGACCAGTGAAGGTGGGGGGGCTATCCTCTTCATTTCATTGAGTCTGACATGGAATCTTGAATACGTTCAGTGAGCCTGGTGGAATCTCCATCTTTAGAGGTTTTTAACGTACAGCTTGACAAAGCCCTGGCTGGGATGATTTAGTTGGGGGTTGGGCCTGCTTTGAGTAGGGGTTGGACTAGATGACCTCCTGAGGTCCCTTCTAACTCTAATATTCTATGGCATGTAGGGGTTGTGTGTGTGCACATTCCTTTGTACATTCAGGCTGTGTCTACACGACGCTTTCCTTTCGAAACAACAGCTGTTGTTTCGAAAGAAAAAAATGCCATGGCCAAACAACGTTTCATTATTTTGAAACAACGGGACTCGTTGTTTCGAAATAATGATCGTTGTTTCGAAATGTTAAAACCCAGTCCGCTTTCAAAACAACCATTGTTTCGAAACAACAGCGTTCGGACACGTTGTTTCAAAATGGCCATTTCGAAACAATGAATTGAAATGGTTGTTTTGAAATAACAGGTTCAAAACCCCTTATTTCAAAACAGTGTTGTTTCAAAAGTGGTTTGGAGGGTGACCTTCTTTCTCCCAGGGTGCCCTGGGCCAGAAGTGCGCTCCTAGCTCATGCCTTCTGCTGCCAGGCTGTGAAGGTGGTGGGCCATGGCAGAGGCACAAGCAACCCCTTCACAGTGATGCAGAGGGGATCTGTGTGGTCCCCTGCGGAGACCCTTGCCCTCCTCTGCATCTGGAGAAGGGAGGAGATATTGGAAAGATTCAGAGCCAGCCACAGAAATGTGGACATTTATATGGACATCACCAAGGCCCTGGCAGATAAGGGCTTTGAGCGTACCACTGAGCAGGTGCACTCAAAAGTAAAGGGGCTCCGACAAGAGTATTGCTGGGCATGGGATGCCCGGGAACTCTGTGGGGCAGCAGCTGCCACCAGCTGCCCATACTTTCAGGAGCTCCACTGCTTCCTGGCGGATGAGCCCGGTGGCCCACCACATCGTAGGAGCCTGCGGGACTCTGCAGAGGCGCACAGTAATGCCACAGAGCCAGAGGGGGCCCCCACTGAAGCCGAAGAGCCCCTGCAGGTGGGCGAGGGCAGCCACCCGAGTACAGCTCCACCCACCAGCCCGGAGCTCATCCCTGAAGAGGAGCCCCGGACTAGCAACCCTGAAGAGCCTCCAGAGAAGCAGGAGGGAGCAGAGTCCAATGGGACATTGTGCCAGACATCAGGTGTCCCAGTTGGTAAGTGTCCTCCCCCACAAGGCAGGGAGGCCCTAGAGTGCATGGCATGGGTCCTGAGGGGGGCACAGCCCTGGGACGGTGGGGCTCATGCCCGTGGGAGGGGGGGCACACGATCTCCTGTGCAGGCATGCTGCAGGGAGGCATGTGGAGACAGGGTCCCATGTCCAAGCAGGATAGGGGTCCCTCAACACAGGGTGGCAATAGGCAGACTTGGCAGCATGCAGGGTAGACAGCCTGCAGCCAGCATGGCTGTCACATGGCTCAGGAGACTTCCTAGGCCACATGCTGCCAAGAACAGCTCATTATCTACCATGGGCGCCCCCTGATTGCAGTGTACAGAGCCCACCCAACCTTGAAATCCTGTTAGCTGTCAGGGCAGGGGTGTTTGCAGCTCACAGGCTGCACACACCAGGGCTAGTAGGCTGACACCTAACCATTCTCCCTTTTGCCCCTGCAGCTCATCCATCCACCCACCGGCTTTCTCCTCCACTGGCTCCCAGGCGGAGGAGGAGAGCCCACCTGACACGGGATGAAATCCTCACAGCCACACTAGAACTAGGCCAGCAGTTGGAGGAGTCAACCCGGGTGTGGCGCATGGAGCAGGCCAGGCAACAGGATGCCACGGTACAACATCTGCACTGGGCTGCTGACGCAGACGACCTTGTTGTGGCAGCAATGGAGCAACAGGCAGTGGCCATGGAGTGGCAGGCAGCAGCGCTGGAGCGCCAGGCCACAGCGCTCAAAAACATCCATATGGAGCTCCAGCACCGAGGGTCAGACCTTGCCCCCCAGCCTGGCACTGCCCCTGCTGCTGCTGCACCCAGGGACGCAGCTGCCCCTCACTGCTGGCCCCCACACCCGGGGTGGCCTCAGCGAAGGCCATGGTGCTGCGGGCCCTGCCCCAGGGGCGGCTCCCCCCCTAACATGCCCCCCCAGTTGTTCCCAAACCCCCACCCCACATCCCTGTGCCCCCAGTTGGAAACCCCCACCCCACATCCCTGTGCCCCCACTTGTGCCCCCACTCAACCCTTCCTGTCTCCCCAGTTCCACCTTCCCATACCCCCTTGTTGTAAATAAAAACAGTTCACGCATGTTTGAAGTTGTTACATGTTTTATTGGGTTGGATTCAGGGTGTGGGTAGATTGGGTGGTGGCTGGCTGGGGCAGAAAGGGGGAGCAGGCAGTGTGGTGGAGCTCACATGGCGATGTGGGTGGCATCGACTACCCCCCACACACACACATTGGAAAGCCCAGGGCAGTGAGGCCGGTGATACTATCCTTCAGCACTCCCACCAGCTGCCACTCCCACCACAGGGTGACGAGGCATGGCTGCAGAACTGGCTGATGGCGTGGGCGACCTGCAGCGGCAGTTCTCTGACGGTGGACCTCCTGATGCTGACCAGATGGGCACCAGACCTGTGGGACTTGGGAGTGGCCATCTTCCAGAGAGCAATGGCCATGCTCTTGTCCACAGGGATGCCAGCCCTCATCACCGTATGCCTTTGGCCTAGGACTGGGGTGGGTTCGGTGACAAGGGTGACAGTCCCCCTGCTAATCTGGAGGTTCCTCCTCCAGTGCTTGCTGCTCCAGGTTCCCTGGACAACCTGTTCCCACCAGTCTATGCTGGTGTCCGGTGCCAAGATAGGGGACGAGGAGCTATTGGTACAGTGGAGGGATCCTCAGTAGGCGGGGGGCACAACCTAGTGAGGTGTGGCACTTTATTCTACACAGCTGCGGGCCCAAAGGCAAGTACCCAAGGGCCCCACGAAGAGTGTACGATATTTGTCTACTGGCGTAAGTACACATATAACAATGCATAAAGCTCTTGCTATAGGGAATTACGTTCTGGGCCTGGCCTCCTTGCAGTAGAAGTCCCCGAATTGCAGCCCCTTCCTTTGACCCGCCTCACTAATAGTCATCTGCGCCAGGGCGTTTGGCCTAGTTGGACTGGCCCGAACAGCTTGCCCTTTATCCAGGTTGACTGACCTTAGCATTCTGCCAGTACAATCCAATCCCTTGGCTATGTCCATACATACATCATTATTTCAAAATAACCCATTTCAAAATGAGTTATTTGAAATAAAGTCCTTATTTTGAAATAAGTTAATTCGAATTAACAGTTTGTTAATTCGAATTAAGGGAAAGCCTGTTTTTGAAATAGCCAGTGTTTTGAAATGGTTATTTCGAAACAAGGCTGTTTGAACATGTTGTTTCAAAACAGTTGTTTTGAAACAATGGTGTTGTTTCAAAACAACATGTCCGAACGCCGTTGTTTCAAAACAATGGCTATTTTGATTAGATGCGAGGTTTAACGGTTTTGAAATAATGGCCGTTATTTCAAAACAACGGGTCCCGTTGTTTTGAAATAATGGTGCGTCGTGTGGACAGGCTGCTTATTTCGAAACAACCTCTGTTGTTTCCACATAAGAAGCCTGTGTGGACATACCCCTTGTGTCTCCAAATTCCAATATGTGGTCTGTCCGTGAACCATGGAGGCAAGCACAGCAAGGGTCCTCTGGCATACCTTATCTGTTAGGGGCTGCTACTGGCCCTCTTCCAGGCCTTCTGGTAGGGCAGAGCAAGTGCACACTTATTCCCCCCCCCCCCTTTATAGGCATAATGAACTATCTGTGTCTCAACACTGTTAGGCCTCAGCCATGGGGTTCTTCCACAGTGCTGTGAGGGCCACTGAGATAATGGTCCAGGGCTCAGCTCTGGGCTAATCAGGCTCAGGGAAAGTGTGTCCCACAGCAGGGCGGCACCCTGCAGGCTCCCAGCGGGTCTACCAGGTCCTTGAGGATGATACGGGAGCCAGGGGGCAGCCGTAGCCATCTCTCTTGCAAGTGCTTGGGGGTCACGGTGGACAGGGAGGGGCTGTCCGTTCTGCTCATAAGTGATTGGCTGGCAACCTGGCTGGCAACATGGCTCAGTGAGCCAGCCATGTTGCCACACCTCCCATGCTGCCCCTCATGTGGAATCAAAATGGCATGTCCACACATAGGGCATGCTATTTCAATTTGAAGGGATTCCCTTAATTTAAATTAACAAAATGTTAATTCGTATGAACTTATTTCAAAATAAGGCTTTTATTTCGAAAGGGGTTCTTTCAAAATAAAAGTTACTGTGTAGACAGCCTCACAGAGCAAGCAACTCACAGCCGTCAGAGACACAGCATGGGCTCTCGAGCCAAAGTTGCTGAACTGAAGGAGCAAAAGGGAGACAGACAAGTAGGGAGACTGTTAGGGATACAATAAAATAGTCTCTCCTAATAGTCTCAGCTAAGGTGGGATATGATCCAGGTACATAAACTCATGAATGATGTGGAAAAAGTATTATTTATCCTTTCACACAATGTAAAACCACAGGTCACCCAATGAAATTAATAGGCAGCAGGCTCAATACAAACAAAAGGCAGTACTTTTTCTCACAACATAAAACTAATCTGTAGAACTCATTGCCATGGGATGTTGTGGTGGCCAAAAGTGTAAATGGGTTCAAAAAACAACTGAATGAGTTCAAAAAGAATAGGTCCATCAAAAGCTGTTAGTTAAGATGGTCAGGGACATAATGCCATGATCATGGTGATCCTACATCTCTCACCATGAAAAACCAGGAGAGAAAGATGGGGTGAATCAGAGAGAGGATTCTGAGCAACACTGATCATGGTTTGACCCAATATGGCAGCTCTTAGATTCTTAGGTACAAAATACTATTATAACCTCCTTATTTGGTTCATCACAAAGTCTCTCTCTTGGACAACACAGCAGCATTAGATGTGGCTTCTGTCAACAGTAGTGCTTGATGAGTTAGCAGGACTAGGGCATACTGGCCATCATCCTTTATCTTACAGTCCATGGTGGTCATCATCTCAGTTCATGTTTTTAATTTGCTCGAGTCAGTGGAAACCAAGGCATGAGCTCTTCCTATCAGAAGTCCGAAGGACAACTGAGATAGAGTTCTATCACTACATGCCATTCCTACAAGCCAGCAAGTCCCCTTTACTCTTAACATGAGTGGCTGCATTTACCAGCCATGGATGGGTAAAACCAATGTTTTATACTAGCTTTGTGAACATTTATTGGATAATGCTACATTTGTGAAGGTCTGATGATCATTGTGCAGTGACCCTGACAGCAGACTGGGTTTGCAGTGTTTGCCCAGGCAAGAAGCTAAAATGGATTAATCTATTTAAAAAATAATAGTAACCATCCCCAAAGCTAAAAGATGGGTAAAAGGTTGCCCAGTTTGTATCCTGTGCTCTTCAAATCACTGCAGCAAAGACTTTTCACAAAAAAAGGCAATAGATATTGAAAATGAAATGCCAAGTTGGAACTTCTCATTTGCCTGGTTTCAGCTATTATCCTAATTTTTTTTAATCACCAGTTTGCTGTGCACTAAGAACACATTTAGCTGACTGTCATGTCATATGGTGCTAAACTAAGCACTAAACATGGAATATAATCTACCATGTCCCTAAGCCAGATCCCATAACCTACTTCCTTGGCCTGCCACCAGTGTTGTGTTATGAGTCACAAAGAGAAACAAACACAAGATATGTGAAATTAAATAGGGCAAAAAGCCCCTTTGCATCATTTCAGAGCAGGACAATCATTGTGCTGCAACATACAAATTTACACAAATTAGAGTGACTCTTCTCAGACAGAGCCTTATATTTATAATAAGAAACATCTTTTCAATTAGTTTCACCTACTGAAATTTGTATACTGTAAAGTGGGAGTTATGCTCCTGGTCGGAAACTAAAAACTTCTCTCGGCTCAATCAGCCCATTTTCTGCAGCAGTCATTAGCGAATTTTATTGAATCCTTGTGTCAAAACAGTAACAACTATTGTTTGCCTAGAACACAGGTCCATTTATAAACTGAAATATGACACATCTTGGGAACCCCCCCCACTGAACAGCACTTCTACAAAATCCATTACTGGCAACAAAGAGCAATTTTTGATTCTCCAAAACTGACACTAGAGAAACAGCAATCTGATTTTTAGTTTTCTGTTTGTTTATCTGTGCCATCTTTCCAGGCATGACTAAACACTTTAGAAAAAAAAGGAATAAAAAGGAGGGAACGAAGACACACATTTTTCATCTTTCCAGCTGAAAGCTCATTGTTTCTCATGCTCTTTACATCAAGGGCCTATAGAAGGAGTAGAATGTTTAAAATGTATGTTTGCTCTTATGGCAATATTGACCCATAAGTTTCTGTTTAAATCCTCCCTGTGTGTCTCCAGAGACAAAGCAATATCCATGGTAACAAACAACTTCATGGCAGAACAGAAAATACATCCAGGAAGAGTATAATAGCTCTGTTTGATGACTAAAAGTCTGGTAGAACTAAATCTGAAGTAGAATGGAAGAGGATTCAGATTCAGCTGAATCTCAGAGCTTTTATATCAGGATGTTGTTTTGCAAACATGTCAGAGAACCAAAAGAAAAATCTGAGTTTTACCTGATAGTTTAATTTCACAACTATTTTGTAGGAGACAGAAAAGGAAACACCTTTTTGAGTTTATGATTCTCCGTGGAGCAGCTAAAGAAAAAAGTGAACTACAGTGGAAAGGGGCACAATACCCAGGAATAAATCACCGGTAAACCAACAAACCAAAGTGTTTAGATCAGTAGTTTTTACTGAAATCTTATTTTCTGCAATATGTACTCCCTTCAGGGGGGTTGTAAAAGTCTGCAAAAAGAAGAAGAAAAGACTGTAGACCAAGATTTCAGACTCTGCTCTTCCGTCTAATGAACTTTAATCCACATTTAGATTACTGAAAGTAGTCCAGTTTTCAGATCTGTTGTGCTATTGTATGCGTGGATGGTGCTATGAGAAGTGACAATGGGCTGGGAAAACCGAGTTGCGAAAGCCAAGCATGAGTGGCTGCATTCTTAAAAGTGGGTTGCTTGGACCTGCTTGCCCAGTGAATGAAATCCTGGACCCCCTGAAGTCAATATAAGTTTTGCCAGTGACTTTAAGAAAAAACTCAGGGCCTCACCCAATGCATCTATCTTCTCAAAGAACTGATGTCTGGCAGCCATCTTGGAAGCACAACATACTCTCCAACAACCCAAATGACCTACTCTGTTTCCATGATGTTAGCTGTGTAGAGTCATAGGCTATGTCCACACATAGGTAGTTAAATCAATTTAATAAAATCACTATAAAAATCATTAAATTGATTTAAGTTAAATCAATTTAACATGTCCCCCCTAGAAACTCAAATTGAAATAGCATGTCCATGGACAGGGCTTGGTAGTTTAATTTAGGAGAGGGGTACCATGGGAGGTATGGCAAGATGGACCCCTAGAAGGGCCATGCCACCATCCAGCACATAGAAAAAGGACAGCACCCTGGCTAGAAGAAGGGCAAAAGTGTTAAATTGAAATAACAGTTAAATAAAAAAATAAACACATCCACACAGCATAATTTCAAAATAACAGTTTCAATCTAACTGTCATTTTGATATAATACTAGGTTTTATTATATCAATATGACTTTCCTTACTGCAAGATAAGGGAGCTCCTTATCTCAATATAAGGAAACAGTGTGGACCTGCAATCTTTTGAATTGAAATAATTGCCTTATTTCCATTTAAGGACTGTGTGTGGACATACCCATACACTTTTATAAGTTCGTCACCCACTGCCTATTTCAAATAGGACCCAGCTCTTTAGATCAGAAAGGACCAATGTATTGGACCTTAAAACGAACCCTTAATATTAGGTCTACACAAAGGTCTACACAAAATGTGATTTTCAGATCCGTTAAAAATATTTATAGGCTTCCTACTCTTCAAGACCCCTGCAGCGTTAGACTGCTGGTAACTAAGACAGCAGACGCTGCAGGAAGAGGGCAACAAAAATAGTCACAGCATAAATGGTTGGTAGCATCTGACCTGCCAGATAGGTGCCTACTGATGATGTTCAGGGGAATAGGTCAAGCGGCACCCCTGTCCAGTAGCCTGTGCTTCAGCTTTCTGGTCTTTAGTTCAGACCTGCCCTCCGGTCAAGTCCTTTTCAGTCCCCCCTGTATGAAGTATGGCTTAGTCCTAGCCATTCCACTCTATAGCAATGGATGCTGTTAATCGCAGCAACACACACTAGCAGTCTGGAGAAGGAGGGAAGGACCCAGGCCCACCCATTTCTCCAGGCCCCTTGTCACCATATATTGGCGCCACCTCAACCCCCAACTCAGTTCACCATACAGTTCAGGAGGTCCCCATGTCCATTTCTCCTCCAGTACCTCTCACCCTTGTATCAGGGTATGGGCAATGACCAAGCCCCAACAATCCCCACATAGTTAGCTATCCCTGCTCCTGCCTCCTGCAGCCAGCTTGACAGCATGTCTTTCTGTTCTGCAAGCCAGGAGAAGACATCCCAGAGCAAGGGCTGTAGCCTTCTTTTTATATGTGCTCCTAGGTCCTGATTGGCTTTACAGCCACCTGCACCTAATGGCTACCCCCTTTTGCAGGGCTTTTAACCCCTTTGCTAACAGAGGATAGGTCCATTAATGACTACTAGGCAGGTTGGATGGAGATTCAAAACCATACTTTGACGTGCCCCTAGCCTCTGTTTGCCATAAGCTGGGAATGGCCGAAAGGAAATGGATCGCTTGATAATTTTCTGTTTTCTTCATTCTCTCTGAAGCACCTGGCATTGACCGCTGTCAAAACACAGCCATTTCATTTCAAAACTAAATTAAAAAAAAAAAAGTTAAGTCCTTCCAGCAAGGCTTACCTATTATCTGTAGCAAGTGCAGAACATATGAGGGTACAGGATAAAGATAATCAATGCTCCTTTGGGATGATTTGCATAGCACACCGTAATACAACCATCTCACATTCCTCGTACCCATACCACACCATGCTTCCAGGGGGCATCTAAGCTGTTATTGTTGCAAATCAGATGACTCTGTCTGAATGAGAACATTGTCCTTATGCTAGACTGGAGAAAAGATCTTTAGTTTTAGAGAGTGAGTTTGAATTTCTAATATTGATGTGCAGCAAGGGAATATTTCCCACAGTGCACAAGATGCAAGGGCTAGTTATTTGAAAATCAGTACTCAGCATAGCATTTCTAACAATGTTAACAGGGCCCTAGCTTTATACCTTGGCAAAAATGTCATTTATCTCATCACCGTGCCAGGACATTGGTTCATTACCCACCCTAGTATTAATCTGGCCCATACTGGCTTAGTTTTGAAGGCCTGCAGTTCAGGATCTTACCCCGCTGAATTGATGTCTTCTCAGATATATCTCTATTTGAAGATGAAGACAATGCAGTAATTACTGAAGCCAATGAGGTAATTACTGAATTATTGAAGATGAAGCCAACATGGCAATTACATATGTAAAGGAGCCCAAAATTGTCTGACTTCACTGAAATTAACTTTGAAGGAGACACTGTTCTCTAGCAATACTAAGTATAAATTGATCAAAGTGCTTTTAGAAACAACAATTTTCATCCATGTAACACTTCTGCCAGTTGGTGTCAGTGGCAACAAAGGCCAGATTCAATATCAGTTGCTGTATTTCAATAATACAAAAGCAAACCAGCTCAAGCCCTTACCCAGTTACTTGGGATGATTACATACCACCCTTTGGGTGTCCCTAGTAGCAATACTTCCTCTCTCACAAGCAAAGAGTGTAGAAAAAAAGGAAAACAGTAACCTGGCATTAACTTGGAAAAACACCCCAAGGAGGATTCACATGCACAAAACCATGAACAAGCACCCACCCCAGAGTACAAGGGCAGTTTCTTTTTGCCACAGGTGTTTAAGTCCGGCAACAAGAAGTTCCTTTAATGTGACTCTCCTGCCACAGCACCCCACTCATAGGTGTTATCCTTGGGGTTCAGAAGTGCAGCTGTAGTGTTCCCCTCCCATCCTGTTTTGGGAGAGGGAGAAAGATGGCATCTTGTTAACTCCACTGTGTGGGCACTATGTTTTGGCCACCAGCTGCTCTGCCAGCCATTCTACAGGCTGCTCCTTGCTCTGTAGGACAGTTGCTGTCATGTGATGAATGCTGGGATATGATCTGTGTGACTTTTTGGTTCACTCCTGCTATGTAATTGTGTGGTTTGATGCAAAATATTCCACATGAGTTTCCTTTATGAAAGCTCATAACATGTTCTGCATTGTTCTTATTATTATAGTATCATGTTTCCTGCAGCATCATGTATGAGTACAGATGTGAAGCACATTTTCAGGTATTTCACATAGTTCAGATGGAGGGCAGACAACAGGGCTGCCTCTCAGCGTAGAGGCTGAAGAGGTGCATGACAAAGACAGTGAAAATTGAGCTCCTTGGCACAGGTGAGACAAAAAGAATCACACAGCAGTGAGTAAGAGGGGGAGGTCTCTTGTCCTTTCTGAACAAAGAGAATCACCTAGAAGGAGGAGGAATTAAGTGGGTTTGGAAAAAAATACAGACACTTTCAACAATGAGAGGCTTTTGGCCAGCAAAGCTTCATCTTGGAACATTTCCATCTGCAAGAAGGATTGGGGCCTGCCTAGGGATAGGCAGAGACTGTCTGTTAGACCATCTTATGAGTAATCCTGGACAGTAATGTTAGGTTAGAACACATCTTATATTTTTATTTGATAGTGATTAACCCGAGTGATTTATTAAATGATTGTGCATTGACTCACTATATACTCACTTAAAATCATGTTCTAACCAATAAACTGCATTTGTTTTTTCTAAAGAATAGAATCGAATCATATGGTTGGAAGGGACCTCATGAGATCATTGAGTCTAACTCCCTGGGGCTTGAACCCAGGACCGTCTGCATATTAAGCAAAGGTACTAGGCAAGTTATGTGAACTTTAGAGGGTATGAATGAGCAGAACTGGAGCATTCTCATTTCTTTGATAAATGGGCAAACTGGTGTCTATAAACCTACGATGATTTGGGAAGGGTCCCATTCCCTTTAGGATGGCAGTTCCCAGTGCAGCAGCTGGGGATAGGGGGTGCTTGCCAGGGGACTGCCCTGTGTGGCTGGAGAGCACGCCTTCACACCTGGGACTGATTACACACAGGAGGCTGGTATGGACTGACCCAGAAGTCGGTGGTCACCTAGCAAAAGAAGGGTAAGTCAGGGTTCAGGAGTGGAGATCGGGGGGGCACAGCAGCACTTCAGACCAACTTCTGTGAGGAAAATGTCACATTGCACATTTGCTACTCCACCAGCTGCCCTTCACCAGGTATCTTGCTTGCCACCCTCTCAGCCACTCTGCTGTACACCATCACCTTCTGCTACTACCTGCTTCTTCACTACAATCTCTGTGGGTTAGTCTCTTGAAGTACCACCCAGCTCCCAGTGACTGTCAGTTCTTAAGTGTGAACCTCAGTGCTGAAACAAGACAATAACATTGTCCCATAGTAGCTGATTTCAGGTCTAGTAAGCACTTAACAAAAGATTACTAATTGACTCTTAATTAGCTCTGTTTTTGACAAGAGAGTATGCATGTGGGGGACTTAAACCATGCCTGGTGCTTTTAGACAAGTTAACCTTCTCAGACAGGAATACCTGTCTCCACGCCCACCTAACTTCACAGAGCTCTGGCACCTGAGCCCCTTGCTTGGCCAGTTGGTTCAAATGATAGTGACCCTTCAGTCAGAACAGGCTGAGAATGGTTCTGCTGCCCTTTGCTCATATAATAAAGCAAACAACATTTCATTACCACTGCATTAATACTAAAGTGATCTGTAACCCAGCACTAGCCAAAGGAATCATTTCGGCAAAGGAATCCTATCATGCTCAACACCTAAGCAGGGAAATACAATCTTTCCCAGAAACCTGTTCCCTCTGCTCCTCACCAGCTCAGCGGGGAAGAACTTGTTCAAACTCTCCTTACATCTATATTTGGAAGAACAATAAGGAATCTAGCACACTCCAGGACAATAACAGCACAGATCCAAAAGGCCTCAAAGTGATTTGAGCTCAACTGAGTAATATAAAACAAAATGATAATTGACTCAATTATTCATGGTCAAAAGACACATTTGGGAGATGGACATTTATTCATCTTTGTGCCATTGAAAATTTCTGCCTTCAATTCCATAGAAACTGGTGTTGCTGAATGATTAAAGAAAGAGAAACAGGAGAGTTTCCAAACCCTCAACCCTCCAGTAAAACTGGGCAGGGATACACCATGCAGAGAAGGGCCACAGAGACAGAGGTTCTGTCCCAGATTAAGACACAGTTCTCTTGAAGTAGAAATCCTTAATCAAAGCTCCTTCTCTCTCTCTCTCTCCCCCTCTCTCTCTCTCACACACACACACACAGCTTGTGTCTACACTGCCAAATTAGTCCTGACTAAGAAAGCTTAATCTGGACTAATTTCACCCATGGTCACACTAGGCTTTGCCTAGTCTGAACAAAGAATTTTTTTAGTTAGGACTAGGTAAAGCTTAGTCTGAACTAGTAAGACGCAGTGGTTAGTTCAGACTTCCATGCTTAGTTCGAAATAAGCACGGGCAAGACTCGAATTAATGGCTAGTTCAAACTTAAAAAGTTTGAACTAACTCATTAGTTTGAACTAGCCGTGCATTCTAGTTTGAACTAAAACTTTAGTTTGAACTAGGACGCGTGGCTAGTTCAAAATTAAAAAGCTGTGGTTAGTTCGAACTAGCCCAAGGCTAGTTCAGACTAACCTTGGGCTATTTTGCTTCAGACTAGCAAGTCTGAACTGAAATGTCAGATGTAGACATAGCCCTCCCCTCGCACATGCTAGAGTTAAGTGTGTCTATATTCCAAGATTAAAAACAAACAAAGAAATAAAACTTAGACCAACTGCAAGCCTAGTTACTTTTCGTGCACCCAGACACGCCTGAGTCTACATAGAAACCTAGTTATGCTCTACTACATCTGAACTCTTTTGGCTCAACCCTACTTTCAAGACTTGTTAAGTAGACCTGAAAATAAGCATATGCATTTCTTCAACCAAGACCAACGCATGCTTCAAACATAAGGGAGAGATGGTGTGGGCTGCCTACAAGCTGTGAATGTGAATTCAAGCATCATAATAATTCTCACATATTTCTCCATCATGACTGGGTAGAACAGACTCTGAGTGATTTAGCAGTTCAGTGCAATCAATCAGCAATAGCTAGCAAACAGGAGCAGCTAACAGGAGATTTGCAAGGGCATTCTTCCCAGGTGAAGGAGGAGTGACTGAGAGCCTAGAAATGAGTGTGTTGTTTTCAGTGGGTGTGTGTTGTGTGACTGCTGCTTTACTAAAGTGTATTTAGTGTAGTCTGTTTGTTTGGGAAAACTACTTGCTGATCCTAGTGGCCTGCTAGACAAAACTGAGAGATTCCCAAACTATTTAGCACCCTTCAACCCTTAACCAAGGAGCCAGGGAGAACAGAGTTTTAAAAAGATTGCTCCTCAGCAACCAGGGAAGCTAGCAAATGGGAGATTTGCGTGGGAGATGAGCAGGAAAGTGGGAGGGGACTAGGTACACTTCATTAACGTTTTTTAAACTTCAGTCAATAAACACCCTCTGATAAAAATAAACTGACAAAGGAATAATCTGCAGGAGTAAGAAGATAATAGAGACAGAAGTCCAGCAACAGAGTTTATTGCTTTGAATACAGCATGTATAATTACCTGCCCTATGGGCAAATAGTGGATGCATGCATTCAGTGAAAGGATCTCCTGGCCCTCAGAGATTGCATGTGGGCTTTGGATGCCAAGGTGGCTGAACTGGAGTAGCTAAGGGAGACAAAGAGGTAAACAGAAAAGACTTTCCACTTTCAGGACACAGTGGAATGGTCCCATCCCTGGTATGACAGCCCCTGTGCTGTTGAGGATGATGAAAGTCCCATCATCAACATCAAACTGAGGCAGAAGGAAATGATTCCATATTTGGGACCCTCCTCCCAGATGATGTCTTGCATAAAGATACATCCATGGAGGAAAGAACTCTAGTTATTAGGAAAAAACAGTAATTGTAATGGAGGATTTGATCATTAGAATCATGGAAACCTTGGTTTGTGGTAACTCAGAGAACCACATGGTGACTTGTCTGCTGGGTACAAAGACTGAGGATCTCGAGACATCTAGACAGACTTATGTACAGTGCTGGGGAGGTGCTAGTGGTCATGGTCTTTGTAGGTATTTGTGACATAGAGAAGGACAGGAGAGAGATCTTGGAGGGTTCAGATAGAGATATTTCTTTGCAGAGAGTCTATTAGAGATTCTTTAAATCCCAATAAAGAGAAGATGAAAGGTGATAAAATACCTTAGGAGAGGGTCTGATGAGAAACAGTCAAATGAAAAATAATTCTATTCAAATTACAGCACATAACTGCAGGCAGCTAAGAAGTCACAATTTTAAGTGCTTATTTATAAATGCTAGAAGCATAAATACTGATATGGGTGAAATTGATTGCCTCATATTTAATGAGGATATTGGTATAATAGACATCACAGAATCTAAATTTCAATGAGGATAATCAGTAGGACACAGTGGGTATGTCTACACGATGGGAGTTCATTAAGCGACTTAAGGGCTTCCTTAAGTCAACTTAACATCTCCCGCTTTTAAAGTTAACACCACAATGTGGCCATTAAAGCTGACTTACCGCAGTGGGGCCATTTAAGTTGACTTTATAAAGTCAACTTAATGCAATGTGGCCTCACTAAGTCATCTTACTAAGGTCTACTTAAAGTCAACTTTAAGTAGACCTTATTAGGTGAACTTAACTGAGCCCTGTAGCGTAGATATAGTCAGTAATAACAGGGTACAAAATTCATCTTGAACAGTACATGCAGATCTGCTCACCCATCTCCAAAAAAAGAAAGGAATTGGAAAAAGGCAACGAAAATTATCAGGGCTATGGAACATCATTCATATGAAGACATACCATATATACTCATGTATAAGCCAAGAATTTTGTGCCTTGAATTCTCCTTTGAAAAAGGCACTTGGCTTATGCACAGATACATATCGTAGTTGGGAGTTTTGAAATCTCCTGTCCTGAGCATGCTCAGGGCAAGAGCCCCAGCATGTGGCATGGCCTCCAGAGTGGCTAGGTAGGAGGGTCCCAGGGTTGGGGGTGGGGGTCAGCCCAAGAAAACCAGAGTCAGGGTGTGGGAGTTAAAGGGGGGGGGTCAGGGACTTGTGGAAAGCTGGAGGCAGCATGGGGAGGGGGGAGTTGGGGATGTGGTAAAGCCAGTGCTGCAGAGCAGGGGAGTTTAGGGAAGCAGATCAGGGATGCAGTGGAAGCCAGTGGTGCAGGGCAGGAGTGGTTATACATGGGCCAGGCATTTTTTTTTTTTCTGGGTTTGGGGGTTTATAATCAAGGGTTGGCTTATATACAGATCAGCTTATACATGAGTAGATGTGGTAGAAGATCTGGGACTGTCCAGCTTAGAAAAATAATGACTAAGGAGGATATGCTAGAGGTCTATAAAACCATGACTGATGTGAAGAAAGTAAATAAGGAAGTGTTATTTACTACTCATAGCACAAGAACTAGAGTTCACCAAATGAATTTAATAGGCAACAGATTTAAATGAGCAAAAGGAAGTATTTCTTCACACAGTGCACACTCAACCTGTGGAACTCTTTGCACAAGGATGTGGAGAAGGTCAAGACTATAGAATCATAGAATGTTAGGGCTGGAAAGGACCTCATAATGTCATCTAGTTGAACTCCCTGCTAAAAGAAGGGCTGCTTCCATTAAATCATTTTAGCCAAGGTTTTGTCTAACTGGGCCTTAAAAGCTTCCAAAAATGGAGATTCCACCATCTCCATAAGTAACCCATTCCAATGCTTCACCACTCTCCTAGTGAGAACTTTTTTCCTAATATCCAACCTAGACCTCCCCAGCTGCAACTTGAAACTATTGTTCCCTGTTCTGTCCTCTGTCACCAGAGAATAGCCTAGCTCCCTCCTCTTTGGAACACCCCGTCAAGCAGTTGAAGGTTGCTATGAAATCCCCCCTCAGGCTTGTCTTCTGCAGACTAAAGAAGCCTAGTTCCTTCAGTCTCTCCTTACAAGTCAAGTAACATGGTTTAAAAAAAACCAAAAAACCTAGATAAGTACATGTAGGATGAGTCCATTGACTACTAAGCAGGTTGGATGGATATTCAGATTCAAAATGGGATCTTCTCCCACGAAAGCTCATGCAAAAAATAAGTCTGTTAGTCTTAAAGTGCCACACAACTCGTTGTTGGATATTCAAAACCATACTTTGACGGGCCCCTAGCCTCTGTTTGTCATAACCTGGGAATGGCTGACAGGAAATGGATCACTTGATGATTTCCTGTTTTCTTCATTCTCTCTGAAGCACCTGGTATTGACCACTGTCAAAGGACAGGCTGCTAGGTTAGATAGTCCATTGATCCAACCCAGTACAGCCATTCTTATGTCCTTAGAAATAAAAGTGCTGGGTGATTGGATAGCTCAGGAGGCCTGATGATGTAGATTAGGGATTTTGAACTCAAATCACCATGAGGGCCCAACGAGGACTAATATGTTAGCCCAAGGGCTGCACCACTGAAACCTTTTCATACAACTTTATTGCAAATACTAGTAATGATACTGTCATTCCAGGCTGCAGGAAATAGCTTTAGGGGCCACATGCAGCCCATGGGCCACATGGTTAAGACTGCTGATGTAGATTATAAGCAGCACAGTTTTGAAGGATAGACAGTTTTAATATCTTGCATCCTGAATTCTGCCATTAACACTGTAGATTGTAATAAAGGCATTCAAACAAAACCCTCATCCAGCTCCATGAAGTCAATGAATTTGCACTGGAGTTAGGCTTTGCATATAATTTAGTGAAAGTGCTGGATTAGTAACAATGCTAATAACTAAATATGCATAAATACAATATACACTGTGATAGATGTGCCATGGTGGTCTGACCACAGCACTAGGGACAAGAATTACTGAGTTGAAATCTCAGCTCCAGACAGTGATTCCAGTGGTGGGCTGGAATCCATCCTTAATGGGTGACTAGCTCAGATTGCACCTGGCCCTTGAGGATCAGGATTAGCAAAATCATCCACTATGGCCACAATTATTAAGAACTATGACTTTATGGGATGGAGCAGTTACACTTCCTCTCAAAAGCCCTGGATTTTCACTAGGAATAAGCCCCAACTAGATTGTCTGAATGGGACTATTCCTACAAGACTCCCACAAGGCAGAAATTTTGACGTTCTGTGCTAGGCATATGAACAAGTAGATCTCCAAGACATATTGCAGTTGGTAGGCGATGGGAAAGAGTGAAAAGCACTATCACAAGGCTTTATTAGAATAGGAGCATCAGCAGGGAAGGGATGAAGTAGAAGGGGAGAAAAGACTTGGAGGACATGGACATCTCCTGTTCCAGTGATGCCTGATATGAGATAGGGCTGACAATGATGCCCAATATGGGAGAGGGCATTTCATCAAAGCCTTTTAGGTCATGATATTTTGCAAGAGTACTCATGACTGGTATTTCTAGTTCTGGGTTTCAGCTGGGCCAGAAATTCCATTCTAAAATCATGGGACATCGAAAAAGCCCAATAGAATTCAGGGCTCACAGTCCCAGGTGCCGAAGTACACAAAGGGTGGGAGAACATAAGTATTTTAATCCATCTTCCAACTTCTATGGAAGAATTTCTGTGCCTCAACTTCTTGTGTATAAAGTCACCACTTACCTATTTCACAATAGTGTTAAGAAATGTAGTTAGGGCTTGTCTTCACTGATGACAGCAGATTTGCTGCCCTCAGTTCAAACTTCTTGATCAGCTGTTTGGGTCTGTGTAGACTCTCTCAGTGAATCCGGAAGTTTGATTTTGCAACACTACTCCAGCATCCAGGTAGTTCTGCTTTGAAAGGAAACCCCTGCCCTTTAAACCAGTGCAGTGGACAAGCTGGGAATAGGGGATTCAAATGAATATATCAAAGTTATTTAAAGTAATTTGCATATCCTTGTTCAAATGCCACTGAAAAGGGCAGGTGATGTAGACCTGCACTTAGCATATGCAAAGTTCTTTGAGATCACAAATACTATGAATGCTATTTAAGTGTACTGCATTTTTTGCCACAATGAAGTTGCATATACTTTTGAACCATGCTATGTTGTTATAGAAACAAACAAGAGGACTTGGTTGTTTATTTTTGTCCATCATATTGATGGAGTGAAATTTCTTTCATATTTAGCATGCAAGTCAATTAAAAAGCACTTCCCTCTCTGTATTCTTTGCTACAGTATGAAGCTTATTGTCCTATTTATCACCACTGCATTGCATTTGGCAGAGCTATTTATAGAGATGAAAAAGATGAATCTAGGTGGTGAACTCAAACTGGGTCACCCAAATATCTCTTTGGCCTTGTAGCTCAGCTTGTGTTAATGGTCTTGTCATTTTATTTGTAGCCAGACTAAACAACTACAGTGTCCCCTAAGTACTGGTAGTAAGAAGCATTCACTGTTTGTGCATTAAAGGGATGGGGGAGAGTGGGCAGCAACTCTCCACATTTACACTTTCCTAGCTGAGCTGCTTCTGTTCTCTCTCTATTTATCTTTAATATTTCATCACTCAGATCAATGCAGCAAGGAAGCGCTGTTAAGACAGTTAACTGTAGATTTTTTTTTTTTTGAGGGGTATACAAGGTTAGCTAAGCAAGCAAGGAGTCCTGTGGCGGTTTTAAAGACCAGCACATTTATTTTTCATCTGAGCTTTCATGGGCAAAGTCCCAATTCATCAGGTATCAGGTAGAGGAAAAATAAGGTTAGCAGTTACTGTAATTGCTAAGAATGTACAAGTCCTATGAGCTGTTAAGATGGAAATGACACTATTAGTGAGTATCAGTAGTTTCCAGAACCTTGACCAAAACCTGGTTTGACATGATAGACAGTCATTGACTGAAAAACCAACAAGGAGTCCTGTGGCACTTAAAGACTAACAAATATATTTCTTGCATGAGCTTCCATGGGAGAAAATCCCACTTACTGGTCATTGACTAAGTGGACACACCTCTTGGCCTAATTACAGTGTCTTTGGCTATGTCTACAGTACACTAGTCAATTAGTCCATGTCTACACTAGCCTTTGCCTAGTTCAAAACTAAGAAGTTTCTTAGCTCGAACTAGGCAAAGCTTAGTTTGAACTAATAAGATTGCCTAGTTAGTACAGACTAAGTGCTTGAGGTGCAATATAGACACGGACTAATGGCTAGTTCAAACTAAACCATTGGTTTGAACTAGCTGCGTACCCTACTTCAAACTAAAAAAAGTTAGTTCAAACTAGGACGTGCAGCTAGTTTGAACTAAAGTCGTGGTTAGTCTGAACTAGCCCAAGACTAGTTCAGACTCACCTCAGAGATTTTTTTTAGTTTGGACTAGCAAGCCCAAACTAAAAAATAAGATGTAGACATAGCCTTCGACATTAAGATATTACCTCACTCACTTTTTTCTCTACGGCCCTATAGCATGAGATGTCTCCACATTAATGATGAAGGCAACAATATGCCACATTGACAAAGCAGAGTCATGCAAACAGATGAAGAAGTACAAAACCCAACACCACTGTTGGCTAAACGTTTCAAATAAAAACTAGATCCCAAGGGGAAAGAAAAGAATGAATCATTTACAGATGACACACTGACTTGTGCCCTGAGTTTTTAACAGGGAAAGAAACTGTTACTTAAGCATTAATTTTAAAAGGAAATCCTGAATTCACTTCTTTATGGAATTCCCACCTGAATTTACTAATCCTGTGTTGGGAACCATTTGTAGTTCATCCATTCACTAATTTTGAAAAAAAACAAGTGTTTAACAATTCACTTGTTTAAAACAGAATGAGCGAGAACTTTAAGTGACTAATTTCCTCAAGATGTGTCACACTGCATCAGACTTTATTGTTTATATTTCAGGTTTCCTTATGGGCTTTTACACATTGGGACGCCAAGGATCTTTGTGCACAGTCAAATTTTGATTGCCTTTCCAAGTTGCAGCCATCTTCCCACTTACTGACAGAGACCCGACTTGACTTCTGTCAAAAGCCACTAGCATGGCTTTAATTCCTGAGAAAGGGATTTCTATTTCCTGAAACCCTGACATGACCTTGAGGGCCTGGCAAACAAACACCCTCAGGAAATTAGGAGGTAGCATCATCTGCATGGAAAATTGAAGCACAAAGGTTAAATGACATGCCTGTAGTCAAATAAGAAGCCTGTGGCTAAGTCAGAATTTGAACTCAGCTCTCTTAACTCCCCGTCCAACATGCCTGAAGACAAGAACATTCTTCCTGAAGTGCAACATGAGGCATATTCTCAAGATTGAAAGTGCATACTTATTCTGTAAATCGAGTCAGATTATGCAACCCAAAGTTCTTACTTTGTAATGCTGTGAAATAACACTGGGCTATAGGCTCAAGTCTTCTCTGAAAGCATTTTTACAGGCCCTTTTACATAGGTATGCAAATGGCATAGTATAGCTCTTGTACATGCACAATCTCTTCTACTTCAGAGATGCAGTTCAGAGACATTGGCTACTGCAGGAAAGGAGTTGTATATCCTGCAGAAAATCCTCCTATTAAATCTGAATAGCACATGTGAGAATCTGTTCAATACAAGGCCACTTTAATCACCGGTGTAACTCCTAAAAGCACTGGAAATACTCCAACGATGAATTTGGCCTACCACCTTTACCTCATTAAAACTGGAAGTTTAATATAGAGCCCCTTGCCCTTAAAAGTGAAAAAAACTGCTTAGTCTCCTCATCTTCCCTACACCAAATCACAACAGAGAAATGAAATGCCAAATTTTTACTTAATTAGTCCCATAAATATCAGGTGTTGAGACTTGTGTGGCACCAATATCTTTATCCAATTCTATGCAAAAAACAAAGATTTGTTTGAAATGGCATTTATACTTCTCCTTTATGTTTCAAACAGAAAAAGACTGATATTGCTATTTTAGCCCCTGCCCATCTAATCTAAGGGGTTTTTGTTTGTGTTCATTTTTAAACCTTAGAAAGAAATAAAATGTCAATTCTCATCTTCTTTGGCTTTGCTTGATAAAGGCAGGGCAGTTTCAGGCATAGAATAAGAGCAGTTGCACTTTAACTGAACAGGTAAAAGACAGTGCAAAATCTCTGACATGGCCTCTCTCAGAAATGTCCATTAGAAACTGAAGCTAAACAAAACAGCAAAAACAAGGGAATGAAAAAAAGGATTTGAGATTTATTGTCTTTCCATAGTATAAGGAAGACAAATTTCAGGACCCATTCTGAGTAGAGCTAAAGGGAGAATGCCTACCTAGTGATTAAAAAGGAAAAATTTAAATTTAGAATTAATTGGCATATCATTGAAAAGTGAGGCACATCATTAGGGAGAACAAAAAAGACTACTAAATGTAGTCTTGAGCACTTGTGACTCAGCAGTAAGAAATAACCTTAACCAGAGAATTGCCTAGGGCAACACACTGACATCCTCCCTCTATATGCTGTTCCCCAGTGTTTGAATCTTTACAACTGCTTTGATTTGCTGTTACAGTCTGACCTGATTGCATGACTTACACTTCCCTGCGTTTATTTCCTTCCACTGTAAGTTTCCCCATCTTCAAAGCATCTGACCAAGTGGGATTTTCTCCCACGAAAGCTCATGCAATGAATACATGTTAGTCTTTAAGTGCCACAGGTCTCCTTGTTTTCCATTTCAAATCCTAACCTTCCCCTTTTTATTTAGCATTTTGAGCACTCATGCTACCAAATAAGAGTTCATTCTCAGTCTTTATAATGGGAGTGCTTGTTATATTACCACTTAAGTTGATGTAGTAAGCAGAGTTAAGAATACACCCAACCAAGGCATACTGCAAAGGGGATGTGCACCACTCAGATTAAGTAGATTACTACAGGCAAGTAAATACTAACATTACTAGCTAAATATATTATGATCCTTCCAAAACTGGGATCTTAGGAGTTACCAAACTCAGACAAGTTAAGACAAACTTGAAAGAGATACTCTTTTACAGCTACAGAAAAGCAACAGCCCCCTTAACAAAGCAGAGAGCTAGTTTTGTGAGTTCTTTTCATGATAGCTCGTATTCACACTAGTTGAGAAGAAACCCCACCTCCCCAACCCCTTTTTAATCTATCATTAGTCCATATTGGTTAAGGAGTACAATATAGCTGCAAACTAGGTTTGCAAGGACAATTACAACTAGGTCACAAGTTGCAATTTAAATTCAGAACTGACCATTGCCTTATCTAAATACTCTATTTGAATACAGAATCAGCTACTTCATACTATAGCATTGGAGCACAGTTCCAACAGTCTGCAGCTAATGAGGTTAATCAATAGTTGAACCTTCTTGTCTTTCTTCCCTTTGATCTTACATCACTTCTCTCTTGATTCTTTGGTTTCCCTTGTCAGTGAAGAGTCCTTAGTTCAGACTCTTAAATTAATCAGTCTCATCAGGAAGTTCTCACAATGAAATCTCTCCTAAAACTTTTCTTTAAACCTACTACTTTGCTTTGGAACCTCTTAGATCCTCCAGCGTGCCACAGTCTCCTGGATGTTAGTTTTATTTTACTATGCTGGCATCTGTTTTAAGTGACAGGAACTTATACAAACAGACCATATAAAAGTCGATATAGTATGTACAATAGAGATGGAAAAATTGTACTCTGCCAAGAATCAAAGCATCTTATCACTTACAAACACAGGAGGCTCTGCCTCAAGAATCCATTTAGGGATAGGAGCAGCAGCTGGAAAGGGGCAAATCATTCAACCAAAGAAAGCAAGGAAATGAAGGAATACTTAAACTCTAGATGCATTTGATTAAATCAGTAAAGGAACATTGAAAACTGACATCATTTGGTTTCACCAGCTCCCCCAACCCACCAGGAACAATGCTTAACATATAGTTACTTTTCATACATCTCTCTCAAAGTTCCCAGGGTAGTTAAGCACTCCCCTTAATTTACTAGGAAAACAGACAGCAAAATTAAGCCAACAGCCCAAGGTCAAACAAGATCAAAAGCAGGTAAATGAACCCAGATTTTTCACTCAAGAGTTGGGATCCCACTGTCTGCCCTTTCTAACACCCGTAGACATGGCATTTTAAAGATTTACCTTTTAACTATAATCTTCTCACTTTAGCATTATCCTCTCTTCAGTGCTTTATCATCAGCTGCAGTATTTGGTCTTGGCTTTGCTTGGATACTGATTAAGTCCTGTGAGTCTTCATCCATCCCTCACACCCTATAAAATGTTTCAAGAACTGGAACTCACAGAGTACAGAACATTCTTCTTCCTGAACAAATACCCGTCTTTAAAAATAAATGACATGCTTCAACCAGTGGTAGAGCTAATGCAGCCTGTGCTTGGAGCCAACTTAGACACTGATAGTAGTTGTGCACGTATGAGACTCAATGAAGGTTGGGTTTCTTTAAAAAAAAAAAAAAAAAAAAAAAAAAAAAAGGTTGCTAGGCCTGCATTTTTCTCCATTTACCTCTTTCTAGGAAAGATCAGGTCAGCTGACCTGTTTTTAGCACCAGTTCTCTGTATGACGCTGCAGTTATTTCAATTTTGTACCATTTTGATGCTATTTTTTAAACTCTGAAGTCTGCAACTTTAGAGCTGTCACAACACAAGTAGAGATCAACTGCAGGAACCTTCATGTTAACATAGAACCACAAGGTGATGCTTACAGTTCAGTAACACAAGGCCACAAATTTCATTTTTTTATTCCCTTCAGAGACAGAAGCCATCCCATAAATAAGAAGCATTGTTCAAACAAGAACAGGAGTTGCCTGTTAAGTCACATCACCATTAACAAACAACTAAAGTTTAGACTGGTATAAGAACTGACTTCAGTTTTTCTGGATTAATAAGTGAAACACAGAATTGTAAAAGAATAGGAATGAATTTAAATTGGACACCTACAATTACATCTCCTGTAAGTAAGTTACTAAAACTGGAAAGGGGGAGGGGGAGAATTGTGAAATGTTGAGTATTTTTATCCAAAGCAAGTCACAAAGGCTGAAAGCACCATTTTTCAAAACAGCACTGCCACAATCCAACCCAAAAATCAATAACGATAAAATTAAAGACCAGGCAGAGCATAATGAAGAAATCAGCTGCTGCAGATTTAAAATACAACTGGCTATTTCTTACAAGGTCACACAGGTGTCTTGGGGGGGGGGGGGGAACCACAGTCATACTCCCATATAAAAAGCAAATCAACAGAAACAAAACTACAGCCACTTGACATAAGCAAGACAGGAAATTACAACATTAACATTCAACGGAAAGGCAAGATAAAGGTATTAGCAAAGCTAACTCCCCACTGACCCACAAAATGAACTGAGGTGAAAAAAGCTTGAGTTTCTTCATATATCAACCAAGGCTGCTATTCTTGCTTTAATACAATCTAAATGCACCTTAGATTAAACAGAAGCAATTCATTCCTGGATTGCAAAGATCAGTTTTAAATATATGCAGGACAACCACCTTAAAAGCAACATTATTGATTTAGGACAGGTAGACCTTCCAGATTTTCCAGACATACCTCCCAACTCCCACACAACCTGGAAAAAAGACTTCTAATGGAGCTACAATTTTGTTGAAGTTTAATATTCTTAGGTCAGAGGACAGGTACAAGCAATTCATAACAAAGCTTTCTTGCACAGGCCCAGATTCTGCAAAGAGAGATCTGCCATCAGCTTCAATGGGAACAAGAGCAGGACCTTAAGGGGTGGGTTAGTTACCAAAAAAAAAAAAAAAGTGGAAATTCCAGTAACCCAAGCTTGTTTGGTTTTGTTTACTGCACTGATACAACTGCTGATTTGACACCCCCCACCCATGCTGAGAATGAATATAAGTGCACCCACACACCAATTTCTTTAAAAATTCCCATCTTGTTAGCTAAATTTCTGTTGTTGATTTTTCACTACAGTAAACTGTGCTAAGACCCACACTCAAGGTAATAAAATGAAGTGATGGTATGTGGGACCACCATGGAAAGGATGAGTCATCCAGCTTACATGTACAAATATAACAAGTTTGTGATTGCTGTATTATTAATCTATTACATATACACATTCCTAGGACTTACCACCCTCTTGCACGGGTGCCAATATTTATATAATTCCGTAAATGCACACAGTACCTTGCAAACAAAGTATACAGTGTAGCTATATATAGTAGAGCAGTAAAGATGGAATTTTCAGCTTTTCCTTGCTTCCTATACTCCATGAACCAGATACATTTCCACACAACTGGCAAGAATTTTAAAACTGAAAAGGACTTAAAATGCATACAGTTATTGGATAACACAAATAATCTACAGTCCTTTGTATCTTGCAGGTTACATGGAGGGGTGTACTTGTACCAGAATAAGAAAAAAAAAATCAACGCATTTCCCAAAAAGGCAATTTAATATAGAAACTAAATCTACATGATGTAATTGTGGCTAAAATATTGAATGTGGGGAACTATTTTAAAAAGTGGATAAATGGTCTAAGTCACTTTCATATCACATTTCCACTGGGAATGTGATAAACCGACACCTGAACTTCACAAGAAAACATCTGACAAATGTATGCACAATTTAATCAAAAGGTGGTGAACTTATTTTTAAATCCTCAATTATTGCAACTTTAAAGCTCATAGAAGCTTGCATGAGATTTTTAACTTCAGGCATCACAAAGACAAACAAACATTTTGAATGACTGACGTTAATAGCACATTTCCAAGAAAATCTGAAAGTTATGTCAATGGCATTTTAAAAATGAAGCAGGACAAAGAAAACCACCAAACCCTCAAACTCAAGCTACGGAATACCAGTTTAATAGTTCTAAATTAATACTAACTAGGGGAGATAAACAGAAACTCATCTAAGGCAGTTTCCTTCACTCCAAAATTATAATTTAAATACAGAGCAAAATATAGCACTCATTCCTGCTAGCAATAAAATTCATTTCAAGAGCTAATTTAACCAACCAATGACCAACTGCAGCAGCTGAGGCTTGAGGTGAAGCTGTCTAAAGTTAGCTATTAAAAGAGGGATAAGAGTAGCAATGGTAACTGGTATGTCACAAAGAATGATTTCAAACACTCTCTCCTCTCTATTTAACCCCCTATCTAAAACCACTACGTTAACCGTGCTTCCATTCTCTCTGCTCTGTTGATTTATTGTACCAGTGGAAGAGTTCAGTATGAAAGTTTTAGAGCCAACCCACCTATTTCTGAAATTTTTAAACCTGTAATAGTTGAGATGTATTAAAATTTTATTTCAAAACATTTGTGGGCCAACTGACCATCCAGTGGTAACTCGCTGTCCAACTAGACATAGGGCATGGATTACCAAACAGCATAATTATGATCTGATGGTGGTTTTAATCACCAGCACATTCTCTAATTAAGAGCCCTCAATTCAGAACCAGGGGCAAGCAAAGACTGCTGCTGAAGAAAGAGGAAACAATGCTCCATAGTGAGCTTTTCAAGTGGAAAGACAAAGTCACCTGACATGGATAGTTTTCACAATGGAAGGGTCCACTTCTGACAGTGTTCAGAAAAGTGATTTTAAGAGTTCTTAAAATACAAAAGATATGGTTTATTGTTTTCTTCTATCCTACTGTCTTTCAAAAAAATATTTCAGTGAAGTACAAACGTTGAGCCTTTGGTTCACCCTCCAAGACGCAGCCATACCGTAGCAAATGTCAGTTGTCTTCACATTGATTTGCCGGGGTTTCCCACGTCTCCTCATCTATATAGTGAAATATCTGTGATGCCTGACCTAAGGCTGCTTTTTCATGCTGAGATATAAATAAGGCATCCTGTTCTCTTTCTGCTAATTGAAGGTTTGTGCTACAAGAAACATTAGATCCATCACTTCCGTCAGTCAAAAACTCTGCTGCAGCTCCAGAGCCCTGTCCATTGTCAACTTCAGTTACTGGTTCTGTCTTTAAGTGGAGTCCAAACATGTCATTTCGGATGACGTAGCGAACACACTGCAGAATCACATTCCTTTCATGTCGTATGTCCTGAGCTAGTAACTGGAATGAAAAAGAGAAAGTAATGAATGTTACTGTCTTTAAGCCAGTTAGCAGATGCAAACCGAATAAGGTTTGGTGGCATAACTTGTTAATTTAAACTTGCAAGCAAGACCTGGAAACAAAGTCATAGTTGCATCTGTAAAATGGGAATGCTACCTAGGATGCTACCAGCCTTGCAACAGTGGTACACTGCTCTGGAGGATATGACATTTTAGTTAATTTGTGGACATCATGACCTTGATTCGGTAAGACACCTAAAAACAATTGTCCCACTGACTTCAAACCAGACAACTCAGATGCTTTGGCACTTCACTGAATCAGGGGGCTATATTTTTATCACAGTATTAAAGCTGGATGAATTTGACAATATCCGTTTGACTAAGCTGCCATTGCCAGTTTACCTAATCATCAGAAAAGTTAAAGACAGCCATATGCCATAAACTGTCTCATGAATAAGATGCAAAGTTTCTTCAATAGGCTGCTAAGGGCATTAATTCCTTCAAAATCCTACCAATGCTTAGATAAAAAGTTAGTCTATTATTTAAACAACCACTTGAAGACTAGAACATTCATGGTGTTGTGAATTGTATGAGTAAATGAATTTTGCTGAGTAAGATAAAAGTGTAAAGTAGGGGGTTAAATCTGTGACTATCTAATCATTTAGAAGAGAACTGTTGTAATAAAAACTTGCACTCAACTGAAATTGAAATACAGGATCTGATGAGAAGCAACTTGTTAGATTTATTTCCAAACAAAGAAGTCTATTTAGCCATTTAAAAGTGTGTTTTTCTATTTGGAATAGCTTTTAAAAGAGCTGCAGGTAGCTAATTTACAAAAGGAACTAAACAAGCAAGGAGTCCTGCAGCACTAAATTAGTTGCATGAGCTTTCGTGGGCACAATCCCACTTCAGATGAATGAAATGGAAAATATAGCATGTACAGTAGGCTGTAAATATAAAGATATAGAGAAGTGTAGGTCACAAGGTAAATACAAACAGATCTAGAGGGATAGAATGCTAGCCTCTCTATCTGAAGTAGAAAGAGGTTTGGATTCAAACTGTGGAACAGGAAGGCAGAAGCTGAGATGGGCGATTTAAGGGAAATTACTTTTTGTAATGACCTAGCCCAGCAGTTCTCAACCACTGTGTCAGGACACATTACTGCATCACCACACAGCAGCAGGTGTGTCATGGAAAGCCAGGGAGATGGCTGGATTTGGCATGGGGATGGTGGTCTGGTATGTCTCCTAGGGCTCTGAAATGCTGCCAAGTATGTTCCGACCCGCAAAAGGTTGAGAACCACTGACCTAGCCATTCAAGAGTTTTATTCAAAATCAAGTGTGAAGGTATCTAGCTTGCATATGAATTCCATTTTCTATATAGTTTCACATTCCAATCTGTTTCTGAATTTTTTTGCTGAAATACGTCCAGGTCAATTGAAATGTTTGCCTACTGTTTTTTTAAAATGTCTGATTTATGTTCATTCATTCTTTTGCACAGAGACAGTCTAGTCTGGCCAACGTATACAGCAGATGGGCATCACTGGCACATGCTGGCATATATATTGCATTAGTAGATGAGCAGGTGAATGAGCTCTTGATGGAGTGGCTGACTTGGTTAAGTCCCACAGTGGCATCACCTGTGTAAATAGGTGTATGCCATTATATGCCAACAATGACCTTCTGGAACTTACAAACTGAACAAGTTACCCTTTTTGATATTTACCAACACATAAAATACTTGGTGTGACTAAAGGCAGTTCAGGCAGTGGAGTTTGTTTTAACCAATATTTTACACATGCACACATACACAAAAAGAAAGTGTGGGGGCAGCATAACAACATTCATGTTGCTGTAGTTGGGGCAAGTGTAGAATTCACAAGTGGTAGCATGAAGCAGAAGGGACACACAATCATCCTTTAGTAAAGTTTGTTAACTGGCCATCTGTCATTATATTTAAACAATATGAGCAACTACATGCACAACACCTTTTCATTCTGCTGTATGTAAGGAGAAACATGATGCACGGGTTTTGTTATTCTCAATCAGTCTGTAGTCTATAAATGTATCTAAACATACACTGCCATTTGTGTGACTAAGCTAAACATCTTGAAAGTACTAAGCTGATTTAATGAATGCCAACAGAAAGCTCTGCGGTGCTATTAGAAAAATCATATCATTTCATGCAGAGCACGTCCCTTCAAAAACAAATTTCTTGAGCAACAGACGGATGGACAGGTTTTCTGCTGACTTTCTGACTTGGTTTCTCAGAATTTTCACACAACAGACCATTTTCTACAATGGCAATCCTCCTCTGGATGCCACCCATCACAGAACACCCACTACAACCTATACTTTTCCCACTATACCCATAGAGCTTGATGCTTGAACAAGTAATGTTAGTACAAAAATAAATATGCTTTACAATTAAACATCTGTTCCAGCTAGCTAATATCTCCAGCCCATATATTATATCTGTGCTGTTTATTCCTTCTCTCTGGGTACAGAGGGTGTAGGACTTTACGTTTGTAGTCAGTCCTTTTTAAGGACTCTTGCTGTTCTGATCGCTAAGGTTGCTTTATAGGTTGGTTCCATCCTTAGGATTGCTACACCTCCAATTTCAGTATTACTTGAAAGGAAGCAGGTTTCTCACCCCCAAACCTTCCTCTGAAGCATGGGGTCTAGGATCACCTGGATGTATCTTACCTAATGTATTCCCTGCCACTGTAAGGCCTTTTGGTGGCATCTCAGTCACTCCTGTTCTTTGCCTGTGTTGCAGAGCAATTTAGTACCTGAGACATACAGGAAATCAGACTAGAAGATATAATGATCCCTCCTGGCCTTAAACTTTAAGAAAAATGACTGTTTCATCACAGTTGAATCTGCACCAAAGAAATGTACAGAGCAACTGTTGCAGCTAAAGATGGATTTTTTGTTTATTTGCTTAAGTTTGGCTGGTCAAAATAGCCTTTGCATATCTTCAGACCAGTAGTTCTCAACCTTTTGCAGATCATGGCACACTTGGGTTCATATCCTGACCCTACAGGACACACTGGCCCACCATCCCCTGACAAAATCCAGCCATCTTCACAGCTCTCTGCAAGACACTTACCCTTGTGTAGCAACCCAGTAATGTGTCCTGACACAGTGGCTGAGAACCACTGCCTTAGACTCATCTTCTGCTAGAAAGAAAAGTCACATGAAGACTGACTGCTTTGGATGAGGAAGTCTTCAACTAAGTTTTCAGAGTATTTGAGTGCAAGAGAAAATTATATTTCTACATAGAAGAGGACTGTGTATGTAGAAGGAAATGGGGAAGGAAATAAAAAAAAAGAGGGTTGGATAAGATGTTCCCTGAGAACCATTCTAGCTGACTGGAGATAAGGGTACAAGATCACCATCCAGTCTGTGTCAGCCAGAAGCAACATGAGTAAGTGCTCACTCAATGTGTGGCCTCACCTTAGTGGAATAGTGGAAGGGGAAAAGAGAAGGTTCAATTTAATGCCCACATAAAAGCAAATTAGATTTATGAGATCTTGTTTACAGTGAGAAAATATATATTTTTTGCCCTTTGTGTGATTTTCCTCACTGTGTGGTTAAGTTTTCAATTCTGGCTCATCAAAACAAGCCACCATCTGAACGGCACCTTGGAGTAGTCTTGTTTACATATTTGTGCAGTGTTTTTGCTCAACTGAATGTTCATCCAGCCACTATCTTAAAAGAGCTGTTGCTAATTCAGACAGCTTTACACTGCAGCATGACTCATGTGTAGTTAAAGTAAAATCCATGTGTGGCAGGCAGCCATTATTTAAGAGAGAAGTTCAATACCATTTCCAGCAGTGTGGGGCGACGTCTGGGCAGTACAGGGAGCGACCTCTTCCTCCGTTTGTCAGAGCCTCTGCAATGCCCTGTGTTGGTATTTGAGCTCACCAAAGTTGCATTCATATGTTCTGCATGTTCCTTACAGCTTCTGCTACTTGGAATTGGAGAGATATCTGAAGATAGAGGGATATTTTGGGGGGTGGTCTGATTTTCCATAAGAGCTTTTGCTACAGTCTTGGCAGGAACTTCTAAGACAGAAAAAAAAGAACAAAGACCAGTAAGCACTCAAAGTCCTAAAGGTCTCAAAACCAATTGCATACCTCATAGGGTGACAGCTCATCTCTACTACAGTATGCCATGTTTTAATGATCCTAGAGTTCTCCAAAAGGAGGGATCTTATCACCACTCCCAGAAGAGAAAACAAGCACAGAAGTTATGCAACTTGCCCAATACCAGAGAACCAGTAGTCAGAGTCTGAAACTGAACTCACACCTCTGTCTTGCAATCAGTACCATGTACTATACATTAGAGCACACTGCTTCCATTTTATAACCCAGTTTGCAGTGAAGTACATGGACAAGAAGGATGGTCTAGTGCAGGGGTCAGCAACCCAAAAGATAAGAAGAGCCATTTTAAAAATTCCCTTCAATAACCAAGTGTTTTGAGAGCCACAATGGGTTTAGCCTCTTAGGGGGAGCTGGGACCAGGGTGCCTGCCACAGGGTCCCCTGGTCAGGGGGAGGAAGGCCCAGAGCCAAGATGTGGGTTGCCCGCAGGGTCCCAGAGCCCTGATGGGGCAGCCAAAGAGCCACATGCAGCTCTGGAGCCACATGTTGCAGATTTCTGGTCTATTGGTTAGGGTGCTAGCCAATCCTCCCTCTAAGCTGCACGTGCACAGCACCCTTGCCTCCCTTGCACACACCTCACTGCCGGCTGCACAGGGCCTGCAGCAGTGGCTCCTTGCTGGCCCAAACACACGTTCTTCTGGCCGGCAGGCAGCTGTTCCATGGAGTTTAAGATCTCCTACCCTGACATGCTCAGGGCGGGAGATTTTAAACTTCCCAGCACAGCTTCCTGCTGCCCGGAAGAATAGCAGCAGCGAGAGGCATGCTCCACATAGGAGCGGCTCTGGCAGCCAGGACAGTGGCCTGGGCGAACCTGGGGAAGCCAGCCGGAGGGCGCACAGAGAAGGTGCCCAGCTGTGGGACTCTGGGGAGGCCCCCCCTGCCGCCTGCCAGGGAAAGTGCTTGGGGGCAGCAAGCAGCTTCCCCAGGACTAGGCTCACCAGGTGTCTAGCAAAAGGAACTCTGTCCTCCAGACATTTTAAAAATAGGTGATCTTTTCCAGCTTTTTACTTTTTATTAGTAGAGTGTTAAAAACAAACAAAACAAAACAAAAAAACCCACACCCAACACAGGGCTTGAACCCATTAGTCTGATGCTGAGTCTCCTGTACACAGGAAGCAAAGGGGAGCTGAAAATGCAGTTTCCCAGATTCCTAGAGGGTGCTGTTACAACAACCTCTGTGGATTAGTTGGTAGAGCAACAGAACCTTAATCTGAAGGCATGAGTTTGAGCTCTGTTGGGCATTTTGATTTTTTAGACCGCTGCTCCCTGCAAAAGGGCTACATTGTGTGTGTGGGGGGGAGGGGGGGATGAAGGAAAATGAAATATACTGTGAATAAAATTACTAACAGAGGCACATTTGAATTTGTTAGAAAATTTTTTTTTTGTTTTTTAAATTGTAAAGCAGACTGCTGTGGAAAATGAAAAAGCTGCAAGTCAACTTTTAAAAACTTTTTAGGTGCTTTTCAAGTTTATATTTGCAAATTTAGTTTAACTTTTTTTGGTCTCATGAACATTAATCAAAGGATCATGAAAAACTTTCATTTACTGAAAAAAATCAATAAGTTTTCAATAAAACAAAACATTTTGGTGTTTTTCAATTTTAAGATAATTTTAAAAATACACATGACTTTGTACTGTTTTAATGCTGCATTCATTATCATTACTATTTTCCATGACATAATATAGTAATGACAGCAATGTTCCCTCTAAGCTGATGTTGCAGCTGAGCAAGTTATGGATATGCTGGGGGGGGGGCTGATGTAGGTCGAAGAACTTGCTCACCTGCATCATCATCTTAGAGGGAACACTGGTGCTAGCCTGTGATCAGAAGGCCCGAATTCAATACTCTGCTCTGCCACAAGCTTCCTGTATGACCTTGGACAAATCACTCAGTCTGTGTGTGTTTTAGCTGCTCATATGTAAAATGGGTGGTAACAGAACTTCAACATCCCTGTGAAGAGGTAACTATATTAAAAAGACTGTGCAGTGCTCAGATATGATGGTAACAGGCACAGTGGAAGAAATGATCTCTGCATTGAATCAGAACGTGAAACCAATCTCTGAGGACTACAAAAGTCAAGACTTGTAGATTGGCTCAGTGGGTGAGTAACAGCAGCTTCCCAGCCCTCTTCATAAAACACAGTTTTAGGGGAAGGATTTTAAGGTTGTTCTTCTACCACCCCCCCCAATGCATTTTTCCAAAAGTTAAATACTCTCTTTGGATAGCTGTATATCTTCACCATTATCTCAGACCAATGTGGTAGGACAGGGCATGTAATCGGGGTGCAGGGTGAGGGAACAAAACAAGAAACACAGCACCAGGAACCTGCCATCCTTTGATGAAACTTTGAAATATGGTACATAAAAAAAGAATTATTATTAGTAGACAGGCTATGAACTAGATGAATCACAGGTCTGATCTTGTAGGCAATCCTGATGTTCTCACTCCTTGAATCCCGGGTGTATAACTGGCATATTATGGGCACTGCTTCTGTATAAATTATGAGCGGTCTCTGATCCATGGAGCACCAGCTGCTCACACAGTAGCCTAAGAGGGGTCTGCTGGGTCTTTCCCAACCTTTCATTCACCCCTCATTACCTTTGCCATCCTCCATTTGGGTCTGTGTGTGCAAACATTACACTGAAAGCAGAGAACACTCCAAGCATAGCAGCAGAAAACCTTCTCCCTCAAGATACAAAACAGGCCAGCTTTAACACACATATTCCCTCATTGCCTAACAACCTAGAGTGACAAATCCAAGGCTGCTCTCAATGACTCCACCAGTCAGAGTTGTCAGAAACCAGGATGTTTTCCTGATCATGAATAACCTGGAAGCAAAGCCAGTACTTCTGGTGTTTATGTCTCTATTAGAGCCAAGAATGGAAATTTCAGAATACAAAAACCAGCAAATGTACTAATTTGTAAATGAAGACTAAACTCTGGGAAGAAGGACAGTAAAGCAGGAGGAGGACAGAGGCAGAAGGAAAGGTGGCTACACCATATGCCACCTTCCTTTTTAGATTGATCTTTATACACAAAGGAGTCTTTTCTGGTACACTTTAAATGCTTTTGCTGTTTACAAAAGGAGGAAACAAATGCTTTTTAGGCCCAACTCACCCTCTGGCTCACTCTCGCTATCTGACGCACTGCCATAGTTGGCAACCAGCGAACTTAAGGCAGAGGTTACCTGCTTTGGAATGACAGTCAACCCCAACTTCCCATCCTCTGCATTTGCTCCATCCTTATCAGATTCTGCAAAGAGATACCAAGACCATTCAGTGTTCCTTTGCCATTCGACTGTCTCCTGATGAATATGCATCTAATATAAGACAATGTTACTCAACATCATGGCTTGATAAAATGCACTTTACTTCCCTTCCACAAACAAAGAGGAGCTGTCTAAAAGCAGATTTATAATCCTGATAAAGACTTCACTGGCCGGGGGGCAGGAGGGATGGCGTTTCTTTGTACAAGGATTTGGACTTTTCGCCAAATTCATATAATGAATTTAATTACAGGCTTTGCTATTAATTGCAAATAGCAGAGAAGAAGAAACACGTTTAGTCTTTTTGGATGTGGTCTGGGGAAAAATACATTCAATAATTAACCTTTTACAACGGGAGTTATTTATGTATAAAATTAGGATTTCCAAAGGGGAAGAAATTTTGAAATTGTGAAATCACTCTAAGGGACACTTAAATCAAGCTTATAAGACTAAGAGAATGAAACTTCTGAAAATTTGACTTTTTAAAAAAAACACACACACACACACACACACACACACACACACACACACACACACACACACAC
>ML681992.1:7451020-7576914 GCA_007922195.1 Podocnemis expansa
CACACACACACACACACACACACACACACACACACACACACACACACTATATATTTATATATATAGCATCATCTTTACGCATGCTGCTTTAGTGAGTAAAGATCTATCAATCTAAGTTGCTCACACCAACATAGAATGCCAGGGAGCTAAGGTACAAGATAAATGGATCAATGAGTTACAAATAGCTGCTACTGGGCAATACAGAGGGATCTACTAAAAGGATTCCTAAAGTAAACAATTATACCACAAATAGTTTTAAAGGGTACATCTACACTGGAGCCTTAGGTGGACTTAAGGAAAGTTAAGTCAACCTACAGACACCTGCAGCTGCACTGGGCTTTTGTTAAGTTGGCTTAAGCGCTTCCTTAAGTCAACTTAATGACACCACCTCTTAAGGTCAACTTAAGCCAATGTAGACGAGGAAAGCCCTGAAGTTGACCTAACTGGCCTCTTGGCCCCCTCCCAGAGTTCCTGGCCAAAAGGAAGCGTTGACATAGCACTTGACAGTGTGGATGCAGGCAGTCGACAGGAGTTTCAATGGGGACTCTAAGACAACTTAACAAGGTCAACTTTAGGTTGACTTAACAGAGCCTCCAGCGTAGACATGTCCAATGGGATGCAAAGGACTATATGTACCATGGCACACCAAATCCTTTGGAGTCATCTCAAATGCCTTTCTGGTCATATGTCATGAATTTTAGTATAATACAAGTCTGGGTTTTTGTTTTTTTTTGTTGTTGTTGGGTTTTTTTGGGGGGGGGTTTGTTTGTTTGTTTGTTTTTGGGTTTTTTTGCAGTGAACCCACATGGAAATTTTGGGGAAACATGCAAAGCTCTATTAGGAATGTTATTAGAAAGGTGTCTGTTGAAACCTTTTATGGAAGCCTGGGTCGCTTATAAGGATTAAAGGAACACTACCTGAAATCAGGATTTTGTAAAAATTGCATTTGCCTATGTTATTAACCCTACATTAGCATATTAAACATGAAAATTTAAAGAAAAAACAAACTTAATTTGTCACTTTTTGTTATACTATTTACATATCACCCAGTTTAGACAGTCAACTTGTGTTTTACCTTTAAGTTCTCAATACTCCAGAATTTGGTTTCAAACATAAAGGGACTTCCTTTTTTTTTAAAAAAAAACAAAAACACAAAAAACAAACAACCAATTTGCACTGAGGAAAATGCGTCTACTCCTTTGTTTTTAAATTAGTTTGTTTTTACAACAGTTATTTCTGGGCCAAATTTAACTTAAACATGTCCCTTTAGAACAATGAATACCACACACAAATTTCTGCTTGGCAGGTTTCCAAAATGGTGATAAGCAAGGGAAAAAAAAGTTTCAGGGTTCTTCTATCAACATTTTATATTTTTAGCAGAAATTTGCATTCAAAAGGAAGTTCTAATGAAAGTCTGTATACAAGGTCCTTCAGCAAAAGCTGGCAGTAACAAATGTATGGACTACTGACCTTCAAATTGCCAGGGCCATAGTGCAAGAAAGTCCTACCAGTGTTTTAAGTGGCAAATACAAGAGTTGTCAAATATGACAGCACACTTACCACTGGCATCTTCCAAACCAAGCATGAAGTCTTGAAAAGACAAGTCTAATCAAGTCACTAGCTCTCCTAAAAAGCTGTTACATAGGTGAAAAGTAATTCCTCCTATAGCAAAAGATTTCTCTACTACCTCCTTCCCTTATCTTACCAGCATCACTGTTTGCCAAAATGCCAAGTGGATCCACATCCTTCACACAGGTCAGTGCATCTGAAACAGATTGGTTTTCAGGGTCTTTAGCAAACACATGGTTTTCTGAGTCACTGGCTGCATTTTGAGCTTTCACTAGAGATGCATCATCATTTCCATTGCCTTTCTTGAACTTCTTCCAGAGCTGACGCTTCTGCTTTTTCTTCTGTTTTCCCTGCCTCCCAGAAGTCTCTTCATCTTGTGGAGCTTGCCACATTCCTTTCATTTTGCTAGCAACAACAATATGTAGAATCCTTACACAAATGACACAGCACAAGTTAAATGCAACTAATCAAGGTAAACAACACCTCCCCCCAACCAAATATAAGACTCTGTGCCCTATAACAGCTAAAAGATTAGGGAACATTTATCCTCCAGTGTAACAATTTTCAGTTCCCCTGTCCTATATTGCGGTTCTGCTTCAATATCGATACGTAGTGGTCTTCCAAGAGTTACATCAACTCCTCTAGATATTTGCCTAGTTTTACAAACAAACAAGCTGTGTGTGTGTGTATATATGTCTGTCTGTGTAAAAAATTCCCCTCTCACCCCTATGGGTGGTATGTGTCTTCCTCAACCTCGGATCCTTTACCAGAGGCCTGGGAGTTTGAGGGTTCTGCGCAGTAGGAGCACTCGGGGCTCTGACTCCTAAGTTGGGAGAGTGGCTCCAACAGATCCCAGGAACAACATCAGAGCTCTCTGTCCAGAAGAGTGCAGTGCTAGGAACAGCTAAGATACTGCGCAGAACCCTCAAACTCCCAGGTCTCTGGTAGAGGACCCAAGGTTGAGGATGACACATACCACCCATAGGGGTGAGAGGGGAATTTTTATTATTTTTTTTTAATATAAAAAACCACTAGCAGAGTCAGTACAAACTCAAATTTCATATAGACAATGACTTGTTTATATGATGCTATAAACTATACACTGAAATGCAAGTACAATGTTTATATTTCAATTTTATAATTGTACAATAAAAGTGAGAAAGCAAGCAATTTCTCACTAACAGTGTGCTGTGACAGTTTGATATTTTTAGGTGATTTTTTAAGTAAATAGTTTTTATATGAAGTGAAACTTGGGGGCATGCAAGACAAATTAGACTGCTGAAAAGGGTACAGTAGTCTGAAAAGGCAGAGAGCTACTGCTTTAGTCCCCCAACTTCACCGTATTAGCAGACAAATGCAGTTGACTAGAACCACTACCTACAAGTGCTTTATTTGGTGTTAACAAGCCTCAGTTATTGGCTCAATGAGCTGAGACATGATGGAAAGAAGCAGCAGCTAGGCTGGTCATCAAAATGAAAAAGACTACAGGTAGTCCTCACTTAGTGACCGGGTTCCGTTCCTGAAACCCGGTTGATAAACGAATTGGTCACTAAACGAGGAGCAGCCCTTACCGGTATTTCAGGCATAATGTACTTTACTGGTAGTGGGTTTTTCAACCATCGGTAGATAGTTTTAATGTCACCTTTGCATCATTTATAACATTTTTAATATATATTTTAAATGTTTTAAGCTCTAATGTACTGAACTTAGTTTGCATAGTATACTGTAAATATAGGTAATCTGAGAGTTGATGTGAGTTCTCGTACATCGCCATAATACCAACTCATCAGAGAGCCGGTCATAACTCTGAGGGGTCACTAAACGAGTAGGTCACTAAGTGAGGACTAGCTGTACCAAGAAAGAGACAGGCAAGTGGAGAAACACACTATCATGGGTATGGGATGGGGTACAAGGCTGGTGAAAAAAAGGAACAAAAACTAAGCAGGCTTCTTAATCCCCACCACTGAGTTTTTCTTTCATGTTACCAAGTCAACATTTTCTTCATTCATAGAAATAAGACCATCAAAGGCAGAAAATTAGAAGGGAAAGCATCTGTCACCGGGACACATCCATTACTGAGGTCTCAGTGTTAGAATATATTACTACAGCATTGTGCAGAATAGTAAAGCCTGAACTACTGAATCCATGCCAACTTGTAACTCTACTTGCAATGAATGCTTCGTAAGGCTCAGAAAAAAAAAAAAAAAAAAAATCTTCACAGCAATGGATTGGGGGGTTGAGGGGACACAAAGGTAGAAATAGCAGAAGGTATTGCTAATGAGAAAAAAAAACCATTTCCTACTTTAGAACTGAATATTTCAAGTTATATCAGGGAAACATGGAACTACTTTCTTAATAAAATCAAGCTATAAACAGAGCTATCCCATGCTAATTCTACAAATCACAAATGAGCCTCTAAAATCTGAGATTATAGAGAAATGCTGGAGATGTGTTTACAGCATGGTTCCAGTGAAAAGGAAACTTATAAAAATTGTAATCCATACCTGTAAAAATGGTTATTCTAACACTTAAGTGTTTCAACAAGAGTTTAATGACACCTCCAAACTATTATAGTTACACAGAAAATCCCATGCCAGAGTGGACCAAATAGTTTTTTTATTCAGCACCCTCTCTCCAACAGCTGCAGATGCACAAAACATGAGAGGAACCTTTCTATTACCTGACCAATTTTGAAATGCCATACTACAGACAAAAATTTCTTCCTGCAATCAGCTGAGTCAGGGGATTTGAGTTCAATTCAGCTGTGCCACATTGTTCCTTTCAGCAAGTCATTTCACCTCTTTGTGAAATCAGTTCCCCAGCCACAAACATGGAGATAATACGTTCTCCCACATTTTGTCTTTATTTATAGTGTAAATTTACTGGGGCAGGAACTGTCTCTTACTTCATGTTTGTTCAGTGCCTAGCAGAATGGAGCCATGAGCACAGAGTGTCTAGGCATCTCTGTATTAAAAATAGCAATATTTATCAACATTTCACAGATTAAAGGATGCTGTGATGCTGGAAGTGCAAAACATAAAAGACAAAGTCCTGACCACTTGTCGGCACTAAAATGACTGGCACTTCCCAATAACCAGAATCAGACGTCCCTGTCAAATGCCAAGCTGGAAACTGCGTTCTGCCCTTATCTCCTGGTTCTATGAGAAAATGCCTTCTTCACTTCCTGTTGAGAACTACGGCACTGCTGTGCAATATTAATCAGCTGCTACATTCCATCTTGCAGGGAGCTTGTATTTACATGATAGGTGAAGTGGTCCTTCTGTATATCTATTATACTAACCAGGAATGTTGAGATTCAACATTTGTAAAGTACTTCAAAGGGCCAGTATTCAAGGGTGCTACACTATAGAATGCTTTTCAAAAAAATCGTACTTTGCTATTTGCCTCAATATCACAATTTCCACATAGCAAACTTAATTCTATTCCACCACACACCATCAGAAAATTTACAAGAGAAGCGCCAGTTCCAGGTTTGTTGTTGTTGCTATTCACAGCAAAAATTACAGCTTTTTGAACAGCAGATTGAGTTTTAAATGCTAGCAGTTAGGAAAAAGGTGAGTTTTTGTTATGTTTAGGAAAGCTAGGGTTATAGAGATGACTGAAGGAGAACAAAATTTAGGTAATTTTTTCTGATCAGAAGTAAAGAAATCCCAGTATAATTGCTGAGAGACATCTAGCACTGCTGCTGAGTCACAGCTCACTCGTGAAACTATGCGTGTTACAACAAATTATTAAATACCACTAATTTTGTTACTTTGATGAACACAAAGGCTCACTTTTACCTCTAGCTGCTACTTAAGTAGGAGAGTCTCTAGATGTCTGTTTTGTGCATTCAGCTCTTTAATTTCACAATTCACACTCAAACACTTAACATGTCCTGCAATTTCACAGATGTCCACACAAGGCGAATCCTATTTCACTCCTTTAAATCAGGGGGCTTTGCCATGGGCCAGAAGAGATGAGTAAAGGCAATTTGAGATGCCTCCAGAGGTGTAAGTGACAGGAGTGGCTTCTGAAATTTTATCTAATGTTAAGAATATTTGCAACAGCAGACATTAGCAAACTAGGTTATATTGGTATATCAGCATCACTTCACTTTTGTGCAGCCCACTGTATTGGAGTAACTAATTGATGCAGTTAAATTGGTGAAAGATTTGTTAATGTAGACATGGTTCAAGTCAGCTTCCTCACAGCAGAAAGAGTGGCCCAGAGAGAGGCAGGAAGGAATCTGACATAATGAGCTCAGGCCATTCCTGCAGCCTCCCACTCAACTCCTCTGGTTCACTAATTCAGACTCTAGATGATTGGGACATTATAATGCCTTCAAAAAGAACTCCAAATTCTTCCTGCCGCAAATAGTATGGGGGGGGGGGGGAGCGCGGAGGTATGGAGGAGGCAAAAATAGATCTGAGTACATGAGGGGAGTGAGCCCCTGTATAATGGCAGAGGAGGGAAAAAAATCAAGATGAGACAGGGTGGAAGCGAGGAAAACTAAGAATATTAAAAAGGTACTTTTAGGTACCAAAGCAATTTACAGTAAAAATTAGACAGCATAGAAACTCAGGAATATTATTACTTAAGTTTAGTGTTGCTCTGACCTAACATTTGAAATTAAATAATACCATCTATAAGCATAAACCAACTCACTCTTTTTTGGTTCCTCCCAAGCCCCTCTCAGAGGCATGAGGTGGTAAATTAGACTAGTCAGATTCCAGCTGCAGACAAAAGTTTCACAATGTAACTTCTTTCCCCCCACTCAGCCTCTATTACTTTAACCCAATGGCTATTCTGCAACTTTGTTTTTTCAACTCAGCAAGCACATCAAAGATGGAAACCTATTGTTTCAACAGTGTGCTGTAGAGTATGGTGAATATATTAAATCTGTAACAAGTTGGTGGGTTAAATTAAGTCCTCAAATTATAAATGTACAATGAAAGTTTCAAGTATTTGCATGATACAGTGTAAAAAGAATCAAATACAGTATTTCTGAACTAACTACTAGAGTGAATGAAATTGTCAGAGGACACTTACCCAAACTGCAGAGTTGTCAGCACTTCTCCTCTCTCCTCTTTTTCTAACAGCAATGCTTTCTTCTTTTCAATGTTTGCCAATGTCGGAAAGTTTCTACAACAACAAGAAATACACAGCAATTTGTTTTTTAAAATGGTTTACAGACTCTTGCAAATGAACAGCACAGGGAAAATTTAGTCATACACAGAAAAATGAAACCTTAAAAACATCAAACTCTGTCCTCCAGAAGCAGGGATTAATAAGTATATATGCACATCTCCACATATAAAAACAAATGAGAGTCCTGTAGCACCTTATAGATTAACAGATTTCTTTGGGTATAAACTTTCGTGGGTTCCAACCCACTTTGCCAGATGCATCTGATAAAGTGGACCTGAAGCCCACGAAAGTTTACACCCCAAGAAATGTCAGTCTATAAGGTGCCACAGGACTCTTGCAATTTTTGCTGTACACAGACACCCCTCTGGAAATTTACACCTCTACGTATGTAAGCACAAATGGACAGTGAAGTTGAGAATCTTCTCTCTCTCTCAATCTTCCTCCGTATATGATTATATCCTATAATTTTTTATTTTCCTTAGTGCTTCATCTAATCTTTTAATTCTCTTAAAGTTCAGTGTACACTTAGCAAGATATTTTTCATCTTCCATGTAAAAGGAGGATCTTATTACCAGTCTCACTGAAGTTGGGTTTTGAGAAGAAATTCTTGGTTTTGGTTTGTTTCGCCATAACACTCTCTGGATGCAGACTCAGCCACTGCACCTTCAACGCCATTATTGTCAGTCTGAATTTGTCTAGCTTCAACTTCCAGCCAATGGATCTTGTTATACCTTTACTAGATTAATGAGCCATTCAAAACACATCTATAGTGCCATTTATATTATTTTACTTAGATCATTTTTTAAAGAAAGTATTAATTGGCAATAGAATACAGTGCTTAATACCTTCAGGTAGCCAATTCAAGTGTAGCCTAGGTTGCTGATCACCAGAGATTACAATATGATGGCTATTCAGTAACCCAGTGGTTTTAAACTGTGGGTGTCCCCAGAGTAACTTTCAGGAGAGTGCGGTGGGGCCCAGCCTGGCCCACAAATGAGCAAGGAAGCAGCACTACCCAGCCCCTTTCTGCCCCCATCTTTGCTCCAGCCCTGTTCCCTGGTTGCAGCCTCAGCTCCAAGCTGTGGCCCTGTTCAGCCCCAGTCCCATGACTGCAGCACCAGCCCCCAGCTTGGCCTCATCTGCAGTTAAGCATCCAGCTCCCAGCCTCCAACTGTGGCTTTGGTTCCCCTCCCAGCTTCAGCTTGGAGGAAGCAGAAAAGGACCAAGTACAACCCCCAAAATTTGGGGATCACTACAGTAGCCTAAGAGTAGACAACGTCAGTCTAGTCTCTAGTGGGAAGATTGCACACTGCAAAAAACTATGGTCATGACTGGTTTATTTGTTGGCAAAGAGATCAAGTTGTGAAAAAACAGAGGGAACTAGATGCTCATGGAGGCTGTTCTTCCAGGTCAGGGCTGAGGCACATTTCTCGGAAAGCCTAATTTTTTTGCACACGTTCTACAAGATCAGAGCGTGTCAGGGCCCAAGATTACCCACCAACTACCCAGAAAAATAAAAACATTTTTAAAAATATTATTTTTTAAGCCGTCTTGATCAATCTTAAATGAGGCAGCTATAGAGCTTTATAGATCAAAGCCACCACCTTCATTATACTCAATCAAAAAGGAACTAGTGTGGTACCTGGAAGATTGGCATAACATATTTCCTGAAGCCAACACTGCGTAATAAGAAGGTAGCCATCTTTGGCCACAGCTATAGTTTCAAGTGGTCTTCAAGAACAGTGCCCCCCACCCCACTGCAAATCGCATGCCCTACTCTAATTCATGAATCATGAAGGCATAAATTACCATGGTGAGGTTGGGATATTAACTAGACGTTATACATCTCTAATAAAACGCTTTTGAGAAGAAGCTCCTTCCACCTGCTGCTCCTGGAACAGTCAGTGAAAGGGGATGTCTGGCAACGTCCCTCAATTGTAAGCTTCTCATTCAAAGAACAAAACTACAGGCTACATAATGAAAGGGAGCAGAAAGTTTCCATGCACTCACAATAACATCAATCCACCAGTCTCATTTCCGTTTCCCTCTGACTGAGCCCTAGCCAGTTTCCCTCACCCTAGTCTTAATGTTGGCAGAGCAAGTTCAGTCTCATCTACAAGCCAATGACACTACAGCTGACAGTGCCTTGTCACTTGATGGCCTCACTTACATATTTGGATAGGAGAAGAGACAAAAAACTAGGACTGTAGAATACTGCCTTAGAAGCTTTCAGGACAGATGGGCAATTGCCTGAAGTCAACTCTTGCAACTTCTGAGGACTTCTCTTTAACAGTGGTTAAAGCAGTTCTAACATACATTGGCAGTTGTGGTATGCCCTACACTCCCCACTAGTGTTTACTTCAACTTGTAAACACAGCAATGCAGTGGGAGAAGAAAAGGGAAGCAAGTGAAAAGACAAACAAGATCAGGAGGTGATGGTCAGCCAATGCAAACTCTACTGTACTTAGGTGCAAGGAATCCAGATTGCTTGCTACAACCTTCAGTCTTTCTCCAAGAAGAGATGGCTTAAGAAAGGACAGGTCAATTCCTTATAGGCCAAGGGAACACGCAAGTTTCAGTGTAAAGAACTACTTCCCACATAAAGGGAGCAAGAGGAGAACAATGCACTTTGCAATGGAAAGGAGCATAAAATGTATCCAGGATGAATAATTCTCCTTACCCTGCCTGTCTCCCCATGCCCTTCTGCAAACACAACAAGCAAGAGGAAAAATTCAAGAATTCTTTTCACATGTTGGAGGGGAATACACAAATGAGATTTTACTAGCTTTTTCAGTAAAGTTTACATCAGAGCCCTCTACTGGCTGCCTGCACTGTCTATGAACACAGAGGAATCAAAAAGCCCCCTCTCCACCCAAATCTCACTAACTTTAGGTTTCTGGGGGCATGAGAAGGGGCTTACCAGGCCCCAAGACAACCCAAACGATGGTCAGGACTTTCAGTGGAACAGCAAGCATGAAATCCATAGTCACCACAACAATTAAGTGAGAGTTCTGGTTGGGCAGGCTAAGAAGGGAAGAAAGTGTCAATTTTCCTGTAGCAGGTGGATATGCACCCTTGGCGTAGGTTCATTCTCAGTGATTCATTTTAGTAGGACACACGTTTTTGGAAGATGGTGCAATTAATATAAAAAATAGAATATTCTGACTCTCTAAAATAACTGTTCATAGTCGAAAGAATCAGCAACACCAGAGGAACTACGTTTAGTCTTAGCACAGAAACAACACAATCACCATCTATTTATGAGCTCAATGTTCACCTTAAAAGAAATACCTTCTTAGTTACCACAGAAACTTTCAGAAGGGAGAAAAATGTTTTTCTAATATCATGAACCCATACTGCATAATGGCTTAGACTCCCTCTGGTGTTGCCTCTTTCTAAAATGCAATATTTCCTGTAATGCAACAGCAAAGGTTCAATCTGAAATTGTTACTTTACTGGAAGCACAATTACTGCTTCACAAAAGCTACCATTTTTCAGGACATTAACAGGAGCAACTTCATTTGATAAAGAGTAACAGCAGCCAACAGGCTAGTCATTTGTTATAAATAAGTAAATTCATTCATTTATAATAAATAAATGTATTCATTATAAACAAGATGCCCATAGAAGCAATGCAAGCACTAAAATATACCACACTACACCATCTAGTGGACTTGCTTTAAAATGTTCTATCAACCATTCCAATTTCCACAGCCATACTCCTGTTTATTACAGCTTAACAAATCTGTTTCCGTATATTTTTCCATAGCAATTCTATATAAAGTTTCTGCAGTAGCTTACTTATAACGTGACATTAAGAGTGTTTGCACAAATATTAAGAGTTACAACACTCTGAATCCTTGAACAAATCAGGTATAAAATACTTCATCAATAAAAGATTACTTAGAATTAACTGTAGACATCTCTCTGAGTCAAAGTCAAGATGCAAGGAAACCATAAAGTTATACTTTATAAAAGGTAAATTGTTACTGCAAGGTACGTACAAATCTACCGATGCCCTCTTGCTCAACCCAGCTCACAGAATTTCCCTCAGCTGTTAGCCTCTAATATAGAACATTTATATACACATAAATGAGAACTTTTCCAGGGACTAGGCAGCCAGCTAGAACATGAAAACTGAGGGCCAGGCAACAAGCAAACCTCATTGCTGAGATGTTCAGAAACAGAAATTACCATACAAGATCAACCTTAAGGTCTATTTGGATGAGTATTTTGAGTCCACTGACTAGCGCTAGATGCTTCAAAGATGTAAGCACTGTGCAATAAGCAGAGGTAGGAAGTCTGCCCCTGAAGTCAGCTCCCATTCCAATCTCTCATAGTAAGATTAGTTCAATATCCCTTTCACAGAATTTATTAATTACTTCCTCCTGAAAAAGCTATTTTATTCCTTTTTTTTTTTTAAAGGTAAATTACAAAAGAGAAAAAAGAACAGCATTACTGCTGCATTAGCGCCTAGAAGCCAATCAGGTCAGGGTTGCATTATGCCTGGAAAAGCACAAACACAGCAGCAGTCCCTGCCTCAGATAATTTGAAAGATATGGAAGATAGACTATAATTTTTACACTTCTTCTTCCATCTTTAGAAGCTGGAAAAGAGAAGGGAATCCGGTGAAGTAATATTGTTGTAACTTCTTTTGCGGGGGTCCTTTTTCAACACACCACAGATGTAGGAGGTCACCAGACTTTGAGCATATCACGCCAGTCCCTCTCCCTAAACAGACAAATTCAATAGCTGCTACTTCACTGGACAGAGGACCTTAAAGTTAGTTCTCATAATGATCTCTTTCAAAAGACAAGGTACAGATTAGCGAAATACCACTGTATCATTTAGAATTATTAAATATTTACTTGGGCATTTTTCTGTTAGTCATCTTACAGTCATCAGCAAGACAGAACATTGTAAATTAACTTCTTGTTCTTCAATCCAAAATTAAAGCAGTCTTTGATTTCTGAACTGACACATATGTATTGAGTATGATGTATGAAAATGCATCACATCTGCTGCAAGAAATTTGTCATGAAATCCTAAAGAAAAAATAACCATTTTTTAGATAGGCTAAACACACATGAAGACATGGCTACTGAACATCTTAAAACCCCAGCTTAAACTTGCTCACAAATGTTCCCCCAAAATGAGACTTTTTGGAGCAAAGTGATGAAAGAGCTACACGCAAAAAATCCACCATTTATTTCCAACTACCCTAAAACACTAGATTTTTACTTGGGGATATCTTAGTGCCACATAAATCAGTCATAGGTTACAGAGATCATATGATAGATTTAAAGATACTTTTGTTTTCTGAACTCTGCAACACTTAGTGTCTTACATAGAATGGCAGGGTTCTTGAAGCTCTGCTGAAAAAGAAAGCCAGTTTGCTATGACACTAAATTCCATGCAAGTCTACAGCGAGCCAAGAAACCCCCTTTGACTTGCTTCAGGATAAAGAGAAAGCTTTGGTCCTACACCAACTATTAATCACTAGCTTTATCATCAGAGAGAAATCAAGCTTGTTTTTTCCTCATTAACTGGGCAGAACACACAGGCATATAATACATGATTTGTGGTCAAAATAATTGGTCTATTTTAAAAGGCAATCTTCAGATTACTATGAATTAAAAAAAAAAGAAAGAAAAAGAAAAAAAACCTGAAATGGCAATGGAATAGTCAAAATTGACTATCTAGTCCTGTTGATGTAACAATGTTACCAAAAATTGTGCTGCAAATTGCTACCATCACTGTTCCCTCTCAGCTGTGTGCACGTGTGCGACACACAAGTCATGAAACCCACGCAAAGAACAAAATAAAGTGTGCACAAAAAAATTCAATAGTGCTAATATTGGTGACCACAATGAAATTTTTTTGCACACACAAAGAAATTTTTTGTGCTCATAGCCTACGAATAATTAGAGGGAACATTGGCTACCGGCACTGGAAAAATGTTATTCTATGGAGGTGATTTGCCTTCCCCCCCCCCATGACTCAATTAGAACTTCACCAAAAGATGGCCCTTAAGCCAAAAAGCAAATATTTGCTTAGCATCTACTCAGTTTGCTTGTGGCAACATCTTCACGATGACAGTTACGACGACAGATTTCACTGCCACTCCCTGCAAGAAATGTCTACAGGATTATAATCAAGACTGCACTGAAAACAGATAAACTGCTTGTATACTGCCACACAAAATTCATTAATGCAAAGTCAAGCCTCATATAGTTAAGGTTACTTTGCTTTTTCTGCTGAATGTGGGATTTAAATACTTTACATGAATAGAAAACCTTGCACTGATTGGTCCAAAAAGGAGTTCTCTAAGGAGCACAAGCATTAATTTCCTAATTTCTTCTTTAAAATAAAGGAAGATAATCCGATAAACCCCTTCACACACAAATGACACCACACTTGAAGGGTACGGCTGCACGATATTTTGGAGCATGCAGGAGGTGGTCCTCCAGCCTCAGGCTAGTGGGGCTTACACTAGTGCTCTACACATAGCTCTGTAGATAGAAGCTGTAGCTCGGGCTGGAATCAGGTGTTGAAACTAGGATTGGAAACTGGGATGAGCTTCAAAGTCCGAGCTTCAAAGAACTGTTTATTTTCAGACTGCTTGTGTAATGCCAGTAGTCCAAGTCTGTCAACTTACACTGGAAGGCTCACTCCTGCTTACTTCAAAGTGCTGTGTAGACATCTCCAAACTACCACTCACCAGTGAGTTAGGCAGCAAGTCACAAAATTAGGTAATTTTGGAACATTTAATGCCAAGCATCTTCACTGTAACTGTTTTCCTTCCAAACACCACTGCATCTTTGCAAAGAATTTCCAGACTCCAATGCTCTCTCCCTGGCGCAACTGCTGTCTTGGTTCCTCAGCGCCTATCGGCAGCCATCCTGTCCCCTAGCAATTGATCCCTTCTATCCTGCATCTCTGATGAGACTCTTTCCCAGTCCTTTGCCCTAACTGCCACCTACTTCCTCCCCTCCCCTACCAACATTTTTCCCCCAGCTTTCCAGGAACTCCAAGTTGAGAACTCAACTTTCCATCATTTTAGGTAGCAAGGTCTGTCAGACCATGGATTTTTCTAGAAAAAAAAGTTACTCCCTCTGTAGCAGAGAGAGACAGTCCCCTTCTCAGAGAAGCATGTTACCCAGCCTCCCTCTTGCCCTGCTGCCCCCCACTCCCCCCGTTATGACTGAGACATACTGGGAGAGAAACACTTGGAGGCAGTACCCTGAGAAGTAGAGCTTGTAGATCTACCACCAAGAAGGGAAGATCTCCAAGTTGCAAACCTCCTTTGATTCATCAAGGGGTGAGTCCCAAACTGACAGGACTTGGAAAGTTTATTAACAAGGCTGTGCAGGCAATTCTTAGCATGTCTCCAGAAAGAGACACTAGAAAGCCATGTGGGGCAGCAGAAAGCACGGGAGAGAAACATTGGGTTTCTCTTTACTCCCCAGCCTCGTAACTAGATCCCAATGCTCACTATATCTCCCTAGTTTCGTGGTGCCCCATTCATTCTATACCAAACCCAACGATCCATTCCACTCAGAAAGTCTGTTTAAGCTTACTTTGTTTTATTATAGGATTTTAATGTTAGCAAATCTGAATAAAGAAGCCCTCAGTATGGATACTACATTTGTTTGAAAGCGTGGGAAGAAGAGAAGCAATTCTGGGAATACAAGAAGTTCTGAACAACATGAAAGAGGTACAGTACCATGCAAAAGAGGTATCTTCAATGACCTTTTTTGCACATCTCTAATCTAAACAAGGGCCAGGCCTACTCTTATGCAATCTAATAAGACCACAGCCCATAGCAACAGGGCTGCAAGAAGGAGCCAATACTGTTTTTGAAACCACTACAAAGAGACAGTCAGTTCAAAAAAAAAAAAAAAAAAAAAAAAAAGGGGGAGAAACAAAAACAAAAACAAAAACAAAAAAACCAAACCTGTCCACTAGTGGTGCCTCCAAACTGCAGGGCACCCACTGCCCATCAGTGGTGGCACTAAGTCATGGGACCCCCACTGCCCATCTTGGCTTCCAGCAATATGTCCCACATGGCTCTGAGCCACCTAACAGCTCCACAGCTCTCAGAGGATGACAACTTCAGCCCTGCTGCCCCATGTCATGGGACAGAAGCTGAAAAGAATAATTTCATGGAGGTCTCTGGAAGTCATGGAATCCAAGCAACTGGTCGCTTCTGTAGTGCATTAGCCACAGAATAATCTTGATATATCAGCTTAATCTCTTATACTTTATTATTTAAAGTGCTTTAGAGTATTAAAAACGGGGAAAGGTTTTTGTAGCAGAGAAAAGTAGTATTGAGCAGCACTTATCTTGAGTAAACGCTCTTTATTATACAGCAAGCTTTGCTAATTCATAATCAAAATATACAGATTAAAAAATACTAGGTACAAAAATATGAAGTCTGCTGAAATTACTTGTCAAATTCTGGAATTTTGCACCCAATCAAGAGTACTATAGATGTGGCTAGTACATTCAAAATGTTCACACGCTCCTTACTTCAGATGCAAATTACTTCCAACTTCATCCAGCACAAATTAATTTCAAGAATCAGAGCCCTAAGCCAGAGGGTGGACAAAATTTGCTCACAGCTAGGTGCCAGAAATTTTACTTTTGGTTGCCAGAGGGAGCTCCTTCCATTACATTTCTGCAGTGGACCTAGGTGACAGACTACTGAAACTGATCACCGTGGTGACCAGAAACATGGACTTGTCAAGGCCTGCTTTAAATACAGCATGAACAAACAGTATGAGTTATCTAAAGACAAAATGATGCATTTTACAGACTGAGGCATACTTTTACCTTTTTTTTTTTTTTTTTTTGTGCACACTGGTGTAACAAATGTTTCTGCCCCAACCATTAAAATAATAAGTTACTGAACAGCTAGGATCCCCAAGAAAAAAGTGCAATGGAATGATGGGAGGTTTCGGAATTGAAATCCTCTTACAACTTAAACTACACAGTCTCTGAAGCTTACTCACTTTTTTCTTTCCTCTCTCCATTTAGCAATCTCCTCTGGAGTATCTAATTGTATTCTTTTAGCACCAGGAGCATGCATCTAGGGAGGACAAGTTTTCAGAAGCATTACAAAGAGTGACTCAATATTCCCTTAATGAAATTACACAATACTCTGCAACTTTTGAAACTCAGGCATTATTTAAATTGTGTACAAAACATAAATGAAAAAACTAAAAGTGACTCGAGTATTTTCATTTCTATTACATTGTCTCTTACATGCTGCTCAGCTTTAATAAGGGATTGAAAGTCAGTTTTATGGCATTGTTCCAGAGAAATATCAAATGCATAAGACGAGCCAGAGAAGCAGCTAATAATAAATTCTGTAGTTTTCATCGACTCAATTTTTTAAGCTGTTTGGGGTACCTACATTCTTCCAGTGAATCTGAACCAACTTCTCATGTGCACTGAAAGTGCAACCATCTTCTGTACACTGCAAAAGAAGGAAAAAAAATTCCAACACTATTTGAATGGAATTATGCAGACAAGAAGAGTCAAGATGTGGCTAGCTTGTTTTTAACTACATCGCATACCACTCCGTATTAGCTCACTTTTCAGAATGGCAAAAGAAAAAAAAACTGCCAACTTAGTCTTTCTTACTCAAACAGAGCTTTGAAGAAAAAGCTGAAGTACTACAGCATTAACAATTCCAAGAAACAAAGACATTCTTTTACTAAGTGGCCTAAGAGGAATACATTATGTTTACTATGTTTTTACATTTGCATCACTGAAATCAGAAAAAAAAAAAAAACAACAACAACAAACACACCACCAACCACCTCAAACTTCTGTAAAATAGCTTAACTACTAATGTCCAGTCAGAGAACGGAGTTCCATAGGGCATGCTCCTCAATATCAGTGGCTTGCTTTCTTTTTATTCATTACACCAGGATGGTGAATTTTTAATGCTTTCCTCATATGGCACCTTTCATCTTAGGATTTCACAATACTTTGCAACTGTCAATGAATCAAAACACACAGCACTCCTTTAAGCACAGGTATTATCACCATTTCATAGATGAAAAAATGGAAGTAGATAGAGGCTGAATGATTTGATCAGGGTGAAACAATTGTGTGGTACAGCTATAAACAGAATGCAGAACTGCAAGCTCCCTTCCCCACACATTAAACCACAAAGCCATACTTTCTTTATAGCCTTTTAACAATGGTTAGGTGCACAACTTCTGCTCCCTACAGAACTCAAGTATGATGACTGAATACATCCAAGAATTCTAAATGCACTCAACAGTTTATGGCAATGAATATCTTCCATCATTTCATGCAGAACCTATCCAGTATGCTGGGGCAGCTGGCTTGTGGTAATTTGTCTCAACCCCATCATAAGACCCACCCAAACTAGACAAATCATATTCAGTCCTGTTCTAAGACAGGGTACCTCCATATTTCAGATTGGATGCAAACACCACAGCCACACTACCAACAATTCTTAGGTTTATGTTATACCGAATATTTATGTGTGGACAAAGCAAGGCCCACAGTGTCATCCCAGAAAAATTCAGTAACTCATGAAAAGTTATATTACTTTTTCTTAAATCCTGAATAATTTCATCTATTGACTACTGATTTAACATTTACCATTATGAATCAAAGGTCAGCCTGGCCAACGCCCCAACACCTCTAAGTTCAGCAGAATTTATGTGGTCATTTAGGGCCTTAGTTTTACATTCCAATCAAATAAGCATACCCACAGCAGTACAGTCACTCTTTGTATTATTTGGAGCCAATAGAGGAAATAACTCCAAAGAAAGCACCACCTACCAATACTTCCTGTAATACATGACTCTTCCTTGGTGATCTCTCATTCCAGCACTGACTGGGTCCAAAGCCTGCTTAAATTATGAAATCACAGGCCAAAGTGGTATAGCTGCAAATGGCAAAAATAAGTTCTTGTACAAGACAAACTTTCCCACCTATTTGAACTAACCTTTGTGTGCTGTGCAACATGTTCATCATATTTTTCTTGGTTTTTATAGCCACGATCACAAGTATCACAATAATGAGAGAAAACGGGTTCTTTTTTTCTTTTGTTCTGTTAAAAAGAAGGATAGTTATGTTCATTTCTTCAAAACTTAAGTTAGACTTTATAAAATAATGATAATTTCTTCATGAAAGTATGTTTTGACATACTGACTATTGAAATTCCAACTTTATCTGATATATGAATTGAAAAATGAATAAGAAAATTCAAATTACTGTATTACACATCTGTTCCCAACTTAAGCATGCTCAGTTCACAAGTAACATCTTTTCACTGTCACCACTACCAACGCAGCCAGACTTCTGAGTGTCAAAATGGATTCATAACCAGACATAAAGGTTTCTTCAAGGTCAGTACAGCTTAACAATTAAATCAAGTGCACCCTATATGAGTTAAGTAAATTGATTACGGCATCCCTCCCTTGAATAGATCAAGGAGTTGCAGACTTGTCTCATCATGGATTGCTCTCCATTATAATATAACAGTTTAACATATGTTACAAAATATGGCATAACATAAGTCCAACTGGTGTGGTAGGATAAATTCTGGTATTCTAGATGTACAATTGAGGCACTAAGGTCCACATAATAGGTATTATAAGTACCTTCTGCTTGTAATTGCCACCTGGAGAACGTTTAAAATATGCCGGTGTTTGTTCATCTTGCCATTCTTGAGTAAAATGATAATTTCCACCTTCAACAAAATAAATTACAAGAAAAATGGAATTACACAGTTGTAAGAATACCTTCTTAGATACTATGTTTCAAAAAAAGCAATAAACTGAAAGTCTTGAACTAAACTATTAGTTTTATTCCTTGTGGCATCCTATATGCCAGTGGTTCCCAACCCAGGGTCCGTGGACCCCTGGGGAGCTGCAGAGCTACTTAAAAGGTCCGTGGACAGGCTTGGACCTAGGCCCAGACAACACCTGTGGTGCCGTGGTGAGAGTCACGAGCCAGACGATGGCAGGAAACAGCTCTGCCCCAGGCTGGGAGTTTTTAGAACTCCCGTGCCACCCTGAACATGTTCAGATCATGCTCAGGACGAGAGGAGCAGCCTGTGGCATGGCCACTACCAGCTCCAGTGACCAGGCTAAGGGGACCCTGGGTGGGGCAGTGTGGCTCAGGAACGAGAAGCCAGGGAAAGGGTGGGGTGGGAGACCTGCCCAGGGCAGCAGAGGAAGCCAGTGGCAGGGCTAGGGATTAGAGAGGGGTTTGGGGTGACTCGCACCAGACCTCGCCACTGGACCCCACTGGTGGCTCCTCCCATCCCATCCCACCACAGCGCAGGGGCTGGACCTCGCCAAATTCCTCCAGTGCCCCCCGCCATGGCCTCACCACTCCGCAGCACAGGGGCCAGACACGGCCACATTCCTCCAGTGCCTTCCCACAACCACAGCCCTGCCACTCTGCAGCACGGGGCCAGATTCTGGCCAGTATGGGCTGGATTCTGCCCACAGCAGCAACATACCGTACACACAGGAGGCCACAGACTTTTTTTTTTAAAAAAGGGGTCCCCAGCCTTCAAAAGGTTGGGAACCCCTGCTATATGTCATTGTTTAGAACACTAAGGATTTCGCTTATTCTGTCAATCCTTTTAATAACTGACTAAGAATTTGTTATCACTTGAAAAGCATAAAGTTAAATCAAATCAAATCAAATCATAGGGTTGGAAGGGACCTCGTGAGATCATCGAGTCCAACCCCCCAGGGCTTGAACCCAGGACCTTCTGCATATTAAGCAGAGGTGCTAGCCAGTACACTATTTGCAGGCCTATTCTAAAATAGTGATTTATTACTAAAAAGTGCAGATCACATGTATATTTTCATGTGTTTGTGTCTTCAGTATGGTAAACCCAAAATGAGCACAACCTTCTTGAACATACATTATCAGCTTGCCAAAGCATTAACAAGTAAAAGGCAAAAAACTGATCTTAAATGTCAGGGTTAGGTGGCTTAGCAACATAGGCACTATCTTGTTATTCTTTGTCCTAACCAAGAAGTAGCCAGCCCTGAAAAAAAACAACAGTCATCTAGAGCAGCGGTTGTCAAACTATGGGTCGGGAGCCAGTACCACGTTGCAGACCCTCAGGTATGGGTCGTGGGGCACCCTGCTGCCGCCATCAAGAGACTGGAATGTATTGCTGAAAAATTCCACTGTTGGGTGGCAGTGCACAAATGACTTTTTCCAACTGGGTCCCAAGAAAAAAGGTTTGGAAACCACTGATCTTGAGCAGATCTGTTAGTTGGGGTGCACATGAGTGCGACACCCAGGACCACTCCTGAAAGATGCGAATGTGGAGAAACCAACCAGTCTCCCCCGACCCAGGGACCTGGAGAGAACGGCGCAACCACCCTTCGGGGAAGCGGGGAGCTCTTTCTTAGAAGAACCGGGCGAAGGGAAATGCCGGGCCTAGGCACAGAAATCCCTCCTTCCCCGCGGGCTGGGGGGTGAGAGTCTCTCTTACCTGGGGGGAGAGCCGTCGGCCCCTCTCCGTACCCCGGCGGCGGCGGCGGGTACCAAGCGTTAGGCGGTAGATAATCGCCAGGCGGCGGCGCCCAGAAGCCGGGGTCCCAGGCGGGCGGGCAGAACACGGGGGGCCGGAGCCCGGGCGGCGGCGGATACCAGGCGAAGGGGTTCATGGCGGGCGGGTGCGAAGAACCCCTCCGGCGCTGCTCCACTACCGCCGCGGACTACCGCCGCCTCCACATGGGGACCACACAGGAGGCCGCCGCATTACGCGTCACTTCCGGCGCTCCTGTCAAAGGTCAACGCCGCGCCTAAGACGACCTACGGCGGCGCGCTACGGAGCAACGTCATCAGAGAGCGCCGGAAGGGCACTGCGGCTAGTCGCTCGCCCGTGCTTCCGCTCTACTCAGGTGGCTGCGCACTACGCATGCGCCCGCAAGGCGGGCCGGTGCCGGGGTTGAGCCATGGCCCGAGAGCTGATAGGCCCGGCGCTGCCCCCGGGCTTCGCCCGTTATACGGAGGCGGACCCGGATGAGGACTTCAGCCAGGGTGAGGCCGCGAGGCGCGTTCAGCGGCGTCACGGAGCAGGCCCGGGCCCGGCAGCTGCGGCGCGGCCCGCTGGGTACCGGGCTCCCCGGCAGACCCCGCTGGGCTGTGGTGGTTTTCCTCTTCCTTTGGCCGTCTGTGGCCTGCAGCCCCTAGGGCAGCGGTTCCCAGCCGGTGTGCCACAGCAGCTGTGCCGCAACGTTTGTTGGAAAACTACTCAAAAGAGCTCTGGCTTGGCTCATGAATATTAATGAGTTAATTTGGAAACTGTACCCCGGTGTGCCTCAGATTAAAGACAGCAAGGTGTGTCGTGGCAGAGAAAATGTTGGGAACCACTGCACGGGTGGGAGGGCACAGAGGTGCAAAGGGGCCCAGGCTTCCTGTCGCAATATTTTAGGCGCTTGCAAATGAAGGAAGACACCGTTACACTGCAAACTGACCCCAGCAGAGCCGGCACTGGATTATTTTTTGTTGCTTGGAGCAGGTGGCCCCGAAGGCTGCGCTGAGGGCAGACAGGAAAGCTGGCTCTCTGGCCTCAGCTGAGCCTGCCTGTGCCGGCTGGAGATAGCGCCTCTGCGCTGCTGGGAAGCAGGGCTGGCAGGGCGTAATTTTTCTATTTTGGGGCCCCCAGAAGCTGGCTCCTCAAACTTGCAGGGCACTGTGCCGTACATTAACCACTGAGCCTGTCATGCCCCGTTCAGCTCTGTTTGGCCAAGTAGGTGCTTGTGCTTCTTGCTGGGCATGGGGCTGGGTATTCCCTGCCAAGATTCAGCTGGGGGAGGGGAAAGTAAAGGGACTTAGTGGTTTGCATGCCCCCATCTCCCCTGGGCAGCTTACAGAATGCCAGGAGCTTTAAGCAACTTGAGAGTGGCCAGAAAGTGCAAATCACTAAGATAAGTTGTTGCGGTCAGAGTCCCTTTAGTCCCCACTCTCCCTTCAGTCAGGTCCTGGCAAGGGAATATCTAACCTGTCAGGCTAGCACAATCTCCTGTCTGGAGAGGAACAGAGCCCAGTTCACTCCACTTCTTTGCTACCAGGACTGATCTGTGTGAGCATGGCTTTGGCACCCTGTAAAATACTTTGCCCAGGGCTTTGTCCCTCTTGCCCTGCTGTAGTTACAGCCTTGCTGACTCCCCTTTGTGGGTGGGACACCCAAGTTTTGAATGGTGTGTGCAGATCTGGTTGCCCCACATCAAAAGAAAGATGCATCAGAAGGGCAAAATATGTAGGGGTTTGGAAAAGTTTTAGTGTGTGAGGAAAGATTAGTAAAACATGGACTTTTCAGCTTAAAAGAGGGAGTTAAAGGAGGAATAGGATAGACGTCTATAAAATTGACAATGGAGGAAGGAAATAAAGAGAAATGTTAACTATTTATCCACAGGCGTGACCAAACTGTGGCTCAGGAGCGAAAAAGTGTGACTTATGGAAAAGCATCAGCAAATCAATTTAGTAGGTAAAAGTATATGGCTGAATGCTTCAGTGCGGCTCTTGAAGGTTTAATAACCAACCTGCGTGTCTCTTGAGTTCCATAAGTTTGGCTACCCCTGACTTATAACATGAGGACTAATGGGCACCAAATGAAATGAGGCGGCAGATTTAAAATGAATTAAAGTAAGCATTTCTTCACACAGCACAACCTGTGGAACTCCTTGCCAGAGGGTTTTCTGAAGACCAAGACTATACCAGAATTCCAAAAAGAATTAGATAAGTTCATGGATGATGGGTTTATCAGTGACCATTAGGCAGATGGCAGGGTGGATTTGATGTTTGCCAGAAGCTGGGAATAGGTGATGAGATGGATTATTTAGTGATTACCTGTTCTATTCATTCCCTCTGAAGTACTTGAAAGATAGGATATTGGGCTAGATCAGGGATCAGCAATGCAGGCTTAGTGAACCACCTGTGGGTCCCTGAGCATCCCCTTCTGGCTCCCTAGCAATCTCCTACAGGGAGCCAGCTGTGCTCTGGGGACTCCTGGCTGGCCCCAGCATCATGGCCAAATCAGAGGTGCCAGGCTTGCCCACACCCTCCCACCATAACTGCATGAGCCAGAAGCAGCCCGTGGTCCCTAGGGCTGGCGGGGTATATGTGGTATGTGGTCCTTCCATCCCTTCCGCTGCTGACGGGGCAGATCACTGTTCCCCACCCACTGCCAGCCAGCTGTCCCTCCTAAGAGCAGCCAGCACAGAGCTGCAGCTTGTGGAGGCAGGGCTCTGGAATGGCCTCTCCGCAGAGTTCAGGCTGCTTTGACCCAGCGACCCCAGGCCTGAACGGAGTCCGCCTCATCCCCAGGCCCTGGATTGGGCCCGTTCAGCCCTGGAGTGGCCGGGTCGAAACGGCCTGAACTCCACAGAGGGACCATTCGAGAGCCCTGCCTCCACAAGCTGCAGCTCTCTGCTGGCCGCTCTTGGGAGGGACAGCCGGCTGGGGGTAGGCAGGCCAGCGCTGCTCCACCTCGCAGGCCAGCGCTGCTCCACCTCGCTGGGTGCGGAGGGAGCATGCAGTGCCTGCACAGCCACCTGCTAGCTCTAGGGGGCTGTGGCACAGCTGCTGGGCTGGCTCAGGCTCATGCGGTTGTGGTGGAAGGATAAGGAAATGGCTCTTCTGCTCTTTTGGGTTGCCAAAACCTGGGCTAGATGGATCTCTGGTCTGATCCAGTATGGCCGTTCTTACATACTCCTGCTTTACTTTAGTTAAGGCTAGACAACCTCCCCGTTTAACAGTAGACCTTTGTGCTCTGTTTTGTGTGAGTTCATGCTTTGTGGCACTTACGGCCTCATTTGTAAGTTGCCAGGTGCTGCAAGGTTGCATCCAATTTTTGTATAGCCTCTCAAAGATAGACAACCACTGTTTTTTCTTGTAGTTGTATTGCAGTACTTAGGATGTTTTAATATTTTCTCCTTTCAGGAGGTATTGTAATGTTTGGGGAGTTTTTTTCCCCTGTCCTAAAACTCTTCTTATGTACTTTAACAGCATTGCCCTTTAACTGAATTTTGTCATCTGTGGTAGACAGCAGAGATTTCAGTTAAGTATTCTGTGAAATTGGAACCTATCCCCACTGCTCCTTTCTCTCCAGACAGTACATTTGGGAGGGCACTCCCACACTTACACATACAGTCTAAATCTAAAAAGGTTTGTTTTACCTACATTAGGTTGCTTTATCACACTTCATTATTTGCTGCTCTATTTGTTTTAGGAAGGGATTATATTTTTAACTCTCTTTCTTGGAGAGTGCTTAAACTATGTCTTAGCACAAAGTTTAAACATGAGTCTGTAAACTGTTTAACTTAATTCATTCTAGAGAGCATATCCATGAACTTTCTTACAACTGTATTTGAGCACCCACATTACCCATCTCGGGATCACAACTGATGTTCTTTGCAATGTAGGAAATCACCAGACAAATGGTAAAATACTGTGCTTTATTTCTTGATGGTGCTTATCCTGATCTGTATTGCAGTAGTTGCTTTGAAGCAGCCTTTCAGAAAACAGTTAAGGTGCTGGAATTATTCTTTGTATTGTTGGAATGCCCTTGAGAAAGATCTGATATGTCTCTGCAACAAATTCTTTGAAAGACAGCCTGCGGTGCAATTAAATTCATTTAAGCTAAACTACATTCTGGGTATGTCTACATTGTGACTGAAGTCAGTTTAAGTCACCAGCCTTCCACCTAGCTGCAGAATTTGGAAGAGCATGATCACACCATGCTCACTGGATCAGGTGATTGCGTTTCCACCAACTGTGCTTATGTTTGCAACCAAAGCAGTGCACCTTGGATAGTTATCTGATAATGCAGCTACCCACAGGGCATTTGGGAAGGTTGTCATCCTCCCATGATGCAATGTCCTCCCTTCTTGTCCTAGTTCAAACAAACAAGTGATCATCTCTTTGCACCATTTTTTCAAATCTTTCACTATCTGCCCTGCACATGCTACTGCCTGAGAGGAATGGAGCCCGTTCAGCGCTACATTATTATTGTGAGCACCACAAACACCTCATAACTCATTCTACAGTATTTTTATGCATGAGACAGGAGCTGTAGTGCCGCAAATTGCAGCTGCCTTTTTACAAGCTCTAGAACAAAACAATTCTCATTTGCTGTAGCTGTCACACAGCATCTGCAGCCAGCAGAGTGTTGCTTCTGGTCCCGGAAACAAGCACTAAGTGGTGGGATCACAAAATTATGAAGGCAAGAGGTGGTGAGCAGTGGCCGCAGAACTTTGGTTTGTGAAAGGCTGTTTTCGTGGAACTTTGCGGAGAGCTCTCCCCAGCCCTGAAACACAGGAACACTCACTTCAGTGTGCTCTGACAGTAGGGATGAGAGTGGCCATCACTCTGTGGAAGCTAGCAACACTGGTCAGTTGGGAACCAATACGGAGTTAGTAGATTCACCATGGGAGCAGCTGTAATACAGGTGTGCTGGGCCATTAAAAGACTTCTGCTGAGGAGGGTAGTGATTTGGGGGAAATGTGGAGGACCTGGTGGAAGCCTTTTCCACAACTGGGTTCCCTAACTGTGTGCAGGAGGCATATGTGGCATGCAGATTGCTATGTTAGCACTGGACCACCTTGTCACAGAGTATGTAAATCACAAGGGATACTTCTCAGTAGTGTTTCAGGCCCTTGTGGATCACTGGTGATGCTTTACTACTATCAGTGTGGAGTGGTCTGGAAAGTTGCAGATGGTGCCTTTCTTTCAGAGCTCCAGGCTGGTCAAAAAGATGCAGACAGGCACTTTATTTCCTGACCAAAAAATAAATGATGATGTTGAAATGCTCTAGGGATCTTGGTGTACCCTTTGCTCCCTAGCCAGTGAAGCCCTACGCTGGGCACCTGGACAGCGAGAAAGAACATTTCAGTAAATAGGCTCAGCAAGCGCAGAATGGTGGAATATGCATTTGTCTATGTTGGTGCAGTTGGCTCATGAGGTTAGACTTCAATGACAGAAACATCTCACTATTACCTCTGCCTGCTATGTGCTCCATAATGTAACGCCCATTGGGTTGAGTTATGGAGGCTGATAGGCTGGCTGCAGTTTTGAGTGGCCAGATGCCACTGCAATGCTGAGAGCCAGTCCTGGAGTGCTGTGCCTCAACATTGAAAAAAACACTTTTGCAATGAAACAACAGTGATGTGCAGTTACTTTATCTGTGCTGTACTTTCACTTCTCATCCTCTACCCATTCCCCAGCAATACGATTTCATTCCCCCACACCTCTCCCATTTTTATTCCCTTCTTATCCATAAACAAACAGTAATGAATTGTAAAGAAGTAGACTCTTACTGGTTTTCCTTCACTGTGGAGGACAGAGGGATTGAGGGGAGAGAAAGATAATTTAATGTTCCACATGCATTGTTTGGGAGCTAGGAGGCTACAGGTGGCCTAGTTTGGATGTGCAGACAGGAAAGAATCATATTCCCGCTCCTTAAAGGGGCTGTTACTTCTTTTTGCTCCCATCAAATGGCAACAAGTGGAGCACATACTGCACCCTGCTCAGCCTCCACCTAGACCACTTGGATGTGGGGAGTAGCAAAGAGTGCATTAGCTCAGAGTTTTGCAGGGGCTGCAGATGGAATCTCTCCAGCCACTGAGCTTCCTGCAGCTCAGCTCAGCATCTTTGACTGATCGCACGTTATACATAGCATCTCATTTTATGCTTAATGGTCATTCATTTGCTGCCTTCCTATTGTCCGTGTTCATTTTGTCTGATTAATGAAATCCTCTATGCACATAGCTATGTGTCAGCTACCACAGAGGCTTTCATTATCTCATTTAGCATGTCATCCCAAGGTGGTTTGTCCCCTCCCCCCCATCTTCTTATCTGTGATGGGCACTTTGCAGAAGTATGAGGGGGGTGTTGAAGGCCATATTGCCAACTGTAAGGAAAGCTAAGCATACGATACCCATTGTTAACCCATCCCATGGATGAAAAGCAGTGCTACAATGTAAAAATAATGTCCCCTCCTCCCCACTGAGCATTCCCAAAGGAAGGCTATAATCACATACCCTAACCCTAAGTCTAGCTACTTCAGGGTCAGATTGCCATTCCAGCCCTGGTAAGTAAGGGAGTATTGCATCTATTTTAAAGAAATCTCTAGTGCCATGCTGCACAAGTCAACAACTCCCAGAGCAGCATGGATGTTGGGCTCCCATTATCCTTCATAAATCAGGCTTTTAAGAGGCAATAGAAAGGACATGGGGTTCGTTGTCATTAACCATTTGGAGGAAAAGAATGGGCTTCTCTTTGCAGATTCCAAAGGCCCAACGCCCGTAGTACCAGCATCCTGCTCAGCGACTTGCAATGTGCTTAACCAAGAAACCATCCCCAGCTGCAGAATAACACGCACTTTAACAAACTTTCTTGGGCGGTATCGTGGGGTACACCCACTCTAGTGCCCCCTGGTGGGGAAAGTACAAGGGGGCACGAGCAGCAGAGAGGGTGCTGCCACAATCCTTTTAGCTTACTGTATCAAGATCTTACAGCCTAGTGGTTAAGCTTGTACAAATCCCTTGGTTCAGGGCAGCATGGCCTTACAGCTAGAGTCAGTACGAAGTCCTTGGCTTTAGGGGAGTATGGCCTAGCGGCCTGTGTCAGTACAAGGCTCTTGGATGCAGGGCAGTGTGGCCTAACGGAGAGTCAGTAAGAAGCCCTTGGGTTGAGAGTGGTATGGCCTAGTGGCCAGAGTCAGTGGGGACACAGGGCTCCCTATTGGGGACACACTGCCTGGGTATGGGGGGCTCAGGCCCCCCTGTTCCACAGAGTCCCAGCCCAAGCCTCTGTCAGTACCAGGATTATGGCACCAAGTCAGCAGGGACCCAGGCTGAAACATGCTGACGCAGTTCCTATACCACCCCCCAGTTCTCCCTGTCAGGCCCCCTGGGCTGCTTCCTACTGGGCTTGTTGGAGTGGTCCTCTCACAGGTCTCTGTTAGGCACTGGTTCTTCCGCATCTGTCTCCAAGTGTTCCCTTAGTTGTATCAGCTCCTCGCTGAGACCTCAGGGGTCACTCCTGCTCAGAGGCTGAGGCGGCTTCTGGACAGGAGCCTCGAGCAGGTGTCCTTCCTCCTCACTGGTCAACCTCGAATGAGCCGTGCTGCTCTCTTTTATGCTAGGGCAGCATCTGGGGCACACCTAACAGAGTTTAGGGGTGTGTGGCTTCTGCTGCCAAAAGAGTGTGCTGGGCTTCTTTAGTGCAGAATAGGCCTAGCCCATCACAGGTGGATAATGTAAAAATGTGCCATCTTCCCTAGGTAACTGTGAGTGAGCTCAGTCTCCTGAGGGTCACACAAATGGTAAGGGAGAATTTGCTGCGAGCATCTAGCTACAAACCTGAGCCTTGTGCCACTATGTTGTATTCCACGATGATGCCTGCATGATTATTTACAGAGTGGAGGGGGGAAGTTTCCTATTATGGTGGAAGAAATGAGGCTCTCCTCCCAAGAAACCTTTTACAAAGAATTGCAGAGTACCTTAATGAAAGCTTCTGGGAAATATCCGTGGAGGATTCTTGGAACATCCCTGTACACACAAATAATCCTTCCCAGTGTGAATCCAATGGTTATTCACAACAAGTAGGAAACACAGCCCCACTGTCTCATGCATGCTTTCCCCCCCCCCCCCACTGGTACAGAATTGTGGACTGGGGATATAACCAAAGAAGTGCAGTTTGCAGTGCATTCTCACCAGATGCGCTTTCCCTGGCATCCAGGTCTGTCACAGTTTCTTACGTCAAGCTGGGCTGCTCCTGTGTGACAAATAGCTCCTGTCTTTCAGGAAGAAGGGATACCCCACTTGCCTACACCCTATTCTGCTCATCCTCATCCTCATTCATCCTGGCCTCTGATTCCACCAAGATATCTATGCTGTGTGATGGCATAGTGGTTGAGTCTCCACTGAGAATTGCATGCAGCTCTTCATGAGAATGGCTTGTTTTTTGTGATGAACCAGAATGACTATTAGCATCTCCAGTTTTTTGTTATGCCTGCCTCAGCTCTTAGATCTTGACATGGCACTGCTGTGCATCCCTGTTGTGCTCCTTCTCATATATGCCACAAGATATCTTTTCATAGATACCCAAATTTCTTTTGCTGAATCGGAGCTAGTTAGAGCAGACTACTCTCTCTCTCACCCACCCACCCACCAGATTGATGAGACCCAAGATCTCAGCTTGGCTCCAGGCTGGAATGCATTTAGGGCATGTAGTCACCATGGTCAGTTCTGCTGGCAAGCTCTTTATGCTGACCTAACAGTAAATGGGAATTCAAAATTTTCAAGGGATTGAAGAAAGGGGCTGTTGTCTGTTTACGTGGCCACAGTGCAGCGAAGTGTGAATGTCCAAAGCAGTCACAACAGCACTATGGTATACCTCCCAGAGGCAAATGACATCAATTTACATTGCACTTTACCTATAATGGCAGTTATTCAATCCATGCAATTTGACTGACTTCCGTGCTGCGCCATTTGTGGAAGGTAGTTTTATTAAGTCGAATTTTACTGCGGTTTAGGTCAGCAGGACTGACATGCTAGTGGTCCACTGAGGCTGCATTCTGTCAGCCATCATAAGTGTAAGCCAGGCTTCAGTATTATGAGATGATTTTCTAGAGAAGTTTTAACATGCTTGCTTAGCACAGAGGTAAAATGGTCTTAAAAGGTTGTTAATATGAAGGTAGATAATGTTAACCTCTTTTAAACAGTATTATTTTGAGTTTAAAGTCCTATCTACATTTGTTGGTAATATGTTTAGAAGAAGGTTTTAACAGTTTAAGGATTTTGCAAACACAGATACACTTATGATTTTACTCATGTAAGCAATACTACTGAAATCAATGGAACTGGTTATGAAACCCAAGTTAAATGCACAGTTGTTTCAGAACTGGACTCTAAATGTGTTTTCTGTGTATCATGTTTTCAGTGCAGTTTTAATTCACTGCTTATTAAAAACAAGGATGTATAAAAATGGAGTATTTTATTTAAATTGAAAGTTTTTTTTTAAAAAAAACCTGTTTAGATCTTAACATATTTTGTATTAAATTCAGATTTTAAACATGTTATCTCTTACCATTTGTAAATTAAAAATTAGTATACTGAATCCATGAACCTTTATCAAAAACTTCAAGTTAAAGGCTGCTTTTCTATATAAGGAAAGAATTGGGAGAAAACAGCTCACTTCTGGTGTCAAAACATAATAATATAGCACAACAAATGTACTGGACTAAAGGCTTGTCTTGTTTAATAAAAATAAATTTGATATGCTAGTTTGTGTGTTTAATTAAATTCTAGTTATCTTAATGCAGCTTGAAATAAATCATAACAGGTTAATATCTAGTAAATAATAAAGATATTGTACACTATTTTCTAATGTACTAAAATATACAGTTAAGAATCTGAAAAGATTAAACTATATAATTGCTTAAATGTATATACAGTAGTTACAGTGTACGCTCCTAGGCATCACAAAGATGTACCGAATCTAGTATAAAAATTCTATTTAATTATAAATCAACATGTTTTAATGTTTCAACCGATGAAAATATTTCATTAGAAAATAAAGTACAACTGGAAAAGTTTATTAAAATTGATTATTTAAATTAAGGCTTTCCACTTGGTAATTTAAATCATGATTTAAATTGCATGATTTGAAGTACCAAAACTGCGCTTAAACCAGGACTTGACAAAACTGACCCCCAGCTAGGCACCAACAATTTTATTTTTGGTCTCTGGAAGGCACTCCTCTGTTGTGTGTCTGCAGCAGAAATGGGAGGCAGAGTATAAGCCCTGGTCGCCGTGGTGACCTGACTCCTGGGTTTTATCAAGCCCTGACTCAAACCTAAGTTGGACGGATTGTCATTCATTAGCATTAATGTGTTCAACCATGTTAAAAGGTAGTATGGTTGCCCAGTTCTGTGCAGTTGTGTGACATTTCATGCAAATATGTAACATTTCATGCAAATGTTTAAGTAACTTGCATATTTACAAATAATTAGTGGGTAAACATATAAAGTTCTGCTGCCGAACACACTCTTCCCTAAGCAATGGTGAAAGTAGGGCATGGACCCATGCAAAACCTGGGAGCTGAGTCTGTGGTGAGTGCTGGAAAGTGTCTAGGATGGATTAGGATGTTGGATCAGGAAACTGGTGTGTGCTGGGATTACTAGGTTAAGTGAGGGGCTGTTTCAGGTGACAGTTGCTTGGACTTTTGCAGTAAAGGAGAGGATGTTTGATGGGGGCACCTAGCGCAACTTGCTGGGGATAATAGAGTGTGCTCTTTACCTGCTCTCATTGCCATCATAGAAGATTAGGGTGGAAAAAGACCTCAGGAGGTCATCTAGTCCAACTCCCTGCCCAAAGCAAGACCAACCCCAACTAAATCATATCAGCCAGGGTTTTGTCAAGCCACACCTTAAAAACCTCTAAGGATGGAGATTCATTCACCTCTCTAGGTAACCTGTTCCAGTGTTTCACTGCCCTCCTAGTGAAAAAGTTTTTCCTAATATCCAAACTGGACCTCCTTCACTGTAAATTGAGACCATTGCTCCTTGTTCTGCCATCACTGCAAACAACCTAGACCCATCCTCTTTGGAACCCCCTTCAGACAGGTAGTTGAAGGCTGCCTTGAGATCTCGTTTCCCTGCCACACACTTCTCTTCTGCAGACTAAATAAGTCCTTTTCCTACAGCTTCTCATAAGCTATGTGCTCCAGGCCTCTAAGCATTTTCTTTGCCATCCACTATCTCCTATTTGGCCACATCCTTTCTGTAATAGAAGGTCAAAAACTGGGTGCAGTACTCCAAATGCAGCCTCACCAACGCCAAACAGAGGGGAATAATCACTTCCCTTAGCCTGTTGGCAGCGCTCTTACTAATGCAGCCCAATATGCTGCTGGCTTTGTTGGCAACCAGTGCACACTGTTGACTGATGTCCAGCTTCTTGTCCCAGGTCCTTTTATGAAGAACTGCTGTTTAATCAATTGTTCCCCACTCTGCAGCAGTGCATAGGAGTCTTCCTTCCTAAGCACAGGACTCGGCACTTGTCATTGTTGAACCTCATCAAATTTCTTTTGGCCCAGTCCTGCAATTTGTCTTGATCAATCTGAACCCTCAAACATAATCCATCATATCCCCCCATCTTAGTGTCACCCATGAACTTGCAATGGTTGCAGTCCACTCCATTATCCAGACCATTAATGAAGAAGTTGAACAAAATTGGTCCCAGGACCAGCCCCTGGGTTCCTCTGCTTGAACCAGCTGTCAATTAGACATCAAGCCACTGATCACCACCTGTTGATCCTGATGATCTAGCGAGATTTCTACAACATTATAGTCCTCTCATCAAACCTATACTACTTTAACTTGAGGCAAGGACACTATGTGAGACTGTACCAAAAGCTTTGCTAAACTCACCACTTCCCAGCTGCTCCTTCCTGATCCTTGTTCTTGTTTTACTGGTATTTGATGTCTTGGTGTTCAAATATGTATTTTTTCACTTATTTTGTAGCTGTATTTGTGTTTGACCTTGTACTTCTTTTTCTCAGAGACACTTTCATTTCTAAGTATATTTTTTAGCATTCACCTTCTTCAGAGAAAATGACATACAAAATTGCACACTTCCAAGTTTGTAATTTCATCAGAAAGGAATAATTCGATACCTTAAATCAAAAGAGTGAAGACAACCATTTATTAATGTCAGCATTCATGAAATAGAATTGCCACTTCACATGCACAGTTTGGTTTTGTGTAATTTTTGTAAGGCAGTATGTCAGCAAATATTTAATAATTCATTCTTTTGGCTTTGCCCTGTGTCGTCTTACTCCTTTTGCATGAAACATACACAAAACAACTAAATTAAAAAGGCGCTATTAAGTTTTCAGTGCCAAAGCATTAGGAAGTTAGGAGATACTAGAAGTAAGGTTCCCCAGGCAGCCTTGATTTGGCAGCATGTATGTATTCTTTAATTAGAAGACCACGTAATTATTTTTCCAGCAGGCTTGGCCTTGTGGAGTGCAGTGGGTTTTTTTCCAGTTTCTCATTTAGTGTGCAGAATTGAACCTACTCTAGGAACTAATCAGGGCTGTGTGGAGAAAAGAGACCACTATCTGTAGGGCCCCTGCATTATTTGATGTGCATGTTGCAAAACTTTTATCCATCACATATTATTTTTTCCATAGGATTCCTGTTTTATTCAGTGAACAGAATGGACAGTGCTTAGTCACTGACTTGCTGTTCAATGTTTTGTTTTCTTGTCATATTTCAGTGTGTGTCCCCATGCCTTATTTGCTGCAGACTATACAAACTCTGCTCTGAAGATGAATTATTATTTTTCATATTGGCCTTTTTATAGTATCTGAGTGCTTCACAAAGATAAATTAATCTTTGCAGTCTCCTTGTAAGCAGAGAGCATGGTTTTGTCCCGACTTAACAACTAGGAAGATGAAACACGAAGTGTCCTGCAGTCGTCTTCACTACATCTCTTTCAGCTTATGCGACAGATAAGGGAGGGGGGCCTACTGACAACTGTTTCCGTCTCTACCCAGCCCTGATTTATCCCCAGAGCAGGTCCATTTTGTGTGTTGAATGGGACTGGCATCCTGGGGGGAAAAAGTAGAATGCAATGCAAATACCGAATGACTATGATGTGTGTGCTCAAGAGGGCAGAATTAAGATTGCAAAGACAACCTTATTTCTGGCATTTCCTAACTTTTTAGTGCTTGATTTTCAACTTTTTTTTTTTTAAACAAAGTTGTTTGTAATTTCCTAGGATTTCTTAACAACAGGCAAACTGAGAAAAACAAATTCCATCATGTCACATCCTGTTGCTATGCATATGCATCATCAAAAGGACTGGAACCTTTTAGATCCTCTGTACAAACCTCTGCCACAAGCTAATGGAATATAGAGTAGTAATAGCATGTGGACCTGCACTGGAGGGGAAGGAACCACGTTTTGCCATTGGCTTTCAAATAGATATTTTTGGCCAGCAAAAGAACATTGAGATTTAAGGAATCTTGGTTCCCTTCTAGGAGGAAGTGTTCTCTCTCTAGTGGCCACAAACTCTTTTGCCCGTTCCATTCACCTCCCCAAGATTAACCCTTTCTGCCTCGTTGCCTCCAATCTATTCCAGTCCTCTTTCTTTCTCACTTCTGGCTCCTTGTTCTAGTCCCACTCTTCTTGCCTTAACGTTCTTGGTAGCCACATCCCAGCACTACTCTCCTTGCCCAGCCAGTTCTAGTCTTCCTGTCCAGGCTTGCTTCCCAAGTTCCCACCCTGCAGTTTCTCTTTCCTTGATCAGTCAGTCTTAGTTCCTTTTTCCCAGCTCTTCATCTCTTCTTCCATCCCTGCTGCCTTACAGTCCTGACTCCTTGAATCTCAATTTCCCCCCTCCATTTTGCTCCGTTTTTGGCTCCTTGATCCAGTCTCTTTCCCAGTCCCCATTTTCGCCCTGCATTCTAGCTTGTGAGAGCTGTTCTCATTCCCTCCCATGCTTCCTACTCCTAGTCTCCTGGCCCAGCCTGGTACAGTCTTATTAGACTTTTCATCTCAATCTACTCGTTTCCTGACTGGCTCCCTTGCATTTATTCCCCCATGCAGTTAGATCAGATAGCTCCTCTTCCTTCCTACCAGGGCAGAGAGGGACAAGGGATTTGAGACCACAGAAAAGACAGGCACCCCGCTTTCAGATGCAGTGCCTGGCCCCGCTCCGCTCCACTCCAGACCAGCCGTTACAGGGAAAGTTCCACTTCACCCAGGTGTCCTGGGGTGGAAGAAGCACGTTCTCTTGCTCCATGGGGATGGTCAGTGCTAAGAGGCTGTGAGAGGCTCAAGCATGATGAGTGTGGATGGACTCTTCTGGGAATTTAACTGATCAAATTGAAGCAATCTTTACTGAGCATGTGGAAACAGATTTTTCAGTCTTATAAATGGACCAATCTAGGCAGATTTTCAGAGGGTTAGCAAACGGTACACCCTTGATACACAGTCCATGCTCCGTCAAATTAAGTCTCTGTTTCAAAGCAAGGAGGTACTAGATCTGTTAAAAGAAAAGATTGTTTTGCACATGTTAAAAAATTTAGGCAATGTATTTTTCCTTAGCCCTATTCCTGAAGATTACTGAGCCATTTTGGTTGAAACTTTAACAAAAACTCAGCCCTAATCAGACACCAGGCATGGAAAACATCAGCCCAGATCATTAATATTTGCTAAAAGTATTAAGCAGCTGAAAACAGGCTCTGATAATGGGAAATATTGAGCAACACTAGTAGTTAATATCAGCATGTCATACCTTAACTCATTTAGGTTTTGATCCTGCAGACATTTGTATATAGGTTTAACTTTACATATGCATAATCCCACTGAATTTAAATCATGTAAAATTGAGTATATGCAAAGATATTTTCAGGATCAGGGTCTTTATATATAAAACTGGTCAAAAATGGCTCATGCATTCAGTTACTCTGATCAAACAAACCAAAATGGGAAGTATATTGACAGTAGTCAATATATTGCTAATTAATCCCTGACCTCTCTTTTGCCTCTTATTTCAAGCTTACATTTTACGAGCCCCTCTTTTCTGAAGTGAACTCATGGGTCTGTTTGCCTTCATTCATTTCCTTTTTATGCAAACAAGAAACTGAAATGATACAAATCAGTGGTTGCTTTGTAAATTATATATTCTTGTTTTGTGTTTACTTATGTGATGAAATAGAGTTGTGTAATGTCCCCTTTAATCTTTCTCGTTCTGGTCTAAGACTTGCCTAATAAAAGTTGAGCTGCTAGATGGATCTTGGTTATTTTGCATAATTGAAAAGGTCACAGCTCTTTAATTGTAGATGTAATTTCCTTTTAGTGCTCATTTATATGACTTATTATACCTGATTTTTCTCTTCTAGTGGTATGACTGTAATAAGAATTCACTATATCTTTTCCTAGCCAAACAAGTTTCCTTACCTGTTTTTCCTTAAAATCAGTGCTTTGAAATTTGAAAGGCCCTGTGAAGTTTGCCTCAAATGCACTGTGAAATTGTAAAAAGCCCAGTGTTGTGACAGCCATCCGTCCTATGATGATGTCAGTTATTCATCTAGCCTGTAATTCAGCAAAGCACTTAAAACACATGCTTAAATCAGTCGTTATTCAGCAAATCTCCTAAGCTTATGCTTACTTGCTTTGCTGTGTCTGGACCTTAATTGTTAAATCATTACTAAAGCAGGATGGAAATTACATTGCAATCACTTGTGGACTCCCACTCTGTCTAAGCACGAATGATGTAACTGTTCTGCAGTAAAAGCCTCGAATGATGACTTGATTCAAAACCTTTTTTTCAAACCTGGCTTTGAAGTTTTATATGTAATAATTTAGCAGTTGCTGCAGTCTTAGACAAACTCAAGAAATCCTTCTCTGCTATATGAAAATAAATGGATGTTTTCTTGTCTTTTCCTGCCTGTTTTTATTTGAGTAATTCTGCTGAAGTTGGTGATTATATATTAGCAATACGACAGAGTGAAAAGTAATTTGATTACTGACATTTTTCTTTGTTTTGTTTTATTTTAAGCAATTTCTCTTTTCTGTAGAGCCAAACTGTTGGAATAAAGTTAAATCCAGTGAAATGTGTGTTTGGATGATCAAGACTGATAATATTCATTTAAAACATTTAATAAAATAGTCACACTAAATCTTCATGTTTAGTTGCAGGTCCGGCATTGCCTCCTGGTTACAAGAGAAGCACAGAAATGCCAGACAGTGATGAAGGTCCCGAGTCTCCTTCTCTCCTCAGAGAAGCAAATAAAGATTCTGAAGAGGAGCAGGACGCTGATCCAGTACCCAAGTCAGTCTGTTTGTGTGTCATTGATGTCTTTACACTGGTAAAATAAACAGAAATTGGACCCCTCCATAGGATGATTTGACTGAATTAGCCCGGATACAGAATCTGGGAAAGAGGTTAAATTATGCAAGTAAAGAAAGCAAAGGCCAACCTATGATAAAGTTCCCTCATCCTTTCCAGGGTGATGCTGGTTACCTCATCAGTGTTTCTGTGACTGGTTTGTTCAGTGCAATCTGAAGTTGTTCTTTTCATTTTGAATTTGTATGTAGGTTAATATGTGTTTGTTTTAGATTGTACTTTTAATTCGTATATAAACACAACAGCTATGCATGATAGAGGCTTTCTTGGAAATCTGAAATTTAATATTTAGTGAATTCTGTTTTAAAAGTACAGATTTTCCCATGGAAAGAAATGAGCAACTTGTTAGTATAACTAATATTGAAGTGTTTGTGATGGACCTTATTGTGGAAGTCTATTTTGGTAAACTACATCTTTGCTAGCAATAAGATATGTTTGATATCTGTATTAGAATTTGAGTGGACTGTGAATTTTGAGATGAGTGCTTCCTAATATAAATGTATATCGAGAGACATGTTGCAGGGATAAAAATATAATTTTGAAGTTAAAAAAGAAAAAGGGCAAAATTTTCAACCCTGCAAACCTAAGCTTAGACTCTTAAACCCGCATTTAGGCACTAACATAGAAGTGGCGCAATTTTCAAAAGTTCACAAATCTCACTGAAGTTAGTAACTAGAGGTGCTTAGCATCTTAAACCACTTCTAATGTTTTAGGCATAAAGTCTTAAAAAATGTGGCATTTGACTCTATATGAACATAAACATGGGAATGAGAGATCCTACACTTGTTTTAGGAACAGATATAAGGTAAGAATACTCAGGTTTCGTGATATCAGTGTTACAGAGTAAATAGATGATCTCAGGGAAAGTAGCCTTAGCAATGACATACTGAACAATTTTGAACACACAGACCTGATTCAACTCTGGTTCTCCGACAAGTTACTAGGATTTTTTTCCATTGACTTTAGTGGAAACTGGTTTGGGCCCCAAGTCACAAGAAATAATTTTTTTAGTAGCAAATCTCAACAAACTGTACATACTCAAATTTAGTGGGGCTATTCACATGTATAAAGTTAAAAACATAAGACTTTCCAGTATTGGTGTCTTAGAGGCCATTATGATATTTCCATGTGGCGTTCATTGGTGTAAATATTTGGTGCTTTTTCTGCATTGTCTTATTTACTGATCAGTCTAAAAATTGATTTGGAAAAGTACTTAGTAATGTATGGGAACAATGATCAAAATGTAGCGAGAAATGTGCTGATGTCAAAATTATTTTTTGCATACGAAACGGCTCATTACAATGTTTTACTATTTGGCTTTCTCTTTCTGCACCAGTAAGAGTTTTGATTTATTTTTTTTTGGTAAAGGTCAGGGCAGTTTAAGAATTGGGCTGATGCTAACAAATTTTTAATTGGTTCAAATTATTTCAGATTCTTATGCTGCTGTTTCCATGGTAACAGAAAGATAGTACATAATGTAAGACTTTTAGAAATCATTTTATGGGATTTTTTTTCCTGTTAAAGTGTAGATAATTGCTATCTATGTCAGGGTAATTATTAAGCTAAATCACTGTATTTGTAGAAAACAGAAAAGAGCTCAGGAAGATGATGATGATGATGGCGGCTTTTTTGGACCCGCTCTTCCTCCTGGATTTAAAAAGCAGGATGATTCTCCAGAGAGGTAATTAAAATGGAATAGTGTTCAGGCTCCTCTCATTACAGTGTAATTGTTTTCAATAAAATATTTTGTGGCTCTCTTAGTGAACACTGTAGTTATACTTGTGATTTATGTGGTTAGAATTCCTTCTTTCGCAAAGCAGTGTTCTTTATAATATGACTACAAAATACCTGGAATACAAAATACATATACCCTCTGGAAAAGTCAGAAAAGAAAAATTGTATATAAACTCTGATCATAATTTGAATGTCAGATTTCTCCCATCTCCAGAAATAAAACCTCAAGAAGAACAGGTGTGTCAGACAGACAAACTATTGTATGGTCTACACTTGTTTTTTCAATATTTATTTTGAATATTTTATAGATATTGTCTAATGTTACAGTAGCCTCATTCGGCTCAAAATCTACAATGAACTCCTCCAGTGCAGGGGCCTATCCGCATGGAACTCATTGCAGAATAGAGATGTTAATTTGTGTAATATGATATGACCTATTGCTGCAGTGGTTCTTCTGTCATTGAATTTGGATCATTACTTTTCTACTTGTAAGCGATGCTGAATGATGTTTGTTAAAATTATGTTTTACTAAAACCAACATTGTTTTTTTGCCTTTTTGTCAGAAATAAAGCCCATTTAACCACACACAATTATAAAATACCTACTGAAGAAAGCTAGTTGTTAATTTTCCATTTAGAATTTAACTGGCTCTGACATCCTCCTAATCTTCACATCAATCTCAGCTGCTTCCAATGTAATTCAAAATGATATTCAGTAAGGAAATCACTACTTTCAAGAGAATGTTCATAGATAAAATGTGCAGCACATATTTCCTTGCAAATTTGCTATTGACATCTGTTCTGTTTGCTTCCTCATTGATGTAAAAGTAGATTAAATCAGCCAATATTTTCCTATCAGAAATAATGTCATTGTTAGGAAAGGAGTCAGTCAGTTGCTGAAAAGTTCTGGTTGTAGCATTGCCATCTCTAAGAATTCCATAGTTGAAAGTGTGTCTCGAATCTGGGAACTTTTATGGAGAGAAAATTTCAGTATATTAAAAAAATGTAACTGTTTCCTTAGGTTTAAACCTGTTGAGAAGGTTTGGGGACTCTCTCTGTGCACAGCATATGATTGCTGGTTAATTTTATGAGATTGTGTCATTGAATATTGCAGCATCAGCCACAGGCTGGCAGGGTCCATTTCTTCTCTCTCACTCACACAAACATTCCAGTCAGAAAGAAGAAATAAAATAAATCATTAAATTTTAACAACTGAGCTTTGGCTAAACAATGGATAGGCTAAGAATGGTGTCTGTCATGGCCCTAATGTGGGTTATGTAACCTAGTGGTTGGAGCCAGCAGTAGTCAAGGTTATGGTCACACCAAGGGTCAGAATCAGAAGTCACACCAAGAGGCAAAGCCAGAGTCAGCAACTAGTCAGGGCCATGAAGCAGGCTGCGGGAATGAGGCACGGTAAGTAGCAGGGACATGGTCTCGGAGGTCTGGGTAGCAACAGGCCTAGCAACTAGTTCTCAGACAAGGAATGGTACAGGAACAGGAAGCCTTGTACCCAGTGGTGTCCAGTCAGTAGTCTACTGTCAGTCACCTGATCATGTTGAGTCAGAGGGTATAGCTTCTGTGGTGAAGCATTAGCAACATTTCCCTAGTCTGCCCACTTAGCCCCATGCAGCAGAAGATAAAGCTGCTGCTCAGCAGACCTTCAGGCATGGATTTGAGACCAGCGGTGCCTGACTGTGTGTGATTCGTGAGAACTAATTTAACCTAGGCTGTCTGAAGGAAAGATTTGGAGAGTGGAAAAGTCTCATAATGGAAAAAACAAAGAAACCTGGTGGTAAAGTCTTTAAAAACTCAGGGAGACTCAGACACTAGGAGAAGCTTGGGCAGAAGAGGAGAACGAACAGGGCTTGTTTTTATAGCAGAAGGAACCTTTGACTGCGGGACCAGCCAAAGTCAAAGGAGACTGACCAGAGGAAAGAGGGAGAAGAGATTGATAGATTCCATGTTCCAGAGAGGAAACCACGTGCAGGAGAGCAAGGAGAGAGGAAGGATCCCAAATTTCATCAATAAACACTCACCCAAATTGCACAGAATGCTCAGGAGGTGAGGGAGGGATGGCGTGTAGCTCTTGTATTGTTTTGTCTAGATATGTATATTTCTTGTGCTGTCTGTAGCAAAGAGAGACTCATTTGGGACCTTCTTTGAAGCCTGTGTGTTGTGTATTTCAACGTATCCCTGCAGAGTCAAATGTAAACTAGATAGCCTACAAGGCTGGTGCTCTGGGAAAGGCTGCATTTAAATTACTGAGGAGTGTGGGGGAGCTTATATTAAACACAGGGTCTAGGCAGTTGAACTTTCAGGGTTGGCTGTTAGATGGAGGAGCTGCATTCCAACAATGTGCCCAGTGACCCAGAAGTGGTGCCTCGACTCTGCTCAGACCCAGGAAGTCTAAAAACATGTGGGCAGAACACATGGGATGAAACAGCCTTGAATATTTTCAGATAGGGCTTTACCAGGGCTGTTACATCTGTACTGCAATATTATATAACTGTCTCTGAATCTGTAGTTTAAAAGTAATATAAATCACTGGATAATTATTGCAGGATAATATATGATATCGCAGCACTTGCTATCATTATAAAGGCTGTTACCTTTAAATCCCTTCAGATCACTCCGCAAGGAGCCATTCTTGTTGTGACACCTACAGGAAGTCAGGAACAATGGCCAGGTTGGGCAGCAGCTGGGGAAAGTTGATTTTATTATTTATTAATTTATAATATTTTTTAAAGTCTTTAGAATCTAACGTTTAGTTTATTTGTAACCATCTAGCTGTACACATTCCTCTCCCCGTTTCATGTTGTACAAATTCAAGGAAATGTGAAACAGCACCTTTATGGCTATGTTCTCATGCTACCACAGTACAGATACTGGAAACATGTTTCATGTGGGCAAAAGAAGTTCTCTCAGCCATATAAAAATATGATGTCTAGTAAAACAGCAAAGGCTTCAGATTCTGAAAGCTTTATGCAATTAGGCTTCTTGGTGTCGAGGGGGCAGCTCCCGTGAACATGGGGCCCACTCTGGGGATCTGGGATGCTGGAAACCCAAGGGGCTGAACTGTGCTTCTCCCTGCTCTCTCTAGGGACCAGAGCTCAGCACTTCCTTCCTTCACTAGTGCAAGCCCCTAGCAGGATGTAGCCTGAAGAGCGCAGGGTGAGGTGCTGTGCAGCTCCAATATCTGGGCTGCCTCCCTCCAGACTGCAGCCATGCAAAGCTGTGAGTGGGTTTGCGGAGCACATATCAGTGTTTCCTTCCCTGGCTGTAGACCCTCAAACCTGTGTGCAGATGGAATTTTTTTTTTTTAAAGAAAATTGATAATAAGTGGCATATCCAGATTCCATTAATGTTGATGTTGATGGGATGGGGTTGTTACCTGGCAAAATGTTGCCATTAACCGGAAGCTGCTAACATCAGGGTTGTTATCAAGCAGAATCTACTACTATTGGAATTTCTTAGTCTTTTGATTTCCCCTGCCCTTCCCCTGGATTTTTTACCTGCTTCAGGGTTTGCTTCTAAATGGTCAAATTAACTAAAGCACAGTAGAGGTTAACATACATTTATGGAACATATGGGCTCAGGTTATGGACCACTGGGGATGTCAGCTCAAGGGAGTAAAGGGGCATTAAGGAATCCACTTGCATGGAAATGCTGTAACACTGCTTTTAGCACATAGAAATGAGATTTATAGAGGTGTTATCTCCCCCTTCTCATGCAAGTAGGGGGAAAGGGAAGGGAGTAGGCAGAGCTTTGTCTCTCTTCCACTACTCCCCAGCAGCTGGCAGTGTAGCTATGCTGACACATCAGGGAGCACATTATGTGAAGGGTGCTTCTGTTTACTCCATCCCCAGATCAATGGGGAGAAGAGAAAGGAGATTGATTGTGACTTCTAATTGCAATCTTTCTCTAGTGCTGTTCCAGGGGCAGCAAAATAACACTCTCCCAATCTGGCCAATCTAGTTTATAATTACTGAAACAAATTCATGCATCTTGATTTCAGTGCCTGGATATCACAATATAAGATTGGCTTTTAAGTATGTGAAGATATACAGTGTATGCTTTGTATAATATATCCACTCCTTTAGAACATCTTTATTTTTCAGACACATCTTTCTAACTTGTCAAAGCATATATTCTTAATTGGGTGCTGTATATATGACAATTTGCAGCTTCTAAAACAACAATTTTGAGTTAGTGAAGTGCAAAACATAGCTGAACAGTATTCTTTAGCCCTGAAAAGAGTATTGCTGTCTAGCAATATTATAATATGTAAATTCAACTTGTGAACATTTTCAAAAAAGCCTTAAAATCAGAGTTGAGAATAAACATGAGATGTTTTAGTCCCAAATGTACAAGTTGTGAAGAAGGTTAGTATCAGAAAAACAGGATTGGGGAAGAGAGAACATCTTCAACCATAACACAAGCTATGGCTTGATGACTCCAGTGGGTAATGGGAAGCTCTCAGGCAGGTGTGGGATCTTCAGTGCATGAGGTTTTTTTATAAATTAAATGTCATTTAAAAAATACTGTTTCCTGCCCTTGCGTTTCTAAAAATAATCTTGTGCATATGAACCAAAAGTAAACAGATGCCCTGATGTCATCCAGAGTCTGTAGATAGACATCAAATCTGTGCCAGCCATCAGAGCATATTAAAAAGGTTTCATTCAAATTCACACTTACTGTTCTGAGATCCTCTGGACAGCCAGGAAGCTGTCAAGAAATCGTGTCAGTTCCACGCTGCTCAGGAAAGCCTTGAGCAGCAGCAGTTATTCATGCAGAACATGTTGCAGAAATGGATGCTGTGGAAATGTAGAGTATTGAAAACCATTTGGATACCACCTCAAAACAGCCTAAGAGGTGGGAGAAGTGTAGAGTAACTGAGGCCTGCTTTCCCCTCAACCTTTGTGTGCATAAGAAACTTTTATGGGTCATACAGGTATAGCCCCTGGCTTCGGTACTCTACTCTGGTTGGTGAGGCACTGTCTGCGCTGCAGCTGGAACATGATTCCCAGTGTGGGTAGACGGACTTGCACTAGTCCTGCCTGACCTAGCTCTCTAAAAGTAGCAGCACAAGCACTGCAGTATGGGCAACAGGGCTGGATTAATAAAGGGGTTTCACAGGCTGCAGCCCTGCTGCCTTGAGCACTACAAAAATAAATAGGGCGCCTGCTGGCCTGAGGGGCTCCTCATGCGTGTTGGGGGGTTGATCCACGGCCTCTGGTGCCACTCTCCTTCCCCAGTGCTGAACGCTTCCCCTGCCCCAAGACTGGCCAGTCCGTGGGCCCTGGCAGCCCTCAGCACTTGTGGGGATAGAGCACTGATGTGTCCTGCCCCCAAGGCTGGTCAGCATGCAGATCTCAGGCCTCAACGGCTGGCCAGTGTGTGGGTCCCAAGCCCTCACCAACCCCCATCCCCCGGAGCCAAGTGCTGGCCTACTCCATGCAATTGGTGGGTCTTACCAGCCCTGATCCTAGCACTGGCATGCCTAAGCCTTGCTCTGTCTGCAGGCTGAGCACCGCCACTCTGGGGAGACCCCACAAAAATGAGCTGTCTTGGGTCCCCAGGGAGTCTTCATTTGACCGGGGTGGACAGCAGCTCAGACTAAGCACCTTGGACTCAGACAGCTAGCCCAAGCCACTGTCAGTGTGGCAACATCCACACGGCTGTTTAGTGTGCTAGCTCAGTCTGTCTTCCCACACTCGCAATAACACTCTAGCTGCAGTGACGTAGCCAGAGGAGCTTTTTTGTTGGTTTGGCTCAGACTCTTTTCCAAGCAACATAAGCTAAACCAGAAAGAGCCCCTCTTACACCAAGATAAGGGTTACCACCAGTATAGCTGTGTTTGTTTAAATTCACACTCGTTGTATCAAAAAGCCTTCCTGTGTGGATGCTGTCTGAGAACTGAGCAGAAGGAGGACAGAAAGCAGTTTCTCTGTTCCAGCAGCTCAGTGGGGTGGGGCTTCACATACAACAGTCAGTGGTAAACCAGCGGGTACAATGAAAGATGGAGCTCTCTAAATAGGGGCAGTACAACAGTAGAATTATCAGCACCCTCCCTTTTCCTGGCACTGGTGCTGCTGTAGGAGGCCTTCTTGGCAAAACAACAAGGAGTTGTGTGGCACTTGAAGACTAAAAGATTTATTTTTTGCATGAGCTTTCATGGGAGAAGATCCCACTTCCTCAGATGCTTCAAAGATGGGTGAACTTACAGAAAGGAATGAAACTAAATGCAAGGGCGTGTAAAACATAGGATCAGGTCATAAAGTAACAGCAAATCAGAGCAGTTTACAGGCTCAAACCATGGGAAGCCTGAAGTCAAATTACCCTTTGTAATGGGAGAAGAATCCATAGTGTCGATCCAGTCCTGCTTTCACAGAATTTAGCTTGCATATTAATTCGAGTTCAGCTGTCTCTCTTTGAAGTCTTGATGTCCCTTTGAACTTTGCACATGTCCCCTGTTCACACACGCACCCCTTGTAACATCTTCCTTTTGTTAGTAGGTGTAATCCACAGGATGTATGGGGTCTGATATGATTGTTTTGGTTGAAGTCTTGGCAGTAGCATCACTTCTTAATTACAGTTAAGGCTTAATTGATTAGACTATGCCAGATTTAATAAAAGCATAATTCAGCAGTCCTCTGTTCCTAAAATCTCACGTTCAAGATTTCAGTCAACCACCTGCAGGAGTCAGGAAGGGATTATTCCACACCCCCAGTGTATTGTGGATTGTTCTGTTTAATTTCCTTTGACACGTCAAGGATGATGATGTTTGGAGATGGGACGTTGGATGGGGACAGCCAGAGCTCCGAGGTGTCACTGAGCATTCTCTTTGGCTAGCTGGTTGTTGCTCACATGTCAAGGGTCTAACTGATCACCATGTTCAGGATGAGGAAGGAGTTTTCCCCCAAGTCAGATTGACAGTGACCTTGAGGGGTTTCACCCTCCCCTGCAGTGCAAATGTGTAGGGCACTTACCAGGATTATCTGGGCATATTTCACTTCGTCATTTCCCTGCCACCAAGAGGTGGTGCACCTCTATCCCTCTCATTCTTTGCCTGTAGCACATAATAGTCTAATAATCCTAAAATCTAATTTTGGTTGTTGGGTTTGGGTGATGGGCAATGTTGTTGGCCTACTAATAGATAGAAGGTCAGACTCCATAATCTGCTGATCCTTTCTGACCTTAAACTTTAATGAGGTATTTTTGCTGATGCAAAAACTTCAGTAGCGGAGACCATCTTAATAAACAGGTAGCAAGCATTTTATCGGGGCAGTGCCTATTTGGGTTTGTTTGTTTGTTTAAATAACTTTAAGAAATCTCCTGAAATGTAGAGATGGAAGGTGATTTTTCAGGTTGATACTATCACCTTCAAATGTAATGCATAAAAGGCCAGCCGAAACTTTATAAAGGTCAATGAAAATATTGAAAATGTATTCTCTTGTAAAAGTCACATTACCAGTTCTTGCTCATTGAGCTCTTCAGTTGGTTCTTGCTGAAAACAATAAAAATAAACAATAAAAAGTTGTTACTTAATTGTGCTTTTCATGCTGATTTTTTCTTTTAATTAGGGAAAGGAAATGAGAATTCTTCTTTTTCTTTGAGGCCTGTTATAGGTCCTGCTTTACCACCTGGTTTTAGGAAACCTACACAGTATACTGAAGATAACAGCTGTTCCGTAGGATCTTCTCTTTCTTCAGAATTCCATACCCAGGTTTGTAAAAACTGAAATGGCACAGATCCATATTGACTTTATAGTGTGTTGGTCTTTCAAGAATTCTAACAAACTGATGGCGTGATCTAAAGCCCATTGAAATAACATTTTAATACAGTACATCCTGGTTTAGACCATACAGTTTACAAGGCATGGATTTATCTTGCCCTGTGTGTTGAAAGCCTCTGTCTCATTTTATGTATCACTCCAATATAAATAATCAGGGGTAATCAAGTAGCCTCTGAACTGTAGCTGCAGAATTCTTCTGAAAGGGGTTATGCAGAGAAGTGGGTTTCTCTGGTTGTCCACCTTTTTATTTGTATTGTGCCTGAACATGTTAGGCATTTCATGGCATTTAGTCAAGATGTAATCCCTGCCCCCAAGGCTGGTCAGCATGCAGATCTCAGGCCTCAAAGGCTGGCCAGTGTGGGGGTCTCAAGCCCTCTCCAACCCCCACCCCCTGGAGCCAAGTGCTGGCCTACTCCATGCAATTGGTGGGTCTTACTAGCCCTGATCCTAGCCCTGGCATGCCTAAGCCCTGCTCTGTCTGCAGGCTGAGCACCGCCACTCTGGGGAGACCCCACAAAAATGAGCTGTCTTGGGTCCCCAGGGAGTCTTCATTTGACCGGGGTGGACAGCAGCTCAGACTAAGCACCTTGGACTCAGACAGCTAGCCCAAGCCACTGTCAGTGTGGCAACATCCACACTGCTGTTTAGTGTGCTAGCTCAGGCTGTCTGCCCACACTCGCAATCACACTCTAGCTGAGTTGTGAACAGCAAAGATCAAGATGGGGAGTTGGCAAGGAGCAACAGAGTAGAAGTTAGGAGCTGGAAGAAGTAGGGGTATGAGGTGTGGGAAAAGGAGAGATGAGGGTACAAGTAGTCAGTGCTGTGTTCAGCAGTCGGTGTTTATTCTTTACCACATCAAGTCTAATCTTTCTTGGTTTTGCTGGCTGATGAGGTTATATCAACTGAATTAAACAAAAAGGCTGTTCCTGTGGAGTTATGGTCAAACAGATTCCCCCCCTGTTCTTTGCCTTTTTGTTCTGGTATGCTAGAGCGGAAGGTGCTGTTTCCGCATTCGTGCAAACTTCCCTTGCCAGTAGCCAAAATGCAAACAAATCCCAAACAGATAGTATTCGCTTCCCTGTCTTTGTGAGAGACACAGTCATGGTATTCTGTATGGCTCCAGATGTGCCCTGAAGTTAAGAAGGAAGGGCTTAAATACCCATCCTTTTGTGATCTTCCACTTCCTTTGAAGGAGCAGGGGTGTTGATTGTTACTGACAGTTTCTCTAATATGTTCACTCAGTATTGTTTTAGCAAATCAACGGTTTTGAACAACATATCTAAAAATCACATACCTTCTGTGTTGCTATTGTTTTCTGTGATATATGAATGGTTCTTCAGTTGTTGTAGTCTTGGAGGATGGATGGGGCCTGACTTGTATGTGGATCTTTTTTTTAAGTTAAAAAAAAAAAAAAAAGGATATACCTTCACATGCTCCCTTCATCCATAGTATGGAAGCAAAAATAGGCTCAAGCAATCCCCCTTCCTCCTTGCATCTCTTCTTCAATTACTGGCTATCTTATGGTATGTTTGAGGATACAAAATGGTCATTTTTCTTACCATTTGCTTTCTCTGCTCCATATTTGAGATTTCTTTCAAACCTGTGTATTTCCTTACTCCTTCCTGTTATCCTCTGTGTCTTTCCTTTCTCGCTGCTTCCTCTGAATACCCAGCTCACTCTGGTATGTAACTTAGCAGGGACCGCTGTTCCAAGATAATACCTTAAACCTTTGCTGGTAGTGCATATGTGACAGAACTGTCATCAGATGTGTAATGTCAAAATGAAGTAATTGTTTTATGTTAGTGTTAGCATTTATTTGCAGCAACTTTTCTTTATTCCATAGAGTACCGGTTTTCAGCATAATACCCCAGAATACGAGACTAGAAACGCCATTTTGAAACACAGCTTTTTTTACTAGCACTTGGTGTTTATCATTCTGCTGCCTCCAACGCGAGTATTGTTATGATTTATAATGAAGAAAGAGAGTCTGATGTTTAAAAAATGCACATAACTACAAATAATGATTAAACAGTTTGTCATATTGACAAATGTCTGCTTGCAGAGATGTCAAAAGCAGGCTGTTTATAAACTTCAAACAAAAATATAAAAATTCCTCCATTGTTAAGTGCATATCTGCAAGAGCAGGTGTCAAATGAAGTGTTTGTTACACTGAAACTTAATTTACTGGTTATTTTTCTAGTTTCAACTGATAAGCCAAAGATGTTGTTCTCATTTGTTGTGAGTATGAATGATGCAATTTGTTCATATGACACTTGTTGCATAGTTGTAGAAAGTATGAATTTTTCACTTTGAAATAATTTTACCTTTTTTTATTATTCAATTGGCAATAATGGATTTTTGTTATGTTCAGAGACAGCTTGTGCCCGACTGACTCTGTCATAATTTTTAATCGAATTCTCTTTCAAAATACTTTTTGTTTTTGTTTTTGTTTTTAATTTACTTAAGTGCATGTAGTTGGGGACAGGAGATATAAGTTAAACTTATCTTTAATGAGAGAGAAAATGAGACTGATTTCAGTTATAACCCAGCATGTAATTTGTTTATCTTTCATCTCCAACCAGCTCATGATAACTTATTAATCTTTTAAAATTTAGTTTGATTTTTTTTCTATCCCTACATACCACAGGTTAAGAAACAACAGACTACAGCAGAGAGTTGCAGTTTGTTCAATATTTGCAGTTTAAATAAATGAAAAACTTTAGGGGCAAAAAGTCAAGATAATGCCATTACACAGATAGAATTTGGGTTATGAAAGGATAATCCTCCTTTCACCTCCATTAGATTCAGGCAATTACACCATCTTTCTCAACTCTTCCCCTGTTTTCATGACTCTATATTTGACTCAGCATGCCCATTCGAAACCACCTCACATCCAAATAAATCCTTCCGCTGTCATAGAAGGTAATTCTGCAGTTGTCTGTTTTGTACGCCCACAACCTGATTGTCATCCTATTCTTTTGTCTCTACCCCTAACATTCAGAGGGTGTCTATAGCCTGCCACTTCTTCTATTACAAATTATCCAAATTGGATCCCTAGTTTTCCATGGTGTGTGGGGGGGACGGACCACTGTCCTTGTCCATTGTTGCCTCTAGCAAGAGGTGGCCTTACTCCACAACATCTGTGTTCTACCAGCACCAGCTTGTCTGTGATCTCCTATGGGTTATTGCAGCTGTAGTGTTACCATGTATGTTAACAATGGATACACCCTAGTCCCTGAATCCCTTTGAATCATTCCTCTGTGATATCCAGCCACTACGTTGGCTACTTAGGGATCCCAGGTCCTCTGACCCTACAAAAACTGTATAACCTAGTTTGCTTGTGTTACACAGGAGCTGTGATTTAAGGCAACATGTGGCACTTGTGAGCATTTATTATACAACAGAAGTAGGTTTATTTAACATTAAATAAGAGATACCACTAGGAGCAAAGGATAGAAACATGCTTGCCTACAAAATCATAAAATATGAACTTGAGCCTACGCTTAAATTACCTTTCGTGTCCAATGAAGTAGGTGTCATCCCTCCCCCCCACCCCCAACAAAGGTCAGTCTGTTGCAGAGCTGGCTAGCTTCACAGGAATCAGGATCCAAACTTTCATGAAAGCCCCCTGTTCTACAAGATGTTTTCTTGGTGACTAAATCCTGAGTGCCTCTCTCCTTGGCTAATACAATTTTTTTCTCTTCCATGTGGTTCAGATCATTTGCAGTTGTCTCTGGTGCTTTTCAATTGATAGTCTAGGTTTGCTCCATCCTAGAGCAATTAGCCTCAGCATTACATCACCAGCTAACTAGCAAGAAGTGGCAAGTGTCTCCTGATTCAGTGGCCATCACAAAGATATAGTATCCCCTAGTGACTAAGTTTTAATTACATTATTCCTTAAATGGTCTCAAGATATAAAAGGCTCAGTGATGACTCTTGATGAGTTACCAGCTGTCTCTAGATATCTTACATGGTAGCCCCTGCGTATATACACCCTGCTCAACATTTGTTGATGTAGTGTGTTTTGCAGATCAGATGAAAGTTATCTGCAAAGAGGAGGGGACATTCTGCTAAAGGGCCATTTGTCATATCCCAGCCCTAACCTCCTCATTCTGGTCCTCCTCACACCCATGTCGGTCCACTGGATTCTGTCCAAAATTCTACCAGCATTCTCCTCTGCCACTTAAAGGCATCTATTCCACATCACAGGCCTCCCATCCAAATCAGTGTCAAACTCCTCTTTCTCATTTTCAAGGCTCTGCACAATTCTGCTTTCGTATAGCAGGAATGCCTCCCTTTTATTCTCTACTCCATCCAGCCTTCTTCAAATCTGAGTTTTGGAACAGTCCTTCCAACAATATAAATTCTGCTTGCAACCGTACTAAAAGGGAATTTAAAAAGCAAAATACAAGGAATTAGCATGGTATACGCTATACCAGTGAAGCAATTTCATAAATATATTCTGTGTATTCCTTCCTTCTTTCCACCCCACCCTTTCCTCCTAGAATCCAGTCTTTCTATGAGCAGTTTAGATTCTAAACTCTTTACTTGCTCTATAAAGTGTGATGCATACCAGTACATTCAGAGTGTTGATGGCAGTGATAATGAATATGTTAGGGCCTATGGTATTAGAGTTGTGTATGTCCACTTCAATTGTTCCTGACCTTAATCATCTGCCGCTGGATGTACAGGAGCGTCAGCAGAGTGTCAAAAGATGATACTGCTTTGATGTTGAGTATCCTGGACACCTTAAACAATAAAAGTGAATTAGTAGTGTGTGTCTGGCAAAAATTTTATTGGCCACAACTGCTGATAGTTTCAGTAGTTTAGAGATTAGAAGTAATTTGGTTTCTATTAAGGGTAGTAGAAATTAGGGGTGGAACTGCACAGCTTTTAGAAATATTTGGATACATAAGTTGTGTATATTTATAATATATATACACACTTCTGTTTCTTAACGTGAATTGAAGAGTTATTTGATAAGTAGCCTCTCTAAGTTCCAAAGGGGTAGCCGTGTTAGTCTAGTTTGGTAAACCAAACAAGGAGTTCAGTGGCACTTAAAGACTAATATATTTGTTTATTGCTTGAACTTTCGTTTCTCCATCTTCTAAGCATCTAACAAAGTGGGATTTTCTCCCACGAAAGCTCATGCAATAAATAGATTTATTAGTCTTTAAGTGCCACAGGACTGCTTGTTTGTTTAGCCTCTCTAAGAAGACTCATCATTTATATGAATGATCAGATAGGCAATAGTACACCATTTATGATGTTAAGAATATTACTATAGTGACCTATTATGGTTGATGGCTGTCTTATTTTATTTTTGGAAGACCACAGATAGTAGTGAGGAAGAAGATACTTTCATAGGCCCAATGCCTCCAAAAGGACCAGTAGAATCCAGTATAACTAGAGACTTTGAACGCAGAGCTCAGCGAATGAAAGAAAAACTTACTTCTTCAGCTGATGTAAGTTTTATTAATAATTTTGTTGACTGTGCATTGTTTTCATGGCCTAAAAAATGTTTGTGAATTTTAGCAAGCCCAGTTGTATGTATCGAGGGTGCTAAATTATTGTAGTGCCTAAGTGAATGTTATCTAGAAGAACGCACATTTTTTAAAAAATCTTTTCCACTATGATTTTTTTTCTTAAAGGATGAGTCCAAGAAAGTTACAAGGGAGTCTTGGATGACTGAGCTTCCCCCAGAATTGAAAGGCTTTGGACTTGGCCCAAGAACTTTCAAGAGAAGAACAGATGAGAAATCAGGAGATAAGTCAGTTTGGACAGATACTCCAGCTGACAGAGAAAGAAAAGCCAAAGTGAGCATTTATTCATTCACATACATATGCAGAGTCTGTATGTTGTTAGTGATTGAGGAGACTGAGAAACTAAACTATCACCTCTGCTATTCAAGGGAAGAATAGCAAGAGCTCATTATGTTTCCAAAACACAGACATTTCAGACCTGAAGTAGTTATTTTCTTCCTTACATTAAATAATGTTCTTGATCTGTCTGCTGCAGCCTGGAAAGTCTATTGTTCTGTATCAATTTAATGAACAGCCAGCTACAATCTGTTTCTTATCAAGCAGAACAAAAAGTGGCTGGGGGGTAGAGGTACAAAGTCTCCATCTTGACCTGCTCCTCTAATATTTAAGTAAGATAAAGATACATTTCTTTGTCACTTGCTTCAGGTATGCTGCCTGCTTATAATTGCAATCTGCTTCTGTTCATCAGGAAATGCAAGAGGCAAAGAAATCAGCCAGTAGAGATGATGAAGAAATTGTATTGTCGAGCAGAGACAAGAGACTGGCTGAGCAGCTGTCTTCATACAATGTAAGTGTAAGCACAAAATGCTTTCTTCTCCAAGGTTTTCTTTAATTTTTTACTCTTCTCCCTCTTTCCATTTCTCATTTCTAGCACTGGTGGTTTCCATGGTGATATTACTAAACTCTTCTAGAGCGCTAACCTGCAGCCAGTTAAGCCATTAGGGAATTTGCCCTTGACTTCAAGGCCAGGATTGGGCCTTTGCACTGCTTCTGAAAAAGTATGTCAGTTTGTGCATAGGGTTTTATGTGCATTTTCTTATTAGTTTCAGTTTTTGTTTACTTAAATTGGGGATCAGCAATACAGGCTCAGTGAGCTACCTGTGGCTCCCTGACTGTCCCCTTCTGGCTCCTTGGCAATCTCCTCCAGGGAGCCAGGTTTGCTTCAGGGACTCCAGGCTGGCCCCAGCATCATGGTCAGCTCAGGGGTGCCAGCATCATCCCCGTTCTCCCACCACAACAGCCACTAGCACCGGTGGGGGTGTACGGGTGCCAGACACTCCCTCCATTCCTCTCTCTGCTGGCGGGGCAGAGCAGTGCTGCCCCGCCCACCCCCAGCCTGCCATCCCTCCCAAGAGCGGCCGGCGGAAAGCTGAGCTTGCGGAGGCAGGGCCTGGAATGGCCCCTCTGCGGAGTTCAGGCTCCTTTGATGTGGCCAGAGGCGGCCTCACCCCCAGGCTCTGGGTCAGGCCTGCTGAGCCCTGGGGTTGCTGGGTCGAAGTAGCTTGAACTCCGCAGAGCAGGCCACTCCAGGGCTCTGCCTCTGTAATCTGCAGCTCTCCACTGTCCGCTCTTGGGAGAGGTGGCCAGCTGGGGGTAGGCGGGGCAGCGCCGCTGTGCCCCGCCAGTGTAGGGAGGGACAGAGGGAGTGCATGCCACCCGCACACACCCCCGCCAGCACTAGGGGCCTGCAGCACAGCTGCTGGGCCAGCTCGGGCTCATGCGGTTTTGGGGGGAGGTTGGGAGGAAATGGCTCTTCTGCTTTTGGGTTGTCAACCCCTGACTTAAATGATTCCTGTATTAGCCCTTCCATTGCTGAAAATACACAGCCACCATTCAGACAGTAAAAGACTTCACCGAATTACAGGCATCGCAGGAAGAAAACAGCATTGCAGATTTAATTGAAAGGTTTAGATGCAGAGCTGTCCAAAGAAGTCTTGATGTAGCTAAGAGATCAATACCGTAATTGTTTGCTTTTGGAGTAACATTTTTATTTTGAAATATTTCTTCATTTCTACAGAAGCAGTCACAGTTTTCATGGACAAATATTGGTAATTAAAAATCTGAGGTTCACAACTACAGTCACTTCTCTCCCCCACCCACCACTGCCTCAGAGTGTGGGCTGTTGGTTGTCCTAAAGCTGCCTCTTCCTCTTCTCCCGTGTATATAGATGGCAGCTGGAAAACAGTCAAGTCTCTTGAGAAAAAGCAATTAACTGGCAACAGCAACCTTGGTTTATATTAGAAAAATCAAGTTTATCAGGAACTCAATTTATTTGCAGTTCATTAAGTGATGTATTTTTTTTTCCCATTTATAGAGTTTACAAATCCACATTTATTAGTGTGCAATCTTGAATTTTCTCTATAGTTCCTGCTCTTTGTTCAGTTGTGGACATTACGTAAATGCCATTCTACTAAATTGCATTTTATTCTTTCTCCTGCCAGAGAGAAATATACTTATGCTATTACTGTTGAAGGTTAGCTTTTGCCTCTTAAAATGTTTTGAAAAATGTTCTGCTTAGGCACAGTTCTTAAGTCACTTTGTAATGTTTTTTCTTCCTTTTCCTTTCCTCCTCCACTGATTTCTGCCAAGGACACTTTAAGATATAAAGCACTTTTCATGAAAGTGGCTTCTTAATTTTAGCACCTGCAATGATAGTGTCAGCTTCATTGATCCTATGATGTAACTCTACCGAAGTCAGTGAAATTACATCAGGAACGAATCTGAAGTATAATAGTTTCTCACAGCAAGTTTCTGATGTTGCTGATAGATGGTGACTACAGGTCAGGATGAGCAGCAAGAAAAAAAATAAGCTCTCTGGGCTTGTATTCATGTAGATGTCATTAAAAATGCAGAAGAAAAATAAGTAGATTTTCTTTTAGGTTAAAGACTAGTTTGTATCAGGTCTCTGCACGCATTTGCAAGGGATTGGGAGTTCAAGGAACTGACCAGCCATATCAGAATATGCACACTTTGCCATCTCAAGACAGTGCAGCATCCCCTATTGGGACTGATCTTACTCCTGTTTAAAAATCAATAAGAGTTTTATCCCTGACTTGTATGGCAGCAGGATCAGGTTCTTATCTGCAATTTTTAAGGCTGTGATTCTGCAAAGCACTTTAGCACATGCTTAAATTCAAGCATACAAATAGTCCTGTTGACTTCAACGAATTAATCATACACTTAAATGTCTTGCTGAGTTGGAACCAAGCTTTGTACTTTTAAGATGTAATTGCATATTTTTCTGTCTAAAGTGACAGTTTCAGAGGTTGAAAACCTCCTTTAAAATTCACTGTATAAAAGTAATTAAAGATGTACTTTTCTAATTTGAATTACCCTACATTTGTCTACACTGACTTTCATTTACTTTGTTACCCAATTACCTCTCTTGTTTTTCTGGAATTACTCATATGGAGTTCCATCCTGACTCTTGACCCAGCTTAAATCATTTTTCTTTTTGCTATATTTCACTGTTATTCTGCAATATTAACTTACCTTCCTTCTTCCTTTCTCTGGTTTCCAGGACTCAAAAAGATCAGAATCTCTAATGGACATGCATCAGAAAAAATTAAAGAACAAAGCAAGTGAAGATAAGAACAAGTGTCAAGAGAGAAGGCCATTTGACCGAGACCAGGACCTCCAAGTCAATCGATTTGATGAAGCTCAGAAGAAAGCCCTATTAAAGAAATCCAGAGAGTTAAACACCAGATTTTCACATAGCAAAGGCAATATGTTTTTATAATGCAAAGGCGCAGCATTTTCTTTGAGGAGAAATCTATTAAATTTCAACTTCTTTAAAACAAAATCTTTTTCTGTAAATACTTGTGTGCAAAATAAATTTCCTTATGAGTCAAAGGAATGTCATGAGAATTTTTTTCCTTATGTCAATTTTTATTCAATTTTTTTGGTGTGGGTGCAGTTTGTAAACAGTCTATAGTGTATCAAAATGAGAAATATTTAGTTAAAAATAGATTTATGATAGGCTAATTTGTTTAAAAATGCTGCTGGTCACCAGCTTCACATTTTCAAATGGCTAAACTTCATCTTAGGATGCATCAGATAAGATATTTCTAGTAGAGATAGGGAGGTGTTAGTACTCAATACCTTAATACAAAGCATTGGTGAGACCTCATCTGGAATATTGTGTGCAGTTCTGGTCCTCCTTTTTTAAGAAAGATGAATTCAAACTGGAAAGGTGCAGAGAAGGGCTACAAGAATGATCTGTAGTATGAAGAATCTGCCTTATGAGAGGAGACTTAAAGAGCTTGGCTTGTTTAACCTAACCAAAAGAAGGTCGAGGGGAGATGTGGTTGCTCTCTATAAATACATCAGAGGGATAAATATGAGAGAACTTTAGAGTTGAAATTAGATGTAGGTTTCTAACTAACAGAGGATTGAAGTTCTGGAATAGCCTTCCAAACAGATGTGTGGGGCAAAAAGCCTAGCTGGCTTCAAAACTGAGCTTGATAAATTTATGGAGGGGGTGGTATGATGGGACAGCCAGCTTTGGCAATTGACCAGTCTTTGACTATTGCTGATGGATGTGCTAGTGGCCTGAGATGGGAAGTTAGATGGAGTGGGTTCTGAGTTATTACAGAGAGTGGCTGGCTGGTGAGTCTTGCCCACATGCTCAGAATTTTACAGCACACCATATTTAGAATCATTAAGGAATTTTCTCCCAAGGCAGATTGGCAAAGGCTGTGGGTTGGGTTGTGTTTTGCTTTCCTCTGTAGTGTGGGGCATGGACTGCTGGAGTCTCTGTACTTAGTCTTTAAACCATAATTTGAGGACTTTAATAATTCATACATAGGTTATAGATTTATTACAAAAGTGAGTGGTGTGCATTGTGCAGGTCAGACTAGATGAGCATATTGGCCCCTTCTGATCTTAAAGTTTGAGTCTAAAACTGGTTCCTGTGACACTTTGGGATTCACCCAGGCCACTGGAGAGTTCAGTCACTACCTGCTCTGCAGATTTGGTTGCCTTGAATGCTGCACTGCCGTGGCTCACAGCCCAGACACTAGCTGCTAGCCTGCAAGGATGCAGGTCTCACCCCTATACCTCTATCACCCAAACACTCCTTGCGGAAGTGCCTTTACAACCCTTCCAGCAAAAAAATTTTTAAAAAAACATTTTTCTGCTGTGCTTAGCCCCTGTAATTGTATCCTCTACAAAATCCTCTCAAGATTAACTAGGCAATACACAACAGCTGATTAACTTAACTGGCATTCTCATCCTTCCCTCAATCACAGCACTGAGTTGCTTTATAGTGAAAAATTTCCTAATATAGATGAAATAGTAATGAGGACAGAAGTGTTTTAAAAGGAGGCTGCTAAGACTGAAACATAACAGACTAGAGCCTTTTTGTTCAAAAAAGTTCTTGCCATAATCATTTTTTCAGTGTGACCGTCTACTCCTGTTCCAGGACCCATTCACATAGCCTAAAGTCCTTGGTTTTGTTTGTCTCCTCAGGTGAAGGGTAACTTGGGGGTTTTCTCTCACTCTTCATAGTGTAGTAAGCGTTTGAAATGTATTCTTTTGGTGTAGCCTCAGATGAAGTTCCTTTCGCATGGTGGCTTCCCCACCAGTTGTATGCTGTAAGAGTTACATGAGCTTCTTCAGATATAAATGACTGGCTCCTTTGCCCAAGCCAGACTTGACTTCAGGCGTCAGCTCCTTTTTCCCTGAAAAAATCTCTTTATTAACTTCCCCTGATATGCCTGGTGTAAAAACATTTTCGTTATGCACGTCCACACAGGTATAGTCCTTTGTAGGTTAATCGTACCTACATCATAAGAATATTAATGATCAGTTATCAGTTTTCTGATCCTTTTGAAAACCCCCATTGGATAACTATCAGCGAGCGAGCTGGTCAGTCCAGCTGAGATTCATTGTTCCATACGAGGGAGCTCCATGCCATCTAGCATTGAGGTGTTTCTAGTTTGACACCTATACTAACTACTGAGTATTAAAAGAGGTTATAAAACTGACTTTTATAACACTATGGAAATTGGTGGGGTTTTTTCTGAGACTCTGGGTCTGAGCTGAAGTCCATGGAAAGGCTCCCATTATTAGTAGGCTTTGAATCAGGCTGTTACAGGGCACATGTACATTTGGAGTGCCCCCTTGCCTCAGCACCTAATGTCACCAGTGTCCTCTCCTGCAGGCTGCCTGCGTCTCAATGAGGCTTCTGTGGCTCGGTCGTTCAGGCAAGCATCAAAGTTCAAAACACCTTTGAGTACTTAAAGTCCCGCTTGATAAACAAAAAGTCCTTCACCTCTCTTGGGCTCAACTCGGGTCTTTCACTCTTGTCAGAGTGCTAGCACTTTGGCTTTTCCCTGCCAGGAGTGAGTCCAGCTACAACAGACTAGTGCTCTGCTCCTGCTGGGTTTTTTTTCCAGTTCCTCTTTATTAAAAGCCAAAACTCAGGGATCCCCTAGAAAAGCCTACCTGCTTACTGTTTGCCTCTTCAGTTCCCCTCTTGAACACCACCCCCAAGACTGCCTTCTAGCTCCACTCCTGTAGTTCAACTCTCCAGTTACCACCAACCCGAGACCTCTGGGCCTTTCCAAAGACACCAAAAACATCCCAGACCCAACAAGAGTCTCCAACTGCCTCCTTTGCCCATGGCTTTAACAGTCATCCATTGGGGCTTTCTCTCCTACCTCCAAGCCATAATTCAGGGCTACTCGCTTAAGAATCCAATAAGTTGTCAACTTTGCATTTTAGCTTTTACTGATAAAGTTGAGTTTTATTGCCACAGGAAGCTTTTTACTGACAGCACTAAAAATAGCTTACCCCCAGCACCCATGCCGCTGAGATTCCCTTGGCCAGCAGCTCTTTCTGGGGACAACTTAAATTAAAAGTGGCCAGGGCAGCCGAAAGAATGGCGCCATCAGAGACAAATTCCCCCACAGCTGGTGGCAGAAAGCAAGAGCTCCAATGATTTCACATTCAATATGACTCTTAAAGGGGCAGTTCTGGCTATAGTTGTTACAGTTGGATAGCCTCCCAGCTGGTGAGGCAGGCAGAGATTTTTATGGATGTTTTTCTTTAAATTATGATTGGCAGTAAATTAATGAGTTCCAAGGGGCAGCTGTGTTAGTCTAGTCCAGGAAAAAAAAAAAAGTCCTGTGGCACTTAAAGACTAACAGATTATTTTTCTCATTAGCTTTTGTGGGAGAAAATCCCACTTTGTCAGATGTGTCAATGGTGGAAGAACTTACAGAATGTAATGAAAATAAATGCAAGGGAAAGTAAAACATGGGATCAGGTCATACAGTAACAGCAAATCAGAGCAATTGTTAAGGTTCAAACCTTGGGAAGGCTGAACACCTTATACATTGGAGAAACAGGACGATCCTTGCGCAAAAGAATAAATGAACACAAAACTGACATCAGAAATCACAAAAACAGAAGAATCAGTTGCTGAGCACTTCCATCTTTCTAATCACTCTATAAATGATTTGTTAATGACCATACTTAGGGACATCAGTGGGACATCAAGCCTTCAAAGAGAAACAGCTGAACTGGAATTAAAATGCAAATTAGATTGCATGAAAGCAGGATTAAATTGACTTGACCTCTTTTCCCATTACAACAGGTAATTTGACTTCAGCCTTCCCAGGGGTTGAACCATAACAACTGTTGTGATTTGCTGTTACTGTATGACCTGATCCATGTTTTACACTACCTTGCATTTATCTTCATCCCATTCTGTATGTTTGTCCATCTTTGAAGCATCTGACAAAATGGGATTTTCTCTGACAAAAGCTCATATGAAAAATAAATCAGTAAATTAACAAATTTTTATGGATGTTTACCAACTCTCTCCTTAAGCCTTGCCCAGGAGCAGCGTTCTCTTCTTCACACCTGGGATCTCCCTTGCTATCTAAACAATTCTCTACTTATGCTGTTCAGGCAGTCTTCTTACAAAATTCAGCTTCTCCCCTGTTAATGGGTTAATGAGCACCCCCCTCCTACACATACACACACATCTGGAAGTTCCCAGATGTAGTTTACAGAGACATCATGGGCCAATTAGGTGCTGATTCTCTCTGAAGGCCAAGGTTTGTCACCTGACCAGTATGACTGCTGTGAAATATAAATTCAGTAGAAGCTTTCACCAAATGGAAACATGCTATTTTTTTGGAAAATCAATGTCTATAACTATACGTGTATGTATCTTCATAATTTTCTTTAAGTACCCTTCAAGGTAGGAGTAAAAGTGTGGGTCCGTTCACTTCAGTGGGCTTGCACAGATGTAACAAATCTTTATGTATTAATGCATGGGATTGCAAAGCTTTATGTATTAATAGTGATACTTGAGAAGGCAAGAACTGCATTTAACTCTGGGCCTCTTTTAAGCTTGCAGGACTAATCTAATTTCCTTTGTTGCCAGGATTACTGGCCTACTGGTTGGGGGGAAGGAGTAGATGTAATATATCTTGACTTTAGTTAGTCTTGACATAGTTGTGCTTATCCATTTCATAAGTAAACTGGGCAAAAGTGTGATCTAGGTGAACATATTATTACATGAGTGCACAACTGGTTGGAAAACTGTGCAAAGAAAAGTTATTAATGGTTCGGTGACAAAGGGTGGGGGGGTGATTGTATCTAATTAAGTTTTCAAGAGGCTGTCCTAGTATGCTGGAATACACCCCTGGGTTCACACTCTAGCCATAATATTTCTACCATATACACTCTGTAAGGTATCATCTGAAAACTCATAATTTGCTGGTCAGTATTGTTTCTGAGAAAATATATGTGGCAACACTACATGTAAATTTAGAAGATTTCTCCTGTATGCCACATCTCCCCCATCTTGCCCAGGCAAAAGTTAGGTCTGTCCTAAACAAAGGAAGGAATGTGTGCTTGCCTTAATTTGCATTAAGCAGTAAATAGTCATCAAGCAGGAAAGAAAAATGAAGGAAACAAACAGGTGAGGAAAATTACATGGAAGGCTATTCCCTTCTAGTTGACTTTAAGTAGGGTGCCAAGAAGCAAAGGATGCTTTCTTGCAACCACTTCTAATTTTTATGCCTCATTACATGTACTCACTTAAAATCAATCTCCTTGTAGTTAAACTTGTTTTGTTGTTTTATCTAATCCAGCATGTTCAAATTGAAGTGTCTGGGTAACTTTATTTGGGTTAACAAGTTGTGTGCCTATTCTCCCCTTAAAGGAATAATGGGCTTAATATATTTTCACCATCCAGGACAGGACTGGGTAATACAGGACACACATTTCTGGGGGAACTGTGGGACAGGAAGTATGTGAGGGTCACTCTGTGGTAATCTTTAAATCTCAGGACAGCCAAGTTGAGACAGGCTGGCTGCATCACACAGACATCACTGGGAGTGACCTGTAAGCTGAGGCTGTTTGTGAACAATATAGGTCGGAGGCTACAGCAGCAAAGCATTGTACAGGACTTGCAGATCCCAAGGCAGAGATGACACAGCAACTCATTGGTCTGGAGTGTACCCTCTAGTATGTCACACCTAGGTCTGGTATAAGTCAATCACTTCATGAATTACCAGAATAGTTGAGTGGAGAGTAACAGTATAAAATTCATGCATGAAACCAAGTGGGGCGAGGTCACAAGCATTTTGGAGAACAGGATGAGGATCCAAAATGGCCTTGATAAATTGAAGCCTTATTCTGAAATCACTAAGATGAAAGTCCGTAAAGACAAGAGCAAAGTACTTCATTTAGGACAAGAAAGTCAAATGCACAAATACAAATTGTGGAATAAAAGGCTAGACAAGTAGTACTGCTGAAAAGTTGTCAAGGATATAGCAGCTCCTAAATTGAATAGAAGCCAGACATTTGATGCAGTGATGAAAAAGGGTTAATATTCTGGGGTGTACTAATGAAAGTGTTAAATGTAAGGCACAGTAGGATTGTTCTTGTCTCCTCAAAACTGTTGAGCCCACAGCTAGAGTACTGGGTCCAGTTCCAGGTGCTACATTCTAAGAAAGAAGTGGACTGTAAGGGGTTAGCTCACTATCACCTCTGCTTCAGCTCCCCTTCTGCCTTACAAAGGAGAGGAAGTACCTTCAGTCTGCAGTCACCAGTGGTTTGGTTTTTTTAACAAGTACACAAAAATCCCACTACCCTCCAGTGCCCTTAGTCAGCAGTCACCAGGGTTTGTTCAGGGAGTCTTGCCAATCCTCAGCACTTCCTACTCCATTTCTCCCTCTGTAGCCTTCTGGACCAGCTAATAAACCCTTCTGGGCAATTGTTGCCCCTTTCTTAATCAGGATCCAGCAACCACTCACACTGCATAGGCGAACAGCTGCCCCTCCTCTAGCCATCAGCCCTTAGCCCAGTGAATTAGCTCTCCTGCCCCCTCAGCTATGAAGGCTGGAGTGAGAGAGGCTGGCCAGGGTTTCAGCCCCCCAGCACTGTGTTACACAGACAAACTGGCAAAAGGCCAGAGAAGCGCAACAAGAATGGAGAAAAGTTTAGAAAATATGACATGAGGAAAGGTTAAAAATGGGCATGTTTAATCTTGAGAACAAAAGACTTAGACCTGATAAATGGAGCCCTGCAGATCCACAGGTATCCACTTCACATACACAGGTACCCACATCCACAGATGTGGGCACAGCTATCTGCAGATCCGTCCTCAGATGTGGATTCTATTTTTATCTGTCCAGACCCAATCACTGCAGATGCTGCTATGATCTGTGTCAGCAGCATGCAGGGAACAAGCAAACACTCCAGCTAATCCCAGCTCAGCTATTATGGTCTACCAGCCAATCAGAGTCTCAGTCGTAGGAGGCTGGGGTTTGGAGCGCCAGTCAACATGCTTGCCTTTGATCAGCTCAATCCCCATGCCTTCCCTGCCCACTTCTTCCTTTTCTTGTTTGCAGTTTGCATGCCATGCTGTCAATCAGAGATTTCATTGGTGGCCAAGAACCACAAACAAGGAAAGGAAAGAGTGGGTGGGAGCCTTGTGGGGAATGAGCCAATCAAAGGCTAAAATGCTGACTGTAAGCCCAAGCTCACTTGCAGATGCAGTTACAGATATACATAAAACATAGCATGCAGATCACAGACCAGCTAGATACTGACACGAGGCAAATGAGGATTGGATCTGGAGCCACATTTTTGTATCTGTGCATGGCTCTACTGATAAACCTTCAAATATGTTAACGACTGCAACAGAGGACAGCAATCAATTATTCTCTATGCCCACCAAAAGTAGGACAAGAATTAATCAGTTTAATGTGCAGCATAGAAGATATATTGATCATGAAAAACTTTAAGGATGGATGGGTTCTGGAATTGGTTACTAAGGATGTTATGGAATCCCCATCATAAATGGCTTTTAAAAAGCCAATTAGAAAGGGATCGTGAAGGTTTACTTTTTCTCCCTCAGCAGGGAGCACTCAACTAGGCCTATAGACAATTACCTATTGTGCCTTCCAGCCCTACATTTCTACGGCCTGGTTGATATTTACCAAGGATTCTTGGTGGCAATTGAAGGGAGATATGCAAGTTACAGAAAATAACTTGTGCATCTCCCTTTGCCTGCTTACCCCAGTGGCTCCTCAGCACTGAGTCGAAGGCACTACTCTTTTTTAAGGGGTGGACTTACCAGGTCTATTTCCCGATCATTTGAGTGGATCTTCACTGACCTACTCAATGTGGAAAGATTGAATGGACACAGCTAATTTGCCACCATCAATGTAGACTTGACTTACAATTCTGTGAATTCCATGAGAAAAAGTACAGCTTTGTATTTGAAAATTGAGCAAGTTTAGTTTAGAAGTCTTCATAAATATGAAGTTTCACAATGTCAGTCCAGTAACTTCAGTAGAGAATTACACTGTAACCTCAGCGAAGGAAGTAAATTCACAACTATATCTGAAAATCCAGACCAGCACACTGACATTCACTTTTGTTTTTATCATTCTTACTGCACTTTCTTGCTCAAGATAAGCATGTCAGTGAAGTAGCCTGTCTTACTGACATTAACTCCAATAGTCTATGAACCCGAATCAAACATTGTCTTCATTTTTATTCCTCTAATTCTTTAAGGCATAAGTAACAGTAGCAACATGTGTTCTGTCAATGTATGTAATTTGATACATAAAAAAAGACATGCCTTAGTTCCAAGTGATGTGGATTTTTCTATTATAACATGTTAAATAGATCATTGCTCACTCCATAGTTCAGAAACGCTACTGTCATGTACTGTTTGGGTTTATTTACTTCAACAAATCATCAGCCCAGCAAACCCATACACTTCCATGTTTTCAGTCTTTAATTTGAGGTAATATGTAGGTCCTGAGGGTGCAGTGAATCTGCATGCTGATATCTTTTGTCTTTCAATGCAAAGAGTTAATGTGCACAATACTTAGTTTCTAAAATAATTGAAAAACAATTAAGTCATATCTGCAGAACATTGATGTTAATTTTGAGGGCAGAGGTGGGTTTGTGTTTAGAGATTAAACCACTGAAGCTATAATAGGCTTAAGTGAGAGGTTGTCAAACTTTGTGGCAAACTAGACCTCAGTAGACCATTGGCTTCTGAACAATCTCCATTCTCACTGTTTGCAGAACCACCTCCAGCTGGAGAACAAGTAGTATTTCTGTGGTGATTGCAACATAGAAAATGTAGCATTAGAAAAATATTTGATATATTGAAACTTTTGTGTTTTATTTAGTAGCTAGAAACAAGGAGGATGAACTAGCATTCTGTGAACAGCCAATTCTTTATGGCCTACAGAAAATACTGTTCAAACCATAGGGAGGGAATCACTGCCATAAGTAAAACACTTTTTGTATCAAGTATCATTTATAGCTAAGGTATTTCACTGAGGGCTCCTTGAATGAAGATTTCTCCTAAGAGTGAAGTTTGCAGGATCAGAATTAGCCATAAAAAGTCACTTGATATTGAAGCTGTTTGCCTCTGAAGTCAATGGATAAACATGATTTCTGTGGGAGCTGCATTTAGTTTGTTACTGAAGTGGAGGGTATAACAAAGATGCTGACAGACCTGTAATTATAGCAGCATAACAGCACAAAACACAACATTACAGTCATTTTACAGGCTTTAGTCACTGTACCTTGAAGTGTAAGGTACACAATTCTAGTGATCAAATCCTTGATATGAATTTATGAAGTCACTTTCTTTGATATGATTTTTTTTCCAACAAATGCTTCATCCTGGCTCTGATAAAGCATGTGTGTAAGCAGGTGCAGCACTTGACCCACCTGGAGGGCATCTCCTGGTAGTGTTACTGCAGAATTTTGCTCAAGTGGTCCCCTCCAGGTGGTCTGTGCGCTACTTCTTCTCATGCTGACTCTTGCTCCCAAGTCCAGTTCTGGGACCTTAGCCCTCCATCTAGGCTTTAAATCCACCTCTTCTGGGGTATCCAGCCACTAAAACAGTCTATGGCAGGAATGGCCAAACTGCAGCTTGCGAGCTGCACGTGGCTCTTCTAAGAAGAAGTGCCGTTTGCAAAAGAGACAGCAGGGAAGGGCAACATGGTCAGGGACATCAGAGAAGCTGCAGCAGCATGGTCAGGGCCTACAGGGGAAGTGGCAACAGGGGTGGGGTGGAAATGCTGCATTTTAGATTCTCATAGGCCCTAATGCAGCTTACTCCTTTGTTAAGGTTGTGTTTTACAAGTCCTAAACATGATCTAGAATACTAAAATGAAAATACAAAGAAGAAAAATTTAACACTGAATGTAGATTACTTTCAATTGTTGGCACAACTTACTGCTGTGAAGCATTGTATTCTTCAATGGAATCTGTTAGGTCAAAGCATTGTGCAATACTTAGAGATCAGCACCCAAGATCTTTTGCGTACTGCATTAAGAAGTTACTGCCCAGTTTTTAAATAACTTGCCACTAGCCTGCAGTGTTCTACATCCAGCAACAGCTAAGTTTTTACTGTTTCAGGCCTAGTTTCCATAGTAACCTTAAGTAATTATTAGAATCCAACATTAGTAGGATCAATACCTGCCCTGTTTATGATAAAATTAAAGTGCACAATGAAGTTTAAGCTTAGTAATTCTGGAGTAGGTAAAAGTATGTGGTTATATGCCTCAGAGCAGCTCTCAAAGGTTTATAATTGATCTGTGAGGCTCTTGAGTTCCATAAGGTTGGCCACCCCTGCTCTATGGCCTAGCTCAGTCTCATCCCAGCCACTGAAATAGCCTATGGCCCATGAGACTGCACCAAGCCTAGCACTCATGCCACTCCTAGCATGCTGAGGGAGCAGAGAGGGGCCTGGGCCCACCCACTTCTCCAGGCCCCAGCCCAGGGACCCTAAGTGTCCCCACTGAGGCCTCTACCTCCCTTCAGCCACTCCACAATCTTGCATCAACTCCCTGGGCTATTTCCCTACAGTCCCAGCTACACACAGTCTCACCACCATCTGCTCCCTGGCTTCTTGCCCCCCCAGACCACTGCTCCATCCACTCCCACAGTTCTCCCAGGATCCCCAGCTCCAGCTAGCCTGCCAGGAGGAGAAACTTCCCCCTGCAGCTCCCAATGGCAACTGACAGTGGCTAGCTCTGCTGCCCTACTCTTCTACTAGCGGTCTCCCTCTGATTGGCTGCCACATACCCACACCCTTTTTAACCGTGTGTGGGCTGTAGTAGAGCCACTGCATTGCTACAATGTGATATAAAGTGCAGAGGGGGGAAGTGATTTTTTTACTGAGAATTTAATTTAAGCTTGTCATTTCTTTATGTAAATTGAGTGAGCCTTTGAGTTGCATGAATACACAAATTAATCTCCTCCTAGTAATGCCAGATCAGCTCCTAGAACACTCATTAAAGTAAATGGTAACTTACTAAATTAAATGCTGTGAAAGCTTTTGTGTGAAGAGATGAGCTGTTCTTTTAATTTGAGCAAACTGAATAGAATTTGTGCTAAAAATCTACTGGATGATATTCAAAATTGCACTTTAAAGACCAATATTTAGGTCACGAAAAATCCTCAACATAATTTCTGTGTAACATTTCTGGTGATGAGGTTCTAAAACTTGAAGTAGTTTCTATTTTTATTCTGCTCTGCTAGGCTGTATCATGGCATGTCAATCTATGCCTGATCAGGTAAAATGTCAAAGGCTGGTTTAAATGGATTCATCCTCTGTTTAAAATGCTTATCTCTGTTTTATGGCGATATAGAGTATATTTTAAAATGTTTTTATTAGAAACAATTCACAACAATGACAGCTTCCTTTTGTGAACTATACTTTTTAAGACATGCTTGGAAATCCAGTCATAGGGAAGCCAGCTTGACAAAGCCCTGGCTAGGGTGATTTTGTTGGGGTTGTTCCTGCTCTGAGCAGGGGGTTGGACTATGTGACTTTCTGGGGTCCCTTCCAACCCTAATCTTCTATGAATAGAGAAAAACATGCATTAGGACAGGTAAGAGGTAATGAAGAGGATTAAGAAGCAATTTTAAGGGTGAATGACTGGATGTGCAAATAAAAAGAGCATTATTTAATCAGAAGCAAGTTGAAGAATTAATTGGTGAGTCTACTTTATGTTACCAGGAACAACTGAAGAGGAAAAGGACATCTCAGAGACTTTAAACAGTTTGTTTTCATCATCTTCACCACAGGCCAGTGAGATGCCATGATGAATAGACTTGAGTAAACTGAGGTGTCAATCCGCTTTTCCAGCATCCTCTTCTGCATGCACTTATAGGCTATGTTCACACGTAAACTGTTATTTCAAAATAAGTTATTTTGAAATGAGTTATTTTGAAATAAAGTCCTTATTTTGAAATAAGTTAATTCAAATTAAGGGAAAGCCTGCTATTAAAACAGCTGTTATTTAGAAATGGTTCTTTTGAAATAAGGCCATTCAGACATGTTGTTTCGAAACAGTTGTTTCGAAACAATGTTTTTGTTTCAAAATAACGTGTCCGAACGCCGTTGTTTCAAAACAATCATTTCGAAACAACGGCTATTTCGATTTCCTGCTAGGTTTTACTGTTTTGGAATAATGGATGTTATTTCGAAACAACGGGACCCATTGTTTCGAAATAACAGAATGTCGTGTGGACATAAGAATTTTTATTTTGAAACAAGGGTGTTGTTTCAAAATAAAACTGTCATCTGAACACAGCCATAGACAATCTATGTGCTACTTATGTCAATTTTACTTGATGATGTGACCTTTACAAAAGTAAAGCATTAGTGAAGGAAATGTGGGTTTTCGTGGTATAATTTTGTCTAAAAAAAAAGATTAATAGGTTTGTCAAGTCAGCAGTGTCTGCTTTCAAATAAGCATTTCTGTTCAATAGATTTTTTTCTCTCTCAAAATAAGAGGTCATTCCAAGAATTGCCTTTTAGGTTTATTTCTACTATGTGGAACTGCTCTTTTTCTTTCTTTCATTGTGAATTTTAACAGGAACGCCATACAAAATTATATCTACACAGTTATAACACCTGCACACTAAGACTGAACATAATAAAATAACACTTAGAAAACAGAATTTGCCAAAGTTAAAACTGAGCATGTACAGCCTTAACTCTGACCACCCCTATGCACTTAATTATACGATTATATATTCTTTTCAAATAAAATGTTCTTTTTTTGTAATTATGGATGCAACAGATAGTATCTTGTGGTATATTTTTCATTCCTGTATGGCTAAATTCTTTTAATTTTCCTGGTAGTTTGATATTGCACATACAATATTCAAAAGCTCTTAGCTCAACAGAATCTAAATCATTGTTCACAGGAACAATCACAACCATGCCTCAGTGTCAGCTTTCTTTTCCCAGCTATTTGTCAAAAGAAAAAAAAAAGATTGCAAGAAGTTTTTTGTTTATTAATGTGGAGAATGTATTCTAATAATAATCCTAGTGCCTCTGGCTAGGGCTTGGCATAGTTTAGACAAGCATTTCTAAAGCTTCCTTGTGTGATTCTGCCAGTGCAGATGGTGTCTTTGTATCTGTCATTCAGGCATGAAAGTACTATCCTAAACCCAACCTAAAGTTACATTGCTACTAAATGCACTAGATCAGTGTTTATCAACCTTTTGATATGAGGGACCATCTTGCTGCCTTCTTAACTGTGTCAGGGAAATCTCAGGGACTGGCACTGGTCCATGGACAGGATGTTGAGAAACACTGCACTAGAATCTCCTCTTATGCTCTTGGCCCCATTAACCTTTGTAATTTTGATGAAAGCACAGAAATTCCAGAGGCATATGGCTGATTTTCTTTTTCTCCCTAAAATGAAGCGCCAGGCATTTGCCTGTGCAGGGTTCATTTTTTCAGTTAGTTAGTTCTAATTAGATTTTCCATGTTCTCTTTCTAGCTGCAACCAGCTCTCCAAATGAATTCCAAAAAAATCCTCTCTCCATCCTGTCCTTTGTTACCTATAGAGCACCTGAGTCTCCCATACAGCTACATTGGTTTCAAACTCAGAACATATTCTATTACAGGCCCTGAAAATGCACTGGTTTAAAATTGATGTAACAGAGTAACGAAACAAGACTTTTTTTCACCAGCCTTTTATAGCTGAATCTTGAGGCTGCCGAGATAGATAGCAACAGTGAATACTGTCACACTACCATGAGCAGCTGCAGCTGTAATTTCTTTCAAATGAGTAACCAATTTTCTAAATATTCCAAGTACAACCCTCATAAATGGACTGTGAGAAAGCAGTTATAATACAGACTCATGCAGCACAGGTCTGGTGCTCCCAGCACTAGCGTACATGGAATTATACTGGCTGAGAATATAATATTAGATTTCAGCATACTAACTTAGGGCTTGACCCTGAGAAGTGGGGAGTCAACGAGATTTTTCAGATACTGCAGGCACTTCTCAGGATCTCACCCTCATTATGGATTCAGAGACAGCTTTTATAATCACTCATCTGTGGAACCCATTCCTTCGCTTTGAAATGACTGCTTAAGAACACTAGTCTAGATCAGTGTTTTTCAACTAGCATACTGCAGACCACTGGTGCTCCTCAGCCATAGTGCAGGTGTTCTGTGACCCACCCCAAGCTCTCTGCATAAGGAGGGACTGAGCTGGGGTGGGGAAGGAGCAATTTAATACCCCAGGTGTGTGGTGGGGGACATTGACGCACAGCTGGAGGCTTCACTATGACTAGAGCATTTTAAATCTCCTGCCACTGCACCAGCTTTTTCAAGAATGTTGTCATCAGGTGTTCTGTGTAAAGTAATCAATACCTTTAGGCATTCCCCAGTTCACTGAAGGTTGAGAAACACTGGTCTAGCCTATAAGCTGACAATCTAACAGTTGTATACTGCAGGTATTCAGTCACTGTAGTGGGGCATCTGCCCCGCACTGGTTAGGAAGGAGTTAAGAGGACCTTTGGAGCAGCCATAAATGGAAAGAGACTGCAGGAGAACCAATCAGAGCCTGGGAGCCCAGTATAAAAGAGAGCTGCCAAATTGCATAAGGGCAGTTATCCCTAAGAGTACACCTATAATGTTCAAAGAAAATTTGTGTGATCAAGTGCCATTATAGTTAAATCTCCAGAACCCATAACCATGAAACCTCATATTGCCTGGACAGCACTAAAATGCAGCTAGAATAACTTGAATCACTTATACCTTTACTAAAATAATCCTAGGGTTTGGACTAGCAGAATGTATTGCAAGACAAAGCTCTGATGAAAGAGTCTCCTGGAGCTAAATGGCATATGGGACTACAGTTAGATTTGAACTTAGAAAAACGACAAATATAACACCCGAATCATTTTAAATCTCAGTGAGCTAAAGGGCATCAGTCACACAAGCCATGTTTTAGCTGTAGTGGAAAGCAGGCACAGCACCTGCAACCTTCCAAACAAGGGACTTCTTTCTGTAGACACCATGAATGTAGTGACACAGGGCCTATGGAGCTTTGATGATCTACACCAGCGGAGAATCTGCACTGCAGGGGCTAATTCTCCATCACTTTGCATCTTCCTTCTTTGGTCATTAGGCCTATCCAAGATGACTGTAAAATGCTCCTGTTCTGATCCCATCACATTTTACATCTCCTTTTCATTCTGTGGACAAAATTCTCTGATGTGTAGCAGTCAGACTCACAGCAAGGCTTTGGCACTATTTTGAGGAGATACAATCATCATCTGATTTGCCCTTTTGTCTGACAACCATGGTAGCACAGGATATGGAGCACAGTGCCTCTTGATTGGTTGGTACCAAGGACTGAACTCAGAACCTCAGGCTAGTTAAAAGAAAACAAAACATCCTATGTGACTTGAGCTAAGGAAGTTGTCCTAAAATGGTGACTGTGGCAAACTCATAAATTCTCTATACATGGGCTAGTAACTGGAGGGGGACAGAAGCCACATTGGCTATGCCTACAGCTAAAAATTTAGTTCAAACTTGCAAGTCTGAACTAAATAAGTTCAAGGTTGGTCCAAACTAGCCTTTCAGACTAACTGCAGCTTTTTAGTTTGAACTAGACATTAGTCCTGGTCTACATCCTGCTAGTTCGAACTTAAAGTTCGAACTAAGAGCTTAGTCTGGACCAACAAATACAACTTATTCGTCTGGACTAAGCTTTGGCTAGTCCAAACTAGGAAATTTCTTAGTTTGGACTAGTCAAAGGCTATTGTAGACCTGGACCATATTAGTCTGACCTAATCTTACTTAGTCCGGAATAACTGGTTAGTGTAGACATAGCCACTGTGTTCTATCACTGTTCCACAGATGGGATAAAACAGTTTTTAGAGAAGCATAGACCCAGCAGCATAATTGTTATATGTCAATCACTGTCTGGTGTTAAGAAGAAACATCTGCTCTGAGCAGGACTTTGCACTTGCTTCTGATATGGGCCACTTTCAGAAAAGAGACTGGACTCAATGGATCACTGGTCAGCTATACAGTTTTTAACTATGTTTTCTGAACATGCTTTATTCTTAGATTTACCTGCAATTAAACCATCACTTACACCTACTTCCAGCCAGAGATAAATCTGCAGGGTGTGTCCAAAGCTATGAAGCCTTAAGTATAGTTGACAGGGATTTCACTGTTGCACACCCTTTTTATTATTATTATTTATGTTATTGTATTAAGCTGTTCTTTAGGCCTCTTAAATATATATGCCAGAAGCCGTATGTTACAACCCCAAGTCTGAGTATCATTCAGACGCTAAAGGAGCCAACAAAGCATTCAGATGGTGACTGCCTTAGGGATTCTATTGCATGTCTCAGGGAATGAAAAAGTCAAGGCCAGCAAAACTTTGTGTCAGGCCTTGTGATGCGGATTACTGTCTCCCTAGCAACCATAGAAAAATTTTCTTGCTGTAAAAAGAAATCTAGATAGCTATTCATTCATCAGATCACACGGGTCAGATTCTGTTTCTCTCTCTGCCACTTATTACAAAAGTCACTGGGATTTTAATTGCCTCTTCAAAATCAGCAGGAAAGAAGAAAACAAGAGAGGCACAAGTAGGCACACATGGGCACCTAGTGAATGTAATATTTTTAGTGAATTTTTTGAAGTTTGCATTATTGTAAAATGTGCACTGTGCTCCCAAGGGTAGTGAAATCAAGGCTAATGCAACATGCTTTGCAAGCTCCATACAGAGCTTGTATTCATTATTATGCTGTATAGATGAGCGGAGCTTATTATGTGAATGTAAGCTTCTGACAGACTGTGCGAATGTGCATTCAGTTATCTGGCAATTACAGTGTCCCCTAATCAAGTGCAGGCAGTGAATTGCTTTTGGGTAGCTGGGGACCCTTTTTGTACAAGGGCAGCAAGTATACAAGTACCAGTGCGAGTTTTTAAAACAGCAACGCAATAATACTCCATTTTGGAAATGGCATAAGTTGCAATGATGGCCTGTCTTCTGGCATTAGTCCATGTATTGTGAACCCCCAGGGAACTCAATGAAGAGTACTGCATAAGATATATAGGAGGATATAGTCTGATCCCTGGGGTTTGTATGTGTTGATGAATTATAAGCGGAGCTATCAGTGATGCTTATAATTAAGGTTGCCTAACACTTCCCATGATAAGACTCTTATTTTCAGTTGCTTATAACTTTTCCAGAATAACTGTTCTGGCTTGAAATTTGCCATGCCTCAAACTGAATTTCTTCTCCCTTAAAGAATTTTTTCAGAGAACAAAGTTAGTATTGTTTTGTGAATCTTAAAAAAAAAAAATCTTATAATCCTTTCATTGAGAAGCTCCCATAAGTCCATCCATTAACTTCAGTGAACTTCAGATTTGGTGAGGAAGGGGTTTTTCCCCGGAATCAAAAAAGTATCTTTGGTATTCATGTTAGAAATTGACCCAGATTTAGCCAGGTAAGGAGCTCTGAAAATCTCAGGTTGCACATGCTCAGTAGAGACTGTAAGACCTTGACAGGTAAATTCTTTTTAAATTCCATCTCATTGTGAGAGGCATGAGAGCCTGAGCAGGACTACTCTTCTCATCAGTTAGGAGATGCCGCAGTGCCAGCAGCAGACTTGTGTAGTGGAAGTCTGTCTGTCCTGGGCTCTTAGTAATCCTGCTTGTGTTCATGAAAAGGAAGACGTCTTCTGCTCATGTTTGCCAATGAAATCTTGTGGTCAGCTGTATTAAAGGACATTGACCAGGCTAAAAAAACCCGGGATGGACACTTTATCTTGTCTATTGCTAGGCAGAGACACATGATCAACAAACTCCTCAGGCTGCACCTGGAGGAACAGGTAGGGAACAGGGCTGGTTCTTCTATAGAGGTGACCATGGCACCAACAATTAGGGGTGCTGCTCCACTCCCCACCTACAGTCAGATCCTGGTGTCACTGCTCCCCTCCCACAGCCGTATCCCCAGCCAGGGCCAGATCCTGGAGGCAGCAGCGCTGCTCCCCACCCACAGCCAGCTCCCAGCAGCAGTGTTGCTCTGCTGACAGCTGGGGAGGTGGTGGGGGAGGGAATGCCAAATCCCTGCTGGTCCAGGGTGGGAAAAAACCTTAGGCCAGCCCAGGTAGGGAACAAGGCATTGTTTACAGGCAAGTATGGCTGGGCAGAAATTGGTTGGACTTTTAAAGCCAGGAAGCTGGCAACAGATATGGGCTTCTAGGAAAGGCAACAATCACTCCCTGGGAAGAGAGAGGATAAGGAGGAGTAGGATTCGGTGCTGGTGCTCTCAGACAAAGGGGGAGAATCAGAAGAAGCAGTCCAGGGAAAGAACGCTGAGGGCTGGGAGAGTAAAAGCAGAACTGCTGGGTGTAAGCCTGGACTGGAATCTGAAATAGAGGGTGGGCCTAGCTCTGGACTTCTACCAGCCACTGAAACAGTGGCACCTGAAGCAGTGAATGGGAAGACTTCCAATGGTTGCTGAAGGAAAGACTTTAATATTCCCCAGTAGGAAGGACTGCTGAGTGATCTGACCAGAGTCATGAAGAGGTCACTGCAGTTACTGGGATGAGAAAAGATCTGCAGAGAAAGAAACAGTGTGATGGCATGTGACCACAGGAAAGCAGGTTGGCCTTCACAGATAATCCCCAGAATGATCAGGAGGAGGTGCCAGACAAACAGTGAACGGTGTGCTTAGTCACACTTGTAGTGAAACACTGATATTCTGAATTACCACTGTAGCCCATAAGACTAGGCCTATTTGCTTGCATATTTATATATATGTATAAAATTTGCTTATAAATTTAAGTGTTTATTACGATAGTCATAGATTCATAGCAAAGTATTTCAGCTGCAAGATATGAGACCTACAGACCACCTTCTGTAAGAAAAGCTAAAGCCATTAGCCAGGTGTTAAAAGTAAGGGGGAACGCCCCAGAATGCTGTTCCGGGGCCCCCTATTATTAGGAAGCCAGCATTCCAGGCCCCGTAAAAATAGGGGAATGCCCCAGAACGCTGAGTTCCAGGGCGCCCTAAAAATAGAAGGGTGTGCTGGAACACAGTGTTCGGGTGCGTCCCCTTTGGGCCGATGGAAAGGGGGGGCTGTGGAGCCAGCCCAGCCACTCCTCCCTCCCCTTCTCGGAGCCTGTGTGGCTCTGCCCCTTCCGGTCAGGGCCTGGCTCTTCATGTGGCCAGGCCCCAGCCTCTGGCCCTGGCTCCATCTTGCCAGCCACCTGGCCAGCCAGTGTTGCGGCCTCCTACCCTCCACCCAGCTCTTTAGCCAGGTAAAGGGCTGGGGGGGGGGTTAAAGCAGTCGACCAGCTGGTGGGGAAAGCCTGGGGGCAGGGAGAGTGCACGGGGAGGTGGGAGAAGGGGTCAGGATGGTGGCTAGGGAGGACTGGAATGGGGGCAGGGAGATTAGGGAGTTAGGACTGGGGCTAAGAAGGACATGGGGAAAGGGGTCTGATGGGAGTAGGTGTTTTGGTGGCAGTAGCTGGGGTGGGGGGGCTGGTGTTTCGGGGCAGGAGCTGGGGTGCGGGGTAGGCAGGTGGGAGGCTGGCATTTGGGGGGAAGGAGCTGGGGTGAGGGGCTGGCATTTGTGTGGAAGGCGCTGGGATGGAGGGTAGGAGGGTGGGGGGGGCTGGCATTTGGGGGCCGGGAGCTGGGCTGCAGGAGGGGGGCCCAGATGTGTGGGAGGGGGCCCACTTGTGTGGGAAGGGGGGCCCATCCAATTAGGAGGGTTGTGGGGCCTGCCAAATTATACTTTAACCCCTGCCAGTAGCATACATTATGTTCAGGACCTTTGGCCCAGCTAGGTAATGATGTGTTAAAGAATAAGATGAATACATTGTCAGTCATAACTTTTACCCTAGCTAACTCTGGGAGCAAGGGAACTGCCCAGTTTATGCCCCAAATAAACTTCACAAGTGTACCACAAAACCTATAAAAATAATGAGAAATAAAGGGAAAGATGAGTGAATCATCTGGAAGTGTGTTCATGAATAATACACATGAATCTACCAGCCTATAGAATATGTGTACCCCAATAATTTGTGGGTGACGAAGCCAAGTTTAGACTTAGAAGGAGGACCCATACTATGTAGGCTATAAAAAGAGCAAGCCACCTTACTTTGATGTTATCATTAACTACATCCTCTTTGAGCTTCTTTAGTTAGTGTTTGTTAGGATCTTTGTTCTTTGTTCATACTTTACTATTCATATAGTCTTAGTCTCAGCCTTATAGCTCTTAGCCCTAGCATTATCTAGCTCGCCACTCCTCCATTCAAGAGTTGAGGAACTGGATATCTTCCTCTACCAGGTCATCAGAGAAGGGTGTGAGCATATTAATCCAAAGCATATAATATAGACATATACCATGTGTGTCTTTAGAACAAAACTGTAACGTTAATCATTATCCATTTGATTTTTCATGTTATTTTAATCGGTCATTTGTCTATCGTTCTGTATCACTTTAATAAAAGCTTATAAAATTCTACAGATTCTATCATCAGTTACAGCATTCCTGTTGTGTCCTTGTAAAATCTCTTCGGTAGCCTGATTCTAGAAGTAGGGCTTCCTTATCTTCTGATCATATCAATTGGTGAACCTACAACCCCATTCAAATTACTAAACACCCAGAAATTAGGCAACACCACTCTACCCAGTACTTTCCTGGTGGCCTTCACCAACTAGTAAGGACAAAGGTCCACATCACAGATTGTGCCTCAGCACCTTGTTAGCAAGCTACACTGGCTGAAAAGCAGACAGAAAAGATGTAATATTTAGCTTATCAGCTCTTCATGGTGAGAAAAACTTGACTTAGCAACCAAATTGAGACAGTGAGGATTCACTAAGCTCTCTACCACTCATAAGAGTCCCACTGTGCCAGACATTGCAGATGCTCGTTACAAAAAAAGAAACCTTTCTTCATTTCCGCATAGCCCTGGCATAGAATCTAAAAATCCCTGAATACTGCATTTGGTATAAGGTACATCAAAAATGTATAACGTATTTTTAAAAAGTAGTCTGAAAAAAATTATACCCTAATTGAATCATGTTGAACACCCACAATTAGTACACACTTGTCTGTCTGAGCCTTAGCTATGTCTCAGCTCTCCATCTATAGAATGGGGTTAATCTGACCACCTCACTGCAGAGTTGTGATTATAAATATCAGTGACATTTTTAGTTAAAGCCACAAGGTCCAGTTACAGAGGAGTAGCCATGTTAGTCTATATACAGCAAAAACAACCAGAGTCCTGTGGCACCTTAAAGACTAACACATTTTTTCAGGCATAAACTTTCATGGGCTGCAACTCAGGTCATCAGATGCGAGGTCGGTTTGATGCAAAGTCCATTTAGCACTCTAAACAAAAGCATTTAATTAGTCCTGTACAGGTCCTGTCATATGTCATAATCCTGCACTCTAGAGCACAAATAAAAAAAAATCTTCCTCTTTTTTTATTAACACAATATTTTTGTTATTCCTTTTTAAAATATTTCTGTAGCAGGTTTTTGAATTCCTGTTTACTCAAGGGTATTTCTATGTCAATCCTTCCCCCCCCTTTTTTTTAACAGCATTTTAACTGCTTTTTCTGCCATTTCATTCCTTGTATCACAATACATGCAAGCTACTGCTATAGGTATATGTACAGCCATTGTTTCGAAATAAAACTTGCCATGTCCAGACTGGCTGCAGGGGGGGCGGTTCCCCAGGCCCTTGCAGGCTACAGAGCCTGCGAGGGGCTGGGGAACTGGCACTCCCCCGCCGCTCACAAGCAGCCAGGGGAGCGCCAGCTGGCACGTTCCCTGGCCGCTTCCAGACGGTCAGGGGCTGGGGGAGCAGAGCACCCAGCTCCCTCTGCCCGCACCCCCACTCGGTCCCCTGCCACGGCGGGGTGCATGCCACCCCCGCAGGTATGGGGTGCGGGTGTGGGCTCTGCCCCCTCCCACCTGCTCTGGGCACCTGCCGGACGGCGGAAGCAGTGGGTGCCTGCTCTGCTCCCCACCAGGCTTAGGGAGCGCTGCCCGCCCCATGCAAGCTGCGGGTTCTGGCTGCAAGCCAAAAGCCAGAGGGGGCCGGGGGCAGCGGGGCAAGTGGGTTGGGGAGCCCCCCTCTGCTCTGGCTCCTGGCTTGCAGCCCCGCCAGAAAAGCACTCTCCCTGAGTGCTTTTTCCCTTGCCTGGCTCTCCAAGAGAGAGCCAGGCAGGGGATTGTGTGGCAACATGGCCCTGCCAGGGGGCCATGTTGCCACACCTCCCAGGGTGCCCCTCTCCTGGAATCGAAATAGAATGTCCATACACAGGGCATGCTATTTCAATTGGAGAGGCTTGACTTATTTAGAATTAATTTTTTTTTTAATTCGAATAAGTCATTTTGAAATAAGGGTCTTATTTTGAAATATGTCATTTTGAAATGACTTATTTTGAAATAAAACTTTGCGTGTGGACATAGCCTCTGTTATTAGACATACAACTTATAGAATCATAGAATCATAGGGTTGGAAGGGACCCCACAAGGTCATCTAGTCCAACCCCCTGCCAAAGAAAGCAGGACCACTCCCATTAGATCATCCCAGTCAGTGTTTTGTCCAGCTGGGACTTGAACACCTCCAGAGATGGAGATTCCACCACCTCCCTAGGCAACTTATTCCAATGCTTCACCACTCGCCTAGTAAGGAAGTTTTTCCTAATATCCAGCCTGGACCGCCCCAGCTGTAACTTGAAACCATTGCTTCTCGTTCTGCCCTCTGTTACTACCGAGAACAGTCGAGCTCCCTCCTCCTTGGAGCAACCCTTCAAGTAGTTGAAGGTTGCTATCAAATCCCCCCTCAGTCTTCTCTTCTGCAGGCTAAATAAGCCTAGTTCCTTCAGTCTTTCTTCATAGGGCTTGTGCTCCAGCCCTTTGATCATTTTGGTTGCCCTCCTCTGGACTCTCTCTAATTTGTCCATGTCCTTTTTGTAGTGGGGAGCCCAAAACTGGACACAGTATTCCAGATGTGGCCTCACTAGTGCAGAATAGAGGGGAATGATCACATCCCTCGATCTGCTGGTAACACTTCTTCTGATGCAGCCCAGTATGCCATTGGCCTTTTTGGCAGCAAGAGCACACTGCTGACTCATATCCAGCTTCCCATCCACCATGACTCCCAGGTCCTTTTCTCCAGTGCTGCTATTTAGCTGATCACTCCCCAGCCTGTAGCAGTACATGGGGTTTTTTCGTCCCAAGTGCAGGATTTTACACTTATCCTTGTTGAACCTCATGAGATTCCTCTTGGCCCACTGCTCCAGTTTGTCTAGGTCTCCCTGAATCCTGTCTCTGCCCTCCAGGGTGTCTACCGTTCCCCCCAGTTTGGTATCATCTGCAAACTTACTAAGTGTGCAATCTATCCCATCATCCAGATCATTAATGAAAACATTGAACAGAACTGGCCCCAGGACCGACCCCTGGGGCACACCACTTGTTACTGCCTGCCAACTTGACATGGAGCCATTGATTCCTACACGCTGAAACCGTTGTTCTAGCCAGTTTTCTATCCACCTTACAGTCCATGCATCTAACCCATACTTCCTTAATTTGCCAATGAGAATGCTGTGGGAAACCGTATCAAAAGCCTTGCTAAAGTCAAGGTATATGACATCAACGGCTCTTCCCGCATCCACAAATCCAGTCATCTCATCATAGAAGGCGATGAGGTTGGTCAGGCATGATTTACCCTTGGTGAATCCATGCTGACTGTTCCTGATCACTCTATTTTCCTCCAAGTGTTTCAGGATGGATTCTTTGAGAAGCTGCTCCATGATTTTTCCAGGGATTGAGGTGAGGCTGACAGGTCTGTAATTCCCTGGATCGTCCTTTTTGCCTTTCTTGAAGATAGGTACTATATTTGCTTTTTTCCAGTCCTCTGGCACCTCCCCCGTTCGCCACGAGTTTTCAAAGATAATGGCCAACGGTACTGCTATCTCATCAGCCAGCTCCCTCAGCACCCTCGGATGCAGTTCATCCGGCCCCATGGACTTGTGCACATCTAGTTTCTTTAAGCAGTCCCTAACCTGACCTACTGTCACCAAGGGCCTCTCTCCTTCTCCCCAGTCCCCCGTACCTAGTGTAGTGGGCTGGGAGCTGACCTTGCTTGTGAAAACTGAAGTAAAAAAAGCATTGAGCACTTCAGCTTTTTCCTCATCCTCTGTCACGAGGATGCCTGCCCCATTCAGTAAGGGACCTACACCATCCCTGATCCTCTTCTTGTTATTGATATACTTGTAGAACCCCTTCCTGTTATCCTTCACATCCCTTGCTAGTCGCAACTCCATTTGTCCTTTGGCCTTTCTGATTTTATCCCTGCAGTCCCGAGCAATGTCTTTATATGCCTCCTTAGTCATCTGTCCTAGCTTCCACTTCCTGTAAGCGTCCTTTTTATGCTTCAGCTCAGTGCAGAGCTCTCTGTTAAGCCACAGTGGGCGCCTTCCACATTTGCTGTGCTTTCTCCTTATCGGAATTGTATCTTCCTGTGCCCTTAGCAGGGTTTCTTTAAAATGCACCCAACTCTCTTGGACACCTTTCCCCTTCAGATCAGCCTCCCAAGGGATCCTGCCCATCAGTTCCCTGAGGGAGACAAAATCTGCTTTTCTGAAGTCCAGGGTCTGTGTTTTGCTTCTTTCCTTCTTTCCTTTAATCATCAACTTGAACTCAATCATTTCATGGTCACTGCTACCCAGGCTGCCATTGACCTCTACTTCCCTGATAAATTCTTCTCTATTTGTGAGCAGCAGATCGAGAGGCGCAAGGCCCCTCGTCGGTTGCTCCAGCATTTGTACCAGGAAGTTGTCCTCAACACTCTCCAGAAACTTCCTGGATTGCCTGTGCACTGCTGTATTGGCCTTCCAGCAGATGTCAGGGTAATTGAAGTCCCCCATGAGAACCAGGGCCTGTGCTCTAGAAACTTCTGTTAGTTGTACACAGAATGCCTCATCCACTTCCTCCTTCTGATCTGGTGGTCTGTAGCAGACACCTACCACAACATCCCCCTTGTTGCTCTCCCCTCTAAACTTAACCCACAGACTTTCAACTGGCTTGTTTCCACTTTCATAATGGAGCTCTGAGCAGTCATAGAGCTCCTTTACATATAGTGCTACTCCTCCCCCTTTCCTTCCCTGCCTGTCCTTCCTGAACAGTCTATACCCATCTATTGCAGAGCTCCAGTCATGCAAACTATTCCACCACGTCTCTGTTATCCCAATCATGTCATAGTTCTTTGTCTGCGCTAGTGCTACCAATTCCTCCTGCTTGTTTCCCAGGCTCCTTGCATTTGTGTATAGGCACCTAAGATACCCAGCTGATTGCCCTACTTTCCCATTTTGACATTCAATTCTATTGTATCTACCTCCCTGGATTTTCTTTTGGTGTTGACCTCCCCCACCTGCCTCAGGCATTAGGGCTTCATTAGAGCATCTAAGAAAGTTATTTGATTCCCCCTGCATGTTCCAATTATCCTCTCTTCTATCCCTGTAGTTACAGTCCCGGCACCCCCCAAGTTCCATCCCATCCCCCTGGTCTCCCACATAGTCACTTACCTGTGGGCTTTGGTCTCCTTCCCCCTTCAGACCTAGTTTAAAGCCCTCCTCACTAGGTCAGCCAGTCTGCGTCCAAATACGCTCTTCCCCTTCCTCGAAAGATGGAGTCCATCTCTGCCTAGCAGTCCTTCTTCCTGAAACAGCAACCCATGGTCGAGGAAGCCAAAGCCCTCCTGACGACACCATCTTCGCAGCCAAACGTTCATCTCCAGGATGCATCTGTCTCTGCTCAGGCCTCTACCCTTGACCGGAAGAATCGAGGAGAACACCACCTGTGCTCCAAACTCCTTCACCCGCGCTCCCAGAGCCCTGAAGTCACCTTTGATCTGCCGAGGATCACCTCTCGCAGTATCATTGGTTCCTACATGGATGAGAAGCATGGGGTAGTAGTCAGAGGGGCGGATGATTCTCGACAATCCCTCCGTAACGTCTCGGATGCGGGCACCTGGCAGGCAGCATACCTCTCGAGAGATCTTTTCAGGGCGACAGACGGGTGCCTCCGTCCCCCTCAGAAGTGAGTCCCCAACCACCACAACTCTACGTTTCCTCCTAGCTGTGGTGGCTGTGATCCTCCCAGCCTCGGGGGTGCATGGCCTCTCTTCTTCCACCTCCTTCACCGTCTCTAGCACCGCATAACGATTCTTCACCACAACAGAGGGTGGGTTGTGGGCAGGGGTGGAGCACTGCCTACCGCCAGAGGTAACCAGCTGCCAGTGTCCTCCCCCTGCCACAGGCTCCCCATCCAGCTCCAGTGTTGTGGCAGTAGTCTCTGGTACCTGGTCAGTGCCCTCCATCTTGCACTTCTCCTCGTGGATGCTGTCGAGGAACTTCTCCAGGGTGTGGATACTCCTAAGCCGAGACACCTCCTCCTGTAACTCTCCCACCTGCCTCCTGAGAGATTCCACCAGCAGGCACCTGTCACATCGATTCATCTCCCCAGCCTGATCGTTGGTGACAGGGAACTGCAGGCTGCAGTCCCTGCAAGTCCACACCAGGGTCTGGGTAGAGATATCTATGGTCAGGATGTCTGTCTGGCTACAGGCACAGGTAGAAGAGACAGAAGGGGTGCTGGCAGCAGTGCGGCTCCTCTTCACCATCGTGGTGTCACAAACTCCTCCCCAAACTCCCTCTCAAACTCCCCTGTTTGCTGTCCCCTGTTCGCAAGCTCCCTCTGGTCGCTCAGCCACTGGCTTTTAAAGCCTTCTCTGCCTAGGTCAGGCCTGGCCCCTTGTTAAACACACAGGGGAAGGCTGATCACAAGGCTGATTGAGGCTGGTGCACAAAGGTGATCAGGGAACAATGGTGCAAGCAGCCCTTAACTTCATTAAGTCACCTCTGCATACAGACCAAACAAGAAACAAGAAATCCTGTGGCACTTAAAGGCTAACATAGTTATTTATTGCATGAGCTTTCATGGGAAAAAATGACAAAGTAGAATTTTCTCCCATGAAAGCTCATGCAATAAATAACTGTGTTAGTCTTTTAGTGTCACAGGACTCCTTGTTTGTTTTGCTGGAGTAGACTAACACAGCTACCCTTTTGGAACTCTGCACACAGAGACGCTCATTTTTACCATACAGCTGGACATTGAAACTGAAAAAATGACAGCTGCTGCTGGTGTAATTCCCAGATCCAATTTAATTCTATCATTATTGGTTCTAGCTTGACTGTCATGATAACTACATAGACAGAGATTCTTTTAGATGTATTAATTCCAAATTGAGGCATGCAATATGCGGTCCCTAATCTTTCTGTTCTCACTTTTTTGGGTATGTCCACGTGTCTTTTTTGTTTTGAAATAACAGTGGTTATTTCAAAATAAAAAAGTTTTAATTCACACAATATTTTCTTATTTTGAAACAATGGAGCCCGTCATTTTGAAGTAAGAGCTGCTATTTCAAAACAGCTTAAACCACTTTTGTTTCAAAACGGCAGTTATTTCGAAATGGGTTGTTTCGAAATAACGACATTCGGACATATTATTTCGAAACAACCGTCGTTTCAAAATAATGGGTCTGACCTTCCTCCCAGGGTGCACAGGAAAGAGGAAGTGCTGTCCCATGCCCTTACCTGCCAGCATGCCCACAGCCTGTGATTCCATGCCTCTGTTTGGACTACTGAGGAGGTCCAGTGCCTCCTCAGTATTTGGAGCAGGGCAGAGATCCTGACCCGGTTCCGGACCAGCCATCGGCACCGGGACATGTATGTGGACATAGCCGCAGAGCTGTCCTCCCAGGGCCAGGAGCGCAGCTCAAAAATCAAGGGCCTTAGGCACAACCATGCCTGCACCAGCGAGGCACGGGAGCTCCAGGGGGCAGGTAGCACTGCTACCTGCCCTTTCTATGATGAGCTCCATGCCTTCCTGGGGGCTGAGCCCAGTGGCCTGCCTGCTCAGGCCATCAACACAGACTAGCGCCCGAGCACATCCTCTGGCCCAGATGGAGGGGACACTGAGTCGGAGGTGTCTTTGGATGTCGGCTAGCCTCCTGCTGCAGCATCACCAGCACCAGAGGCTGTGCCAGGGACACCAGAGCTCTTCCCTGTGCCAGAGGAGGCGGAGACCAGCACAGAGGAGCCTAGGCCTCATGACATCCTGGCTCCTGGTGACTCTGAGTCCGAGGCAGGAACATCCTGGCGGACATCTGGAGCCCCTGTGGGTGAGTCTTCCTCTCCCACAGAAGCACGCAGGGCTGGGCCTGCCCATGGGGTACAGCACTGGGACAGGTAGGGCACAGGGCCAGAGGGTGCAGGGACCCTCCCATGGGCACAGTTACCCGAGAGACATGTGGCACCAGGGTCACAGTCCCCTGCGTGCCTGGGGTTGGTTAACAGGGGATGGGTGTCAAAGATGCAGCTGCATCTTGGGCGGGGCGGAGAGCATGCAGGCCGCACCACTGGCAAGTGGCCTTGGGAGACAGCCCAGAGCAAGTCTTGGGTGAGTCCAGCTCACCATTGTGGCCACCACTAGGCCATATGTGCCTCCAGGGTAGGCTTACCAGATGTCAGGCAAAAGGGAGGACATGTCCTCCTTTATAGCTTCGTGTCCTCCTTTTTATCTTCTCATTCACTATCTGGCAGGTATTTTAAAATACAGGATTTTGTCAGGCTTTTTACTTATATAGGGGTTAAAGTATCCCAGAATGGCACTGAATACCTTATTTTTAGGGGACAGTGTTTCAAGATCCCTTAAAAACCAAAGAATGTTACATTAAAACTACATTTTCTCCCACGCGTCCTCCAATGTCCTCCTTTTAGTACTTCCCTGTCCTACTTTCCAGGCTTTGGTATCCGGTAGCCCTACTCTAGGGCAATGTCCTACAGGACCCAGATCCACATTCCTGCTGACAGTCAGGGCAGAGGTCTGCGAGCAGACAGGCTGCACACAGACAAGGCCAGCAAGTAGCAGGGGCCAACTGTGTTTTGTGCTTCTCTCCAGCAGGTCGCTCAGCCGCCTGCCGTGCACCACCAGTGAGCCCATCCGGCACCCAGTGGACGTGCGGGGAAGTCCTGGATGTGGTGTTTTGGACTACCTAGGGTCGTTGGGGTTGCCATAGTGATAAATGGGAGAGTCGTTTAGGTACTAGGAAAACCTGTCTGTCTTCTCTCTCTCTCTCAGCTCTCTTTCAATAAAAACTTCTTATACAGCTCTGAATATGCTATCCTCTTTATTGGATTATAATCTCCCTTAAAACTCTACATCTGGCGACGAGGATGGGATATGTGATGGAGTGGCTATCCTCAACAATCCTGGCAACTCTGGAAAACCAGAATACAATGTAAGAAGCAAAACTTTATTTTACTGCTTGCATGGGGGTTGGGTTGTAGCTGTGAAAGCTGATCTGTTTGCCTAAGGGCTAGCTGGCTATTCTGAAAGCTGATCTGCCTGTTGTTAAGCACAAGGAAGAGATAAGGCTGGCTGGCTATTCTGAAAGCTGATCTGCCTGCTGTTAAGAGAAGAGACAAACAATAACCACAGGAGGGCATCATGGCTTTACTTACTACAACCTTTGAAGAATATGATCATTCGGCAGCTTCCTGGCAGACATATACAGCCCGATTTCAAAATTTTGTAATAGCAAACAACATAACTGATGAGAAGAAGGTACCAGTTTTCCTAACGGTCATTGGAGTTAAGACTTATAATTTGCTATGTGATTTGCTTTATCCGGAGAAGCCAGAGGAGAAACCTTATGGGGACCTAGTGGAAGTTCTGGGAGCACATTTTTCCCCTAAGCCACTAGTAACTGCCGAGAGGTATAGGTTCTACCAAAGGAACCAAGAGGAAGGTGAATCAGTTGTACAATTTGTAGCAGCTCTGCAGCAGCTGGCAGCACACTGTGACTTCAAGAACATGTTAGAGGAAATGCTCCGTGACAGGCTGGTGTGTGGCCTGCACAGTGAATCAACACGAAAACACCTATTGACTGAAGGTCAACTCACCTTGCAGAAGGCTGTGGAAATTGCAGTCTCCATGGAACGCGTCACCCAAGACATGCAACAGATCGGGGTCAGTGTCCGTAAAGTAGCCCTACAACCCGCCCACAGGGCACCGGGGAGACAAGAATGTTACCGGTGTGGGAAGCAGGACCACCTCGCATCTGAGTGCTGGTTTAAGGAACTGCTGTGTCGACAATGTGGTAAGAGAGGGCACATTGAATGTGCCTGCAAACAAAGAAAGGGTGAGCCAAACAGAAGATGCAGACCTGAGAAAAATGGGCCGGTGGTTTGGCAGACTAAGAGGGAAATTCTGCATGCAGTAGAGCAGAATCCAGGTGATCATAGTGACACCCACTTGGAAGATGAAGATTCCCTCCATGTTTTGTCTATAACAGCTGGCCCACGTAAATTCTGGGTAACACCTGTGTTGGAAGGCAAACCTACACGCATGGAACTGGACACTGGTGCAGCAGTTTCATTAGTTTCTAACCTTGTGTATGAGAAAGACTTTAGACATCTGCCACTTAAGCCGACAGTAGTCGTTTTGAAGACATATACTGGAGAGACTGTTCCCCTGTTGGGTACTATTGATGTGAAAGTAGAACTCAATGGACAGACCATAAAGCTACCACTGTTTGTGGTAAAGGGGAATTACCCAGCCCTAATGGGAAGATCTTGGATCAGGAAAATCCAACTCGATTGGTCACAAGTGCATCAATTGACTAAAGAAGAAATGAATCTAGCAGCAGTACTAACGAAACATGCTGCTGTTTTCGGTGAAGACTTAGGCAGTATGAAGGGAATCACTGTGAAATTAAATATAAAGCCTGATTGCCAACCAAAATGTTTGAAGGCCAGGATGGTGCCATTTGCCATCAGACCCAAGGTGGAAGAAAACTTGGAGCGGTTAGTTAAAGAGGGAGTCTTGGTGCCAGTTACTCACAGCCAGTGGGCGACACCCATTGTCCCAATAGTGAAGAAGGATGGCTCCATTCGGATTTGTGGAGATTTCAAGGTCACTGTCAACCCAGTGTTATGTGCAGAACAATATCCTCTTCCCCGCATTGAGGACATCTTTGCAGGTCTGGCGGGAGGACAAAAATTTAGCAAGATTGATTTGAGTCAAGCGTACTTACAGATGCATGTTGAAGAAGAATCTCAAGAATTGTTGACAATCGTAACACATAAGGGGTTGTACAGATACTGTCGTTTACCTTTCGGCATTACTTCAGCCCCAGCTTTGTTCCAAAGGGCAATGGATCAGATTTTGAGTGGTTTATCAGGAGTACAATGCTATCTGGATGACATCCTGGTCACAGGCAAAAATGAGGAGGAACACCTTACGAACTTGGAAGCTACTCTGCAAAGACTGGAAGAGTATGGTCTACGTGTTCACAGAGACAAATGTAAGTTTTTCCAGCCCTCAGTTGAATATTTAGGACATATAATTGATGCTGATGGTCTCCATAAGTCTCCAGCCAAGGTTAAGGCTATTGTGGATGCTCCGCTACCTCAGAACGTAAGCCAACTTCGCTCTTTTTTAGGCTTATTAAACTATTATGGCAAGTTTATTCCACAATTAGCGATGCTCCTGAAACCCCTGCATGAGCTTCTGGGGCCAAAAAAGGCCTGGAACTGGACTGAAGCCTGTGATGTTGCATTTAATGAAGTTAAACACTCACTGGTAAACTCTAAGGTTCTGACGCATTTTGACCCATCCTTGCCCCTACAGTTGGCTTGTGATGCCTCCCCTTATGGAGTTGGGGCTGTATTGTCACATATTATGCCTTCTGGTGAAGAGAGGCCGATTGCTTTTGCTTCACGCTCCTTGACTAAGGCAGAAACTAATTATGCCCAAATTGAACGCGAAGCGCTGGGCATTGTTTTTGGCGTTCGGAAATTTCATCAGTACCTGTGGGGAAAGAAGTTCACACTTCTCACTGACCATCGACCCCTGACATCAATTTTGGGGCCACACACAGGCATCCCACATTTGGCTGCTAGTCGGATGCAATGATGGGCATTCATACTTTCTGGATACACATATGAAATCAAGTACAGGCAATCCTCTCTGCATTGCAATGCTGATGGCCTTTCAAGGCTACCCTTACCGGCACACCGTCAGGATCTGGGCCAAGAAGGAATCTTTTACTTTGAACAGGTGGAAAACACACCCGTCACGGCTTCGCAAGTGAAGAAAGCAACACGGGTTGACCCAGTACTCTCACGAGTTATGGATTTCATGATGCATGGAACGTTCTTACCTGACTCTCAGGTCTCTCCTGACCTCCGCCCCTATGTGTCTAGGAGGATAGAGTTATCGACCCAATCCGGGTGTTTGTTGTGGGGTATGCGTGTCATTATCCCACCCTTATTAAGACCACGTTTGTTGGAACAGCTTCATTCAAGTCACTCCGGCATAGTGCGCATGAAAGAAATTGCACGGAGTTATTTCTGTGGCCAGGCTTAGACAAGGCCATTGAAGAAACGGCTAGAGCTTGTACCTCATGCCAGAGCATCCGGAACGCACCTCAGTTGGCACCTCTTCACCCATGGGATTGGCCCGAAAGGCCATGGCAACGTATCCATGTTGATTTTACTGGCCCATTTGAAGGATGTATGTTTTTAATTGCTGTGGATGCCCATTCAAAATGGCCAGAAGTCTCTGTAATGCAGTCCACTACTACGGAAGCCACTATTCAGACCCTGCGTGGCTTTTTTAGTCGTTACGGTCTTCCAGAACAGCTGGTGAGTGACAATGGACCACAGTTTGTTTCTCAGGATTTTGAAACTTTTAGGAAGGCCAATGGAATACATCACATCAGGTCAGCACCGTATCATCCTTCCACCAATGGACTTGCTGAAAGGTTTGTACAGACTATGAAGCAAGCTCTAAAATCTGCAAAGGGACATTCACCTCTTCATAAGCGTCTGGACAACTTCTTGTTGTCCTACAGAAACACTCCACAGGCTACAACTAAGGCATCTCCAGCTTTTCTTATGATGGGACGGCAGTTGCGCTCTTGCTTTGATTTGTTGAAACCACGAGATACACGGCAAGTGGTTCAATGCCAACAGCAGGACCAGGTCAGCAGACATTCACCAAGAACAAAGGGCCGCACCTTCAGTATTGGACAGCCAGTTCTTGCACGAAACTATGCTTCAGGAGCTAAATGGGTCCCAGCAATGGTCATTGCCCAGACAGGACCTGTTTCCTACTCTGTCCAGACAGTGAGTGGCCTAGTTTGGCGACGGCATGTAGATCAGCTGCTTCTCCGTCATATCCACCCGGAAGATGCATCTCCAGCAGACATATCTGACTTTCCCCTTACTGATGATATAACATCAGAGCATGAAACTACTATTTGTGTCTCTCCTGCTCCAGCCACCCCTTCAACGCCTTCAGCCTCCCTGGACCAACCGGACACAACATCCTCTCCGGTTCTGGCTACTTCCCCAGTACCTGTGATCCCACCACCACCAATACCACCTTGTGGGGTGGGCACACCAGAAGTTCGCCGTAATCCACCTCGCGACAGAAGGCCTCCTAATCGGCTGGATCTTTAGCTAGTGGTGACCCCCTCTTCATGGGGCTGAAGAATTCCCCGGGGGTTCACCGGAGATGGGGCAGTCTACTCTCATCTCCTAGTTTAGTTCTTATTCTTTCGGGGGGGGGGAGGGCTTTATTCTGGGGGGAGGGGCATTCATTAGAGGGGGACTGCATAGCCCCTCCAGCTGCTGCAGAAGATCTTCCGCCTGGCCTTCCCCGGAGGCAGTCCCTGACCTGGGGCGGCCGTGGGCAGGGGCGTGGGACACCCCCCCGGACCTCTCCACAGGCCCCGCATAGCAACTCCCCTCGCACCCAGACTCCCCAACACCCTTGCCCAGTCTCCCCCTCCAAGTTGCAGGCCCTCCCCCCAGACTCCCCCACATTTCCCCATCCCCTAACCCTCCCCAGCCCTTCCCTGCCCCAACCCCATGTTCTGTTAAATAAATAGTTTGAAACTCATGTTAGTGGTTGTGAGTGTTTTTATTGGGTGTGTTTCAACAGTGTGGGTGGATGGGTTGGGGGCTGGCTGTGGGAGAATGGGGTAGAGGGTGGTGTGGGGCAGGGCAGGCCTGGCTCTCAGAGTTCCTCCTGTGTAGAAAAGGCGTTTGTCAGCGTGTCACGGACTGTGACAGCCCTCTGCGATGGCCGCTCTTGTGGGGGCACAGGTGCGGGCTGCTCGTATTGATCCCCAATGACCTGGGCCTCATCCTCCCAGGCGGCAGCAACACTCTTGCCCTGCAGCTCGCAGAAATTGTGCAGGGCCATGCACACACTGATGACCTCTGATGTCATCTCCTCCCCAAGGTGGAGGCAGGTAAGGAGGCACCTCCAGCGTGCCTTCAGCCATCCAAAGGCCCACTGGACTACTTGGCGACAGCAGCTCACACGCCGATTGTAAAGCTGCCGGCGAGGATCGAGGGGCCATGTGTAGGGGCGCATGAGCCACAGGTGGAGGGGATAGGCCGTGTCAGCGACAATGAGGATGGGCACCTCTACTCCCCTGACATTGATGTTATATGGGGGGGGGGAAGAAGGTGCCCGCCTCCAAGCCCCGGTACAGTGCAGAGTTCCAGAAGACTTGGGCATCATGTGCCCTTCCTGGACAGCCCACATAACAGTTCTGGAAGACTCCCCGGTGGTCCACAAGGGCCTGCATGATGACAGAGTAGTACCCCTTCCCTATTGCAGTACTGAGTGGCTCGGTGCTCCGGTGCCCTCACAGGGATGTGCATGGCATCCAGTATCCCTGCAGAATTGGGAAATCCCAGGGTGGCCATGCTGTCTGTAGTGTTCTGAAGCTCCCTTTGAGTGACGAGGCACTGCAGCAGGATCCTGTTGATGGCCCTGGTGACCTGTATCAGGATGCTCCCAGTGGTGGACCTGCCAACATCGAATAGGTGCACCACAGAACTGTACAACTCCGGAGTGGCCATCTTCTACAGAGCGATGGCCACTCTTTTGTTGACAGATATGGCCAGTCTCATGGCAGTGTCCCTTCAGCGCAGGAGTGGGGCGAGTTCTGCAACCAGGTGGTTGAAGCTGGCCCTGCTCATGTGGAAATTCCTCCGCCACTGGTCGTCCCCCCAGGTTCGGAGAACTACCTGCTCCCACCAATCTGTGCTGGTCTCCAGGGCCCAGACCTGATGAGGCACAGAAGGGGGCAGGGGAAGTAGATCTGGTCTGCAGCCCAGATGGATGATAGCCTCGGGCACAGGCTGGGCACCATCAGGGTCTGCAAGCAGAGTGCCCCACAGCAGCAGGACACTCTGCAGGTGAGCAGAGGGTCTATTCGCTGCATGGCGATGGCTAGGCAGCTGGGAAGAGTCCATGTCTGTGTCTCGCAGTGTACTCTTAGGACAGGGAAGTGGAGTCGGTGCCAGTTTTTATAGGATTGGCTGGCAACATGGAGTCGGTGCCAGTTTTTATAGGATTGGCTGGCAACATGACTGCCGACATGGCCCAGTGAGGGGGCCATGTTGCCATACCTCCCATGGTGCCCTTCCCCTAAAGTGAATTAGCAAGTCCTGTTTTTGGACATGTTATTTCAATTCCAGCTTTTCCCTTATTTTGACTTCATTTTTGGTTATTTCGATTCCGGTTATTTTGAAATAACGTTTTTATTTCAAAATAAGTTGTTTTGAAATAAGTTGTTTCGAAATAATGGGCTATGTGCAGACATAGCCTTTGGGCCTATCTGTAAATATTTGACTAAACTAGCTCCATTTTTCATCTCTATATACTGGTATGCTCTTTCTTAATGCTTTGTTGATTCAGTTTTCTGCCACTTCAGTATCCCTGTTCCTAACACAGACAGCATAACCATCTGCAGAGTCACAGTGACCCTGGCATGCATTTGTTTCTGGGCATCATATATTATACATGCCTCATTTCAGAAAAGAGGTGAAAAATTGGAGAAAGGCCAGAGAAGAACAACAAGAATGATAAAAGGTCTGGAACACTTGACTTATGAGGGAAGGTGGAAAGAGCTGGGTTTGTTTATTCTGGAAAAGGGAAGACTGAGAAGGGACATGCTAACCATTTTCAAGTACCTAAGAGGTTGTCATAATGAGGAGAGAGAAAAATTGTTCCCCCTAACTGCTGATGATAGGACAAGAAGCAATGGGCTTAAATTACAGCAAGGGAGGTTTAGATTGAACATTCTGAAAAAAATTCCTAACTGTCAGGGTGATTAGCCACTAAAATAAATTGTCTAGGCAGGTTGTGGAATCTCCATCATTGGATGTTTTTAAGAACAGGTTAAACAAACACCTGGCAGGCAGCCAGGAGCCTGATCCAGCCCTAGCCCCTTGCAAGGAGCAGTGGGGGCTGGGAGCTGGCTCCTCTGGCAGCAAGGGGCTGGGAGTCCGATCTGGGCCCTAGCCCCTTGCTGCAAGTGGCTCAGAGTCTGATCAGGTCCCAAGCCACTTGCTCCCACTGTCAGGCAACTCAGCAGCCTGGTCAGTTTCACAGGCTACTCCTCAGAAGTAACCCGTGAAATTGGCAAGTGGCTTGGGGCCAGATCGGGTTCCAAGCCACTTGTAACAAGTGACTTGGGACCAGATGGGGCTCCGAGGCACTTACCACAAGTGGCAGAAGCTGGCTACCAGCCCCTTGCCGCCAGTGGCAGGAGCTGGCTCCCAACCCACACCACCTGCAGCAAAGCAGGGGCTGGATACAGCTCCCAGCTGCTTGCTGGTGGTGGCTGAGGCTGGATCAGGACCCCAAACTGGACTGGGACCCGGGTCAGGGCAAGAGTCCTTGCTGTCCTTGAAAGTTAACTTAATGCTTAAGTTGACTTTCAGGGCAGGAGTTAAGTCAACTTAAGCAAGTGCCTAAGTCAACTTAATAAATTCTAAATATAGCCCTAGAATTACTTGTCAACTTCAGCCAGGTTAAGTCCTTATAATTTTTCTCATTCTATTCTATGATTTCATGATAATAGTTAAATGAGGTTGGTCTGATAACACTTCCCAGTGATGTCCCATTTTTAATATAACAGTAGAACCTAGAGTTACAAAAATTTCAGGAATGGAAGTTGTTTGTACCTCTGAAGTGTTCATAACACTGAACAAAACATTAAGGCTGTTCTTTCAAAAGTTACAACTGGGCATTGATTTAGTACAGCTTTGAAATTTTACTATGCAGAAGAAAAATTACCTTGTCAAATTTTTGTAAAACTTTTTTTTAGTTGTTTATGTTTAACAGTACTGTGCCGTACATGTTTGGTTTTTCTTATCTTTGTCACTGCTGCTGCTTGATTGCACATTTCCCATTCCAAATGAGGTATATGGTTGGTTAGTCAGTCTATAACTCTTGTCTTTGTAATGCTAAGGTTCTACTGTATGTATATTTGACATAAATTTCCCAACTCTAACCTTCATGAGCCTTTTGCTGAAAAACTCTCTACTCCACTCATGCATTTTTCCCCTTAACTCTACTGCACCTGCTTTGCACAATAAGCCAGGCAGCCCAAGGGAAGCTGGTGCTGATGGTGATGTCTCCCTCCTCCCCTGGGGAAGCAGCCTGGGGACCAGGTGGCCCAGTGAGGGAGCAGGCCTGCGTTGATGGCAGGGGAAGCAGCCAGGGGTGGTATTGTGGGCATGTGCCCCAAATCTTTTTGCTACATAGCAATATCTCTGCTTCCCAGTAAAAAATATTTTACGTGCTTGTTTTAGTGTTCACATGTCCCAGTCTCCATTTTGAATACCACATGGAGGGGGCATCACTGCATTGACATGCAACCTGTTATTAGCAAATAAATGCCACAAGCTGGGGCATATATCTTTTGCATTGGTTCACAGAATGGAAATCCATTCCATTCTTCTATTAAAAAGCGCAGAAAAGAAGCCAGAAAATTACCAGGCTTTAGGGCAGCTTCCTCCTCTTCCATTTTTTCACCTAGTTCTACAGTGGGCTGTTCCTCCAAGGGGGTCAGGGCTGGACTATGGACAGCCTGTGTATTACGCTGCAGTCAGAAGATGAGTAGTAGGGTCAGGAGCAAGCCATGTCAGGATAGCAGGAAGTCAGAATCAGGCACTAAGTTGCAGGCATCAGGCAAATAGCAAAGTCAAGGCTGAACCAAGATTAGAAGTTTGAGTCTAGGTCTACTACAAGGAACCATTGAAGCACAGGCATGTAGTCCATATTGTTCCTCAGATTGTGACCCAGGCTGGCTTCCTCATTTAAATAATAGTGTCAGTCAATCAGCGCACTGTGCCTGACTCCATGGAGTCCGACAGCACAAATTCAGTCTAAGTTGGAGTGGCAGTGTGGAAGTGACCTAGAACCCCCTATGCAGGTCCTAATACTACAGATCCTTACAAGGGTGGAGCTGGAGGGGAGATACCAAAAAGCTTCTTCAAATACAGGCCCAAGAGGTGCCACATCTGCTCCTGTGGCAAAGCCTCCTCTAGAACCAGCTTCATTGGCAGATTCACTTCATTTCCCTCATTGAGTGCCTGCTGCTGACTCACATAGATTCTCAGACTGGCTTTTGGGGCCAGCAGGGGGCTTGATTCTCAGGCTGGAAGGGCAGAAATGGATCCTCCCTACAGCAAACTGTGAGCAGAATAGCCTCCTCATCAGTGGGGCTTTCTCCTCTTTCATAAATCAGCTAAAATAGGACCTTTGTTTACCTTTAAATTGGCACAGAGTCCTACTTCGTACCAATTTTATTGACTCAATTTCGGATGTCATCAGCCTCTACTGATTGCATTTTTCCTTTGGTTAAGATAGCTCAGAGTATTAACGAATAAATAAGAGTGCTACTCATCTTCCCTCTACTACAAATCTTGTAGAAAATACCCACTCCCTCCAGTTTTGATATTTCTGTGGAACCAGTGTGTCATCTGGTTAGCCGTGGAGAAGACCATAAACTACAATGTCTAGGCATATGTGAATAATTAAGGGTGGAGTTTGCAGTTTTCATGGGTTGGTAGATTTAATCAGACTCTTTAACATTTGTTTTGTGAATATATCTGTCTTTCATTTCCTACAGTGCTCAGGACTTTTTTTCTAATACTCTTCCATGAAGAGGGTTCCAACTATAACTGCAGTGACTTGCAGCATGAGCCATATTTCTTAGAATAATATGGAAGTAAACTGGGCGGAACATATTTGAACAAGGTACGTGTTTTGAATCACTCAGGTGTAACTTTCAGGGGAAAAAAGCTTATAATGACACTACAGAGGGGTTTTAGTCAGATTCATAGCCTTGTACCAGGTAGTATAAGTAAGAGTGACCTATGCCTAAAAGCTGGGGGAGTAGTGCTGGAGCAGCCAGGCCAGGAGGAAGCCCAGCCGGGAGCCACCAACCAGTCTTTCACCAGGTCTGGGAGGAGCCTTCCCTGAGGCAACTTCCTAAGGGCACAAGGTCTCAAGTCATTTCTTCCTCCAGCCCTGTGGGTTGGAGGAAAAAGAGCAAACTCCACAGGGGAGGACCAAGCCCACTGCGGTCATAGGTTATGTTTGCACCTGAGGGCTCAGTTAAGTTGACTTAACAAGGTCGACTTTAAGTAAACTTAACAAAGTTGACTTAAAAGTTAAGTTAACTTAACAGAGTCTACTTAAAGGCTACTTCCACACTGGTGGGCTCTGTTAACTTGACTTAATTATTAAGTCGACTAAACAAAGCCTACAGTATAGACAACCCTATCTACAATGCCTTAAGTCAGCTTGATGAAGTTGACTTTAACACTTATGTCGATTTTAAGGGCTGGAGTTATTAAGTTGACTTAAGCAAGTGCTTAAGTTGACTTAATAAAAGCCCAGTGTGGACATTGGTTTCCTTCAGTTGACTTAATGGTGGTTAAGTTGACTTAAGACTCCATTGTCGACATACCCAGAGACTTTTTCTTCACCCAGAAGGACAAGAGAAGCAGAACAAGGCAGAATCCCAACTTGCTTTCACAGCTGATGAACACCAGTGCTGTAATCTACTTTCTTCAGTTCCCTCTTGATTGTCATTATAGACTCTGATAACACAAACATTACCTTCCAGGCCTCACTTTCTCTGCAGGTTGGCGATAGACACACACCAACCTTACAGCATTCCTTTGGAGTACCTAGTGCCTGTTCCACCAGACACTCACAGAACTCTCATATCCAAGAAGGTGCCTATACAGTGAAAATAAGAATATGTTTATTATAAAAAAAAAAGAAGAGATTCAAGTAACAGTCAGAATATTAGAAACAAATGGTTGCATATTAAATCATAAAACACTTTCAACAGACTAAATGTAACTAACTATTATTCTCATGTTAAATTCATCCCACTCAAAGTTCTTCCCAGTGTTTTCAGTGAAGCCGGACTGAGATCCCTTTTTCATAAAGCAAAACTTACCATCAATTTAGTTCCTTGGGGTATGATGCTATATTGTCTCTGTGCACCCTCAAATAGACCAGAAAAGACTTTTGATGTTCACTTAAAACAGGGTTCCCTCTCTTTCTTTTTAGTTCTTCCTGTTCACTGCCTTCTCAAGCCTCTGCCAGCTCTTTATTAGCCTTTGACTCAGTGTGCTAATAGATTCTGATTATATGACATGCAGTACACAGTGGTCTACCCACTGTCTGGAGGCATTTGTCTCAAGACACGCTACCTTTTAGTGACTTGCTTTACCTACACTGCTAGAGAACCCAATTTTTAGTATATCTGCACAACTCCTCACAACTAATTTTCCATACAAACAACTTCCACTAACTGAGATTGGTGTAGCACAGACTTTCAACAGACCTTATACCTTCAAAGCATCTGACAAAGTGAGATTTTTCTCCCATGAAAGCTCATGTGATAAATAAATTTGTTAGTTTTTAAAAGTACCACAAGACTCCTTGCTTGTTTTGCTGAACCCCTTTAAAACTGTTCAAAATTTGTTCTTTTTGATTATGCCTCTATTGCCCCAATGTCAGCATCAGTCTCCCTTCTCCCTGAATTACAGATCAGCAGCTCAAATCCTATTTAATATAATCTGTAAACAAAATAAAAAAGGTGTGATTTAATTATTAAGTATTTAAGACTTCACATAGAACCCAATTTAATTTTCTAAGAAATTAGGGGGTTTTTTTAGGTAGGGAGAGTGGAAAGTTTTACTCCTCTTATTAATAGAATCATTAGCATATGGAATAAGGAGATTTTGAACTGCAATTGACAATATTTAATAGACCATTTGTACCATTTTAGAAAACTGGCAGCAACATATACTCAGCAAAAATAGTATTAACAGCAAAAGATCATTAAGCTACTGAAGTAGCAGTCCTAAGAAAGAAGCTGCATTTGGTGAGCAAGAATGATGAGGCAGATAGGTCTGGTGATTTAGATTAATCATCTCATTTGAAATAGAGAAAGGGAAAAACATCTATTGAAAACAGATTTGTTTTGCAGCTAAACAGAAAATGCCTCATTCTATCATTAGTTAGAACTAAACATTGTTTCCTCTGAGACATAAGTGACTTTACTGCTCACGGTATATAAAAATAAATGATCACAAAACTAATGACCTATCATGCTGGTGCAGTAAAATGTAAAGAAAACATGGGAATCAAATGAAATGTAAATGAGTCAAGAACCAAATAGAAGATAGAAGAGAAGTTAGTTCTATAGCATCCTTCATACTCTCAGGCTGTGTTCACACTGTGAACATGGTATTTCGTTTCCCGCTTTTTTCCCTATTTCGAAATGACTTTTTGCTAATTTGAAGTAAGTCATTTTGAAATAAGACGTTGTTTCAAAACAAGTTGTTTTGATACAACTTGTCTCGAAACAGCCATCTGTGTGTGAACACAGCCTCAGTGTAAGTGAGCACTTTAGAAACTGATAAGCAACACGGAGCGCACATTGAGCCAAACAATAGCACAAATTGAAACTTGGACTTTGAAAACCTCTTCTTGAGAGAATGGTTATTTGGCCAGTGAACTTTTCTTGACTGATACTCTTTTAACTTGTACCTGGACATATACCAGAGAGAGGGAGAGAAAACTGTGGTTAAAAGGGACACTGTCAGATTGAAGTCCAGTCATTTTTTTAAAAAATTGATTAAAAGAAAATTCAGATATAATAACTGCCTTGTTAGTCACCTTGACAGATTTTTTTTTGTGATTTTACAGCTACACCTTCCTATTTTTTAACATATTTTTTCTCGTCCATGCTATTGTGTGAAAGATTCATACAAACAACAGGGAAAACTATCTATAACTGATTAACACCATGGCCAGGATTCAGGAAAGCATCCCTACTCAAGAAATCACTTATGCACATGCTTAAAGTCCCAGTGAAATAAGTCACAGCATCAAGTTGCTGGTATTCCCCCTATATGGTCCAGCATAGGTATCCACCCTAGGCTTCTGGCTTCCTCACTGTTGGCTGTTGTGGGTGGAGACATGTCTCTCTCTCTTCTGAGCAGCGTATTTTCAGGCTGCACAGGCCCCTGACTATATTGTGATATCACAGGCTGCCTAAGTCAGCTTCTTTTGCCTTCTTTTAACAGATTGTCAACAGTGTGATTACCTCGGTTAATTTGTCACACAGCACTTTTCTGAGCAAGGGTATAAAAGCAATATAGATTAAACTCATTAAAACCTATAAAAGAACACACACACGCAGTAATAAGCTTCCTAGGTCAGTGGTTCCTAACCTTTTCTCTGCTGAGGCACACCATCATACCTTTAATTATTTTGAGGCACACAACCATATAGTGGCCAAATGCACTAATGAATCTCAGGGGCGTCGCTGGTGCTGGGCACCCAGGGCATGTGCCCCGAACCCCAGCGCCGATGCCCTGGATCTGGCGGGGCCACCCATCTCCCTGTCTCCAGCCCAATTGGGCCGGAGATCCGGGGCCCAGCTGCCAGCAGCTGCAGCGTGGAATCCAGGGCCTGGCCAGCCACGGTGTCCCCGTCCCCAGCTGGGGATCCAGAGCCTGGCTGCCTGTGGCAGTGGCGGCCCAGTCCCTAGCCGAGGATGTGGGACCCAGCTGCCCACAGCCGCTTCCAGCCCTATCCCTGGCTGGGGATGCAGGGTGTAGCCGCCCGCGGCAGTGAGGCGGCTTCCAGCCCTGTCCCTGGCCAGGGGGTGGGGCCTGTGGGCTGGGGGCAGGGCCTGTGGGCCAGGGGCAGTGCCTGGGCCCATGCCCTGGGTCTCTCCCTGGGGCAGCGATGCCCCTGATGAATATTCATGAGCCAATCCAGAACTCTGAGTAGTTTTTCAAAAACTTCTGTGGCATAGCTGCTCAGGCCTCATGACACACTTGTGTGCCATAACACACTGGTTGGAGACCAATGCTCTATGTCTACACTTACAATTGAGTTCGAATTAATGGGGATTAATTAAAACTAAATTAGTGCATGGCTACACTGGCTTTCATTACTTCAAACTAAGGAATTCCTTAATTTGAAGTAATAAACACTTACTTTGAAATTCTAAAACCTCTCTTAACTTTGAAGTGACAGTTAATTCAAATTTATTAGTTTGAATTAACCCAATGGAGCTGTGTTAATTAGAACTAACCATTAGTTCGAATTAATGCAGTTTGACCTTCTTCGCCCCAGGGCGACTTCCTCTTTCTATGTATTGGATGGGGGCTTGACCCTTCCAAGGGGCCATGTTGCCATGCTTCCCATGGTGCCCCTTTCCTAAATCAAACTAGCAAATCCTGTCCTTGTAAATGCTAGTTCAATTTGGGCTCCTAGTGGAGACATGTTAGTTCAAATTAACTTAGTTCAAATTAACTACTGTTAGTTTGAATTAATTAATTTGAACTAAGTTAATTCAAACTAACATTTTAAGTGTTGACTTAGTCCTAGAGAGCATGCCTACTCCAGCAAGTAAGCCATCCTCCCACACAGGGATTTTCCTGTGACGTCTTAAATAATTCTTTTTCCAGAACTGGAACAGTCATTTGTGAAGCTCTTATCTATCCAGTTTGGGCCATTGAAGAGACTATGAATAAGCAATCAGTAAGACAATGGATTTCTACTCAAGGTGCAGCTTCAATAGGATGGACGCAGAAGTGGATCATTTGCATTGCCCTCACCCCAAGTATTTCCTAGGACAGCAGTACTCAGCACACAAAAGTTTGTCACAATACAGTGGCTGAGTGTGTCACATGAAATCAGCCTGCTGCCAAGGCAGCAGTCTGATTTTATGCTGCTGGCCCTTTAAGAACTAGACCTGCTGGGGAGTCAGCTGTTTCACAGTGTCAGAGGCTGTGGATCAAGCCTCCTGTGACCTGGGCCTCCTGGGATAACCTTCTGAATGTGCTGAAATCAGGGCAAGCTGCAAAACCAGGGGCCAAACCCCCAAACCACTGATGGGTGGCATTTAAACCAGCCTCCCAATCAGTAACAAAACATGCCTCTGATTTCCCACTCTGGTCATCACCAAGCATAACAAAATATAGACAGCCCCCTTTACTGCACACCAGCTCCTCCAGTCCCCTCTTAGCTACTGGGTCTCTTAAAGAAATAGGTTCTCCTGACCCCAAAGGGTTAGCTGCATCACCCAGAAAAATATAGGCTTGGATCTTACCCAAAATACCAATCCTTTAGTAACTACAACTAAAGGTTTAATATAAAAAGAAAAGAAGCAAAATGAGAGATGTTAAAGGGTCAAGGTGAATCACATACATACAAATGATTTAAAGTTCATAGAAAGCAAGTCCTTGAAGAGTTTGCAGTTTAGTTCAATTCCTCTGTTATGCACCAGGTTCCTGGGTGGGTCTCAGTCCTTTGTTCAGTTCCAGAAGAATAGTTCCAGAGGAGGGCATTGGTTGCAGACAGACTGAAAACTGAATTAAAAATGGAGATGGGGCCACTGCCTTTTTATCACCTTCAGCTTTCCCCATGCTATCAGAGTCCTTACCAAATCAAAATGGAATTGAGTCACATGGTCAGTCAGGGTGACTCATCAAACAGCTTTCTTTCTAGGCCCACCATAGTTGGGAGCTCCCTTAATGGGCCATTAAGAGACAATGGTTTTGCAGACACCCAATCTGGGATTGCCTTAGAATGAAATAACTTGGAACTTAAATAGAACAAACCTATTCCTAATTTCTAATATGGATTTGACACCTATATATATAAACTATGTAATCATTCCTAGAAGATTACAACCTTTCTATTGGTACCAACATGACATATAACATATGGATTATTGCAAATATGAAATATTAACAAGAAAAATAATCATAAACAGTCCCCTGGACCCAGACAGCATCACACCTCCTGCTGCCAAAAAGTTGCTTCAGAGGTAGCATTCTTCAGCAGCAGGGAAGCAGTAGTAGTGTGGTGTGTTGCACACAGCTGGGAGCCCTCCCAGCTGCATCATGATGGTAAAGGGGATGAGAACCCTTGTCCTAGGAAATCCAGTTCATACATGTCCCAAAAAATCACTTGTCTTGTCTTCTACAGAAGTTCTACACAGTTCCACAATAACAAATAATTGCATTTTTAATACAGTGGAAACCCATCCCCCCAAGGTATTAAACTTAAGATCAGTAAGATTTATTTTATTTCCATAGGCTTGTCCTGCACTATATTTCAGGATAGTTTCAGATCTGTCACATACAGGACTTAAGTACACTGGGGCCAAAGTGTTTTCAAATGCATACAATTTATAAATGAGAGGTGGAAGGTGGGCATGAGGGAGAAATTCAGGTCCCCCCATCTCTTATCTTAATAATTTTGTGGGTTTCTCCAGTAGCATTTTCAGCCAAGAGTGATGTTTGAGTTGCTAATATTTCATACTGCAGAGTCAGCACCAGGTATGAGAGCAATGCTCTGGCTCCTGAATTGCTATGCAAGTGCTGTTTGGATTGGGTAGTTTTATGGGAGCAATATTGTTATTAGTGTACAGGTGATGGGCAATCTTGGAAATCCATGGATGTAAAAAATATTTTTACTACTCCTAAAGGGGGATCTTGAAAATCTTCTGTTGTAAAAGGATCCTAAAGACACACAAGTTCCAAAGGGATAGCTGTATTAGTCTAGTCCAGAAAAACAAACAAGGAGTCTGATGGCACTTTTAAAGACTAACAAGCACCTGACAAACTGCAAGTCTCTCCCATGAAAGCTTGTGAAAAAAAAATTTTGTTAGTCTTTATAAGGGCCATCAGACTCCTTGCTTGTTTAGATAGACACAAAGTTAGTTGGTCTTTGTTCTGTATTAGGGTTTGTGCACTGGTTTAAGTATAATTTCATGGGCTCTGGAACCCTCCTAATTTCTAGTCCCCCTTTCTGTATTGTCCAACACCCCCCCCCGGAAAAGGGATATGGGGGATCAGGCCAGTTGGGGGGTCGGGAATCAGCCTAGGTAGCAGAGCTGGGTGAAGATCAGCCCCTCCCAGGGTCATCCTGGTATGGACTGTGGGCAGCAGGGCCTGGGCGCAGGGGAGTTGCTGCCCTAAAAAAGGGCTGGGCCCACCCCCGCTGTCAGGCCTTGCCCCCTGACCAATGGCCACCACCCAGGCCTGATCTGGCCTCGGGGCCCAATCTGGGAACTGGATTGGCCTTGTTCAGTCAGCAGCCCAGTCCAGATCCGGCCCCTGCTGCTGCCAGCCAGCAGCAGGCAGACCCAGCCTGGATACGGCCCCAGCCCCTGCCAACAGCCCCGATCCTGCTCCTGCTGTTGCCGGGTGGCAGAAGGTGACCTGGGCCTGATCCACTCCCCCCCAGACTCCACCACCTGGTCTTGGGAGAGGGAGAGAAGCTGCCTGCAGCCTCAGGGGGGATCCAGGGCCTGGGGGGGGGCCATCACCCTCGGGGGCCCGCACCACCCTCCCACACTGGAGGGGCAGGGCAGGCTGGCACAGAGACTGACCCTGCATGTTCCCCCTCCTCTGACACAGCCACTCTGCCCCTGGGGGGCAGAGTGGGCCGGTCCAGGGCTGGTCTCTGCTCTCCCACCTCACCTCTGAGCTGGTCTTCCCTGCCCCCAGGGCAGAACAGCCAGCCCAGGAGCAGAGCGGGCCATCCCAGAGGCTGGGCTTTGCTCTCTTGCCCCTCCCTGGGCTGGCTTATCTGCCCTGGAGGCAGGGACAGCTGGCCCAGAGGTGGGGCAGGAGAGCAGAGCTCAGCCCCTGAACTGGCCCACTCTGCCCCAAGGGGCAGAGTGGCTGCCTCAGAGGAGGGGGGGACATGCAGGGTCAGCCTCTGGGCCAGCCTGTCCTGCCCGTCGAGGTGCTCAGGGAGGAACAGCTGGCCCAGGGGAGGTGTCAGAGAGCGGAGCTCAGCTTCTAGGCTGGCCCACTCTGCCCTTGGGCTGGCTGTTCTGCGCTGGGGATGGGGCTGACCAGCCCATTGCAGAGGCCAGGATTCGTACTCCCACCCTCCTCCTCCCAGCTTCCTTCAACTCTGAGCTGAAGACAATGGGGCAGGGACAGGGGACAGCGTGGCTGTGGGGGGCAGTGGTGCGGTCCCTTGTGCTGCCCCCCTCATGGCAGGACAGCACAGGACCCATGGAACCATGGGGCCAGGGGTGATCTCCCCTTTCACCCCCCACAGAACAGCCTGATGACCACAGCTCTGGGCCAGGGCAGACATGAGTTCCACCCGTTTTTTTTTAATTTTTGGGGGCCCTGGAATGCTGACCCCTCAGATTTGTGGGCCCTGGAATGGCATTCTGGGGCATTCCATTATACTTTAACCCCTGAGTTTATACTTTGGGGTTCTTCTCATTCCAAGTTACTTAGTCATGTTCTATATGAACAGGCTGTTTTCTTTTGGCAGCTTGTCCCCAGCATTCCAGGTAATGCAGAATAAACAAAACAGCTGATAGAAGAAATGTCCCTGTTTTGGTCTCAAGCCCACCTTGCCAGAGAGTACATTGACAGACTGGGCTACATTTCTATGGCAATGCAAGCACTGGTGGATCACTGGGGATGCTTCAAAGGGGGCTGGTCAGGTAACGTTCAAGACAAATATCTTTAAGAGCACTGGACTGTTCAGGAGGCTGCCAGTAGGAATGCTCTTTCCTGACCTATGGATTCTTATTGCTGATGTTGAAATGTCAATAGTGATACTGGGGGCCCCAGCCTAACCCTTGCTTCCTTGGCTCATGAAGCTGTACACATGTCCTTTTGACATCTCTGAAGAAAGATTCAACTACTGACCCAGCCAGGGCCAGGCCAAGGTTTTTTGGCACCTTAGATGCCTATGATTTTGGCACCCTCCCCTGCCCCGGAGGTGGCCCAGGTCTCATGAGCTGCGTGGTGGAACCTCCCTCCCACTCCTCCTAGCCACCCCTCCCCCACACACCTGGCCAACCCATGTGCTGAGACAAGCAGAGGGTTGGGCTGGCTATGGCCGAGTGGTGGGCCTGGTTGGTGTGCTGGGCTGGACTGCCCTGAACCACAGGCAGGCCAAGGGGCATGGGTTAAATGGCAGCCTGTAAGCTGCTCAGGTTGAGCCATTGGCTGGCTGAGGGTCGCCTGCCTCCCTCCATCCTTCCCTCCCTCCCCACTCAGCCCCCCAATCCTGTCCCTAGCCCTCCCCTTACCTTTTCTGGGGAGATGAGCCAGACAAAACAGCTTCCTGCCTTGCTCTGCCCTGGGCTATGTGCCTTTGCAGAGCACGGCAGGAAATTTAAAATAGGCTTGCTGGCCCCAGCCTAGTGGCCCATGGCTCCCTTTACTGTCTGGCACCCTAGGCAACTGCCTAGGTCACATCTATGGAATGACTGGCCCTGGACCCAGCACATATGGAGTGACAGTTGAATGTGCTTTTAGTAGATTGAAGGGATGCTGCTGGTGTTTACTCATTAGACTGAGATCTTAATGAGCAGTGTATCCTGATGGTATTAGCTGCTTGTGTGTCCTACATAATATCTGTGAGGCAAAAGGGGGGAAGTGCCAGTGGGGTGCAGGGCAAAGGTGAAGCAGCTGCCTTCTGTAATGAGCAGGCAGATACAAGGGTATTGGAAGAGTTCAGCGCAAAGCTATGTGGCTGATGGAGACCTTTAATAGTCAAACAAGCCATATACTGTTTTGGACAGTGACTGTACCTAGCCCTGAATTTTTGAGAGTTGTAGGGAATTATGCAGTGCTCCATGAACCCTTAGAAATATCACACTGTCTTTAAAGAAACTTTGGCTTGGCAGCAGCACTGCTGGAAGGATCTGGGTGTTTTGGTGGATCACGTTGTGACAGGCCACTCCCCAGATCCAGTCCGGTGTGTCGCTGTGACTTCCCAATTCCCACTCCTGAACCCTGATTCACCCCGCTTTGCCAAGTGACCACTCACTCCTGAGTCAGTCCATTCCAGCCTCTTGCATGCAAACAGTCCCAGGCAGTGGATGTATGCCCCCTAGCTACTCGAGGGTTGGTACCCCAGCAAGCACCCCTGGCCCCCATTACTACACCAGGAGCCACTGTCTACAGAGACTGGGAACCCCTCCCAACCACCTCACTCTCAAGTCCGTCCATTTAACAAAGAAATGGATTGTGCCCAGCCTCCTTTACTCACCCCCTCTAAAGATCACACAGTTTTAGGCAAAACAACTACTAGTTTATTGATCAGATTATAATTCTAAGTGAGATTATGGCTAAGCATGACAGAATCACATTAAAAATGAGTCAGGAGAGACCACAAGAAAATAAAAGGCAAAATACGCATGCTAACCTAATACTTCTACTTAAAATAACCTCATAGTCCAAACAAGTTGTAGTAACCCTTGGGGAGGAAGGGGTTAATGCTCTGGCCAGTAGGTCCCAGGACAGCCAATAGGAACAAAGCACAGCTTTTTGAATTGGAGACACCAGCCCCAGATCAGTTCCAGAAGTCCAACTCCAAGGAAGACATGTGGAGTGGGGATGAGGAAGCTGGTAGTAAGCCCGTGGAGGCAGGAGTGAATAGGAGCAGCCATGTACCTTCTGTACCATGTGGGCCAAGCTGAGAGGATGTCTTTAAGACAGGAAGATCTCTAACTAAGAGCAAGATTGAGTTCTTCCTATAGATGAGGTGCATAGAAGCAGAGGAGAAGGAAAAGCAATGGCACTTTGAGCTGGAGAAAGCTGAGAAACTGGGCGCTGCAGCTGCATCAGCTTCTTCTACTGCCAAGCCTACCCCAGCTTATGCTCTCCAACCCAAGAAATACCCAGTGTACCAGGTAGGAGATGATGCAGAGGCCTTCCTAGAAAATTTTGAAAGGGCCTGACTTGGGTACAGCATCTCCACAGATCACTATATGGTGGAGTTGAGGCCACAACTCAGTGAACCCTTAGCAGAAGTGGCAGCCGAAATGCCTAGAGAAACCATGAACAATTACAAGTTTTTTAAACAAAGGGTCAGAATTAGGATAGGGCTCACTCCTGAACATGCCTGTTGCTGGTTCAGAGCCCTAAGGTGGAAACCAGGTGTGGCATTCACCCAACATAAAAAAACAAGGAGTTGTGTGGTGCTTTAAGACTAACAGATTTATTTTTTGCATGAGCTTTTGTGGGAGAAAATCTCACTTCGTCAAATGCTTCGAAGATGGGTGAACTTTCCATTCTGTAAGTTCACCCATCTTCGAAGCATCTGACGAAGTAGGATTTTCTCCCACAAAAGCTCATGCGAAAATAAATCTGTTAGTCTTAAACTGCCACACGACTCCTTGTTTTTTTTGCTGGACTAGACTAACACGGCTATCCCTTTGGAAATTCACCCAACATGCCTACCAAATTGATAAAAATTAGACTACCTGGTTATCAGGTGCACAAGCTAAAACTGTGGAGAAGCTCTCTCTCCTAATAAGGCTGGAACAGTTCCTAGGGGGTGTTCCTGAAGAAATACAAAGATATATCCTGGATGAGAAGCCCAAATCTATATGAGAAGTGGGGGAGATTGGAGCCAGATGGGTCGAAGTGACGGAGAGGACCCAAACTGGTAGTAATTTGTTGGGGTCCCAGGAGGGGTGTCCAGAGATGGCATATCACCACCAGGGATAACCCAAGGGCCTACCTCACAGGGAGGAGCCCACTGCACCACAAAGGAAGCCTCAGGCACCTTCTCACCCCACAACTCCATTCTCCAGCAATAAACCTCGCTCCAGTGACCAGCCAGCTGGGCAGTGTTTTAAATGTAACAAGCTGGGGTATATGAAGGTGAACTGCCCCAAGAGCACAGAGTGCAGTTCCTTGCAGCGGGGTCACACCATGTGCCTGCAGGCCCAGATGCCACACAGATACCCCCAGAGCAAAGGGAGATCGTGAGTGTGCGTGGGAAGAAGGTTGTCGCATGGAGAGACACTGGAGCACAGGTGTCAGCTATCCACAAGTCCTTAGTAGACCCCAAAACATCAATGTAAAATCTCAAGTAACTGTTCAACCCTTCAAGGCAAACTCTTTTGACCTGCCTACGACAGAGTTGCCTGTGCAGTACAAAGGCTGGTCAGGGACCTGGACTTGTGGGGCCAGGGGGCACTTCAGGAGAGCATGCCTGGCCCAGAAAGACAGGGTGAGTCCCAGGGTAGGGACTGAGCCAGAGACACGTGTGGCCTGGAGGAAACAAAGGAGATGTTTTTGGTGCCAGGAGAAAGGCCATATAAAGAGACATTGCCCCCTGAAGTTAAAGAGGGTGAGGGCAAGAAGGCCCAAGTCAGCCAGGTCTGGGATGGACAAGGAAAAAAGATCTATGCAGACAGCGGCCTGGGTGCACCCCTCAACTGGGAAGAGAGACACCACAGATAAAGCAGTTGGGATGGAGAGGGCGCAGACCAACAGCGGAGCCCAAGCTGAGGTCATGTAACCTGTAGTGTATGTTGTACATGTACATTGTGCTTTATTAACCCTGTTCTTTCCTAGTCCCAGCAGAGGCATTGCTGGCACTGGGCACCCCAGGGCACATGCCCTGAACCCCAGCACTGGTGCCCCGGATCTCTAGCCCAATTGGGCCGCCACCTGTCCCTGGCTGGGGATCCAGGGCCTGGCCACCCGCAGCTGCGGCGTCCCCATCCCCAGCCGAGGATGCGGGGCCCGGCCTCCTGTGGCCGCTTCTGGTCCCATCCCCCACTAGAGATTTGGGCCCTGGCTGCCTGTGGCCACGGTGAGCAATCCGAGGCCCAGCCACGCGCACGGGTGGCAGCCCCATCCCCAGCTGAGGATGCAGGACCCAGCCAGCCATGGCCGCTTCTGGCCCTGTCTGCAGGCTGGGGGCGGGGCCTGCGGGGCGGGGGCGGGGCCCATGCCCCGGGTCCCTCCCCCAGCCAGTGATACCCCTGAGTCCCAGGAAGAAATCACAGCCAGTGTGGGTCCAGCCTACACGAGGCTACCCAGCACCATCTGTGATTTGGGGGGGGTGTAGTAACCCTTGGGGAGGAAGGGGTTAATGCTCTGGTCAGTAAGTCCCAGGACAGCCAACAGAAACAAAGCACAGCTTTCTTAATTGGAGCAGCAGCTTTGCCTGTTCCTGTTTGGATGTAGCAGAGCTCCTGGAAGTATCAGGAGGAGGCCAGATGGGCCTGAGGAAGAATCCAGCAACATCCTTATCAAAGATAAGTTAAGTCTGTTACTGACCAGATGTGGATAGAACAGGGAATGTGTACTTAGATGCGGTCATGGTATTTTCTTTGTTTTTGGTTTGTTTTTGGATTTCTCTGTGCTGAGCACATGTACCCCCTCCCCCTACCCTGTAACTACCTAAGTTAAATCCCAGAGAAGCAACTCTCTGTTTTTTAGCTGTTCTTTTTAATTAAAGATTTTACCTTTTTAAGTAAGCTTGGGTTCTGTGTCCTGAAAGGCAAGAGGTTTGTGTGCATGTGCCTCAGACTGCACAGCCCGCTACCAGAGGGAATTTTGTTGCACTTCCAGCTGCTATTCCAGCTGGAGTTAGTCATTCTCCGGAGAAAGGAAAAAAAAAGGGGGGATTGCAAGTACCTCGTAGGAAGGAATTCCCAAGTGCGCCTTCCTGGGTTTTATGTGGGAAAACTGGTCTGGGTCCTCAACCTGGAAAGAGAAACCACAAGTTCTCCCAAAGATGAAGGCCCTTTCCCAGCTGAGACTCGAATAAGCAGAGAAGGAGGTGGTGTTCAGAGTTTATTATTCAGCTGAATAGTAAAAGGAACTGCATCAGACGGAAGCAAAGAGAAGCTAGCCTCTCTGAGCAAGAACCCCCAGTACAGGGGTTATAGGTCATATATACTTTCTAACATGCAAAATATGATATGCATAAAGAAATAAGCTCATGCATAATACAACAAGTTACTTCATGCCTAAAATCCATACATGGTATTACTACTCTTAATATGCAGGTTACACAATTAGATTATACTTAATAGGCATCATATAGTTAGCCTGCCTCTGTTGTTGTTTGCAGCTTATTTGGGTAACAGTTACTGTCCTTGACCAAGGAGAGTGGTCAGACTTCTGTGACCCCTCGGCTACCTGGCCCCTGTCCACCTGTTTACCAGACTAGGTTGATGGCTTCCCATCAGGGTCCAGACAGGAGGGATTGTCTTGTGATCCACAAATTTAGATTATCTTTTTTATCTATAGAAACAGTCTACCTTCTTATCTAAGTCACTAGCTCCCCTGACTTAATATACATTGTGTAATTAATGTTTTAGCAAACACAGAGACTCTCACACAGAACTTCCAAACCAAACTTACTCCATCTTGCAATTTCCTTTACAGTTTTCAGGCGTTTTTTTTTAATTTGGGTGGTGGCAGCAATACCATTCCAAGGCCAGAAATTGGAGGCCATGGAGAGTTTTAAGAGCAGACTTTAAGGCCAGTGGCTTTTAAGGCCTGTTGTAGGTCCCCACCTTCTGCACTCAGAGTGCCAGAGTGGGGAAACAGCCTTGACAAGTTCATGCTCAAGGTGTGTGGCTGTTAGATGTTTGCACAGCCAGTCTCTGCCTGAGGCCAGGCAGGGCCCATATCTTCCTTGGAGTTATTTCAAGATGGAGAGTCCAAGCTCAAAAGCCCATCAAACTTCCAGCTCTCAGTCTTTGTTTTCAAACCCCTCGGCCCCTCCCTTTCAGGGCTGAGGTGATTTTTTTTGTCTTCACAGACACCTCACTGCTGCTGGGAGAGACCTCTGTCTGTTCCCTTATCCCTGAGCCATAGAAAGCATGTTACATGTTTGTTCACATGTATGAACAGGAAAATCATGTAGATCATAAGCCAGGGTACAGATGTGCACATCGTCAGACATGTGTTAGCGCATGTAATGCTTTTATAAAAAGCACAAATGCATTTTTATGTTGCAGAGGCACAGCATTCAAGTGATAGTATCACAGTATATGGCACTCAGTAAGCCTCAGTTGAACTATTATGTCCAGTTTTGGTTGGCTCTCCATAAAAAGAATGTAGAAAAACTGGAAATGATCCAGTGACAAACAACAAAGGTGATCAAAAGTGATTGAATGCAAGCCATATGTGCAAATGCTGAAGGAACTCAGAAAAGAAGAGATTAAGTGGGGGGGACATGATAATGGTTTTCAAATGCTTGACAGGCTGCCATAAAAAGATGGAGAAAAATTGTTCTCTTTTGCCACAGAGGGCAAGACAAGAGGCAGTGGGTGCAAACTACCACATGGCTGATTTAGATTAAATCTCAGGAAAAATTTCAGAACTGGAAGAACAATAGAACAGATTGCCTAGGTTAGTTAGGGAAGCTCTTTCACTAGACATTTTCAAAAGGAGGCTGGATTGTCATCTGTTTTGGATCATGTGGTGTTTTGGACTACCAAGGGTCATTGGGGTTGCCAAAGTGATAAATGGGAAGGTTGGTTTAGTGCTAAGGAAACCTATCTGTCTGGTTTGCTCTGCTCTCAGTTCTCTTTCAATAGAAATTCCATACAGAGCTCTGAGTATGCTGCCTCTCATTATTGGGCTTTAATTAACCCAGAACCTAACAGATGGTTTAGACACAACAAATCCTGCATGGTGATCCTTGCAGTCCCTTCTAACTCTATGGTTCTCTGAATTATGTGGTGCTTACTGTACCTTTATAACTATTACAGTTTGTTTGTCCTGAACCTATGTGGGCCTATTCAATTACAAATAAGGTGTACTTCAAGGAGCCCGCTCTAGAAATTTGTGGGAGAGGACAGCAGAGTACTTCAGCTATGTACAGGGGCATCACTGGCTGGGGAAAGGACCCAGAGCACGGGGGCCCAGGCCCCACCTCCTGGCCGGAGACAGGCCCAGGCGCAGCCGCTGGCAGTCAGGCCCCGGATCCCCAGCCAGGGATGGGGCCGCCGCGGCTGTGGGCAGCCAGGCCCCGGATCTCCGGCCTGATTGGGCCAGAGATCCAGGGTACTGGAGCTGGGGTTTGGGGCACATGCCTCAGAGTGCCCAGCGCCAGCGACACCCCTGGCTATGTATGTTATGAAGTAATAAAGATGAACATATTTCCAAACCATAAAATTCATTGCATAACAAAGACACTGCCAGGGGTGTTGCTGGCACTGGGCACCTGGGGCAAGTGCCCCACATCCAAGCACCGGTGCCCCGGGTCTGGCGGCCCCCCCGGTCTCCAGCCCAATCAGGCCAGAGATCTGGGGCCCAGCCACCTGCAGCTGTGGCAGCCCCATCCCCAGCTGGGGATCCAGGGATCAGCTGCCCGTGGCCACGGAGGCCGCTTCTGGCCCTGGCCCCAGCCCCGGCCAAGGGGTGGGGCCTGCTAGGCCTGCGGGCTAGGGGCGGGGCCTGCAGGCCGTGCCCCAGGTCCCTCCCCGGGGCAGCGATGCCCCTGGACACTGCTAAGAATAATTTAAAACATTAAAAACAATACAATGCAAACTTATAAAATAAATTAACAGTAAAGAACTTTAAAAGGCTAGAAAACATTTGTGTCCATTTAAGGTCATTTCTGAAGATCTGTTGTGACTCTCATGAGTCAGTTTATTTTAAGCTGTGGTTTTCTTTACTATCCCTGGCATGTGAAGGGAGGGATGAGGTTGTGGCCAATGATGCAGCATAGAACGTGCTCCTCCAGAAGTCATCAGATGTTTATTTCTGCACACTGTTACACCATGGGGAATACTTGAGGGCGGGGGCGTCGGTATACATAAATATTGGGGGGCCCAGGCCCCCATTGACCGCTGGGGTCCCGATCCATTCTCTTCCTTCTCTGCTGGTTCCCTGAGCCCTTCCCAACCCCCCTTCCCTGACAACCCCTTGAGCCTTTCCCTAACCCTCCTGTCCTGCTGCTGGTCCCCACAGCCCCGGGCCAACCCCCTCCCCCCATTCCCTTCCCCCATCAGGCTGGCGTGCCTGCCCCAAGACTCCCCCCGTCTCGGCTCCCTTACCTGGCTGCCAGAGGGAGAGCAGGACCCTGCTCTGAGCATGTTTTAGAAATTCCCAGGCCCAGCCTGGGGCAGCTCCCTCCCAGCTGGAAGACTGTTTTCTGGCCAGGTGGAGGCCACAGCTGCTGGCTGCCAGCTGCCCCCGCAGTGTTCCCTGCATGAGGGCACGACGGTGCTCCCCCACGCTGTTTTGCGGTGTGGTGCTTGGTGGCTGGCCCCGAGTTTCAGGGGGGCTGAGGCCCCCAGAACTCCCCCAGTGATGCCGCTGCTGGAGGGGGGAGACCAGAGAGCTATTGAAATGGAGTTTTCTTGTGACTGCAAAGGGAACGTGTGACTTTTGTTTCTGTAGGTAAAGAAAAGTCTGCAGCATCTGTGTTTGGTACCACAGAGGCTCCATTATGTCCCATTATATGAATCTCTCTCTCCTTTTCTTGCTGGATCTCGTGGGCCCTTCTCCTTTCCACTCTTTCTTTTTCCTTGTCCTGTAGGCCAGTAGTTCCCAGCCTTTCCTCTGCTGTGGCACACCCTGATACCCTTAATTATTTTGAGGCAACCACCATATAGTCTTCAAATGAACTCATGAATATTCATGAACAAATCCAGAACTCTGAGTAGTTTTTTTAAAAAATTCCACAGCATGTCTGCTCAGAGCTGATGGCACACCCATGTGTTACAATACATTCATTGGGAAATGCTGCTGTAGGCCCTCTTTTCAAGGTCCAGTGAACACTGGCTCACAATATTTCACTGACCATGTCCTTCCTAGCCTGATTCTTTCTCCTCCTCAGGGACTGGCATTTCACAGGTGTGGAGGCAGCACCCCAAAGGAGGCCACAGCAACAACTACAGATAAACAGGCAGAGGTATCATTGTATTTGCAAACCAGAAGTCCTGTGGCACTTTTAAAGACTAACAAATTTATTTATTGCATGAGCTTTTGTGGGAGAAAATCCTGCCTTGTCAGACACTTGAAGAAGTGATGGAGTGGGATTTTCTCCCACAAAAGCTTATGGGGTAAATACATTTGTTAGTCTTTAAAAATGCCACAAGACTCCTGGTTTGTTTTGCTGAACTAGACTGACATGGCTAACCCTTTGAAACTGTATTTACAGTCACAACAGAAAATAACAGATAAGGTTCAGAACTGCTTTTCCTTGTTCCTCTAGAATCAGACATACTTACTGACCCTTCAGCTTTGGAGTGCCTCTGCACAACATTGATGTCCAGCTGCTGCGATGGTGAGTATAGCCTGCCAGGCATGAGGGAAATAAGAAGGGAATTATTTGGTTGTATAAATCAACAACAACAACAAAGCCAGTCCCTGTTTCCATGGGGAAGAGTTCAGGGTAACGGCACTGAACGCTGGCACTGTTTTCCACAGGCAGTCGTGATTTTAGCTGTCATATCTCTCCTAAGATAAGTTGCACAGAGAGCACAGGTGCTGTTGGAATCCCTAAACTGCCCAAGCCTGTATGCTGCTAGCTTCTGTACTGCAGTGGTGGCTGCTGAACTCATGGCAGAGTGGTGTGGGAAAGTGTCCAACCATGCAGGAAGATGTAAGGCAGCCCTCCCTAGAAACCTGTGGGGGAAGATTGCAGAATACCTCCATGAAAGCAGCACTGAGATCTCTTGGGAGGATGCAAGGGACTTTTCGATGTACATAAACAAACTGCTCCACATGGGCCCCTCCCACCTACCCCAACAGGGAATGCAAAGCAGATGACTCAGTCTCTAAGCTTGTTGTACCTCTGTCTCTTCTCATAGTGAAAAGCAGATATCTGGATAGGGCTAAACTGGAGTTGGGTTGCGCATCATCTTCACATTTAAATTTGTATGGGAGAATGTAGTAACCAACTTATCTGAGGTTCTTTACCCTAGATTGGGTTCATCCGTGGGTGTTGGAAAGACTGGCTAGACTGCAGTGGCATCTCAAAAAGATCATGGCTCATGACAGAGCAGGAACTCTCCCCCCGGCTCGACACATATCGTCCTCACTGCTCATGGCAGGGATCGCTGTATCGGTGAGGAATCCACAGTGGTCTGGATGTGGTGGCGGGGTCTCCACTAAGCAAGGCAGGAAGCTTGTGGTACAATACAGTACAATCATAGGGTTGGAAGGGACCTCATAAGATCATCAAGTCCAACCCCTGGGGCTTGAACCCAGGACCTTCTGTATGTTAAGCAGAGGTGCTAGCCACTGCACTGTAAAAGTGGCAGATTTTCAACTCAGCAGCATATCAGATATTGGCTTCCCTGACCTTGTGGTATGTCTCACATAGTACCTTCCTTTTCACACAGCACTGCTGTTGATCCCCATTGTACCCCTTTGCTTGCATTTCCTGTGCAACCTTTTTGTAGATGTCCATGTTTTTATGACAGGTTTGTAGCTGTGCTTGCACAGCCCCTACTCTCTACCTGCCCTGGCAATCCTAAATCCCCTGTCTGCTTCAGGCAGAAGAATGCCTAAAGCTTGTAGCACGAGGGACAGCTAAGTAGTTGCATAGAACAAGGGAGAGGCATTAGGTGTCTTTGCAAGTTGGGTAATAAGGAAAAGGCATTTCATAAATGCACAGGCATTTTACAAGGGACGTGTGGCTTCCAGATGCCTTGACTTTAAGCAGTGGAGTCTACAATTGTGATCTGAGCAGTCACTTACACATTGTGAGACAGCTTATGGAACACTGTTAATAAAGGTCATCTCCTGCCATGTCTACATATGCATTTTGTCAACAACAGTACATCGACCATAGCTCAACAACCATCAGATGTTACTGTGTGACCATAATGAGGTGCTTTCATTGGCCGAAGACAAACTTGTGTGCAGACATATGCACAAATAAGTTGATGCAAGGCATCTCACATCAACCTAGCTTTGTACATGAAACAATCAAACTTTGATGTGTAGACCAGGCCTAACGTAATGTTTATTCTAACAAGGTATTGAAGTAATGGGATATTCACTAATTGCAAGACCTGGACTATGGATAGGCAGTGGGTCTTAGACTGGTATAAATGATCATAAATTGTCACTTGAATTCGATAGAGTAAAGACAATTATCCATGCAAAAGATCTGCCTCACTGTCTCCTAAACCAAGATGGGAGGAGGAAAAACATGGCACATTCACTGAAGTAGGTAATGAAGTTCTTCGGCAGTCTGACTCCGTTAGGCTTTTTTTCTCTGAAACTGCTCAGCATTTTTTTCGCTTTAATTTGTTAATGAGGAATTTACTGACAAGAATGATTGAAGTCCAATCCCTGGATCAGTTTTCTTTCGGATGAAATGCCTACACAGAGCAACTCCTTATTTGGCCACTCAAGCTGAATCTCTAGTCCTGCTGCGCGAGCAAAGCAGTAAAGTGGAGCCAGTGGGGCTATGAAGCTGTCCTTCTGTCTTTTAGAGCAAGATTCTTATTTTCTATTGTTACACACCCACATTATGGAAATATTTTTCATTAATATTCATTGAGCATCATCTACTTTGCTTATAAATCCAAACACAAGTCAAGACCCATCTGTTTAATATAATTCAACACATACAGTTTTGTGTGATTATATCAGATCTGTTTGAGCTACCATGTCAGCATTGTTTGTTAACTGTAATTTTATGTGATATGGAAAAAGAAATGTATCTATCCATCATCTTGCACTCCATTATATTGTAAAATAATGATTACTTTATGCTACATTTTATTTCCTTTCTACACACATCTCATTTTCTTGGAAAGTCTTGTAAGTCAGGGGAAATACCAAAAAGATATGTTTGGGTATTTGTAAAACAAATTCTCATTCTGTTTTGTTTTTTAGCAAGGCGAATATAAGAACTATATTTAATTATCCTGGTGCGGCTAAAATCTACAGGACTGGGATAAAAGAATCATGGAAATCACAAGGGTTACCTTGTAGGATTTCCTCTGTACATTGCCACCAGGAGCATGTGTTTTTTTGGGGGCCCTGGAGGAGATAGAGGGCTTGTACTGATCCACACAGTTTGGAGTCCTAGGAAAACAAGCAAGGAGTCCTGTAGCACTTAAAGACTAACAAGTTTATTTATCACATGAGCTTTTGTGGGAGAAAATCACACTTTGTCAGATGCTTTGAAAATGAGGGAACTTGGGGTATGTCCACACGCATCTTTTAAATTGAAATAACATTGGCTATTTCGATTTAAAAAAGATTAGGTCCACACAACGTTTTCTTGTTTCGAAATGATGAACTCTGTCATTTCGAAACAAGAGATGTTATTTTAAAATAGCTTAAACCTATTTAATTCGAATCGTCTGTTATTTCAAAATGATTATTTTGAAATAACACCATTTGGACAAGTTATTTCAAAATAACCATTATTCTGAAATAACACTTTTGCCCTTCTCTTTCCCAGGGTGCTTTCCTTTTTGTATATATTGGGTGGGGGCATGGCCCAGTGAGGGGGCCATATTGCTACACCTCCCATGCTTCCCCTCTCCTGATTTGAAATAGCAAGTCCTGTGTCTGGACTTGCTATTTCAATTTGAGGGTTTTGCTTATTTCAATTTAAGTTAATTTGAATTAAGGATTTTATTTTGAATTAACTTATTTCACTTTAACTTAAATTGAAGCAAGCATGTATGTGTGGACATAGCCTTACAGAATGGGAGGAAAATAAATGCAGGGAAGTGTAAGTCATGGGGTCAGATCACACTGTAACAGAAAATCAAAGCAGTTGTTAAGATTCAAACATGGGGAAGCAGCACATAGAGGAAAATGAGGTCAAATTTGCTGTTGTAATGGGAAAAGAATCCATAGTCATGATTAAATCCTGCTTTCACACAATCGAATCTGCCAATCAGTTCCAATTCTTCTGTTTGTCTTTGAAGTCTTGATGTGTTACTGACTTGCTTGAGCACAGCTGTTACAAATAACAGAGTGATTACAAGATTGAAGTGCTCAGCTACTGGTTTTGGAATGTTGTGATTTCTGATGTCAGTTTTGTGCCCATTTATTCTTTTGAGCAGAGATTGTCTTGTTTGTCCAATTTATAAAGTGTGGGTGCATTTCTGGCACACGATGGCATAAATCACATTGGTGGGTGACCAGGTGAATGAGCCCTTGATGGAGTAGCTGGCTTGATTAGGTCCAGTTATGGTGTCTTTTGTACAGATATGCAGGCAAAGTTGGCAACATGGATTGGTGTAGGGGTATGTGTCTGCTTTAATGTTTCTGTAGTTAGATCTGTAGTTGCTGGTGAGGCAGCCATGCTCCGTTAGATTTTCCTTTGTGATAGCTGAGAATTGCACCCTCTATGTTACTAATCAAAATGACTTGGACAAACTGGTGAAATGATCTGAAGTAAATAGGAAATTCAATAAAGACAAATGCAAAGTACTCTGCTTAGGAAAGAACAATCTGTTGCATGCAAATAAAATGGGCAATGATTGCCTAGGAAGGAATACTGTGGAAAGCGATCTGGGTTTCATAGTGGACCACAAGCTAAACATAATGCAACTGTGGAATGCTGTTGTAAAAAGAGCAATCATTCTGTGGTGTATTAATAGAAGTATTACAAATAAACCATGACAAGTAATTCTTCCGCTCTACACCATGCAAAGTAGGCCTCAAATGGAGTATTGTGCCCAGTTCTGGGTACCTCATTTCAGAAACATGCATTTCAGGAAAGATGTGGACAAATCATAGAAAGTCCTCTGACGATCAACAAAAATGATTAAAGGTCTAGAATACTTGACTGACAAGGGAAGATTGAAAAAACTGGGCTTGTTTAGTCTGGAAAAGAGAAGACTGAGAGGGGACAAGATAACAGCTTTCAAGTACCTAAAAGGTTGTTACAAGGAGGAGGGAGAAAAAGCGTTCTCCTTAACCACTGGAGATACGACAAGAAGCAATGGGATTAAATTATAGCAAAGGAGGTTTAGGATGGACGTTAGGAAAAAATTCCTAACTGTCAGGGTAATTAACCACTGGAATAAGTTGCCTAGGGAGATTGTGGAATCTCCATCATTGGAAAATTTTTAAGAGCAGGTTAGACAAACACCTTTGAGGGATACTTTGGTACTTGGTCCTGCCGTGAATGCAGGGTACTGGACTCGATGACCTCTCATGATCCCTTCCAGTGCTATGATTATCTTCGATGCCATCTCACCCCCTCTTCAAAGGGGGCTGCAGACATAGTGCAGGTTAGACATGTTAAAGCCTGTGAGCATATTTTCCTTTATATCCTTCTGGTTCTGAGGCACTGGTTCTCAACACGCTATGTGAGCCACATCCAATATTAACTGTATGGCCCTGAGGATATCACATGCTAATCAGGTGGCGAGTAGCCTGTGGACTGCAAGTTGAGAACCACTGAATGGAAGCATGCACATGTTCACTGTAGTTCATGACAAAACTCAGATTAATTTTAATGATACAGGACTAGACCTTTTATATTTGTAGATAACTTTTATTCTGTGAGTACTGCCAGGCCGCAGACTTCAGCCAGCACCTGAAAGTGATTATAGGGCCCGACAGAAGAATTTGTTATTTGAGGAGCTGTTATTAAGTGCTGTTGCTATTAATTAGCCCTGACCAAAAGTTAACCCTGTGTATAAGCAAAACAGAGTTGGTACTGACCAAGGATGTACCTTGTTCCCACCAGGTAGTAGACGTACCTTGTGAGCTTTATAGAGCAAAAGATAACACTGGGGCCATGGAACATTGTAAATAAGTGTGAAAAACACCATGCCTTTTAACCCATTTAGTAAACTTAATAGGTATAAAAACTAGTGTTCAGGCCCCTCTTCTTTAGAACCTCGTTGTCAGGCAACTGCTGTGTTTGCTGCCACCAGTCATCACTCCCCATGCTCTGTTCCCACAGTCATTTAACTCGGGTTCCCATCTGCCAAAGGGGGCATAAGTGTTGGTGCTTTCCTATTTCTTTTCTTTCTTGTCTGTTTGTTTAATAAAACTCTTTTGCTTTTACCTTTTACCCTGCGTCCCAGTGTTGTGCCTACTGAACCCATCGAACCTTAGGACCAGAGTTACCTTGTGTAGCTGGTACCTTCTTGTTACAATGATAAAGCAAAATCCTTCTCAGAGACTTGCTACAATGCAGTCTTTTGATCCCACTTGGCTGGACGAAAAAATTAGAGTAAAGGTTTCGTGATTTAAATCCTTCTCATTTATTTCCCTTGATTTGATATCTGTAGCACGTGAACAGGCAGAGAAATGGAAACCCAAAAGCTTGAACTCTGTTAGTGGCTTCTAATTCTTCATCCATGGAACAAACCACTGCAATGGCAAACATAAGATTAGGATTTTAAACTAGGAAATAATGAAAATGCTTTTTACTTTGTTGTCCCCCTTTAATAGAGTTTCCATGGAAACAGGAGTGAAAAGGCTGCCTGTAGCTGGGAAGAAAAAGTCTGCCTTGTCACTTTCAACTCAGGGCTACCAGCTGAGCCAGGGACATTGCCAGACTTTTCTCCCTATTTGTTTTTAGCTCCTTATATGAGAACAATGATTTCTCATATGGCAATTCAGCTAACGATCCTGGTTTGGCCCCTTATGCTGGTTACTTGTTCGCTTAGTCTGTTTATATTCTTTTTTAAAATTTTTACATTAGTTTGATAGTGTAAGTAACAAGAAATTCTAAATCATGACACCAGGTTATAGCAAATGTCATTTAAACTGAAGTAATTCATCTCATGTCATTCTAAATCAGGCATGGCCAAACTGCGGCTCGCGAGCCGCATGTGGCTCTTCCAAGAAAAACTGCAGCTTCCTGAAGAGCACAGCAGGGAAGGGCAGCATGGTGAACACAGGGGTGAGAAGTGTGCAATGGTCGGGGACTGCAGAGAGACGGCAGCATGGTAAGAGCCGGCAGGTGTAAGGGAAATTGTATGTGATCTCTTCTGTAGGAGAATGGGAAAGGTGCTGAAGTGTAGGCCTCGTTGGAGCCAGGGGTTGCTATGGTAGTGGGGTCGTTTCTCTGGCAAGTCATGTATCTAAGTTTCTTTAACAAGCGGCCTAGAGTTGATAGGGGAGATAACACACTTTAACTTTCTCATGCTTTTTCTCCTGACCATCTGGACAAGGAATGTAAGCTAGACTGTCCCATCTTTGTTCTAACTGAAAAGGGAGTATTACCTCCTTTCTCCTGCTCACCCTTCTTGGCACCATAGCCTCGCAAGAATGTAAGGTCAGTATCTCTAGGCAGAAATTAATGAGTTTGCAGGTAATGTGGCTGCCCAGGATAATGCAAATGATGTCAACAGTAAACAGAGGCGGGGATAATTATATGCATTCTTTAATCATTAATATGCATTTAATTATGTTAATATAACCATATAAGGGTCTCTAAAACATTGTCGATCATGTAAGCATTATCATAGCATTATCATACTGTACTGGATAAAAGTGTTGTGATGCTGCCCCTTGGGGCTCTCTCTCACACTCGAGTTGTTGGGGGGGGGGCCTGCTCGGAGGGGCTAGCACTTCTTTGCTGCCCTCTGATGCAGTTCCTTTTGTTATTCAGCTGAATAATAAATCCTGAACCACACCTCGTTCTCTGCTTATTCGAGTCTCAGCTGGGAATGGGCCTTCATCATTGGGGGAGGATCAGTGGTCTCTCTTTCCAGGTTGAGAGCCCTGATTAATTTGTCCCCCACACAGGGAAGTGGGGTATGGTCGCTGCCAGCAAGGAAAGGCAGTGTGGTGAGAGCTGGCAGGGAAGGGCAGCATGGTCCAGCCAGCAGGGAAGGGCAGCGTGGTCAGGGACTGCAAGGAAGGGGCAGCATGATCAGAAGAGGCGGGGAAGGGGTAGCATGGTCGGAGCTGCCATGGAAGGGCAACATGGTCATAGTGCGCAGAAGTGTGGCATGGTTGGGGAGAGAAGAGAAGGAGCAGTGTGGTAAGAAACTGCAGGGAAGTGGCAACAGGAGTAAGAGAGGGAAGCGCGGCATGGTTGGAGAAGCCCCAGCGTGTTTAGATTTTCTCATAGGGTCTAATGCAGCTTACTCGTTGTTAAAATAAAATCATGTTTTACAAGTCCTAAACATGATGTGGAATACTGAGAAATGAAAATACAAAGGAGAACAGTTTAAAACTGAATGTAGATTACTTTCAATTTTTGGCATACCTTATTGCTGTGAAGCATTGTATTCCACAATGACATTCAAAACATTGTGCAATACTTAGAGATCAGCATCTGAGAGAGCAGTTACCTACTGCATTGACAAGTTACTGCCCAGATTTTTAAAAACTTGACACGTTAGTAGGATCAATATTTGTCTTGTTTTTACGATAAAGTACGCAATGAATTTTAAGCTTAGTAATTTTAAAGTAGGCAAAAATATGTGGTTATGTGCCTCAGTGCAGCTCTCAAAGGTTTAATAATTGACTTGTGTGGCTCTTGAGTTTCATAAATTTGGCCACCCTTGTTCTAAATAGTAGCAGGTGTGGTCTGAGTATATAGCTTAAGCTATTGAGACACAACTCTGGCAGTCCCTCACTGTCAACTTTGACAATTCATACCGTTCCCAGCATTGAAAGTTACTGAACTTTTCCTAAATCCAAAAGGGCAGCCATGTTAATCTAGTTCAGTAAAACAAACAAGGAGTCTATGGCACTTAAAGATTAACAAATTTATTTATTGCTTGGGCTTACGTGGGAGAAAATCCCAGTTCTTCAAAGTATCTGACAAAGTGGGATTTTCTCCCACACAAGCTCATGCAATAAAGCTATGTGTTAGTCTTTAAGTGTTACAGCACTCCTTGTTTTACTGAACTTTTCCTGCCTCTCTGCACTCATCACTTCATGAGCTCAGTCCCTAAGCCTAAGTTAATTTATCTGTGAACATCCTTAACATTGAGTTCAAGTAAGTGTCTACACAAAGACCTGAACCCAAAAGAACTAAAAGTGGAGACTACAAATAACTAAATTGTTAAGGTTCCAATTTCTGAGTAGACCACAGCTTTCATTTCCCTTTCTGGCTTTTTGAGTTGCAACGTCTGGGTTTCAAACAAAGCAGTGGATGATTCTATGTTTAAATACATTTGTTTCTCTCCAGGTTTTAATTTAATTGCTGGAAATGTTGCCCAGGTGCTTTAGGGATGAAGGTTTAGATTTTTCTTCTGTATTTTGGGTGATTCCGCTGTCCTGACCAGGTTCTGCAGTGGTGCTGATTTTTACAGTGATGATGTTAATCGTTTGGCATGCAATGCAAACATTCATGCCAAGTCCCTCAAGCAATATCAGCTGGCCTGCTAAAATATCCTTTATAACTCATCTCTTTCATGGGCCTCTTACTCACCGTGCCTTTGGCCAGGTGAGTGGGCTGCTTTTCATCTGATCCCTCTGGTCTGACAAGCTTGGGGTCCCTTTCTAGCACACATTAAAACTGGGGCTCGCTGACACCATCCAAGGCTTCCCCTATCCAGAGATTTCCCTAACACCCATCTAAACCCTCCCTGAATTTCCCAACACTCCCTTCCAGTCATCAGCTAGTAACAGTGTTAAACCAATTTAGTGAACACACCCCAACCCCCCCATTTCAAGTCCTGAGGAAGCTGCTGCTCCTGTTTATGCTGCATCAAACCATGGCTGCTCTCCAACCCTTTCCCCAGTCATGGTTGGAGTCACTGCGCAAAACCATAAGAGAAATGATAGTGATCTTGTGAGATGCTAAGCACCCAGAGATGATAGTACTACAGATCAGGCCTCCAAACTATTCCAGGCATGCACCCAGGTATAGTCCCACACAAGCAAACCAGCCATCTGGGCTTGTTTTAAGGGACTCCTGTGTTTATAGCCATCATCCCCTGCCCCCCTTTCCACAACTGCCAGGTTCTCTCTCAGTCATGTCAAACAAATCCAGAGAAAAACATGTTTGACTGCATCAAAGTTCAAACCTCCACCTGACTGAGCCTCTGAGTACGGCCCTTTAAAGCAGCAAAGATGTAAACTCCCCCAGGTCATATTATGTCATACGGATCCTGTAGTAACCCTTGGGGAGAAGGGGGTTAACGCTCTGGTCAGAGAGTCCCAAGACAGCCAATAGGAACAAAACATAGGTTTTTGAATTGGAGCAGCAGCCTTGCCTGTTCCTGTTTGGATGCAGCAAAGCTCCTGGGAGGATCAGGAGGGGGCCAGAGGGGCCTGAGGAAGGATCCAGTGACATCCTTACCAAAGATAAGCTCAAGTTTGTTACTGAATAGGTGTGAGCAGAACTGGGAATGTTTACTTAAAAAAACAACAAGGAGTTGTGTGGCACTTTAAGACTAAAGTGCCACACAACTTCTTGTTGGTTTTTTTTACTGGACTAGAATAACACGGCTATCCCTCTTGAAATTGACAAAATGTTTACTTAAACATGGTCAGGGTATTTCTTTGGTTTTGGTTTGTTTTTGGATTCGTCTGTGCTGAGCACATGTACCCCCTCCCACTACTCTGTAACTACCTAAATTAAATGCCAGAGAAGCAACTCTCTGTGTTTCTTATCTGTTCTTTTTAATTAAAGATTTTACCCTTTTAAAGTAAGATCTAGTTCTGTGTCCTGAAAGGCAAGAAGTTTGTGTGCATGTGCCCCAGACTGCACAACCAACTACTAAAGAGGATTCAGTCCCAGTTCCAGCTCATACCCCAGCTGGGGTTCAGTTGCTCTCTTGAGAGAGGAACAAAAGTGATTGAGGATATCCCACAAGAAGGAATTCCCAAGTGCACCTTCCTGGGTTTCAAGAGGTTTTTGCATTTGGGTGGTGGCAGCGATACTGCTCTGAGGCTAGGAATTGGAGGCCTTGGAGAATTTAAGACCAGGCTTTAAGGCCAGTGACTTTTAAGGCCTGCTGCAAGCCACTACCTTCTGCACTCAGAGTGCCAAAGTGGGGAAACAGCCTTGACAGACCCAACATTATATCAGATCATGGAATCATTAAACTGTACTCCTTTATGTTCAGAGGGCCCTCTAGGTACCTAGTTGAAATATAACAGCATCCTTTTTAACCAAGGAGCTTGGGTCTTCAATATATTTCATGGGCCTCAACTGGAATATCTTCTCTCACTCATGTGCTCGAGAACTTTTCATGCTTGTGCAAGGCAAAACTGAATAAGCCTCCAAACTACACCCCATCCCTCCAATACACGTGTGTGCACTCGCCCCTGCATGCTCCCCAATACACCTCCTTGCAACTCACCAATCAGAAGTGGATTCAGTGATTGCACCAAGAACAAGGAAGCCTGGGGGCATGTGTCTGTGTGATGCATTCCCAAGATGGATTGAAAGCATGAGAAAGAGCAGATGACAAAGAAGAAATGGGGCTAGGGAAAAGACTGGGACCTAGGTACAAGCCCAATTATTTTAATTGCACTAAGGTGCTGTTTAGGGCTTAGTGATGCATTTCACATCATTGCTTACTGATCCAAGTGGAACCAATTACGTTGGAACACAGAGCATAAGTGTCCAAACCAGGATTGTTAGCTGAATTGCCATATGAGGAATGTAATCAATAAACAGGCAGGTATGAGTTAGAATTCACTGTTTATAAATTTGCATCCATCTGTCAAAGAGCAGTCAGCCATGGATTTAGGGGGTAAGGAGCAAGAAGGGAAATACCTCACGCTCCTTATCACCTTTACAAGACTGGATTTTTTTCACAATGTCCAAGTATGTGGTCAGTTCAAGCTTCAGCTCTGAGGATGTCGTGTTGTTGGCCGGGCTATTTCCCAGACACTCAACGCATTTGTTCTCAGCCGCACACTCAGATGCCCTGGGACAGCAGCTAGCGTTGGCTCAGGATATATCAAACACCTCAAGAGTTTTACTGGGTCGCCCAGTAACTAGCTCTGAGCCCTGCTGGCTCCTGGGGCCCTTTTTGCATCTATACCTTATTGATCCTATAACAAATAGGGTACGAGCATTCATAAGGAAACCTTGCATAGCCAAATTGAGCTAAAAAGTCATAGTGCATAAGTGAACACAAAAATTATACAGATCAAAGCTCTACAGGTGCACAAATGTGACAGTGGTGTTCTACATGCTGTGCTGAGTTATTAGGGCAATGCTGTCCATAAGCACTCTAAGAAATTCTCAAGAGCAGCCCACTGAAGAGCCATTCAAGAAAGCCAACTCTTCAACCATGACTGCTCAAAGACTCATTGTTTTACAGTAAATCTATAATGTGGGTATTATTCATCTGAGAAATAAATACAAAGCAAAGATGAATAATTGCACATATAATACTAATAGGAGAGTATTGTTCCAATGACACCAGCAAGGCATGCTTTATTGCATAATTGTGATAAATCTTATTCAGTGGTCATGTTGTACTTGAAAAGAGTAGCAGGCTCTTATTCAAGGGGACAAGGCAATATGCCACATTTCTTATAAATGTAAAAATAGCAAAAAGCTCACTCGCTCGCTCGCTCGCAAGCTGGTGTGATATAATTACCAGTCCTTTCATGCATTGCTTGAGCCAGCCTAGCAGCCAACTAGGCTGGGCACAAGGAGGGAGCCAGGCCTCTGTGTGTCATGAATCTGATGTTCCAAGATGACAGTTGCAGAATGAGACCCAAAGTTTTCATGTTCTTACCCATCTTTTATACTTGCTAGCAATGTTCCCGCTAAGCTGTGTGGCTGCATGGCCGAGCAGTCCCTGGGGCTGCCTGGCGCAGGGAAAGCTGCTGGCTGTGCATGGCCAGCAGCTGCAGTCACTGACCAAGCAGCGATTCTGAGCTGGGAGTTTTTGAAACTCCTGCTCAGAATCAGCTCTGACTGAGCCTGGGCAGACTATCTGCACAGGAAAAAAAAACAACAAGCAGTTGTGTGGCACTTTAAGACTAACAGATTTATTTTTTGCATGAGCTTTCGTGGGACAAGATCCCACTTCCTCAGATGCTTCGAAGATGGGTGAACTTACAGAAAGGAATGAAACTAAATGCAAGGGCGTGTAAAACATAGGATCAGGTCATAAAGTAGCAGCAAATTAGAGCAGTTTACAGGCTCAAACCATGGGAAGCCTGAAGTCAAATTACCCTTTGTAATGGGAAAAGAACCCATAGTCTCGATTCAGTCCTGCTTTCACAGAATTTAGCTTGCA